>OX463757.1:97190564-97790564 GCA_949824845.1 Rhingia rostrata
CACTTCGGCAGATCCTGAAAACAAATCACAAAGTCCAAATCGTTACCCACAACCAATTCATGGATTTCAAAGTCGCATAGGGCAACATTTATAGAAACGAACAAGACAGAGTTTTAGTGTATCTGCAAGACTCGTCCGCCTGTGCAGGATGGCGATGGAGGATTCTTGCTGTCCATCATGGTCGGAAACGACGTCACCGATACATTCGATGCAATAAAAGGATTAAGGCAAGGCAATGTACTGTCATGTGACTTCTTCAATCACATTCCTGAGAGGATTGTGCAAAATCCCATAGCCATCACGAGAGGCATAATCTTCCAAAAATCGGTGCAACTACTAGAATACGCCAACGATATTGACATCATTGCTTGGACTCAAAGCGATTTTATAGCCATGTTTGCTGGTATAGAGAAGGAAAAGGAAAAAATGGATTTAGCAGTAAATGAAGGCAACACCAAGTGTATGCTGTCAACACGAATGGAAGCACAAAATCGACGAATTGGAAAAAGCGTCACCATTATCAGATATAATTTTGAGGTAGAACGGATCTTTTTCTACCTCGGCTCTACTAAGGACCCTGCTGATTGGAGAGTCATATTGGTTGAGGACCAGGTTAATTCCGGATTTTGGCTCCACTTAAGAAGATAATTAACCCTGGATAGCGCAATGCGATCCTCGAATTTCACTAAACGGAACTTCAAACGTTTGGACCTCTAATTGTTGTCATACAAAACGCATCCTTTAAAAACTAAGGCAACTCCAAAAGATATTTCAGTCTACGCTACTAAAATGGCGCTCCTAGAATATTGTTCTCATCACTTATTGTGGTAGTCTTGTAAGATCCATTCCAAGACTTCAAATGGCGGTCTTATAAGGCAGAAAGAAAATCAAATGTTAAATAGGATCACTCTGAGTATTGGTAAAAGCATTCCTTGGAGATCTATCTTTGAAATGAAAGATTCTTAATGATCCCTCCAGGAATTGCTACAAACGGCTTTTTGAAGTAAACCAGGAATAAAAAAATAAAATTTATACATACATTTATACATACGAAGATCAGTCTCGGTCCTGCTTGGTACGGTTTCAGAACGTCAGTTTTTCCAGTCTTATTATTGAGATTGAATGATAATTTTAAGATCTTCAAGAAGCGATATAGAAAAATCATAACAGGTGATAATCTAGCAAGATCACTATAAAGACGGTCTCAAAAGATTCGCATCAGGACATTACAATACCCTAGTCACCTTTAAAGCGATCTTGAAGGCAGAGTGCTAGTACTAGTACTAGTACAGGCGGTCATAGTTAACACGGGAAGGTGCGTGATAAGTTGAAAGGCCCTTCTTAGGAAAGGCTAAGGAAGACACTCCTTGCTTCGAACAGTTTCAGAAATCAAAAACCCAAAATAATGAAACAAAAGTTCATCTAACACTGAAACACAGAAGTTTACATTTCCAATGGTTTCACTATAGAGTTTGAAAATTCTTTACACAGTGGAATGTTCCTCTTATATTAATTGGACAATCTCTGTATTTTCAGACTTTTTGGATGAAATGAAATACATCTCCAAAAGCTACAAATTGAATCCATTTGAAGGTCTCGTCTCAAAACCCTCCCACCATTTCCAAACACCGACAACTACTTAATCCCATATCCGCCGCAAATTTATCCACCAACTTCATTATACAAGACCACATCAGCAGCAACAAGCATCCATCCATCCTAGCCGGATGTAATGTTTCATATAAAACGGATAAAACTCGAAAAATGGACCCATCCACCGTCGGACCGGCATTGGTTAGAAAATTTAATTTTCCCCCAAAATGCGAATTGTTTCCTTGTTTTGGGTTTCCGAAATAAAAGAACACCCCCACCTAGGTTGTACCAATGAAAATAACAATTCTGAGCGCACTACGTGTTCACGAGAAAATGATTTAAGTCCCTTTTTGGGGTTGTAAACTCCCACGGGGGAAAACTCACCCCCATTCGCCAAAACAATTGCCGCGTCAACTCTGAAAAACATCGTAGGAAATTAGGAGAATTTAACACAATTCCCGAAGACCTTTGGTTGACTCCTAGGCTTGTTCGTTTCTATCCTTGTTATCCGGGCAACAACAACAAATGAAAATGTTCCAGCTCGAGTCGTAGCTGGGAGTTGTTCTCTGCGTTCAGACCGCACGGCCATCATAAACGTGTAATCATTTTGATAAAACCCCAAGCGAATTGTGAGAGAAGTGTTCTAGGAATAGGGATTCCCTTTCTGAGGGACCTATGAATAACCAGCGATAACGCGAGTATTTTTTGTTTTTCTGAAGCTGGCAACACTGTAGGTGCTTATCGTTAGAATGTGCAGAGTGCAGGCATTCTTTTGTAACTTGTTTCCTGAACAAGAGAGAAAGACAAAACGTATACAAACGCACACACGGATACATGAAATGCATATGCTAAACAATGCATTTCGTGGAAGAAAATGTTTGTCTAACGGGAAAACAATGAGGAATAATTTTAAGCACAGAAAATACAGTATCACAGGACACCGCTAATGCTGCTGTACTGCAGCAGTAACATACACATTAAGGAAGCGCATAGTCTTTGTCTGTGTGTCTATGCAGCGCTCATCAGCGATAACATCCAGCGGCTGTAGTAAACAATGCTGTCCTACATATGCTGATGTAGGGCGGTCTCTCTGGGTCAGGACTAGTTGTGTATTGTGAAATGAATGTCCTTAGATATTCAGTGCATTTTGTTTATTTTTTGGAGGTTTGTGTTTTGCAGCAGTTGGGCAAATAAGGATTCATTTAGACAATGAGAGATTATTCATTTTTGCTGCAGACACCCACTGGGACGAGGTTTATTTAAGAGGTCTTTGTTTGGGATAATGGTGACGCACATCTTGTGATGTATAACATGCCGAGAACTGTCCTTGACCACACCGGAGAGCGTTATGATTAATTGAGTGGGTGCAAGTGCTACATGACTCTGATCGGGGGTAGGAGTAGGCTTGTATTGAATCCTTTATAGGGTTGAAATCATTTGCCACACAGAAAACTTAAGAGTAAAATCCGTGATTTAATAAAGGAAGCCATCAAATTTATACGTTAATCGGAATTCACTATTTTATCGATCAGGGTCTTTCTGTCGATCATGAAATTAACTCCAGGGAAACTGAGAGATATTTAGGCATATAGTGGCATGGGCTCGGGAGAATGTCATAAACGTAAGCCAACTCCAATCGGAACTCAATTTTCTTACGTGGTATCAAAGATCATAAACCCATACAGATGACGCTTAGCATACAAGAAAAATTGTTCTATGGCGGGCCGTACTGGCACAGCCCGCCATATATTTCGATCTCGTTTCTCCGTACCGTGAAGCTGGTGAGCGATTCTGTTTTTTGTTCTCAATGCCATTGTAAAACATGTCTTCTGGCCGAAGCACCACCCAGTATTGTGTTTGTTTTCCGGCTGTTTAATATCAATTTTATCAACATTCCAGTGAGTGAATTTCAGACATGTTGGCATATTAATTATCGCTCCCGAATTCACGTTGTTAAGAGCACCTTCAATGTCTAGGGATGCAATCATAGTTTACTCCTTGCAGCACAACGACTTTTCGATAAAACCCACTAGCACTAATGTCTAGGGCTGTTTCTACAGATTTGTCCTTGTGGTACGCTGGGATGCATACAGCTGACTTACACCAATACTACTGCGGAGATGAATTTCAATCAATCTCTCCAAGGTTTTTAGAAGGAATGATGATAAGGTGATCGATCACAGGTATTTCGGATTGACGTAAGAACTTTTACCAGAATTTGAGTATGAATGCTACTTTCACTTCCTTCCAAAACTTGGGAATGTAAATCAGCTCTATGCAACCCTTGTGGATAGCTCCAAGCCATGTTAGGAGATCCTAAGAGTGTTGTTGCTCGGCTGGTACAATGCCTTCCGCGGATTTGAAGATGAGTACGGCCCAAAATATTTTATATTATCATGTTCCAAGCTAATCAGATGGCACTTGGATTACTTCAAGTAATGAATCCTTAGAGGTAGACACCTATATCACAGGTAGCTCACAGGTAGCTCACAGGTACCTCACAGGAAGCTTTTCAAGACGACGTCAATAGAACGAATCTGTTGACCGGGAACTTTCATGATCTTATCATAATATGAAAGTTACCGGTCAACAGATTGGCTTCCTGTGAGCTACCTGGGATTTTGGTTTCTATTAATAGCTCTAAGGATTCACTGCTTGAAGTTATCCAAGTGCCATCTGATAAGCTTCGAACAGTCAAGCCAGTGGATACAACAATTTTTCGGAGTCTGGAAGCTTTGAAAGTCTCTTCTATTTTATCACAGAAGAATCTTCAGGTTTTGCGCTCTTACTTCCTCAGTTTCTTTTCGTAGGTTGATAGGGGATCCATTCAGAGCATTCGTTCAAGTTTTTATGTTTATTAAAAAGTCTAGACCTAAGCATTCCTAGATTTTCAGACCAACATTGAGAACAACAGGGTACTAGTTTTGTCATGGTTTCCCTATATTTTAGCCACTCGGTTTTTCGATGGTTTTGAAATGCTAACAATCGAGTCCATTGTTCGCCAGGACTCAGCTTAAAACTCTAGGTCCCGCCGCAGTGCAAAAAGATTAACCTTGCACATCAGTTTTTGTCAACAAAATGCTAGGCACTTGAGCTTGTGAGTTGAATGCGCCAAAATCAAGCAGCTCATATAGGTTGTCCATTTCGTCCAACCTAACTGGGAGTATAAACATTGCCATTGACTCTATTTAGCTTCCTAATTCCATTCAGGTAATTCAAGTAAGCTCACCAGAGGTTTTTTTTTAATATTTCAAGCCTTCAACGTTTCCGTCAACACTCCTCTTTGAATAAATCTCACATCGCAGAAAACGTTTTCTGCGTTGCGTTGGCTTAATGTTTTTTTTTTTTTTTTTGTGACATGCTGAAACCCGGACATATTGACTTCTACATTTGTATCATGTCTTATCAGCGAGCTTATAATCTGGATACAGGATTATATTGATCTCACTCTATTTCTCCTCTTTACGCAAGGATGACTTACATTGTCTTTGATACTTGTGTCTCTAGGCTCACGTCTATTTTGAACTTCTCCAGATTAATTTCCTTTCCCTTCTAGCCCTCTAAGGCAACCGCTATTTCTTCCCAGCCCTTCATTTCACACAATACTTCCGAACCAATTGCTCTTATTTCACCCGGCCTATAGCTGCTTAACTCGCTATTTCCTGATTGCACTCTCAACACTCAAAAGGGAAATCAAAACAATTTCCATAATCAAACAACAAAATCCAAGGACCGCAAGCCCTTTCCTTTATGCCTTACTAATTACACCCACCAGTGCATCCTCTCGCTCTCTAAATCTAAATCAATTAGGAAAATCCAACCTAAGCATCGCTTGGCATTTACACTTGTTCACCAGGTGGTTGTTGCACCACGATGCAGGAACCGTCAAGAAGACTAATCCAATTCCATATATCCTTGGGCGTGACACGACAAACACCAAACGCAATCTACTCTCCTGATGGTTTCCTCTTCCACCAGGGTTACCTTCCTACTCGAGATGAGACAAAAGCCACTCACTCTTCCTCTCACATGGTGTTAGAATCTACGAGTGCCTCCCTGTAAACTTGGGTAAATGTATGACTTCTCAAGAAGTTGTGAGCGCCGCCGGGAGAAGTGATAACAAGAATTCCCTTGCCCTTTTCCAGCTCCATCTTCGGGAATTTAGCATAAAGTGGGCGGCGGCCAAACGGTGTACTACTTGGATGTGTGTTATGTCGGACATAATTGAATGTAACTCGAATTAAATTGTTTCCTGTAAAACAGTAACCACTTTGCATTAACAACATTTCAGGATATGTTGAGCTGGTGTGTTGGTGTGTTGGTGTGTTGGTATGCGTGCGCATGTTTACGTGCCTTTGTATCTGATAACATTTAATTAGGCTGTTGTTTCACTCTCATTAATAATGCAAATTTCCTATATGTGTGTGTAATCAGACAGGAGTTGAAAATTGGTTTTTGACCAAACTAATGCCCGACCTTACAATAAATTCCACAAAATGGCCAACAACCAGCACAATCCGGTTTGACAAGAGAGCCATTGCAACTGCTCTTCATTATTCATTTACGAATTAGTTCCGAGGATACAAGGCGGCATTGTGTAACACAAACGTGACATGTAGGGCCATAGACAAAGGTGAGAAGATTGCTATAGTATTCCGGGGTTTAATTTCCTGTCTGGCGAGAGTGCATATATGTGTGTACCGCTTTTTGACAGATACGATATGTCACATAGTTGTGAAATTACCATAAACTGGGCTCTCAGGCAGTCCCTTTATGTAATCTTGAACCCATGCTCCTTGTGATGGCGATGATTGGATATCATCGTCCTCATCTGTTAAGTTGGTGCAATCAATTTTATTGAATTTAAAATCATCATCTGTCATTTGTTCCGTGTGTGTGTGTGTGTGTGTTGGAGAGCTTGTATTTCAAATACACACCTCGTTAGTGTACTTATGTAAATTGAATGATGGTCGGACTCTTGTAAGTCTGACATGAGATAATTGTAGTCAGAGGGTGATGTTTTGATTGCTGCCAGCGTTGTCCTGTGGAATGAGTCAACAGTTACAACCAGTCAATGAGTCAACTGAAATGAATGCATACATGGTATTGTAAGTCGAGAGGATTTAACGAAATTCCTCATCCATTAAGTCGTATATATTGCCATATTCTTGACGCAACAATGCAAACTTGAGAGATGTGTAATTAAAAGGTGTTGTCCATTTGTTAGTGAAACAGTTATATGCAGAGTAAGTGTCAATTGAGGTTTTGGGCCACACTTTAAAGTGGGATCTCTCCATGTCGGTATTCAAAAACTAGTTACGCCAGAGGAACTGTGTCAGAATGGTATTTCAATGGCCAATCACCATATCAATAGGTATAGGACTTCCTCTTAGTCAGGTGTGAAGTTCGATAATCTCAACAAGGGATTTGATATAAGACGGTCAAATTGAAAACTGGAAAGCTTGACTTGAATATCTGTATTCAAAAGGGCAAAATGGCATCCCTAGAACGAGCCGAACCTATTCGCATTCGTGATTCGATTGGTAACATTTGTTCTTCTGGACTCAGCATTAAACACTGCACTGCAAGTTGTTCAATCCTGCAAATGAATTGTTGTGCGCAAAATGTTAGGCACTTGAGCTTATGGATTCGATGGTTTAACAGTTTGTAATTGAAGGCATGAGCACATTATCTTTCAGGTACAAGCAAAGCAAGAATCGTATGTACCATGTTATGTCAACCGCAAAAAAAAAAACAATACAACTTTTTGGTGCAACAGGCTCGTTAGTACCCAGGGCTGAGCTTTCTCACAACCATTCATATGTGCGTGTGTACTTCTTGCACGATGGTGGGACCTCCTGTTTTATGCCGACTCCGAACGGCGAATTTGATATAATCTTCTCTTGACAACTGATACTATTTGGATGATTTGTCAGATCAGAGAGGAGGGCATAAAAGCGTTGCATGAGGACTACCAGACGACTGACCCACTTCATGGCTTCAGGCCTAGCATCATATCTGAAGGTCTGGCCATGTAGCCCCGCACCATGTGAAGATCATTTTCATTATCATTGCTACAAAAAATATAAATTGCCCGTATCCCTACTAGTGTCGAGACAGATTTCCTGTTTCTTTTTAAGTAGTTTGTGGGTTTTGGCTTTGTTATACCAAAGATTATAAAGCCACCCAGAAGACGCATTAAGAACAAAAAAACAGAAACTTTCGCTCACCAGCTTCACGGTACGGGCGGGCGTTGTGCACGTGCATACATGAGACATGAGATCCAAATATATGGCGGGCTGTGCCCGTATGGCCTGCCTAGAGCAATTTTTCTTGTATGCAGTGCGTCATCTGTATGGCTTCATAATCTTTGGTCATACCAAAGAGTATAGAACTACATAGAATGTGCATCTCATACAACGAATATTTTCTATGTGGGGTACTGATATTGATACCCCAGTGTTCACATTGCTACCCCAGCATCAAAGAACAGCCTTCGCACTTACCGCCCGCATCTGAAACGACTATAAAATTTTTAGCTGTGATGCGTATTCTATGTAGTTTTTTTCTTCATACTCAGGTCGTACTCAGGTCGTGCTCAGGCCACATCCTCTTGGATGTTAAACAAGTGGGGAGGGATTTCCACCTGTTTTTGGCGAAAATTCAGTTTCCACCGGTGATTTAAGGTCTCAGAGTTGCGGTTTGACAAACTGGTCTGCCTTATCAAAGCTGGTGGGCGATTTTTTCCTCGCCAGCTCATCATCAAATTTTATTGCCCTGTAAGCCTGTGGTTCCAGGGACCCAGCAGAGCTTAACATTATGTTGAACGCCAAGAACCTGCAGCTCTTCTTCACATGCTTAGACTTTATTTTCACAGCAGAGATTGCTTTCATTGCAGCCTGACGGTGAATGAATATGGAGATATCATTGAGGTCGCTATATTTGCATCTGCTGCTACCAATATCTCAGCCTGGAAGACACTGCTGTGCTCTGAGAGACGAAAAGTGTTGTTTAGATTTTGTGCTTCTGAAAACACTCCTGCTCCAACGCCTGCGTCTATTTTGGAACCATCAGTGTAGATAGATTTGGTTTCGGTGCCCATTTCGTTCCTCACCTACTCCTCTACCTGGAAAGATGCAGGAGAATGGTCTTTAAAAGTCATGGTGAGGCAGCATAAAATGGTTCTGACTTCATGTAGGCATACTTTAACTATTTTTGTTGCCGATACAAAGCATGAGGCCTCAAGTAAATTGCCTTGCCTATAACTTGTCTGTAGTCCCTCGATGCAAAGCTTAATGATCCTGGACCTCAAGTTAATTTCGTCTCGATGTTTATAGTGTTTCGTTTCTAAGTTTGTACATCAAGTCATCGGAAGTTTTCTTCTACCCAACCACTCCACTAAAGATGAGGTCTACATTCAATTCCTCAAAATTCACACATCAATTCGTCGGAAGTTTTCTTCTACCTAACCACTCTACTGAAGACGAGGTCTGTCATGATTTCCTGTTTCCCTTTGGTATGGTGCCGAAGACTTTACAGGCCTGAGAGTCGGTGACCGTGTACAGAGAACCATAGTTCAGCAGTTTTAGCAGTTGGGAACCTAGTTTTTGAAATATTTTTGCTTGCAGCTGGCTTAGGTCTTCATTGTTCGTCTGCATAAACAAGACTATGAATCGCACGTGGCACTTTTCTCTCGAATACAGAATGGTAGCTTTTACCATTTACCAAGAGTGGTTTGTTCGACATACTATATGGCCTCTCTATATGCTTAACTCTTCAAATGCTTCAATTCTTTTCGCTTGGGTTCATTAATATGCTGATCAGGGGAGTTTCCGATATAAGATACCTTCCGATCATCACCAAACAAGGCGATTCTTACTTTAGACTTCAAAGACGTCTTGAAGTGAAAGACCTAGATTGACTCTTCAATTATTTTTACAAGAATATGGTGAAATCAGATCTCACACGATCATGGATTGCGGATATTTTCTTAATGATGGCACGAGTTGTGAAAGAATTCCAATCTACTGTGCAATGGCGATGTAGATGGGTTGAGCATTCCAAAGCGAAACTGTATACTTTCGTTCAAAATTTCTTATCTCTGGGAACAAGTCTCAACAAAAGCTGAATCAATCAGGAATTCCCCGTCAGAATCAAAAAAAACAATGCCTGCGTTTTGGAACATTATCCAATCTACGAACTTAATTAAGTGGCACTACATTCCGGAGTGTTCCTAGGCCTCAACCAACATGCCTCCCCAATTAGTCCGGTCCTTAGCTAACTGCCTCGAGTTGCGCACTCTAAGTTGGTTGACGCCGCTTTCTACTTTTGTGATTCACTCAAGGCGAGGTATTCCTCTATTGCGATCAAAATGTCTGGCTGCGAATCGAAGACTGTCAGCCGGAGTGCTGGTTTCCATTCGCACAGTCCTCTCAAGAATGAGAACTCACATGACAGTACATCGCCTTGCCTAAATAATTTTTGGGAACGAATGTGTCGGTGAGGTGGTTTCCGACACTGATGGAGCAACGAGAATTCTCCATCGTCATTCTGCACAGACGGACGAGTTTGGGCGGTATACTAACGTAGACATGGCTCTGTATAGTTTGAATCAATCAATGCTGGTGGTGGGCATCGATTTGGACTTCTTGCGTTTTTCCCGGATATGCCGAAGTGTGATGATTTGATCACTTGTGGACATTCCTGGCCTAAAACCAGACTAATAAGGACCGAATAGGTTTTTGGTAAACTATTTAAGGCGTTCCCATTTTACGGCAGATAAGATATTGTCGGCGATGTTGAACTGTTGGCTCAGTTCAGAGGGCCTCGTTTCTTGTGAATCGCTCAAACGATGCTGAGGTTCCATTTTTCAGGCACACATCCGA
This sequence comes from Rhingia rostrata, assembly GCA_949824845.1. Classification (NCBI taxonomy): domain Eukaryota; kingdom Metazoa; phylum Arthropoda; class Insecta; order Diptera; family Syrphidae; genus Rhingia; species Rhingia rostrata. The sequence goes on from OX463757.1 coordinate 97,201,043, forward strand.
TCAAATTTTGCTTATGAGTTGGTGAATGTTACCAAATGAATGTTACTACATTCATAGAGTACGCATCACAGCTAAAAATTTTGTAGTCGTTTCAGATGCGGGCGGTAAGTGCGAAGGGGAAATTTCGTAGAGCGTTTGCGTCGGCAAGGCTGTTCTTTGATGCTGGGGTAGCAATGTGAACACTGGGGTATCAATATCAGCACCCACATAGAAAATATTCGTTGTATGAGATGCGCACTCTATGTAGTTCTATACTCTTTGATTTTTTGCTTACCACAACATGTCCGCCGGCTTTATAAAACTGACTGTGGGAGACAATTCACGTTAAATAGTCTGCAGAAGTGGTTATTTCATACCCTCAACATGGATTTTGTCTCCACTCCGATATTTCAAACCTACGAATATTCCTCTCAGATAAACCTGTGAAAGAATGAAATGGTGTCGCTTTTTATTAAGTGGTATCACAAACTCAATGGACCGATTAGTGAAGAATAAGTTTTATCAATATTCAATAGAGCCCCGCGATACAACTACAAACATCCTACAGCATATGAAAAAATAACTTCAGTGTTTCCAAAAGATACTCAACTACACCAATAGACTGCCACCTCAAGAAATCCATTAAAATGTCCTTTATCTACTGTCTTCATAGTCGTCGTCGCCATCGTCAGCGTCACCGTTGTTGCCGTCACCAGAATGCCGATGAAAAAAGAAATTGAAACCACATCCGCATGAAAAATTTCCTACAAAGTTTTCCCATTATCACATTTGTAACGTACTACCTATGATCAGTGCGAGTGGAGGCATATATACACTCGCCCAACTACGTATAATCTCGGCAGCCACTTGTGCATCCAGGACACATGATACTCCAGTGTATGTGTTAAAGCAGCTGCACGTATATGCTCAACGCTTTGGAATTGAGAAAAAATTGAGAAGGATTCGAGAGTACATCTTTGAATATAAATTGTTGGAAAGTTTTCGTGGTACCTGCATGCGGTTTCATCGACACGGCTAGGCAGAGTGTGTGGAGGCGTTTCTGCTAGAAAACTTTTTCCAAGTTACGCGTGAACTTGGTGCGCTCCATCTTTTGTGGTCACATGTCTTGGAAATGTTCGCTATAAGTTTTTTGTGGGTTTTGCCTCATTTTTTTTTCTTGGCTCAGGGATGGATTGGCAAGTGCAGCCTGGCCTTGAGGTGCAGCTGCATGAATCCTTGGAATGTTTCAAATAGTTTTCTTTCATAAATTGTTCCACTTTTAACCACTCCTGTTGTGTGGAAAACACCTGGATCTTTAAAACGAATAATATGTTCCACACCATGATGTGTCAGCTCCTCTTGGTGAGTGGTGTATGCCCTGCATTTGGAATCAACACTAAGCTGATGCTGCTTAAGACTGCAACACTCCACATAGGAAAATGTTTTCTGTTTTTTTTTGTGTGTGAGAGAGGAAAGAAAAAGGATTTTTTATGACGTTAAAGGTATTGCTGGAATGAAAATCCATTTGGTATATCCTTAGGGACATTTTTTTCTGAAAGACAAATTCTGTCTTAGCTATCATACGTATAAGGATGCGGTCGACAAGGAGCACTATGCACCGGGGGACAACATAAACTCTTCGAATTCCAATGTTTTTTTATACCAGAGGTACCGTCGGAGTTGTGCTCAAGCCTGAAGGGCATAGCAACGATATCCTGGCCTCGATGGAGTAAATCGTTACATTGGTCGGTTGTCTGCGGCCTTGAAGCGATTTCGGAAAGGAGAGAACTAAAAAAAAAAAAAACTTTTTCATCTCCATTCTGTTTTGGTTCGGGTTGGTTACTTTTCCTTTTCAGTTTTAACTAATTCTGTTGAGGGATTGTATAGTCTGCTGGGAAGCATGGATTTCATAGAGATAGTGGTCGGATGGTATTTGCGCGGTTGGGTGGAGAAGGGGATTATATTGCTTCTAAGGAACATCCTTTAAACTTACAACTATCATAATGTTATTTCTTTCGGAGGTTCTTTAAAAAAGAAGAAACGTCTGAAGATAATCGGTTGGGAATGGACCAGCTGAGGAATATTTTCATCCGTGGATGCTTCTGGGGCAGATCTAGGAAGATTGAAATGAGTGGTGTATGTTATGGGAATTTGTTGAATACTACTACAATCGTTGGTTCTGAGTAGCTGTAACGGATTAATACATTCATTGGCAAGGTATTGTAGGGGATTGAATCGTTAGCTTTAAATAACAAAATTGAGCAACATGTATGAACGTTGCTTACTGCATTCGATTAGAGAGTGGCGAATGAGCGAACATTTTAATAATTTCGCGAATAGACACCAATACTCTCGGTTCCCATTTGGACGTCCGACACAGGAGAGGAAGAACTCGTCTTGAGTGGCGGGCACAAGTAAGAACCCCAACTGACTTGATGTGGAGGCAGCTAGTTATGGACTGGACGAGGCATTCCGCAAACACAGTCTACACAACGACCCTTAGAACTGGCGAAAGAAATTTGAACTACAAAGCCAGCTGTTCGCTAGGGAACATGGGGTATTTCAAGACTGTCTTCAAGTATTTTGTATGAATTTTTATTCCCCATAATAAGCTGTAACGACTTTGAGAATGACAACCAACGAATTAACATGCTTCTCTGATTTTCTTAGTTTGGATCAGGCAAAAGATTCAGAGATTTCCAACCTTTAAGACAACGTTTGGCAGGTACCCATGAAAAAGAAACCAAGGAAAGTACATTACAAGAAATTATCTCATCGAAAAAGGAAGAACACATATTTCTCCATTCAATGGTGTGTGTGAAGTTATATTTCTTATGCACAACGAAAGAATCAACAATTTAATGCCGAATCTGAATGGTAGGTTTGAGAAGTTTCTCATGAAAGTTTAATTCTCCTGAATGTTTATCAGTCTTTCTTTCTTTTTGAGGTTTGAATCCGGGACTCGAGCATAGGGATTCACTTCCAACTAAACCACTTTGAAAGAACTTAGGCTTATCGAGGTTTCCATTCGGAAGAAAAATTTCTCCGATTTATTCGAAATTAGAGAATTCTGTACCGAGGCTTCCTTTACCATTAACATTTCGAAGAGATCCCCCGAAGAAATTGATCGCAAATGATCGCAAATGATCGCGCCTCAATGTTAAAATTTGTTCACATATATACGAGTTGAATTTCTTCCGAAGTTGTTCGAAGAAGAATTAATGCGGAATCCATTAAAGGTTGATCTGTTCAGCATTGTTAAGCAGATGGAGCGCTTCTGGTTAAAGTTGGGCCATAGTTGCTTGGATATTTGACACATTGTGCCGTTTATCCATCTGGGGTTTGCTTTCTTGATCGCATCCAGTTTGATCTGTAGTTAACATACAGCAAGTGGCATACCCAACATATCTACTGGTGGTAGAATGTCAAGGGAAGTGGCCTGTCTGGCAAGCTCATCTGCCTTCCAATTCCCTGGTATGTCACTGTGGCACCCGAAAGAGGTGAATGGTAAAATGCTCCGCCATATCGTTAACAGACAGTAGGCAATCATGGGCTGATTTCGAATTGAACGAGATGGCTTTCAGAGATTTGATTGCCGCTTGGCTGTCGCTGAAGATGCTAATATACTTCGGGGATATAACATTTCTTTTCAGCCAAGACAAGACTTCTTTGATTGCAATGATTTCCGCCTAGAAAACGCTTCAGTAATCGGGAAGGGCAAAGAATATGCTAGGGTAAAGCATCTTGGAGAAAACACCTCCACCCACTATAGATTCCATTTTAGACCCATTCGTGTGAATCGAGTTAGTGGTTCCGATCGAATCCGACTCCCATTCAAGGCGATTGGGAATGGTTGTCCTGAAGTTATGCTTAAAACTGAGGTGGGTAGAGGTCGGTGTTTTCTGTAATGTTGAGGTAATTCAGAATTTTTGTGTGTTCACTCTGATTTGGGAGGCCTCAGTCTCAAAGCTGCACAGCTGAAAATGCAAAAGCTGCGCTCTGTTTGCGGTATATATCTAGGGGAACTGGATTTAGGATAGCATCTAGGGCTGCTCCGCTAATGCGTATGCAAGCTGATCTTTGAACTTTACCTAGTAAGTTGCGGTTCGAGGTTGTTTCTGAAGAGATCAATTTGCGGGACTTTGAATTTCCTACTGCAAAGGACCAGTTCGGTTTTTTTTTTTTGAGGATCTGCGCTGAGTCCGGCCCAATAAAAGAGTACAGAGAGGCCATTTTGTAATGGATTTTAATGGATTTTAATGGGTTTTAAGGTATTTCCCTGATACAGCTATTACCACGTCATCCGCATAGGCAATCACTTTTCATCCTTCTTTCTATATTTACTAGTAAAGCGTGGTTAAATTTTAAGGGCCGATATTGATTTTAAATAAAACACAATTTATTTAGAAAATTACTGTCATTTCTTTTTATTATGATAATATAGGTATGGTTCAATTATGTATGGAACAAAATATCAGCCAAATGGCCGCCGCGACCTCGGCGGCACACCTCCCTCCGATGGTCCAAATTTTCGATGACGCTGAGGCATAATTGAGGTCCTATGCCGTTAATGTGCCGAATTATCTCATCCTTTAGCTCTTGAAATATTGTTGGCTAATCGACGTACACCTTTTCTTTCAAATAACCCCAAAGAAAGAAGTCCAACGGTGTCAAATCGCATAATATTGGCGGCCAAATTGAGATCGCCACCAAGGGATATAACACGGCCATTGAATTTGTCGAGCAAAAGCGCCATTGTTTCGTTAGCTGTGGGCAAGTTGAACCGTCCTGTTGAAACCACATATCGTTAACATCAATGTTTTCCAATTCGGGCCATAAAAAGTTCGTTATCATCTCACGATAGCGAACACCATTCACAGTAACTGCCTGACATTGATGTGCAAATGTGCCTCATCACTGAAGATGATTTTCTTCGAAAATTGATCTTCCACTGTTGCCATTTCTTGCCAACATTCTGACCATTGACGACACTTGAAATGGTCAAGAGGCTCTAGTTCTTGAGTCAATTGCACCAAGCGTGTAAATGCAAGTCTTTATGCATGATATTCATCAACGACGAGCGTTGACGGCTCTTCAGCCATAGTATCGCGAACAGCAGCAATATTTTCTGCAGTACGAGCTGTACGAGCATGCACTGGTGTTTTCATATCTCCTACAGAACCGATTTGCTCAAATTTTTTCACGATTTTTCCGACTGTACGCATATTTCGACGATTAAATTGCCCGAAAAAATCACAAAGTGCGCGATATGCATTCTGTTTGAACGCCCATTTTCATAACAAGCCTGAATAACTTTAACGCGTTGCTCGATTTTGTATCTTTCCTCGGTTCATATTGAGTTAGTCTGAAACTGAGAAATGTCAAATGAAATGCAGAAATAAACTTGACGTTTAGGTACGGTCCACATTCAACATCGGCCCTTAAAATTTATCCACCCGTAAGCTCGGTTATCACTAGATTCCAGAGAAGAGTACGCCACTTTGTGGGGGCGCAACAGCTAACAGACCTACGTGCAGATAAGGTGCCAAGCACTCCCAGCAAGTCATAACATTTAAATCTTAGAGTGCATTAGTGTTAATAATTGCTTCTGCTTTGACATTGTTACAAGCTCTTTCTATACCAATAAACGCAACCATATTATACTCCTTTACTCTTAGTGAGTTTTAAAAGAAGCGTACCACAGATCTAAAAGCTTACAAAAATGCCTGGGTGCGACAAGGTTGTAATATGAGTTCAGCTTGCAAGATTTTTCAGCCTTAATTGCATCGTAAAACCGATGTACTAAGCTACAAAGTCAGCAAAACCCAAAGTAAAAAAATCATCAAAACAACACCGTCCTATGAATTTTCTCATTCTGCTCCGTTCTTCAACTCACATCGGCAAGACTTATTGATTCTTAAACTTAATACGTTGTCGTGTTCTGTTTGTGTACACTATAACCGATACCGTTTTTAATGAAGAACTTAACTAAATCCAATCTCCAATTCAAGTTATTCCAAAGGACCAAAACATCAGACATTAAAGTAAACTCAATCCTGCTATGCGATACCTTGACAGCAAACATTTTCTCCGAATTGTCAATATAGAAACATTTTACAGCATTATCCCTGTCGGGACCAATATACCAGTTTCCAATTAAATTTCACAATCTCATCTCCAAACACTGGTCCAGAAAAGAGAAGACCATTCACAAAGCGCACATATCCGCTCCTACGTTCGAACTCGTATGTAAACAAAAACCAAACAATCCTGAAATTGAATTAAGTTTGAGAGCATTCAACATTAATGTTGGTCTGTAAAACTATACATGTGGACATTCCATACACAGCTTTCGACTGCGTATGCATTTATAGAGGATTATGTCATGGGAATTCATTTCAAAGGATACGGCGTCAGGTGGTAGTAAGCATGAGATGACGTTGTCCTCGAGAAAGGTGTTTTCCTGATCCGCATTACGGTGTGTATTTAAAATTGGCTAAGCATGGAAATTTAAATCATAATCTCATCAGAAAATATAGATGTAACTGTGTTTGTTGGAAATTATAGATGCGTTGACCTATGATGGAATTTTGAAATAAAAAAAAAATCAGACGATTGACTTAATTGTATGACGTGGGGTCTTGAAAGTAAATTTAGGCAGATGAGCAGGTTACTCCACGTATATTAAATCATTCCTTCGGAGTATGCTTATTGTTACTATCTGCTGGGGATTTAAATAAAATCTCGAAGAACTCACATGACCTTGATCGATCAGCGAAAATTCTTTATTGTCACCCTGTTATCGGGGAAAAACTTGGACACAATTTTTCCAATGTATTATGGCGCTTTTAGTAAGACCAAACATTCCCATTAATTATGGAACACAACGTCGTTCAATCGTTTCAAGATTGTTGGCATAACATCGGTCCTTTACGGTTCCCCACAAAAAAAAAGTCAAAAGTCCAAAGTCCAATTGGCATCGCCAAGACGTAACGCGATTTGGAAATTTGTTTGTTGGTTAACATGCCTCTGTAACGCCCACCGAACACCGAAACGTTGTTTCCAGACTCATTTTCGAACAAAAATGATTGAGTGATGCCACCACAAACCGCACCAAACTGTCACTCTCTGTGAATGCATCGGTTCCTCGACAATAACCCACCGGTCACCGAATCGTTGTTTCCAGCCTCATTTTCGAAGAAAAATGATCCAGTGATGCCACCACAATCCGCACCGAACTGTCACTCTCTGTGAATTCATCGGTTTCTCGACAATAACCCACCCGGTCACCGAAACGTTGTTCCCAGCCTCATTTTCGAGGAAAAAGTGATCCAATGATGTCTCCACAATCCAAAATCCGCAGCAAACTGTCACTCTCTGTGGATGCATCGGTTTCTCGACACTAACGTGCATGTTTTCCAAGCCCTAGATGCGGTAATTTCTTTGCCAACGTATCCGCCGAGTTGTCCCCCGTCATAAGAAATGATTTTTCGCCCAAACTCGTTGTCCAATTCAAGCTGCTCTAAGGCCCAATCATCGAAGCGATAACGAAGCGGATGGTCTTGCACCATCAGTTGGTGAGTCCGAGATATTTGTGCAGAATTCTCCTCAGGCTAGTGCGTGAAATGTTGAGCTGTTGAGATGGATGCCGATTTGATGTTCCTGAATTTAGTCCCACGCTCTCGGCTACAGCAGCTACAGCAGATCATCAGTGTCGTCAATTAGCATAACAGTCTCACGAACTATTTTGCACAAACTTGCGTACAGCAGACGCGGTGGGTGCTTCATTTTGGCCAAAGAAAATACAAATTTTTGGCGCAACAGGCTCGTTAGTACCCAAGGCCTAGCTTTCTCAAAACCATTCATGTTTGCGTGTGCACTTATTGCACGATGGCGGGACCTCCTGCCTTATGCCGACTCCGTTCGGCGAGGTTCAGATAAGCTTTTCTTGATCATCGCGAGAGGAGGTTCAGTGAAAAATCATTTTAGGTTTTGCTACGGCTGGGAATCGGACCCAGACATTCTGCGCGGCAGTTTATCGTACTAGCCATCGCGCCACTGAGCCCGTCACAATTTGGCCAAGATTTCTTTTCCAAGATTTCACAGCACTCACTATGGAAATAAGATTTCAATATTTCACAACGTTTTTCAAGCGACTTATTTCGTTCCGCAGAGGTGTGATATTGACATTCTGAAACAGCTGTCAGTGTCAAAATAGCCTATGATTTAAAAAGAAACCACTAGATGGCCTAACCTGTATAAGGAGTTTTTACTCAACAGGTCTGCATCTCTTACTTACTTACTTACTTACTTACAAAGGTCTACATCTCGTTGATGATACATCAAACACTTTATAATCCTACAACGCCAACTGCACCGACGATTTTGCAAAAAAAAATCGTTCGCAGTCCAAACAAAGTCTCTAGGTCCAGAACTAATATCATCTTTGGAGTCATCAGTGTTAATGTGATGGAATTCACTTCCTGACTTCAACAGAATTTACATGCAGGTAGTTTTAATGAAGCAAAGGGCTGTCCTTACTACATTTAACGTATCTTCGAAGCTCCTTTAAGAACTGAAGAATATTCGAGATGGACACAATAGTACCGATCGCCCAAGGGCTGTAATATTTTTTGTTTTGTCGTGAGAGCTTGTTTCAGAAAAAAATCGTTTCTTATAAATAAGGGGCCTTCATCATCTTTAAGGTCCACTGGATCTCTTTGTGTAACATGTGTCAATTCTTACACAGGACACCTTCACATTACAAATAAACACAAGTTGTGTTTTTGCTTTCGACATGATTGGTGCGGATGAGCTTCCTGACTTGGGTGACTCCAAAAGACTGTCGGAAATTACTTACCAGTACTTGATTTTCATATAGTTCGCCATATGCGATGCATAGCGTTGGTAAAAAAACCTTTATTTGGGGAAAATTGGATAAAAATTGATTTCAATGAATATACACAGAGCATGTTTCCTAATAAGTTCACCTTTAGTCCTTGCAACAAGATTCACGCCCTCACTACATTTTCATCGGTGATAGGCATGTTGCAATTTTTGAAAGAGGGCATCTTTGCGTCCAAGTAAACTCTTTTAAAGAGCAGTATTTCAGCAAGCCTATATATATGACATCAAAACAAAGAACCGTATACCATTTAAGGACACAAAGCATGTTTGATGACCTAACCATTAACCACCACCTTTCCTCACTGATTTCTTCTATACATATTTAGTCTGGTTGAAGTCTTGTGGCATATGATAAGCCCCCGCCCTTTCACTTTTATATGCCATAATTTTATCTGAAAAACAAAGAAATAAAACATATGCCTTGTGGTACTTCATAAAATTTCAAATTTATTTCACAAAATTATCTTTCTTAGAAAACATCGACGTATAACCCCAACCTTGTGGTACCCCACCTCAATCCCATTAAAATACATCACCCAATTTGTATACAAAACTTGCCATTTAATAGAGTCTATAGCTTCATAAAAGCTTCTTAAAAAAGTAAAACCCCATTCAATTGATTAACGCAGTTGAGCTAAGCATTTAATTTTAAGTCTCTGAACGGCGCCTCTAACATAAATCCGCTGTTGTTTTTCTGCTGTCGTTTTAAACTTTGACTTTCGTCACTTTTACACTGCATAACATTTGTTTATCAATGAAGAACGGGGTAATAAAGTGCGGAACTCTTAAAAAAGACTGTCAGAGGTATGAGTGTTTTCCGGATAAGAGGTCGGGAGATGAAAACGAATTCGTATGAGTTACGCGACTCTTTAGATAAATTTAAGTACTCCTAAAGCTGGTTTTTTGTTTCTTCGTTTTTATTGGTCAAAAGTCGATTCGTGTCATGGCATAAAAAGTTTCCTTCCACTGCAATGGATTCAACGACTACGACGACGACATCAACAACAACATGGCACGTAGTTTGAGAGAAATAACAGCACCAGTCGTTGTTTCTTTTTTTTTATGGATGATAGAATAAAAATGGAAATGTGGACATAAACACCCGACAAACTACCACAGTATGCAGGAGCTCGGTCCCAGTGAGCGTAGAATAAACTCGGAAATCTGGCGACACAGTTCATTCAATTGAAATTACATGCGTTTTTTTTTTATACTTTAGTGCAGCTCATAAAAGTGAAATAAACCCGCTTAAGATAGGGTGACTCTATAGACATAGTTGGAGGATAGTTTGTGTTTGGTCATTCGAGGTAGGTAAGGGTACTTAGGATTTATGTATTTTGTAAAGATTGACAACTCCTTTAGGTAGTTATATAGGCTATGGATTTTATGCTCTGGTCATCAGCTACATAAAACCCTACATTAAATTCGATTTCCCCTCCCCCATTTAAAAGGTTGGGGTAAACATCCACACATACAAAAATAGCGCGAGTCTCTTTGTAGGACAAACTAGCGTACAAATTGCGACAAGTTCGCGCTGTTTTCACCCTTTAAATGGAAAACTTTCAGCCACTCAACCGAACCGCTTAGCCTCAGCCACCATAAATGCTAACAATGTATTGCGCGAGCTCTCGCAAAAGTGCCCTTTTGCAGTTTAATTATCACCCTTCTCCAAACAGTACCGAGTATATGCGGATGCGTTAATAGTAAAAGTTGCAACACTGAACCACACGTCTAACCGCACATAATGCGTTCGTATATGAGTGATCCTTGTAACATAGTCTTGCCCCTATTAGCAAAGCACTCACTCTGTGTAAAAGAAGCCACTGAAGACAACTTGTGCTGCCAAATTTTCTGAATGTCGGGTTAAACTTTCAACAGTTTGAGAACTTGAAGGAAATGCCAGGCGAATAAAAACAAGAAACGTTAACGGTACGCAGTGGTAGAAAATATGTCGCAATGCATTAGCGCGAGTGCAAACAAACAAGGCGAAGGATAGGAAACGATGTGATGCTGTGATTAGCTGCATGACTTGGCCGTGGTGGTTTCATGTCCTTGTTCACATATGGGACTGAAGAGTTTTTTTTTTATATTTTTTACATATTTGTTTGGAAGACGTTATTTTTGGTAAAGTTGCAGATTTGGTTTTACAGTACTTTGAAAAGAAAGGTTGATGGTAAAGTGTTTCCGTATGTTTACTTGGTCCCAAGTATTGTTTTCGTGAAAAAATAGGAGATTTTAATCAAACCTAACAGAACGATGTTTGAGAAGTTTGGTCCGTGCACGTAGACGCTTTCAATCCGTCCAGTCGGTCATTCGGCAGTGTTCATTCCATATTCCATAGGGGTATATTAGTTTTGACATCAAGTTTATAACTTAGAGAAATATAATAATAATTTCCATAGATATACCTTAAAGTAAAAAGATCGACTCAGAATCCGTTTGTGTGTCACTGATATTTGTGCGTTGAATTTTCAGCTAGAGTTTTGAAATTGGGTATATTGACTTCCTATTCGACGAAGCAGAACAAGTGTAGAAATTAATAAAATTCTCCCACTTCCACGCCCACTTTAAAAAAAAACGTTTTCTTGCAATAACGGTAAGAAATTTGGAAAAAGTGTGTGAACAGGATATATGTGTCATGGTCATCGGAGAAAAAATCACTTCACTGCAATTCGTAAAAAAAATTTCGCGAAGAATTTGTTTCGAAGGAAATCGGAAAAAAATTACTCTTAGCTGTCAAAAATTGCACGAAAAATGCACCTGAACGCACTTTAACGCAATTCGACAGCGTGCGTTACAAAATGTCGGAGAAATATTCCGAACAGCTTTTCAGAAGAATAACTCAAAGCTAAAATCCTCCAAATCGTACAAAATCGGAGAACATTCCGCTCCGACGGATACTTCGGTAGGGCTGATTGTCATAGTAATGATTGGAAATTGAAGATCAATTTCCAAAAAAAAAACCGTAACAATTCAATTTAGAAATCCATTGCTCAGCCTTCCAGCGACACTACAAAAATTACAAATTTTGCTATCATCGGACAGCATGGACAACCGATGGCGGCGAGAAGTGTAGTTAAATATCTTGGCATCGGGTTTATCAGTTTCTAAATTTTAAGAGAAATGAAGATGCCGGTCAGGCAAGAGTCAAGGGAGTCTCACGCTGCCCGTGTTCGAGAAGCCGTGTTTCTGATACTGTTTAGGATTGCTGCGAACGCCAGAATCCGATGTAATTCTATACGATGAGGCTCAGCTGTATAGAATTAACAGTTTCTTTAATTAAGCGGTTCGAATGCACGTTTCAATTGCGACGGCAACAACAGCCCGGTTTTCGGGGTTTACTACCTCAAATATTCATACATGGAGAGTACGCTTTTGTCATGCTTTTTCTCCACAGAGGCAATTATTTCCATACCGCCACCGTTGCGTGCAAGACAAGCTGCTTATCCGCGACGAGTGCGTGGGCAAGCACAAGATAAGCAGCTTGTCAAGATTTTCGTTTCAAAACTACGTTTTTTCTTAATCCAAAAAAAAAAAAAACGTCGTCACTCCTGTCGCACAGAGTGTTTCTCCCATTGACACAACGAAAAAAAAAATCCTCCAAACTTTGTCATATTTATTTGAGTTTCAAAAGTTTTCGGAAACATTTTATATCGCATCTTTTTTCCCGTTTTCGCTTTTTGGATATCCGCACTTTAAAAAATAAATCCTCTGCGCTTGTACGCAAAAAAATAAGAAAGTTCAATAGATAAACGTTCGGTCTATGTATATCAATATCCTGATTTGATAACCCCAAAAAAAGCCTTCCCTCCAGCACTTCCCAACGGCAAATGGTCTTTTTATAGATATTAAAAAATAGTTTAGCGTTTCCGGGATCCACGGTTTCTTATAGTTTTCCGATGGAGTTGAAATAACTTTTTTATGTTCGCGCTCAGAAAAGTGCATTATTTTGAAATTCTTACAACTTTGTCGTTGTGTTTATTTTATGTTTTATTTTCGTAGAAAATTGATTTTTTATAGGACACCACCACACACACAGTCACATTTGGGAGAACAATTAATTCCATGTTAGCTTTAGGAAATCATTTCTTCGACTTTTCGGGTGTACAACGTTGAAGAAAGTCGTTTCCTTTAATTTTTTTTTTTAAGAGTGGGAATTTAATGAAATCATTGTGGAAGGAGTGGGTGCAAATTGTGTTGGGAAATAAAAGTCATTGCAGGGGCAAAACGGATAATTATATTGCACAATCGTGACTGCACGCTAAGCAACAGGGAGAGGTTTTAATCGAAATTGAATTATTGAGACGCATTGCGCTTGGATGTGAATGGAATTGATTGCATGGGGGACTGTTTAATGGAAAATGGGGATGCAATGAGAAATCAGAATGAATTTCAGCTGACAGATGGTGCGTTGAACTGGAATTTAAAAATTTGTATACACAAAGTTGGTGCAATTAAATTGGATCATTGACGATTTAAATGGAATTGGCAATGTCGTTAACATTTTGGATCCACTTAAAAGTTATTTTAAAAGGATTACACAGTTAACGAACAACACTTGAATGCATTCGTGTATTTTACAAACGGTCGAACACAACCTTTATTGGGAATTTGCAGGAATAATCGCTGTACTATCATATGGAAATTCATAACAGAAATGATGTGTAAACGTTTGCTATTTTTCAATATTTAGTCTGACAGTTGACAATTGTATTCCCCAGGCAATCAAATCACTCCATCATCTGCCAATTGGGAGTTGTAGCTGTTTATCATGCTGCTGAAGAATTATTCGACATCCTTTAAACAAACTCGATGCAATGCCTACTTGATTTGATTTGTTAATTGCTCAGTCCTCAGAGTTTTCAACTGATTAACCAAACTCTAATTACAATAGCTCATCCAAATAATACATCTTGACAGCAGCCGTCTACTGCACTAGATTCGAATCAAAGATTATAAAGCCATACAGATGACGCACTGTATGCAAGGAAAATTGTTCTTTGGCGGGTCGTACTGGTATGGCCATCTTTATGGCTTTATAATCTTTGATAGGAATTCAACAGAATTTCGTTAAAACGATTTAGGGAAAAGGCGTATCTACTTCACAGAGAAAGTTCGTTTAAATATTCAAAAAGTAAAACAATTTGTTGAAAACCGAACGTAAGCAGAGAATGTGCTGTGCATGGTTATTCGTCACTCTTTCCTGGATGCAATTAAAAAATATTATTACCGATCATCCATGTTTACTAAGAACAGCGGCAATCAAAACCACTAAAACTCGTTGATTTTCTCAATTTATGATTATTAGATCCCACACTGCTGACATTGAACCGATAGCTTACTCGTCCCTTGCTGGGAATAGACATGTTACCACAACCTAAAGAACATCTGACACCATCAAAAAGGTCTTGGCCGCCAGGAAAGACAACAAATCTTTCACACAAGTTGTGGGCCAAAAGAGATCACCCTATTGGAAGATGCTCTTATTTTTGCAAATGGCCGCCAATGTCAAATCTGTTTAACTTTTGTGGACTAGAAAGATGTATAATTCAAGTGACCAATCCATGCAGCGATACACACCCCAAAGAACGCGGAATGAAATAAGTGAACGATTTTTCGACCAAGATCATAACAAGCGATGAAGGTCATTTCCACCTCAGCGGATACGTGAACAAGCAAAGCTATCGCTTCTGGGCCACCGAAAATCCACGAGTAATGCACGAGGAGCCATTACACCCGCTCAAAGTTACTGCGTGGTGCGCTGTTCACGCTGGAGGAGTCATCGAGCCTTTTTTTCGAGAACGCCGCAATTGGACGAATCAGGACTAGAGGACAAGTGATTCCAACAGGACAGACCAACAGCACACACTGCGCGAGCCACAACTGATATTCTGAAGGGCAAACAACATCGGATGACTTCTTTTGGCTCACCTTGTACAAAACGTTTCCAAAAATCCTTTATCAGCAGGAACGATCCAGAGGTCTCTTTTAACTTCGCTGGTGTTGAACGAATGAGTTTGAAGTGACCAGACCTCGTATCAAACCTACGGTTATTCCAGTCGATAAATAATCTCTCAAAGCTCAATGAAGGATGGACAAAAGCATTTACGTAAAGTAAAGTAAGGATAGCAATATATTAACTCTCCGAGCTTTATAAAACCGGTGGAAATGACTTAGTAATTAACATTTACCAACTTATAAGCCAAATATGGGCGAATGAAAGTATGCCTGGTGAATGGGACCTCAGCATCGTTTGCCCGATCTACAAAAAAGAAGACCCTTTGGACTGCGCCAACTACAACATCAACATCGCCTACACTATCCTATCTGGCGTAAAATGTGAACTGAAAATATGAATGATGCTGTTGTGTTATGCTTATGACTAAAATACTCGATTTCACTTTACATTTTATAGGTCACTTGTTAAATGTACAGTGGTGGCGCATATGTGGATACACTACAGAACACCTGAAACCGTTTACCAACAACCTGATCGACCCTTATCTGTGTGACTTTAGGCCAGGAAAGTCCACAACTGATCAATTCTTCAGATCGTGGAACAAATTCAAGAAGTCAAAATCGATATCCAGCACATATTCGTCGATTTCAAAGCCGCATACGACAGCGTTTATAGAGACGAACAATACAGCTGTGTCTACTTTTGTATACCGCCCAAACTCGGCCGTCGTGCAGAATGACGATGGAGAATTCTCGCTGTTCCATCAGGGTCAGAAACGACTTCACCGACACGTTCGATACCAACAAAGTATTTAGGCAAGGCGATGCACTGTCATGTGATTTCTTTAATCTCATTCTTAAGAGGAATGTGTAAAACTCTCGAGCCAACACCCGAGGCATGATCTTCCACAAATCTATGCATCTACTAACATACGCCGACGATATTGACATCATTGGTAGGACTCAACGTGATGTCATAGCCACGTTTGCTAGAAAAGAGAAGGAAGCGGAAAAAATTATCTTAGCAGCTTATGAGGGTAACACACAACCATCGACGAATTGTAGAGAACATCACAATTGACAGATATTTACGTTGAGGTAGTAAGGGACTCTGTCTACCTCAGCTCCACTGTTAACTTAAGCAACAACATCTCGTCAGAAATCAAACGAAGAATTGCACTTGCCAACCCCTGCTTGATGGGGCTAAGAAGTCAAGTTGGTATTAAAGCCCTCACTCAAAGTACTAAAGAGATCATATATAAGACACAGATAAGCCCAGTGATGGTCTACGGCGCTGAAGCATGGACCGTATCAAAAGCGGATGAAGAAATCCTTTGTCCATTTGAGAGGAAAATTCTTCGAAAAGTCTTCGGTCCCGTTTACGTTGACGGGCTATGTAGACGAAGATTCGACAAAGAACTATACGAGCTCTACAGTGATATACCACTAGTCAAAAACTAAGCATTGGAAGTTTTAGATGGACACCAATAGAAACCTACCTCAACCAACTTGGAGTGTGCATCTGGCAGTTAGCTAGGAACCGGACTTGTTGGAGAAGCATGTTGGTTTTGTCCCAGGTTCATTCCGGACTGTAGCACCACTTAAGTAAGTAAAAGGAATTAATGAACGAACAATTTTAGCGGGATCCAAAGAAGGCAAAGTGGATCAGAAGGACAAATCACTATTAAGGATATGTGGCACTTTGCTCGGTGAGTCTTATTCGAATTAATGTTTACGACGAAAGCAGAATGAGAGACAGTTGTTATTTGGAAGGAAGATACGTAGTTATTCAAATTATTTCATGACCGTGGTCCGATACACTAACACGAAGTCCACGAAAAAATTGCCGGTGCACAAAATAGGGAGTTCATCATTTGGAAAAAATCTCATAGATATAGAGTGGGTATGGTATGGTATGGGTATGGTTTTGTCCAAACATGGAAAAGTGATGTGATAATCCGAAGGAGTCCTAGCTTCTTTCACACAACCATTCATGTGTGCGAGTGTGCTTTTACACGATGGCGAGGCATATTTTTGTTGCTTAATCAGAACGGTTGAGTTGAAATAAGCTTTTGATACTTCTCTGATGACTTTTCAGAACATCGCAAATGGCTGGCTAGTGAAAAGGCATTTTGATGTTGCTACAGCTGTTTAACATTTGACACAGCTTGACATTGCGCCATTGAGGCTGTCAGGACAATGGCACAGTCTCAGTAAATATGAATACAAAGTCTAGAAAAAAAATAAATTTTATCAGAAACAACCCATGGACAAGGAAAGATTTCAGATCACTTTTAGTCTAACCTTGGTAATCAAAATGAAGACGGTCCACTGACCAGTTGCAACTCATTTAAGTGAAACTCCATGGACATTGAGGCAAGAATTGCTGAGAAAGTTCCATTTGACGATGAGCTAAACACGTTTACAGAATTCAAGGCCCTTTTGATGTGACAACAAGAGCCCATGAACATGGATTCAAATAAACCCCAATAGTAAAAAAAATCAACCTCCTACCAACATTTTGAAGTCTGAAAATTAATTTCCAAAAATCCATCTCCGACCATTCCACCCGCAATTACGATCTAAACCACAATGCTTAATCGAAGTACAATTCCAAAACCAAACTCATACACAATAGTAGAAACCACAAAAAATCACCACAAGGACCATTCAAATTCTGTGTTTCCCACCTTAATTTGGTAGAGCAAAGCAGGAAATTGAAACTAACACAAGAGAACATCTGAAATCGCTCAACTCTAAGCTACCATCGTTATCTAGCCTTCCTATACACACACTAATTCTTTGGTTCTAATTAATTGAAAGTCATTTCCTTTTGCCATTGAACCGTAAATAAATTATGGCAATTTGATGCAAAGGACTCTCTCCCCCTTTCACATTCCCCAGCTCACTCTCGCACTTAATGACGCAATACCTATGGTCGGTTCCCCATTTTGAGTTAACAATGCTATCGGGTGACCGTAAAAATATTTCACATTCTCCTTTCAATACGAACCCAACGGAAGGACCCAGTTGATGCATTTTTGAACGAGACCACTTCACTTGTCACTTCAGCCAAGTACACAGAATTGAGTGTGTGTGCGGAATTTCTATTGCATTTACATATAATGCACTGCAGATACAAAGGAATTCTTTGAATTGTTTCTTCGGTTATTCCGTACAAAATCGCAACTATCCTATGTTTTGTGTATACAAACCCAAAAACCATTGAGAAGCCCGATAATAATCGTATTCACAATATGCCATGATAATTTGAATCTTCCTTGCCACTCTGATAAACCGGAGGCGTACCCTGTAGGACAACATTCATAGCCCAAATGTACGCAAAATGGATACAATAAGGATATACTCTCATTTGGTCATGATTGTAATGTTTATTGCATTCCCCTCGAGATACTTTGGGCGGGCGGTAATGATGCCAATGCTGTCCGAAATGGATACAATATCGACAATGTGCCTACGCCCGCCCTCGAAAGGATCGCCCGAATTAGTTGTAAGGCTGTCGAAAATCAACAAAGGACTAAAGGAAACCAATAAAGTGCTTATCGATTGTGAATGAATGAGAGGCCAACAAACACACACACACACACAGACACATCTTTCTACACCCCTACTAGCCCAAACCAACGTTTCGTGTTAAGTGTTCCCAAGATTATAACGCTTAAGTGCTTGGTTTATTACACAACAGCAGCAAACTTGAAACTGATGCAAGAGGCTGGCTAAAGAGCGTCGTCGCCTCGGGCGTTGAATAGACTATGGGCATCCGCATCTTGAAAATCGGAGATTCAAAGAATTGGAATACCAGCTTAAAGGTTAACATAGGCACACTCATTCGCAATATGCCTTCAATAGGAAATTTTGCTTCCGTTCTCCCATATAAAGGAAGCTTTATCGAGGTTTTATAGTTCATAAATGCGTGTAATTACTTTGGAATTAGCAAAGGGGATTCGCGATGCTGAATGATGGGCGGCGCAGTAAACTGCAAGGAGACAATCCTTTTGATGGCGCAAATTAATGTGCCATTTTTGTGTCGACATTTAATGTGCAGCTTTTGTGTGTGAGTAGGACGAATTGTTTTTCACACAAAGAACGGAAATTATGAGAGCAATACTATTGCTGTGTGTGTGTGTGTGTGTGTGTTGGAAAACAGTTGGCAATTTGATTTTGCAATTTGAAATTTATTACCCAGCGATGGGAAGGGGTTGATGGTCGATTTAGGGACACAATAAAAGATTAAGGGGTATTAAATTTGATTTTCAAAAAGAAAATAATGGTGCTTGCCCAAATTGTAATGTATACGACATGGCTTCGTTTTGAATTTTCGAAATGGTTTTAACCATTCAATTGGAATTTTACGAGAAAGCTCATTTTGAAACGTTTTTATATTATTTACATTATTGTCTTGACCAGTTTCTCGTTTCTTTTCAATTTCGAAGCCAGATGTGCTACAGAAAGCGAAGGAGAATTACGTTCCTGGTAAGACATCTTTATTGAGACTTTATTGACTCTTAGAGTTAATAATCAAATAAAACACTCAAGATCATCTAATGATGTGGTTTAGTCTACATCGTTTTCTACGATTTTAATATTTATTGTCGATAGAAATGTTTCCATATTTTCTCTCTCTTTCCTTTGAATTAATTTTTCTAGCTAAAATACGCCCCCCCCCCCCCCCCCCCCCAAAAAAAAAACATTCATACGTTTTACAAGAATAAAAATTATAAATCCTATCCAAAAACACCGACATCGATAACGATTACTGAACGCATCCATTTCGCAACATCGAAGACACCCACCATTAAAAAGTCACAAGGAAACCGCTGTACGATTTGTATTGCGTGATTGACAGATATGATTGACTTTCAGACAAAATATTTGTGATTTCGTAAAATATTTCAAATCTTAGCGCAGATTGCCCAAATTGATAGCTAAAAATTCGTTAAGGCGGTTCTCAAATATAGTGACGTGATGTGGCAGTGAGGACGAAATTATGTGCAATTTAGTGAACCTGTAAATCAGTGAATAAAAATGTGCGCAGCGAATATTTGTGAATTGATCGTTAGAAAATTGGGGTAAGTTTGTGGTTTTTGTTTTTGGTGGGCTCGCACTCACCGTCATTATGGAAGCATTGTAGTGTGGGGAGGACTTATGCTGCTAAAATTGTATTTGAAATTAGCTATATCTGATGTGAACACTTGCTTTGCAGAATGGCCTCCCAAGTTCGGTATAGGTGTCAGTTATTTGGAACATTATCGAGATGTTAATAGGCCTTTAAGGGCAGTTTGCCGGACCCTTTTGCCTACTGGAATTGGATTTGTGTAGGTCAATTTTCCACGAAATAATTTCTTAGCAGGATATCGATCCATTAAAGTTTTTGCCTGTTACAAGACAGACATGCATCCTCTTTGATACTGCGAACGTTGGTTCTGGTCGTTCAATCCAAGTGCCCTGGCATCATATTGCCCTTAAGTTTTGTGTTCTGTCTTTCTTGTTTCAGAAAATTCTCTTGTCATGAGCACTACTGTTGGTTCGATCAATGTTTCCGAGGCAATGTAGTCGATGGCTGCACGCGATGCGCGTGTTCACCGTGGGCAGTATGGATCTGTTGGCTATCCCTTTATTCGTTTGCCCAATTGAATCATTCAGAGCTGACTAAGTAGCGTATGAGGTTTCTGACATTAATATTAGCAGCTTACCTAGCTTATCAAAGGAGTAGTTTCCTAAATGGCGTTTTTTTTTTGTGTCCGAGAGAACTTGGCAAGAGCAGAGAAGATGAGAATTACTTTCCGCCTCTTCTTCGTCTAGCATAGCTTCTATAGAAGTCATTGCTAAAGAGGCTTAGTTTTGCGTGTAGGCCTATAGGACTCCTATAACGACATCGATTAAAGTGCTGAGTTGGAAAGTATTGTCAAGCAGATGGAGCACCACTGATTCTAGTTCGGCCAGAATTGCTTGGATATTTGACACGTTGTGACGTTAATCCGTCTGCGGTTTGCGTTCTTGATAGCATCCAATTTTATCTGAAATAAAAGGGGGCATACCAAAACCGTCTGGCAAGCTCACCCACCTTGCGATTACCGGGTATATCTCTGTGGCCCGGCACCCAGAAGAGGTGAATGGTAAAAAGCTCTGTCATCCCATTCAGAGGTACCCGACATTCCTGGGCTGATTTTGATTTGAAAGAGGTGGATCCTGAAAGTTCACTGAAGATTAAACATCTCGGAGAAAACACCTTCACTTAAACCAGATTACGTTTTAGACCTATCCGTGCAGATGTGATCATATTCGACTCCACTTAAGGGAGGCTGGGAATGGTTTACCTAAAGTTATGCTCAACACTGAGCTAACCAACTCAGGTGTGGTCGGTGTCCTCTAATGTTAAGGTGATTGAATAAAATTGTGTGTTCACCTTTAGTGGGTGTCCATTGTGACGAGGCTGTTAGTCTCACAGCTGCGCAAGCTGCGGTCTGTTTTCCGTAAATATCTAGGAGCACTAGATGTGGGATAGCATCAAGGGCTGCGGTAGGAGTTGTTTTTAGAACAAACTGATCTTTGACATTTTCATAGTAGGTTGCGGTTGGAGACTTTTTCTGAAGCCGTCTACCATACTCAAAAACCGTACAGCAGGATGGGTCTAACGATGGATACATAAAGCCAGAGGGAGATATGTAGCTGCATACCCCACATCTTTTCGATTGCCTTTTTATATAAAATGATGGTAGCTTTCTTATCGCGTTCTTGAATGTTGGCTTTCCATTTCAGTTTATTATACAAAACCAGACCCAGGGATTTGCTTGATTCTTCGAACTTGATAGTGGCGCCATTAAGTTTGGGAGGGTGAATGTGCCGGACTTTGTATTTGAAAAGGACCGACTTTTCTACGAGTCTACATCTAGCGGCCCATTTAGAGAGTACAGAGAGACAATTTTGTAATAGTAATGTCCAAGGCACTAACCACTATGGCGTTAGTGCCATATATTTAATTTTATTTATTTTTGTACAAAGCGTTTGAATTCATCCTATATCATCAATTTATTCTCCAACCACTTGCGTTCATAAAGTACTTCTGGCATTGGTCTGCAATCTTTTAAAAAGAAAAAAAACACGCAATCCTTCCCCCAACTCACTCCTTTTGATGTGTCAACAACGATGGACTAATGCACTTCCTGACTTAGAATGACAACTCGCCTTGATACCACAAGAGCCATTTGAATACCACTACCGTACCCAAATTCAATGCCCTATCCATACCAACACATGTATGTATATCATCCGAAAGTGCGGTTTTGTTCTGTAACCACAATTCCCAATCATTAAGTTAAACTCGACAGTGCCAGTCAAATGCATCTCAACGCATCAATTATTCATGCGAACTACAATTTCGGACCAAATGACCACCTGAGTGACATCGTTGGGACAAATTCCTCTCCGCGGAAATGTCAACACGCAAAGAGTACTACAGCCATTGCATTTCATGACAAAAACGCACAACCAACTTCCAATACCAACAACAATAACAAAAACAACACAAGTGACAACTGTAATCGTACGTTGTAAACACAATCCCTTCCCCGCCCACTCATGCATATTTTACGGAAAACGTTTAATTTTTCCTCTCCAGAGGGAAAACATAAAAATTTAATGAAGAACAGGACACGACTTCAACAGCAAAAAAATAAAAAAAAAAATAAGGATTCCACTGTCCACATAAAATAAGAGACCAACGAAAAAAAAATGTCTCCCGGCACGCGGTTCACTGACCCAACCAATTGAAATGTTGCCAGCAACAAACGAACGCTCGAACAAAATACAATGGCTAACAGTGACGACGAGGACGACGACAACCACGATGAATGTCCTTTTCGTTGTCGCCACAAGAATAACTCTACAGTGTAAAATATATCCTATCGTTGCCGCCTGTGCGAATTGCAATTCCGATTGCAATATTTGCGCATAACCAACGAATAAAAAAAGAAACGACTCCTCTTCCGAAAGAAGGACGAAAGAATAAAATAACAAACGTCTCGCTTTGGAAAACTTAATTAAGGATGCAATGGGAAGGAATAAGGAAAATAATAAAGGCAAACGAATAAAAAAAAGAACAAACACAGCGCCAGATCCTGATGACCCCAGACGGACAACTGTGGAATATTAAACACCTCCTTGGCTAGTTTAGGGCAAAAGGATGCCAACAACCTCTCACTAGGTTTTGCATTATATCCTCCATGCCGTTTTTCTTTTTTCTTTTTGTTACGCTCTTCTTTCATTTGTTACATTCAATGACCTACATTGTGAACGAATATAGAGACTACGGTGTGGAGTAGGAACGTCATTTGTTTCGTTTCCGTTTTGTGCCGCAGTCGGAGGATATCTCTGCGGATGTTGTGGATGCTGTGCAGATGGAGCTTTTTTTCCTGTAAAACGGAAGCTCTCGAAAGGATTCTCTTTTTTGTTCGCCAAAGAGATGAATGTGGTACAGTTTTAGTTTGCAGGTTGTGTTTCGACGGTATTAGATGACGCCGGTTTTTGTAGGCATAGTAAGGGCGATGAAAACAGGACTTTGTTTGTAAAACGGAAACTCCTGTCTGTGGATGGAGGCTTTTAATAACTGTCAGTGTTGACGAATTTAATTGAAAAAGGGATATTTAAATGGCGATACTGATAGTGTGGGATAGTTCGAAAGTTCTGTGGAGAAAAGTCTTATTATGTAATCACACATACACTGGTGTGACCGCACAAGATAACCAAGCCGATAACCATAACTAAAATCAGCGACGAGTAACTCATTACCCAAATTTCCAATAGCCACACAGCTAACGTACGCAGTAAAAATTGAAAGGATCGACAAATTTTGATAACAGATGTTACATATCCTTGCACGTTAAAAAAAACAAAGAAATGCGAAAATACGACACAGGAAGAACGATAGAAAAATAGGCAATAAAAGCACTGAATTGATAGAACAGGAACATAGTATAGCTTACGGAAAATGCTGCTTAAAACACCTACAACCTGTGTTCCAGCTTTGGCATCTACAGCTTGTTCACTGGGTGTTTTGTAAAATTGTTGGATGCTGTTTTTAATTGGAGACACTTTGACTTCCTTAAGCCCCTCTCAGCTTAAGGAAGTCGAAGTGTACTTTTTCTGCCTCTATACTGCCAATATGTACTGCCTTCAGATTTGTCTCTTCATCTCTATCTGGAATTTGAAACCATCATAATACCACGGAGGTGACTGGTAATCATAGTTGGAGTAGGTGACAGTATTGCATTCCGGCTTTTATTGCGTGCTGAAGTTGTCGATAGATGAATGCATAACGGAAAGTCCTTTACTAAGTTTCTCCTTAGAGTTTGTTGCTATTTATCACACTCAAATTCGTCCGTCGTGTCGCTCTTTGTCGCTCTGTTATCTTTAGTTTATTCAACTTTACTATTTGGTTGGATACCTTATCTATCTATGTCTATGGCTGATTTGGCTGGGTGTTGGACTATATAGAGATCATCACGCTGCTTTTTGAATTCTTAGGTCTGGAAATTGAGACTTAATAATTGAGTTATTGTGACTCAACGTATGTAGTTGGAGGCAGATAAAGCTTCACTATCCATCTATTACCCAAAAGGTTTTCATTTCAAATTTCCGGGTGTAATTGCCTGAGTACAATTTGACTTTTACCTTCATTCGATTTCTTCGCATACGGGTACAAATATTTGACGAAGAATTGTTCGCTACAAATATTTGCTCCACTATTATTGTCGGTTGCTCGGCCTCAAATGTAGGACCCATATGATTAGAATCCTATAGAGCAACCATTTAGACTTTCAAATAAGAAGTTTTGATCCAATTTGTTTCGCCGAAACATAGTCGCATCGGGCTTTAAAGGTCAATCCGCTTTGGATCCCCACTAATGTGGGACTCATGGAGTTCATGTTGACTCGAGGTAAATAAACTCCTGAAATTCCTCGAAGTTGATGCCAGTGACGTTTTGTCCAAAATTATAGGTCGATAATACGTTACTTGTTGAAAGCTTACATTTTCTCTTGTCCCCGAGAAAGGTTTTTGTCTGCTCATCATTTTACGTAAATGCTTTTATGATTGAACGACCACAGTAGCTGGTTTGTTAACGATAGAGCCTTCTGACCAAAGACTTGGCCTTAGCTACTTTGATTCAATACTGATTGAATAAATCGCATGATAGCACATATCCTAGTGGAAATTAGGTACATGTCTGGAAAAGTTCAGATGTGCTGCTTACAAATTTAACGTTGCAGAGCGTGACTGATAAAATTCCGAGATCGTTCTTCGCTTCAAAGAGATCCAGGCGGTGGATGCGCGGTCTGCCAGTGCTAGGGTCCAACCAGTATCAATTTTGATGGAATCCCGAGATCGTTCTTCGCTTCAAATCCATCGTCCATGCGATGGGTACTATCATACGCGGTCTTAAAGTAGATGAAAACAGGATGTGTCTCGACTTAAAAAACGACGGTTTGGTGTTGTTTATGGGCTGGTGGTATCATCGGTATATTTCTTCAAAGACGACCGTGGAAGAAACGTAACCGTTAACGGCGAACGATATCGAGCCATGATACGCGACTTTTTCTTTGCCTCAGTTGGCTGAGTTGAACATGGTTGACATGTGATTTTATCAAGACGGAGCCACATGCCACACAACTCGTGAAACAATGGAAATGTTGAAGGACGAATTTGGTGGGCACATTATCTCTCGAAATGGCCCTGTGAGTTGGCCGCAAAGATCATGCGATTTAACGCCTCTTGATTATTTCTTGTGGGGTTAAGTAAAGTCGTTAGTCTTTGTGGGCAAGCCGACCACAATCGAAGCCCTACAGGATAACATAACAAGCGTAATTCGTGGAACACAGGCCGAAATGCTCGAAAAAGTGACGCGAAATCGTCACTTCCGAATGGACCACTTGAAACGGAGCGGCGGATAACATTTACATGAAGTTGTCTTTAAAACATAAACGGTAAAGGCCGATTTATCGATTACAATATAAATTTTGAATATTTGAGGCAAATTTGAGTGTTTTATTCGATTTGTAAAAAAAGCTGTGCCTAAAAAATCACCCGTTGCTTAGGGCGGTTGCCTTTATGTCACAAAATACTTCGTATGCAGGGCTATGCAATACCATGTAGGAATTATGGAGATGGTTTATCTATGTTTATGTCATGTTGGGTTTACTATACAAGCAACTTATCCCGACTTCATTTGGAATATTCCAAACCATCTTTCCATCAATCCTTCGTTCGCAAAATGAATTCCCGGTCAATTGATTTCGATCGAATCTCTAGTAAAACTAAACGCTTATTACTTTAACTCCTACTGGCCCACATACTTGTATTCATAAAATTCTCACCGCTATGGTGATTTTTCATGTTTAGTTTTTAACTATTAGTTTCATTGATCAAGTTCGGACCATACCACCCCACATCCCTTCATCAGACAGCATTTTCACGAATGCATACTCAAAACGATTTGATTTTGAGTAAAACATATACCAACCAAAATCGAGTTACCTAGTCCAAACAATTGAACTAAATAAACGGATTAATTGAAACTGACGGGATTATATCCCCATCCTGGGGATGGATGTGTTATCATCTTCATCACCATCATCATCATCATCATCATCATCATCATAATCTCTGAATGTGACTATGTGTATCTCTGAGTACCGATATTTATATGATTTTATCACTTGACCGGGTGGGACGTGAACCGAATGTTTTAAATCAAACTGTCAGAAAAATAAGAATTAAAACAAAAAATAAACCAAGTCCTTTGACCCGCCATTTTTAAACCACTCTATGTGGATTTTATGTATTAATTTCATAGCAGATACTTTGTTATTAAGTTTTTTGCTTAAAATGAAATTCATCCATTCGAATTTCAAACAGAATTGGATATTTTTAGTTAGAAATTGCAAAACAAAAGGATTTCGATTCAAAAGAGTTATAAATATTAATTACCAGCAACAGTAATTTAGATGAGTGGTATGGTTAGTCTTTTTTTTTTTAACATAAAAATGTAGCGAAGCTTTGCTTTATTTTGTTTTTAAAAAGCTGGTTTAGACGATTTAGGTTAATTGATAGGGCTTTCAATAATCTGCTTAATATAATGAAATCACAGTTAAACCAGGGAATCAATATTATTTAACTAATTGGATTTTATTTATTTTCCGTTTGGACCACCTGCACCAACGCATTTTTTTAACTATCAGACGCTTTGGTGCATGTAACCAACCAGAAAATGTGATTACATTAGTCTACGGCATGTGTGGCATGTATAAAATTTCAGTCGATGGTATTCATTCAAAGTTCCATGGCATTACCTCTGTATTTAAAGGTTTTTGATGGGTCTGGCTGTTTTGTCACAAAACTTTCCCTGTCCTCTGTCGTGTCTGTAGTGTGCTGCTAATTGCGGACACTCTAAGCTATTTAACGTGAAGCGACTTCTTCTTTGTAGTTTCTTGTCCTTAAAAAGTCGACTTCTGAATTTGGCTGCGATGATCAGAGTATGTACATTCAGGATAAAACAAAACAAATACAAATTTTTGGCTCAACAGGCTCGTTAGTACAACCATTCATGTGTGCGTGTGTACTTCTTGCACGATGGCGGGACTTCCTGTTTAATGCCGACTCTCAACGTCGAAGTTGCGATAAGCTATTCTTGACATTTAAAACTACTCGGATGATTTATCAACTCATCACGAGAGGAGGGCCAGTGGCAAATTATTTAGGCATTACTACGGCTGGGAATCCAGACCTTCTGCTGGACAGTTCACCGAAATAACCATCGCGCCGCTGAGTACGTACATTCAGGATGCTGAATGAATTTTTGAAGTTAGTCTATTTAATTGGCAACTTGAGTGTTACAAACTGCGGCGATACCAAGTTAGTAAGAGTCATGAATACTTAGGATCTCTCCTATTTTAGGCGCAAGTTTGCATAAAGTTTCACCTATCCGCTTCGCATTTGAAGAACTAAACAGCGCTTCCTTAATAACCTAACATTATCCCAGGCCCAAGGAACTCTTGTTCAGTTCTTTGATAGTGCCGGTATTCAGACACTGCTTCCCCACAGATCTTAACGTTGTGTGAACCATATTATCAAATGGTTTGGAGCTATCTCCAGTCAGGATACCAGTTATTCACATAGTTCTCTTCGTTATTCTTCAGACACGTTATGCCTTGGTTGCTACTTTTCCACTTCTTGGCTATTTTTGTTCGATAAAGAAGTCCTCATTCTCTTTGCATTCAGACACTGCTTCCCCACAGATATTTACGTTGTGTGAACCATATTATCAAATGGTTTGGAACTATCTCCAGTCAGGATACCAGTTATTCACATAGTTCTCTTCGTTATTCTTCAGACACGTTATGCCTTGGTTGCTACTTTTCCACTTCTTGGCTATTTTTGTTCGATAAAGAAGTCATCATTCTCTTTGCATTCAGACACTGCTTCCCCACAGATATTTACGTTGTGTGAACCATATTATCAAATGGTTTGGAACTATCTCCAGTCAGGATACCAGTTATTCACATAGTTCTCTTCGTTATTCTTCAGACACGTTATGCCTTGGTTGCTACTTTTCCACTTCTTGGCTATTTTTGTTCGATAAAGAAGTCCTCATTCTCTTTGCATTCAGACACTGCTTCCCCACAGATATTTACGTTGTGTGAACCATATTATCAAATGGTTTGGAACTATCTCCAGTCAGGATACCAGTTATTCACATAGTTCTCTTCGTTATTCTTCAGACACGTTATGCCTTGGTTGCTACTTTTCCACTTCTTGGCTATTTTTGTTCGATAAAGAAGTCCTCATTCTCTTTGCATCCATGTCCAAATTTGCTGCATCTAAAGTTTTCCTTTGAGCGGAACTTTGAGTGGGAGAACGGCGGGCAAACAACAAGACCATAAACAAAATTTTGTTACAGCAAAAGAGAACGAAAGTGTAAGCATGAGATAGCGCTCTGCAGTCTGCACTGAATCCTAAGCATGCACATCAGAAAATTGAATGGATAGGGGAAGTCGCCAGCCCTATTTTTGCAAAAATACAAACCGATGATTCCACCGGCCCATAAACCACCACCACACGGTTGCCTTGAGTGGATGTATCTGCAGCTCTTGAACCTCTTCCGGTTGTTCTTTGGCCCATATATGGCAATTTTTCTTAGTGACGTGTCCAATTAGCCATTATTGACATTGACATCACAGCATTTCGCACATGAAATACAGACATATACAGCAAAATAACAGCACTGGCGATTGATGCCATCGGTTGGGACAGACAAGACATTAACACAACAGAGGGAGACAGATAGACACATAGAAGGAAAGCCATATAACATAAACCTACGTGGCACAGAGCAGGAGACATCGATTAATATTGTCTCATATTATCGCACAGGTGGCCTCAGATAAACTGGCGATTATTATAGAAAAATAATGCTGCCGAAACTGGGGCTTGAACCCGCAGCGTTTAACTTAGCAGTCAGTCAACTACTCATTCCTCTAAACCATGGCCACCTGCTTAGCCAGTAATGGGTATCATCGCTGAAATAAATGTTGGGGTAAAAAAAATTATTTTCAGCAAGTATCTCTAGAACCCATTCACTGAAACGATTTGAACGATTTGAAAACGTTGTTCGGTTGTAAGTCCCTGATGAAATGTCAATGAATACTGAATTTTTTTTTGTTTTCGTTGGCTGGTGGGAATCTCATAGACACGATGAGCACGTGCCCAAGGTAGTGTGGGACTTTAACTCACTCAAACCACCGCCCTTTTTGTATTTGTATTGCAACTAAGTATGCGACTTATCTTCCCATTTTTCTATCACGAGTAACTTTCAACTCTCAGTCAACTTTCCTTTGAGAGTTCCTGCCTTTTCCGCATTTTATAGCGTGGTTTGTTGTTGTCGGGCCAAATCTAAGAGCTTAGTTCTTTGTAGACGGCGCATTAAGTTTGTTTCGTCAAGAATTAGCAAGACCCTTGTGTTAACGTGTCCCAATAAACGTTTTTTTTTATTATTGCGTGCAAAATTTTTTCGTTTCATCTTTAACTGCGGGAATACCGAGATCTCTGCGTAGATCTTCATTCCTTACACACCACGGCGCATTGACGAATGGTCTTAACATTTTGTTTTCAAAAGTTTGTAAAATATTTAGATTCGTTTCACTGGTACAACCCCATAGTTGTATACCATATGTCCAGGTAGACCTTGTAACGGGTGATCCAAGTACAGATACTTTTTTCAATAGCCTTTTTTGACAGATCACGTGTGAGTCGTGTCATGCTGTCATGTTATTTTTGTTTGGCATTTCATAATGGAAAGACTTATGCGTGAACAACGTTTACAAATTGTTCAACTTTATTATGAAAATTCACGTTCTGTGAGGAATGTGTTTCGTGCACTTCGCTCAACTTATGGTCAACATTGAGAGAACATTTCGGTGAGCACATAATTTCACGTTTTGGGCCGGTCGATTGGCCACCAAGATCGTGTGATATCACACCGTTAGACTTTTTCCTGTGGGGATATGTAAAGTCAAAAGCTTATGCCGACAAACCCGCTTCGATTCAGGCCTTGGAGGAAAACATCACGCATGTCATTCGCCAGTTACCAGTCGAAATGCTCGAACGAGTAATCGAAAATTGGTCTCAACGGATGGACCATCTGCGACGTAGCAAAGGCCAACATTTGATAGACATAATCTTCAAAAAATAAACGCCAAGGAATGTTCCTTCAAATGATAATAAACATTCTCCATTAAATTTGAATTTTCTGTGTTTTTTCTTTAAAAAAGTAGGGAACCTCGAAACGGATCACCCTTTATAATAGCAGCTTGTTATCAAGGTTAGGCTTCGAATATTTTCCGAGTAACCAGTAAAACAGTTGTCTGTATTTATTTTTAAGTTCTTCGCATTGTTTTTTTTTTTTATATGTGATTTCCATTGAAATTTTGCATCGAGTGTATTTCGCTTCAATTGCAAAAGGGACTCGAACCGTATTGAGAAATACAGGCAAATTGTTTGTCCGTTTATACGAAAAATCTACATGAATCGATTTGCTCTCGTTAAGTGCAATCCGCCAGGATTTTGTCCATTCATTAACCTCGTTAAGAGCGTTTTCTAATTCTATATTTGTTTCCTCTTTTGTTGTGTCAACTGCTAGTATAGCTGTATCGCCGCAAACGTGACAACTATTGTATCGTTTGTTTGTGGGATATCACGTTTAAATAGGTGGTACAAGAGTAGTCCAAGGACACTTCCTTGGGGTACTCATGACAATATTTCTTTAAACTCGGAATATTCCTTTCCAAGTTTCACATTTTATATAATTTTTCAGGCAGAACTTCTCTTAATTTGTATTGAAGGCCTGTATGCCACCCCTTGTCAAAAGCTTGCGACACGTCAAGAAATACGGCTGAGCAAATGTTCATTTCCTCGAAAGCTTTCACAATTACATCATTAATTCGATGAACTTAGTCCACAGTCGAATGTTTACTTCTAAGCCCAAATTGATGTTCAGGTAAAAGGCGTTTGTGTTGAAGTAAAATAGGTCTGTAAGATTTTATTTCATTCGGTGATTTTTCTGGTTTGAGAACCAAAATTCCGCGACTTTCCACTGTCTTGCATCTTGGTATGTATTCTGATATAATTGCTGTATTTTCAATGTTGAGGAGTTTAGTTAATGCTTTTCAGGGCAACATTTTCAGGAATTCTCCTGTAATAAGGTCATAACGCGGAGCTTTTTGAGCCTTTAATTTCTGTACTTCCAGTTTAAGCTCGGCAATACTTTCATATCTTATTCTATTGCTATCGGTTGTAGTCTCGAATACATAAACTTTTTCATGTTGCGCTGGGCGATCAAATGGTTTAAATGTTTCCTCGAGATGTGCGGTAAAAACGTCTGTTTTTTCCTTATCGGTTTTCGCCCAATCGTCTTGAGTTACCCTAATTGAATACTTTATAAAAAAACACGACTCAAGCGCCATCTGTCAAAAATCCATTTTGAAAAAAACAAATACCTCTGGATTGATCACCTGTTACATGCGTCAACGATGACAAATTGCTAACCGCTGAGAATCAAATTAGTATTTAACGCCTTACTCGGGCTAAAAAGGACTTGCATAAGTGCCTACTCAACTCATTCCTACTTTACAAAACTGGCTGCAGATTGGGGCGTATCAAAGTCGGATAAGGAAATCCTGGGTCGATACAGTTTACGATTTCATTTCCGTTAATGGACTATAAAGACGAAAATTGAAAGACGAACTCTACAAGCTATACAGCGACATAAACCTGGTCAAAAATAAACTCGTTATTGGGAGCTTAAGATACCAAAGACATGTAGACCCAACAGACACCTATATTTCGACTCGCAGAGTCTTTGATTTTCAGCCAGAACTCGATTGGACTCAGTTGAGGAAGACCTCGATAAAAGTGGCGCATAAGAAGATATTTTGGTTGACATTGGTTCACGGATGTCTATAGCGCCGCTTTTGAAGTAAGTAAAGAACAGTTTACACAGTTAGATTTGAAAATTTCAGTTGCTCCGTTAAAAGCAGACACCTTCCTACCAAAAATCTTTAAAAACTCCAAACCAAATCCCATAAAGCCCACAATTCGTCGCCCTAGTGACACAACTAAATTTTTTTTACGATTTTGGCCTGGGTATGCCACCTCACCAAAAATAATAAATAAAAATGAAAAATCTTCAAAAAAAAACACAAGATAATCGAAAAGTATCAGATACTGACTTACTTGACTTGTGACTTAAAAATACCATCGAAATCAAACTCCAATTACCATGCCAGTTGGATTTCAGATTCCTATACTTCAGTTCCTTAACTTTATTGATCCCAAAGTCATCATAACATCCACATTTTTGACGCCTATGAAATCGCAATCGGTTTTCGTCCTTCGATTCCAGAATGATTGTCATCATAACCACAAAAACGATGTTTTCCGATGAATGATGACGGATTTTCCATGAAAGCGTGTACTCTCACTGGGTTTTCAGGCGACTGCTGCTACCACTGTCATTAATTTCATCCTTCAATGCATCGGTGGTAGGACAGAGAAGAGGCGGAGGAGTACATCACCATCCCGATAAATAGCTTTTTAATATACTCCCAAGGAAGACACGCTGCTCACGTTGAACAAACACTATGGCGAACACGACAAATTCATTGGCTTGGTAATGAGTCGTCGATTCGGCAGATGGGCATGTTGCAGGAGGGGTCTCATATCACATCCTCATCCTGGAAAAATTATTATTACGAGAGTGGTGTTTGCCATAATGACTCATTAATGATGAAATGATGTACATTTTTGTGTGTTCCAGCACACCCCTCGCAAGGATTTATGTCTCATTTTGTTCACCCACAAGCAAGGACCAAAAAAAGAAGATTGTTATCTTTAATTCGGCTTATTTTTTGAAAAAAAAAAAGTGAGAAGACTGATTACAAATATTAGGCTGATTAAAAGTGCTGTTTTAATGACCCGGATTAATTCTTTTTTTTTTTTTTTGTTGTCCTAAGGGCCTTAATCATAATCATCCTTATCCGTAGGCTGATTGCCAGGATTAAGCAACAGCTCTCCTTTTTTTTTGTTGATTTGTTCATGCTTCAAGGATTCGGCAACGTTTTGCTTTTGCTGATGATTTTTAATGAGTATTTACTTTCAATTGGATGGCTAGTCGGATTATTAATTGCCAGTGGGGATGTATTGTGTAGATTTATTTAAAACATCCTTTTAGGTTTTCTTCCTGAAGTAAGGTTTTTATGAATTTTTTTCCCTAGGATGGAATTATGCAATTAACCCTCACATCGAGGTCATTTGACTTGTACGTCCTGATTTTATTTGTGTTAAGAACTAATAAATTCTCAAAATAGGACAACGACGATGTTGATGATGAAGCAAGGACTCGCCCTTTATGTTTGTTTTCTTATTTTGTTATCTTTATTGCAGTGTTTGCGCGATAAAACAGAGGGCGGTAGCAGGCATTAAAACATTCTCAAAAGTAATTGTTGAGTAAACAGTGGGGTGTACTGTATACACCCGTCCCATCGAGGATATCTTGATAACTTGATGGATGATCGACGGTGATTATGTGTCATAAACCCAGACGATAAAACGTGAGAATGTTAACAGTATTTAATTGTTTTTAAGTTTTTATTGCAGTTGACAGAAAGTTGTGGCTTTTGAGGGACAGTGTGTCACATGGGTGTTGTTTCCACTTGATTACTTTCTTAGAAGAGGTGTTATTAACCGTTGGTTTCTTTGGGAATAGGGATTTTTGAAGTTTCAACTGTCAATTTTTTGGACATTCATAATTAAGCTGATGAAACCTGGTGGTGAACAGGTTGATTTCGGTGGGTTTCTTAAGGGTTTTATGAGGGATAGTTAAGTGATAAGGTGTCTCTGGTGAAGGGTTGTTACTAAATGAGAACCGCTTAAGAAAGTTCAAGGAGAATATTTCGAGCTATTAAAAGGAGATTGAACATTATTGCTTATTAAAATAAATTTCGGGGACGCAGGCATTAAGTTAATCTCTTTATTCAGAATTTAAACACGCTCTAGTGGCGATTATAAATAACATACCCACATAATAGTACACCTAAAACATCAGTGTTGTGCAATGTAAGCAATGTAAGGGAATAAGGTCGTTGTTTACACTAATTGCGATAGTGAAGACTCGATGTTAAATGGAATTTTCAATGGAACTATTTTTCCTAGTTTTGACAAAACTTGAGTTTAACGACATCATCTGCGCGCGTGTACCAAAAACCACATATCACCTTTTGGATATGATAAAAAAAGCGAGCAACAAATCTCATGGGAGACAAAATCGTAGCGAAGTTCTTAGTCTCGCGTAGGGATATTTATTGTCCTTGTATGCCATGAGTTCCAAACAGTATATTCATATACCAACTCTTGAAACTCATTTGATTCGTTAAATAATTACAAAACACGCAGTTGGCCACGGCTCAGAGGAATATGTAGTTGACTGCTAAGCCAAACGCTGAGAGTTCAAGCCCCAGCTTCGCCAGCACTCTTTTTCTACAAAAATCGCCAGCTTATCTGAGGCCACCAGTGCGATAATATGAGACAATATAAATCTATGTCTCCACCTCTGTGCCACGTAGGAGTTTATGGGTCAATCAGTCTCTCTGTTGTATAAATGTTTTGCTCCGTCCCAGCTGATGGCCTCAGTCACCAGCGCTGTTTTGTGTCTGTAGTTCGTTGCATTCAGTGCGAAGTACATTGATGTCAATGCCAATGTCAGAACCTAAGATTTTGCACTCCAATGGGCTTAGAATTTATTTATTCGCCATAAAAGCCGGCTATCTTCATCGTCGTTAAGTATTCTCTGCGTAGGGTAGACCCTATCAGAGTCGGTGCCACTAACTCTGTAATCGATCTTATTTTAGTGAAGAGGGTTTATTCAGTTTTCTTAGGATTAACACGCAGGGTACTGACCATTTACTGAGTATGTTTAGAGGAACGAGTATAGAACTACACAGAGTGCACATCTCATACAACGAAATTTTTTTATGTTTGGTACTGATATTAATACCCCAGTGTTGACATTGCTACCCCAGCATCAAGCAAGGGCATAGCCGACGTATACGATCGACGAAATTTCCACTTCGCACTTACCGCCCGCGTCAGAAACGGCTACGAAATTTTAGCTGTGATGCGTACTCTATGTAGTTCTTTACTCTTTGGTTTAGAGTCAATGGGAATTTCCCACATGTGATGAGGACTACATTGTCTGCATAAGCCAATGTTTTATTGCAGTGATTTCTAGTCTCCTCAATGCTTCGTTGACTACCAGTAGCCACAGAAGTAGAGATAATAGAACGAAATTGGCCTTATTTCGCTTTGAAAATAAGGGCGAATTTGAATGTATGCAAAGTTATTCTCTTTCGCATGTTTCGTATGAATTTAAAGAATCTTTCCACACACCCACCCTCGCACCCACAACAAATTACACAGTGACCCCAAGCAAGGAATTAGGAGAGGTACAGCATACCCTTCCATGAAAATGAATTAACACCATCATGTCGTTCGTTCATATGACTTTCGTTCACGGCACCGGTAAAATCGCTTATTTTCGGAACTGCAAAAGCCCAATCGGAATATTGGCGTTATTTCCAGATTCAAAACAAAATGGGACCACATTTGTCATTTTTGCCTTTATTTCGTTGGGGCTTATTTCACGTCATCGCTTGGACCACCTCATGTTAACCAGATGGTTTTAGGAAACTTCGTTTTATAATGTCTAGTAGTCTTTCCAGTGCTATACCTTAATGTATGACTTGCAGCTTTTCACGACTAGATATTGAAAGAAAAAATAACAAAACAATGCTAATGGTTCCTTATCTGTTGATACAATGCAACTGAGACGGCTGTTGTTGGTGTTGTATAAACTTTTTTCGTGTATGATCTTGTTCGTGTAGGACTTGTGGTTCTTGATTGATTGGCCTGACCCAACTTGCCCCGCGCTACCCTAATACTGGAATAGTCAGCCTTCTACAAAATCTCCTTGGGGTTTCGTTTACGGGATTTTCTACACAATTATTTCCTTAACCCAAGGAAACAACAATTTATCTTCATAAATTATCTTCCTAACTTTAAATTTAAATACAAGGTGGGCCAAAAGAAGTCATCCGAGGTTGTTTGGCTCTCATTTTTATCGGTTGTGGCTCGCGCAGTGTGTGCCGTTGATCCGTCCTGTTAGAACCACATGTCCTCCAGTCCTAATGCGTCCAATTGCGGCGAAAAAAAATCGGTTAACATGGCCCTATAGCGCGCACCGTCCATTGTTGTCGTTTGACCAGCGGCGTTCGCGAAAAAAAATGGCCCGATGACTCCTCCAACGTGAACAGCTTATCATGCAGTAACTTTGAGTGGGTGTAATGGCTCCTCGTGCATTATTCGTGGATTTTCGGTGCCCCAGAAGCAATAGTTTTGCTTTTTCACGTACCCGCTGAGGTTAAAATGAGCCTCATCGCTCATTCGTCCACTTTGTCCTCGAGATTGAGGATGGCTTCTTCATAGGTTACACGCATTTGGCGGTCGACAGGCAGCAGCTGATGCATGGCCTGGACTTTGTACGGGAACAAGCGCAAGTCTTTGACCCAAATTCGCCTTAGGGGCGACCGTCTGATGGCTAATTGCGAGGCACGGCGTATGTTCGATGTTTCCGGCGATAGCTCGACATCCTCGGCAACAGCGGCGATATTCTCGGCACAACGGGCGCTCCGGGGCCGGCCACTCTTGGCAACGTCTCGTGTGGTCCCGGCGACGAAATTAGCGCTGCGCCAACACTACAGACGAATTGTTACTCAAAAAAATAGACACGATTAATCCGCGTTCTTGGGGAGTGTATCGCTCCATGGCTTGTTCACTTATGTTCTACATCTGTCTAGTCCACAAATGTCAAAACAGATTTGACATTGGCGGCCATTTGCAAAAATAAGAGCATCTTCCAATAGGGTGATCTCTTTTCGCCCACCTTGTAAAACAAAGTGTGTGCGAGATATCATCGTCATTTTTATTTGTTTGAAAGGCCTACTAATTCCATTATTTATGGAATCAATCGTGTAAATATTCACCAAGGCTTCTATGGGAGGCGCTCATCCGAAATGTCCAATTTTTCATGACTGCGGCGCAATAATCTGGCTGAATTTGACAGATTTCATGGGTTATCTTAGCTTTTAAGGTCGCTGTGATTTGTGGCTTGGACCAGCGACTTTTGAAAATTCCACAAGAAAAGGTCAAACAAAGTCAAATCGCACGATCACGCTGGCCAACTTACATCACATTTACGTGAGATGGTCAATGTGTCATTAACTGCATGGCACCAAAGATTATAAAGCCATACAGATGACGCATTGAGTACAAAAAACGAAAACTTTTGCTCACCAGCTTCACGGTACGGGCGGGGGGTGTGCACGTGCACATATCAGAAACAAGATCCAAATTATATGGCGGGCTGTGCCAGTACGACCCGCCATAGACCAATTTGTCTTGTATGCAGTGCGTCATCTGTATGGCTTTATAATCTTTGATGGCACGTAGTGTCTTTTTGATTTGATTTTCATTTCATTTCATATATCTTAGATCTGGTACAATATTAATTCATACCTGCAGAGCCACATGGTTTAAACCACAGGAAAAAAAAGGTTGGTAATAATCGAAAATAGCGTTCGCCGTTGACGGTGATGGCCTGGCTAATGCCGTTCTCAAAGAAATATGGACCGATAACGCGCACACCCAAAATCCACAACAAACATTGACGTTTTCGGGAAGCATTGGACGCTCTTGTTCCTCATGTGGATTGGTATCGTCACAAATCCGACAATTTCGTTTGTTTACGTACCCATCCAGAAATGGACCTCATCACTTAAGATGATTTTTTGGGAAATTCTGGTTCAGATTGCAACTGCTCCAGGGCCATTCAGCGAGCACACGTCGTTGTCTATGGTCGTTTACCTTCAGCTCCTGTTGACTTGAGTTTTTCACGAATACAGGCTGAACTTATGACGCAAAATTCACCAAGTTGTGGTCTGCGAAAGTTCTTGTAAACGACGAGAAATCTTCTGCCTCGGATTCTTGTGTTTATCGTTTATCGAACCAGTAGACTCAAATTTAACCGACACACTGCGAATAGTACAATAAATTTTATCATTCGCACGTGTTTTTAAAACTATATCCGTCTGTAGTGATTTGGCAAAACAGAGCCAATTTGACAGATGTAGCTACAACAATATGGCAGATATCAACTGTCAATATTCGAAAGTCACTTTTGGAAGACACTTTTGTAGGGAAAAATTTTACAAAGACACATCGATGTTGTTTGTTCCTTCTTATCCACATTGGATATTGGTACTAGAGATTCTAAAACCAACCATGTAGAAATTGTCGCGAAAAGTTTACTTGAGTTCAGATCTTAGGAGAAAAAGCCAACGCCCTAACGAGATTTTTGTGTCAGACATTTGCTTTTTACGTCGTTGGCTGGGTTTAATTTCCCTTATATCTCTTTACACTCAAACTAGTAAGAGACATCTGACTGACCAAGGATATCATCGTTAAAACAAATTGTACCCTGGAGATGGCTCATTAGTTGAAGATGACACATATGACACATATAATCACCTTGGTTTGAATCCCTTCCGTTATCAAAGTTTTCTGTAAGTTCGTTTCGAACTTTGATGAATCAACGAAAATTTTCTATCCTGCAAAGTTGTCAGGTTATATCCGGTATGAAAAACTAAGATAATGATGTCTCTGCCTCGTCTTTTAAATGGTGAGGATCTCCTTGGAGTTTTGGGTATTTGGTGGACTTTTTACTAACCACTTGAAAAACGCTTTGCAACTTCACGTTTGTAATTTTATATTGAGATTACTAATGTATACAGGGTCTTTCCAAGACCAACACAAGTAAGAGACTTTACTGCTTTATCAAATACGTGATTGTAACGAAACTAATTTAAATCAAATGTTTGCCACTCACTATCTCCCAATCAGTTAAAAACCAGTCAGATGCACAAATTCGCAAAATTAAAATTCTAGATTAGGTGGGGTCGCATTACAGTCAATTGGATCAAAATACCTTCCATAACAGGAATCAAATGCACCAAATTCCCGCAACACTGTATATGTTGCTTGCCCGTATACCACAAAGTCCAGCCATCACTTAACCATCTCAAGCCTCTTTGCCGCCCCCATATCCTTCTCTCCCCCACACACACAGTAACGCGGCATGTTTTCTCCAAACTAAATGTTTAATTCATCAAATTTGTCTGCTGTCGCATAACGTAAATTGTTAAAAATTACAATCAGCAGTCACTGTGTGCGACGCAAGGATACGAATTGGGTGGTGGCTGGCTCTTATCACTACGCCTTCCCACCAGCATTCATACAATAGAACAAAACCAGTGGTCGGTATTCACTCCAAGGAGTGCCAGTACCACCAACTGCTCTCGCATTTCCCAGAGTCTATATTTGTGCTGTGTGTATACGTGTCCCATTATTCGGTACCCGCGTGTATAGACATCGAACAAAGTCGGGATAATTTGCATCCTTAATGGCGAAACATCAATCAGTCGAACTAAATGGTGTTTTCATTTATTCAGATGAAGGATATGATGGACTTGTGCCGTGATTTTCGTGTGAGAAGAGCACAAATGGGTGGCGTTGTTGTGTAAAGTTCTGTTATGAGTCCTTTGGGCAGACGATAAATGATTTATGAGTCTGCGCCTGGGGTGATTAT
This sequence comes from Rhingia rostrata, assembly GCA_949824845.1. Taxonomy (NCBI): domain Eukaryota; kingdom Metazoa; phylum Arthropoda; class Insecta; order Diptera; family Syrphidae; genus Rhingia; species Rhingia rostrata. The sequence continues at coordinate 97,241,211 of OX463757.1, forward strand.
TGTTTGCCCCAATTCTGTAGACGCATTTAGAGTTGGTTTTCAATAAAAGTACGCACTGTCATCAAACATCGAACAATTTGTGTTTCGACATGCGGCAAAGTAACCGCGCTTATTCGGCAAGCAATTAGGTCCTACATCAACTACCACGATGGTGCCTTTATTACCACGTCAAACTTTTAACACTTTCATTAAATAAAATTTGTAGATCCACCCAAAAGGGGGGGTTGTCTACCCCGACTATGACGACTCGGTCTCTATTAGTCTGTCGGGAGAGGTGTTTGTGAAGCAAATTAAAAGCATCTGCTCTTTTCGAGCGAAATTCACTTGCTCAAAGTTACTATTTGAAAGTAACTTAAGTCTTTATTACCGCAACATTGCCATTCACTTCACTTCACTGGGGTTGCCGCACAAACCCCGTCAAAGGGACCAACTTTCCGACTCCAGTGGGTGGTAGCCAATGTTCACGTATAGTGGCAACTGGCAAGTGAATGTATGTTACAACTCCCAAAAAGGTTAGAATAACGTCATACCCTGCTATTTAAAAGTTAATTAAAACCAATTTATACATTTCTGACCTTTTTTTGTGCTTGTGAAGTTAGGAATTATTGAAAGGGGCCACCTTTTCAATTAGCACACGAGCCAAGTGGCTATTTTTGAAACTTTCACTTGAATCGAGCGCTCGCATTTTTGTTTGCTGGTGGTAATGTCCTTGTGTCTGTTCTCGTGGCCAATTTGTGCAACAAAATAAAGCGTGAACATGAAATCAAGCAAAAAAATTGGCAAAGGAGTAAAATCTCTTTCGGTTTAGTGTTGTGCAAACAGCATTGCAATGCATTTTCGCTCTAATGGCACATTACTCTTTGAGAAGTCGGAGTTAAGCAGAGAGAGATAGATGCACGAATACGATACGGGTCTAGAAGGTATAGGTTACCTACAAAGCAGAAGACGAAAGATGGTTATCCGTCAATGATCCATAGCGGGATAGTGTGAGCTTTGAAATCACAATGCCTTTACGAGTGGGTGCCATCTTATTCAATGGAAAAACAAAAGAAAGGGGTTGCCACTGTTTAAAAATAAAGTATGACTGACGTATCGTACGCTGTTTATATTTTTATCTCCGAGGAGGATATTCAAGCGGAATTCGTTGGCGTTGTTCATATTGGACGGAGTCAAGCGTATAAAGAGATTTGTTGAAATTCAGCCATTTGAGTAAGAGAAATAACAAGCTTAACTCATCTGTTTTTTTTTTACCCGCTAGGGTTTCTGTATCATTTGTCCTCAATTAAGGAATGTGGTCAACCTTTGAAATGTGAAATTTTCAACCGCCCTTTTTGCATATCAAAGCAAGCTTTGTCTCACGTCGGGCTTTCAATTTGTGACCAGCACTTTGAGATCGAACTCACAACATGAGGTCCAACTCGGTCAATGTAATTTTGTTGCATACCAGCTTGAACTCATCTTTTTGCTTACGACCCAAAGACTTTACAACAGAAAGATGTGGTGCAATATAGCTTTTTTTTTTTGAATTTCAGTGCCTAAGTTCAACTCAGTGGCCTATGGTTAAGTGCATTGGATTACTAAGCGCGGGGTACCAAAAAGTAACAAAGCCTAACTCCCCCATCTGTTGCGAACATTCTGACAAACATCCTAATACTCATGAAAATTTGTCGAACCTAATCGGAAATTTCTCAAATTTTTATTGTGGCTAAAATATGAAAATATGACACAAATGAACTGAAAATCAAAGTTTGAATGGGCCGTTGATATTTAATCACATGATCTTGGCGGCCAATTGACATCGCCACCACGTAAAATAACACGGCCATTGAATTTGTCGCTCAAAAGAGCCATTGTTTCGGTAGCTGTGTGGCAAGTGGCACCGTCCTCTTGAAACCACATATCTTCCACATCCATATCTTTCAATTCGGGCCATAAAAAGTTCGTTAACATCTCACGATAGCAAACACTATTCAAAGTAACTGCCTGACCGGCCTCATTTTGAAATGAGGGCCGCCAGCCCATAATCCGCACCAAACAATCACTCTTTGTGGGTGCATTGGTTTTTCGACAATCACTCTTGGATTATCATTCGCCCAAATGCGGCAATTCAGCTTATTGACGAATCAACTGAGGTGAAAAGTGCCTCATCACTGATAATGATTTTCTTCGAAAATTGATCAACCACTGTTGCCATTTCTTGCCATCATTCTGACCATTGACGAGGCTTGAAATGGTCAAGAGGCTTTAGTTCTTGAGTCAATTGTACCTTGTAAGCGTGTAAATGCAAGTCTTTATGCAAAATGTTCATCAACGACTAGCGTGAGTGGTGCAATTGTTGGGCACGACGACGAGTTGAGGTGGACGGCTCTTCAGCCACACTATCCCGAACAGCAGCAATATTTTCTGCAGTACGAGCTGTACGACCATGCGCTGGTGTTTTTTTTTAAATCTCCTACAGACCCGGTTTTCTCAAATTTGTGCACGATTTTTCCGATTGTACGCACATTTGGACGATTATATTGACCGAAAAAATCACGAAGTGCACAATATGCATTTTGATTTGAACGCCCATTTTCATAATAAGCCTGAATAAATTAAACGTGTTGCACGATTGTGTATCTTTCCATGGTTCGAATTAAGTAAGTCTGAAATTGAGAAACGTCAAATGAAAAGCAGAAAAAAACTTGACTTTTTAACAGGGACGCTACAAAAGTTGAGCGACATGGACAGCAAACGACGCCATATTTTTTGCCGCTCTTTTGACATTTCTCTTCAGTAAGGTTTGCCATTTCATGGTGGAAAAATACACGATCCAACAACGAGTCGAAATTATTAAAATGTACAACCGAAATTCGGAGTCAGTGGCCTCCACGTTAAGAGCGCTAGGTCCAATTTATGGTCGTCATAATCGTCCTAGCAGATCACAATACAAAATGTTCCCTTGCCAGTGAGACAAAGAAGTGCCCGTAGTGTCGAGAATATTGCTGCCGCTGAGGCTTCAGTTGAAGAAAGCCAAAATGTGTCTCTCACACGTCGTTCTCAAGCGTTGGACATCTCTGTGACGTCGTTGTGGCGAATTTTGCGAAAAGATCTTGGCCTACATCCTTACAAGATTAAATTGACGCAAGAACTGAAGCCGCTTGACCACCAGAAGCGTCGTATGTTCGTGAATTGGGCTGAGCATCAACATGAAAATGATTCGGATTTTCTTTGAAAAATCATCTTCAGCGATGAGGCTCATTTCTGGCTGAATGGCTTCGTCAATAAACAAAATATGCGGTATTGGTCAGGCAGCAATCCACACGTACTCCATGAGTCGTCATTGCATCCCGAAAAAATTACGGTTTGGTGTGGTTTATGGGCGGCGGCGTCATTGGGCCGTACTTCTTCCGTGATAATCGAGACCGACACGTTACTGTGAATGGGAATCGCTACCGTTCAATGATAACCGAATATTTTTGGCCACAACTGGATGATATGGACTTGGAGGACATGTGGTTCCAACAAGCCACACAGCGAATGCCACAATCAATTTATTGGAAACCAAGTTTGGAAATAGTGTTATCTCACGAAATGGTCCAGTCGCTTGGCCGCCTCAGCCGTGCGATTTGACACCGTTAGACTATTTCCTGTGGGGCTACGTCAAATCTGTGGTCTATGCCAACAAGCTAGCGACGATTGGTGAACTTCGTACGAATATCGAACGTGAAATTGCAGCAGTATCGGCCGATTTATGCTTGAAAACCGTCGAAAATTGGGTTCAGCGTCTGGACCTCTGCAAATGTGCCCGTGGTGGCCATGCAAAAGAAATCGAGTTCCATAAATAATGGCATCGAACCTACTTTCACAGGAATAAAGAATTTCATTGATATCCAAAACCGTTTTTATTTTATTTAAAAAAAAACTTTTGTAGCGCTCTTATTTTAAATCCCTTTATTTGAACTGGGTGAATCATAATGTAATGTAATCCACTACATGAAAGTTTTCGACGCCATTTGTAATGTTAAATCATTGGCGTCTTCCAATAGGGGCATTCATTATGGCTTACTCTGTTTGTTGTGGGCAGATCAGATGGGTGAAGGATATTTGCATACATAAAGATAACCTAGATATTTCTCTGCGTCGAATATGTTGTAGATACATGTTGAGCATGTGAGGTTTTTTTACTTTTTCGATACAACTGATATTGACATTCATAAATCCGCTAGTCCAGATGGTATGTCTCCATTATTCTAAAGAAGTGTTCTCCTACTATCGAACAATTGTGGTCTTTTTTTTTTTTTTTTAAATTCATTTTTTATTTCCTTAAAATATTAACTTAATACTAGACAAAAATGCTTAAATCTAACTTATCAATAACATATTTACTTAAACTAAATTATGGCCCTTAGCGGGCGCTGTAAGCTTACATCTAACAGTTTTTATTTTGCCTTTCGGCTTCAAGTTTCTTTTTTTTTTATTTTAAAATAAATTTATATTTCAAAGAAAAATTTAAAAAACTTTGATTACCGACAATTTTATATAAAAAAAAACTTAATCTACTTAAGAGTACTTAATACTACTTAAATACTTAATACTACTTAACTACTTAAGACTACTTAACTACTTAAGATTACTTAACTACTTAAACTTAATTATAATCTGGGTGGCGAGCCCTCGCTGCATATGCCCAGAGGGGTCGCCATCCTGATCGAGTCTTTTGGTCCACAGGCAGCATGCAACCACCCATATTGTACGCCAATATGGTGCACAATCCCCGCCACAGACCTAGTATTAGCATTAATTTATCAAAGAACTAATTATTGGACTAAAAGTCCGCAAAGTCTAGAGGAAGTGCTGAATCACTTCCGTCGTGAAGCCACCAGAATTCGGTGCGCTGCCTTTCGGCCTCGGTCCTATCGCGATCCGATACCGCCGTGCTAAAGCGGAGGAGCTCCGGAGCATTGTCAACGTACCCGTCGCGGATTAGCCGTTTGTCACGCGCGTCACGGTAGCGGTGGTATAAAACCGGGATACCGTTCCTGTCTTGTACCAACCCTAACGAATCGATATAAACAAATGCCTCTGGTGGAATAAAGCCAGACATGAGCGCACTCTCTATATATGTTTCATTGGGGTAATAAGCCCCGAAGATCAGGCTGTTGTCGCTAGCCATCGCCCTTGCAGCGTGCCTTCGATTCACCTTAATTAGGAAATTGTCAATTCTGTTCAACTGGGCCCCATTGTATAGAACCTCGTTTCGATAGTATTTTATGTACTCGGAGTCTGGTGTTCGGTACAACCCTAAGCAGGATCGGAGACAACGCCTCTCGAATAGCCGTATCCTTTCCATGTAGGATGGTGATACATTGAACCACACGGGATAACCGTAAGCGATGATCGGCCTTATGAGGGCCATGTAGCAAATGACTTTCACCCTTGAATTAAGTTGACTGCTATGAAACAATCTTCTTGTCAGAGCATAAGCCCCCCTAGCCCTGGCCAGACAAGCATCCACATTTTTATTAAAATACAGAAACTTGTCAAGCCAGATGCCAAGGTATTTGACTTCACTTCTCACCGCCAACGGCCGTCCATGCTGTCCAATGATACAAAATTTTTTCCAGTTTTTTCTGGTATCGTAAGAAGCCCTCTGCACTGGGGTCCTGAACAGAATTGTTTCGGTTTTTTGGAAATTGATCCTCAATTTCCAATCATCGCAATATCCCTTAATGTGATCGAAGTCACGTTGCAAAAGTGTGTTGATGACCTCGATTTTCGGACCTGATCTGTACGCCACTAAATCATCTGCGTACGCTATAGCGTGTCTGAGAGAACCTACAAGATCACTTGTATAAATGTTAAACAATATCGGGGAGTTCACCGCCCCCTGTTGTAAACCGTTTTTAATTTCAAAGACTTTACTCGAAGTTACGTTGCCACATTTGACAACGAACTTCTTTCCCATAAGCATTTCATAAATCATATATAGCATGGGTTTACGCATGCCCAGTCTGGTCAGCTTGTAGAAAAGCCCCTCTAACCATACGGTGTCGAAGGCCTTCTCAAAGTCAACCAGACAGGCCCCTGTGCATTGTTTTTTGGACTTATTCCATTGGATGTCGGACACTAGTTTCGACGCGGCATGAATGGTATCATGCCTCGCTCGAAAACCAAACTGATTATCCGGAATAATTTTGTTTTCCTCAACCCACTTAAGCAGAGCTCTATTGACTATCTTCTCGAACACCTTGCTTACATTCGGCAGAAGGCTTATTGACCGAAGATTAGCTGGGTTTGTTTTGTCCTTGTCCTTTTTGGGGATAGGATGTACCACCGCCGTTTTCCAGTGCACCGGATAATGTGCATTATTCAGTGCATTGTTAAACAGGGTGGTAAAGATATCGACTGCTTCTATTGGCAGGTGTCTCAATACGACGTTTGGGACACCGTCCTCTCCTGCCGACTTTTTATTTTTCAATGATACCAAGATGTCCAGGAGTTCATCTTTTTGCACGAACAGCATCAGGCTATTGGCGACTATGCCATTGGAAGGGTTTTCGTCATTGAATACGGAAAAACCGTGATTCTCAGATCGCCAAGCTTGAAGTTCAGTGCGCAGATGAAAGTGATTCAGAAAGGCTCTTTCCTCAATATCTCGATTTGGGCGAACAGGATTGTTCACCGTATACACGGTCTCGAAAATAGCGCCTATCGAATTCGCCTTCTCCTGAGGATCTTCGATCGTGAAAAATCCGTCGTTCGAGTCTACACTTTCCGGACTTATACCGACAGTCGTGAGCGTCTGTCTGTTCTCTGTCGTTTGGGAAATTCGGACACATGGAATGTCATTATGATCTTTTCGCCTGAATATTTTATTTATTTGCGGGAACATATTCGGGCTACTGGTTTTTATAGCCTGAATTTTCTTGCCCCAGTACAAACTTACAGATTTTCTATAATTTTCCGATATTAGCTGTTTAAGGTTTTTGATCAATGACTTCAATGTCCGAATCTCCGGGTCTCGTCTGTCCGTAAATTGTCTCTGCAGCCGTTTAAGCCTGGAGACCAACCTACATTTGTGTTTGTGGAGTGCATCGATTGTTGGCGTTCGATATTTCTCCGTCTGGTCGTCAGAACTAGTAATCTTAGGGATAGCTAGATCCATTGACCTTGTGAGGACCTCATTCATTTTTAGTAAATTTTGGTCAATTTCATCGTTTGTCAGGTTTCTGTTTGTTGGAGGGGTGATTTCGCTCAGACGTAATTCTCGCTTTACGACTCTGGTGAAGCGCGGCCAGTTCGTCTTTCGATAGTCGAAAGAACGCACTTGGTCGAACTCCTCCAGTTGAGTTTGCTCGTTTGGGATCCTGAATACGGCATCAAGTCCGAGGTGGTCACTGTCATCGTAATCGAATGCTCGTACACAGTTCCGCGCGTGTTCGTTATTTGTCAGTTCTAGTCTATTGTCCATAAGGGCTAAGTCCAGAAAAGAATTTCCTCTCGGGAAAGACGGGATATCCGTCGCGTACAAACTAAGTTTGTACTCAATCATATTTTGCTCCCTCCAATTTTGAAGCAGTCGACCTCTAGTGTTCGAGATTGCATTTCCCCAAGCCGCGTGCTTAGCGTTAAGATCACCGGCCAAAAAGTAATAATTATCAGCCGATTGAAGCTGTAGGCAACGAAAAAGTGTCTCGAGCTCTGCTATAAATTGAGTTTGTTGAGTTGCTTCAGGTGCATAAAGCGACACCACATACATTCTCCTCCGACTATGGAGAGGAATGCATACGATGCATGCTTCCAACACCTGGAACCTACGTACATCCCCGCTATATATAATATTATGGCGTAAGCCTTTGCGTAATAAGACAGCGACCCCACCCCCTTGGGAGGAGTGGGGTCGGTCTCTTCTCACTACATGGTAGTTGCTGTATCCCAATTTGTGTTTCTGGTTTAGCTTAGTTTCGCTGACCAAAACTACATCCGGGAGTTGGTTTTTCAACAGGTTTGTAAGGACGGTTCTTCTCTCGACCCTGACTAATGAATTAACATTCACAGCTAGGATCCTAAAGTTTACCTCATCCAGCGTACTCATCATATTCATGGCGCGCTAGACACGGCAAACATCGAGTAGATATGATCTATTCTAGCTGCTTGCTCGTTTAGTTGTTTTTGGAACTGATCGATCTTGCTATCTAATGACAGCAAGAACTTTTTCATATCCAAATCGGCTTCAGGTGCTTTTTCAGCAACCTTAGGCCTGTTTAATGTCTGGGAGCTACCCGTTCCAGCTGCCATTTGGGCATAGGACATGTTGGGCTCAACCCTATTTGTGAAAGAGCGACTTTTAAGCCGCCTTTCTTCTTCTACAGCCTGTTTCCGAGCTAGCATACTCTTCTTTTTCTGTTGGAATACAGGACATCCCTTATAGTTAGCAGGGTGCCCCGCATTCCCGCAAAGAACACATATGAGCTTGCTCATATCTTCTACTCTATCGCTACCTAGAGGACATTCGTTTAAAATGTGGTCCTCGTCGCACTTAACACATCTAATCTGCATGTTGCAGTTAGAAGCGGCATGCCCGAACCTCTGACAGCGCATACATTGCAATATGCGATCTGTCCTTTTTAATTTATCCCATTTTACAGCATGATAGTATACGCGATTGATTCTGCGTAGACTATCGATTTTGCTATTGGGGGTTAGTTGTACCAGGAAAAATGGTAACCTTCGGTTACCACCCCTACCCTTAACCGCGGAAAACGGCTTTACACCGACGAACTTAAGGTCGTCGCTATCAAAACTCTTGAGCTCGTTTAAGAGCTCCTCCGCATCAACAGCGGCGGGATCGATTCCCTTTAGAATCATTGTTTTTAATTTTTCGGTTTTGGGCGTGTACGTGAAGTACTCTGCCTTAACCCCCTCCAGTGCTTTGCGGACTTTTTTGTAGTCCTCAATACTATTACAAACAATCTTATGATTTTGGGCCGAGATATGCTTGACCGCGAAATCCTTAATGTATCTCTTACATAATTTAATACTATCACTAGTACTGAGGTAACTTACGTTGATGGGGGGTACTTCTTCCCTCTTTTCCTTTGGGGGTTGCATCTGCTGCTTCTGTTGTCTTTGCTGCTGGTGTTGTTGCGGCTGTTGTTTTTGTTGCTGCATTCGTTGGTGCTGCTGTTGTTGCTGCTGCTGTTGCGGCTGTTGTCGTTGCTTCTTCTGATGTTGCTGTTGCATAGCAAACCGTTGCTGCATTGGTTGCAGTTTATTCTGCTGAAGCATTGGCTTCGCTTTCAGCTCGATTTGTTGTCTCAGCTTCTGCCTCCTTTCTTTTTCCACGAGGGCATCTTTTTGTCTGGCCTCTCGCATTTTTTCGAGTTTAGCCGTTAACTCTGCGATGAGGATGCTCAACTTGGCCTCCTCATCATTCACAGCAGGCTGCGCTTCGTCAACCTCTGCGAGCTCTTTATATGGGTTTCCCTCGCCAACGTAGCGGGGTTCCCCTTCATCAAACGCGGATTCATCGAGGTCCGAGTTGCACTCCTCCTCTTCTTCCATTGTTGTTGGCAGCGGTGTATTTTCCGCTACCTGCATACATCGCCGCACGTTGAGATTAGGTACGGGATTAAGCTTCCTCCGCCTCCCCATTTGGGTTGTTGCCGTTGCACTTTCTGCTGCTGCTGTTGTTGTTGGTACCGCCTCTTTCGTTGTCGCTGGTACCTGCTTTGTTGATGATGTTGTTGCTGTTGATGATGCAGGCATCGCCAGCTTCTGCCGTTTGTTTGTGGGCGACCTACTTCCACCCTCTTGCGGGACTTCTTTCACCGCACCGGTTTCCATAGCCGGTAATTCGGCCGAGACACTCTTCGTTATTTGTTTTCTTCACCGTGTGAGTTGAAAAAAAACTTAAAAGTACTGGGGTCTGGTTGGGCTCGAACCCACGACTCCCACTCCTGAGTCAGGTGATAGCACCACTACTCCACGTGGACGATAAATATTACTTGGCTTACTTGCCACTTCTTCTCTAATTCACTATTGAAATATACTTCCGCACAGACTAGTCAACTTACCACTACGAGAGTTGGAGAGCGACTGAACAATTGTGGTCCCTTCTTTCCAAGGTCATGAAAATGCTGATAAATCGTCAGCATATGAAATATCTTGAAATACGAAAACTTCTCAATGACCGTAAGTTTTTCGTATCAACAGGTCCACTGTTGATTTGATGACATATCTTATCGAAAATGGGAACCAATCAATCCACCATGGTGGACAAACCAATATTGTTGCACTTGTTTGAACTTGAAGGTAATTGACAGGGTAAGGCATCAAGCCATTTTGTCGTGCTTTTGCAATCGATGAAAAACTTCTTCTATGGATTTTAAATTATCTTTCGAAACGTTCAACTCAAGTTTTTTTGGACAGTTTCAATTCTGCAACTCACCAAATAAATGCTGGTGTCCCTTAAGGCTTAGTTTTGTCTTCAACTAGCTTTGTCATCCACTAGCTTTGTCATCAACTAGCTTTTTATAAAGTATCTCCTGTCTGCTACTTCTAATCCAATTTATTCTTTCGCTAATGACAGCACTTTCAGGTTCTCATATTCGTTTTCAGGTCCACGTTACTCATCTTCGAACTTGGACTCTAAATGACAAAATATGTTAAGCTCTTTGAATTCCAAACTTTACAAAATTATCAAATGGGGTAAGTTCAGCAGAGTAGAATTCAATGCTTCCAAAACATAATGCTGTCTTCTGTCGTTAAAGCGAAACCATTTTCCATGAATGGTATTAACGTTGAAGAAATCGAAAAGCTTTCCATAGTTAGTAACGACGTATGTTAGAATGATCACATATTCCAAGTCGCTAAAAACGAGCGGAATTTCTAGGTTTCCCTAATCGATAAAAGAAAGATTTCACTCCCCTGATCTGGCCACAATATATAAAACGGTTACAATACAAATTTTTGGCGCAACAGGCTCGTTAGTACCCAGAGCCGAGCTTTCTCACAACCGTTCATGTGTGCGTGTGTACTACTTGCACGATGGTGGGACCTCATGTTTTATGCCGACTCCGAACGGCGAATTTGAGATAAGCTTTTCTTAACAATTGATACTACTCGGATGATTTGTCAGATCATCACGAGAGGATCATTAAGGTGTTCATATGGCTGGGAATCGAACCCAGACCTTCTGCGCGGCAGTTCATCACACTAACCATCCCTCCACTGAGCCCGTCAACCGTCGGGTGAACCGAAATCAATATTGCACCTCCTAGATAGAACTTGAACGCATGTGAAAAAAAAACTTATAGGAGACATTAAAAAAGCGAACTCTTTATTTTCGCTCGAACATCGTTGAAATATCTCCTGCCTACCAACACTTTCTTAACAATGAAATATATAGATTCGTATATTTATTCCACGAGTGTTTTTGCAGTGTACCCTTTATTTCACTCTGGTTAAAGGTTCTCATTCAAAATAAGTAAAAAGGAACTATCTATCCCTAGAACATGCTGGCTGGCTTGATCTTTGGACATCTGTCATTATTATCTTCATGATTCTCTAAATGGTTCTGATGTCATATTTCCTGCCTTTCCTACTGACTATGTAAACTTTTCTGCAAATCCCTCGTCAAGTTTCTTTAACAACCATCCCCCTAAAAAATAAAAAATAAATCCTCTAAGTCTAAACAATCATCTATTCCATACAAGTGGCAACACTGCCCACCCAACTCGTTTATATCTCTACAAATCGATAGAGTATTTCCTACACCGATTTCATTTCTTAACGTTACTGTAGTTTGTTCCATTTAATGTATTCAACTCGATGGGATTTGAGATGATCTCTATGCCCCCCCTGATGACGTATTACCAAGAAAGTATCTACACTTACTTGCCGTATCCTTCAATATTGTATTGTTCTCTTCTTTAGTGTGTTTTTGTATTCCAAAAATCCAATGCCACCACTGGCTTGCACATTAGACTTCCTACTCCTGTGACTGAGAGTAATGGCAGAGATTTACGTTTAAGGCGATTTCACTTTTGACAACTTTGTGTAGATTCGCATTGCCATCATCTCGTCCTTACGAATGCATCACGTAAAGACGTTTCCATTTGAATTTATTGCGCCAACATCGATGGATGAATGTGTGAATTTTAAAATGGCTAATGGAATAAATGACATTTTGGAGACGTCGTTGTTTTGGATATCCGCCGATGGTCCTTATACTTTGTCATAGAAATGTGTTGCTTTGGAAGGGGCTAAATTTGAATATGGGGGCAGAAATGTGTGGGTGATTAAGATTAACGTTTTTTTTCTACAATGCGATGTGTAGTCCTTGAATGTTTTAAAATTCTAATGAGATTTTGTAGGCATTGCAAAAAACGGCTTTGAAATTGAATTGGGAATTTCATAGGATTTGGATAAGATGGTTTATGCTAATATTTTATATAAATTTGAGAGCTGAAGATATGAAAAAAACATTCAACCGAAAGCTTGCTAGATTTGTGCCATTTGCAATGGATTCTATTTACTCTCCACAGAAATACTGTTATCGTGCAGGAAACTCTAAATATTTATGGTTTAGTTTTTTTCTTACAAATATTTATGTGCGCGAGTGTAGTTTTCTCAAGGTAGGTTCTATAATTTGATGATTTATCCTAACGATTGATTTGACATTAGCTTTTCGAGGCAGGGAAACTAATCGCAAGTTTGTCAGAAAGAAGGATCTGCAAAAATAGTCATTTTTGCTGCTACAGTTGGAAGTCGAGCTCAGATCTTTTGCACGGCGCAGTAACACTGAGTCTATGAGTCTTCATGAACCAAAATCTGTTTTAGTGCAACCTAAATCTAGACTGGCCATTGTTATCCGATTTTTAGGTCGTCAGTCATGAATGAAAATCACTTGTCTAACTCAATTATTGAAAAAACCCAGAATCACACATTAGTGTCCAATCTGACTTAATCTAAGTGTTAGCTCTAGCCAGTTTAACATTAATACCATGAATGTACTTATCGTTATTTTTATTCTTTTCAGACACTCATATATATGCAGGATCTAAGCATTATCAACAACCGAATTCTAGGATTCAGAGAAGAAACTGATCTGACGGATTCTAAATAATATCCACGTTCTATAATTCAGATAAGTAAACCCATTTGTATTTATATATGAAAGTGTTTAAGTTGGTATGTGTTCATTCGTCAATGCTTTTCGAATCATCCTGGGTTAGGACAAAATAAGCCTAAGAAAATATCGTCATGAAATTACCTGAGTGGGTTTCTCCGGTAGTAGTAGTATCTACTTACAGTGCTAAGGATCATAATGTTCGCCTCTGATAATCTGGATGCACACTGGACTTGCATGAGTCTTAACTGAAGATATAAACCTTTGTTGACGAAATTCCTTCAAATCATATCTAAAACAATCAGATTATAATAGATGAAATAAATTCGGATATAGCCTGTACCTTTACTAAAGGCAGATAAATGTTTATGTGCTCCAAATGTTGATGTTGATCCAAAAGGCCCCTTAAATAGCGAAGAAAAGAGATAAATAGTCGAGAACACAAATTGTTTTGCTGTTGCTCTTTGGTTAGAGGTATTATCGGACCATTCTTGTTCGAAAATACGACTGGTCGGGCAGTAACAATTAATGATGCCTAAATGACAAGATATGGATATGACCAACATTTGGTCTTAACAAGACGGTGCCACATGCCATGCAGCCAGAGAAATAATTCAATTCAATTACTAATCGTGTTATCAGCCTTTTGCGTTCAGAATTAGCCATCCAGACCTTACGATTTAACACCATTTGACTTTTATACCCTGTCCCATAAGGGTATATTAGTTTTAATACATAGTTTGTAACATGTAGAAAAAATTTAACTAGATATACCTCAAAGTATATGGATATATATCGATTGAGTCAAAATCGTTAGCTGAGTCGATTATGACATGTCTGTTCTTACGTCCGTCCGTTCGTCTGTACTTTACCGATTTTTAGACTTCACATGCTGAGCTAAAACATTGCAGTCTGTAGGCATGGGCAAGGATCTATATCTATCGATCCTTGCCCATGCCTACAGAACAAGATTAAACAAGATTAAACACTTTATAGAAAAAGGTTCTTTTTGGTTAAATAGTAAGGAATTTTGAAAAAGTTTCTTAACAGTATATTTAGACAATTCTTAAATCTATATCCCGTCCATGCACAGTATTTTTCCACGCCGATTTTTTGATGGTATTTTCTGTGAAAAGAAAAAAAGTTTTCGTTAAAATTTAAGGAAGTTCGAAAAAATGTTCGATACAAAAACATTAATAAAGTTAATATGAACATGTCGTCCAAAGACCATTGTAACCCATGTCCAATTTTTGGTGGCGTTTTTCTACAAAAGCCATTTGCATACCCGACCCCATAGCATAAGCAGGAGAAAACCTTTTTTTTTTTGTCGAACCATAACAGATTTTGATAAACTGGCTTCTAATTAAGCTTTCTAATGTAAAATCTGTATTTTGTATTAAAATTACATCTTTCGTGAACTTTGGGGTACCCTTTACTTTTTAACGGAGAATTTATGAAGGTATACATGTATTTTCATCCTTCTGTCCGTCCGTTCATAGGTACGTCACCTGTTTTTAGTCTCTTAATTTTGAGCTAGAGTATTGAAATTGAGTACATGAACCCTTTGTAGCTTCAATCAGAATGAGTGCAACATTTTTTTTAAAATCCGGCCTCTACTACGCTCACTTTCGTATGAAAACATATCTTTTTTGGCCAAAAAATGCGCCGTTCCGAGTCGGCATGAAACAAGAGGTTCCACCATCGTGCAAGAAGAACGCACGCACACGTGAGAAAGCTCGGCCCTGGGTTCTAACGAGTCTGTTGCGCCAAAAATTTGTTTTTTATTTTTTTTTTTTTGTTCTAACGGGTGATCCGAGTAGAGATACTTTTTTCAATAGCCTTTTTTGACAGATCACGTGTGAGTCGTGTCATGCTGTCATGTTATTTTTGTTTAGTATTGTTTGGCATTTCATAATGGAAAGACTTACGCATGAACAACGTTTACAAATTGTATAACTTTATTATGAAAATTCACGTTCTATGAGGAATGTGTTTCGTGCACTTCGCTCAACTTATGGTCAACATAATCGGCCTACTGAGCGTACTATTCGCAACACCATCACCCATTTTGAGACCCAGCATTCATTATTGGATAATAGACTTTTTTAGACTTTTTCCTGTGGGGATATGTAAAGTCAAAAGCTTATGCCGACAAACCCGCTTCGGTTCAGGCCTTATCTGCGACGTAGCAACGGCCGACATTTGATAGACATAATCTTCAAAAACTAAATGCCAAAGAATGTTCTTTCAAATGATAATAAACATTCTACATTAATTTTGAATTTTCTGTGTTTTTTTTTTCTTTAAAAAAGTAGGGAACCTTGAAATGGATCACCCTTTACATTTTCTTTTTTACTCTCCATCTAAATATGTTAACCTTGCTACCAATGTATGTACTAAACCTTCCAGACTTTGCTTGATGTTAGTGATAGGACTGTAACCGATATTTTCTTACCGCCACAAATTTGAATTCTAGCAAGCGGTTCGTTGCAATAATCCTTTGTTTTAACGTTCATTTCCATCAATTATGCCGGCAGCCATTCGACCGATATTGTCGTTGCGACTTATTAAAAAAAAACATTTAAGAAACATCATCAAGACCTAGAAATAGTTTATTGTCTTCCACATAAATTATGCGTTTCTAAACGAATTACAGCTGCGCTATTGCTTTGCAAAGCTTTTCGTTTACAGTCTTTAAACCTAGCTTTTTCATTCTTTTGGGGGTGCGTAATGTTTTTTTTCCACAAATTTGAGAAGATTCTCATGACAGTTTTATATTTTTTTGA
Source organism: Rhingia rostrata (assembly GCA_949824845.1). Taxonomy (NCBI): domain Eukaryota; kingdom Metazoa; phylum Arthropoda; class Insecta; order Diptera; family Syrphidae; genus Rhingia; species Rhingia rostrata. Next base: position 97,257,111 of record OX463757.1, read on the forward strand.
TTTTTTCCAGACTTTCGCAAGAGTTAACAAAACGTTTGCGTTGTTACTTCCGGTATTTAAACCGCAAGAACACCGCGCTTTGTAGTACACACAGTAACCCCTATTGCGCTGCAGCCACAGTTTCATAGATACAGTGGATACCTAACGTTTCAAAATCCAATATACCTAGATAGAACTAATCAAACAACGTTAAAAAAATGTAAAAACAAAAGAAAAGCTATTAAAAAAAAATAATTACAAATTTGAATTATATACAAGGCTTTTAAGGAAGCCCACAAAGCTCTTTCCTTCTTTTTTATCCAAAATTTTCAAAATTTGTTTTTCTCTATTTAAATCGGTATTCCCGCGTAATTTTAGTTTGTTCACCCATCGCAGTTTTGCGCACTAGGCAAGTAGCTTGAATTGACTTATCAACCAAAACTTCTATTAATTTATGTAAGGTAATGTGCGGCCTTCCAACTAAAACTTTTAGCCTCCTATGCCAAGATTCAACTCTGTTTTGAGCTCTGGGTATGCTTTGTTTTACTTGGTCAGCAAATGACCAAAAAGACGAAAAATACATAGGTTTTGATTTGATTGTACAAATAAATTTTTTTTCGAAACATTTTCCAATTTTTGACTAATTTCGCAGAATTGATTACTCAATTCGTTGAAGTGAAGTAGTCACGAATTTCATCCGCAGGCACAAACGCTAAACATTTTAGCATTCGCATTTACAAACACACATACACACATTTATGGCGCAACAGGTTCGTTAGTTCTTAGCACGATGGCGGGACCTCCTGTTTTATGCCCACTCCGAACGGCTAAGTTGAGATAAGCTTTTCATGACAATTAATACTACTCGGATGATTTGTCCGATCATCACGAGAGGAGGGCCAGTGAAAAATCATTTAGGTGTTGCTACGGCTAGGAATCGAACCCAGACCTTCTGCGCGGCAGTTTATCGCACTAACCATCGCGCCACTGAGCCCGTCGCATTTGAATGTTGAAATTTTCTCGAATTAATGGTAATATTTGAGCAAATTGCTACCATTGTCTCAAAAAATTAGTATTAATTCGAAAATTTTGTTATTCGAGATTTTTTTTTTGAGGTTTTTGTTATTCGAGATTAAGCCTTCAAGATTTTTTTAATTCGAGTTTTTTTTCGAGATTTTTACTTGGAGACTTTTGCTTTCGAGGTTTTTTTTCCAGATATCATGGTAAACCCGTTTCTTGACGCTCTATGTTTTAAAGCAACATTGCAAAATAAGCGACCATTTCCGCATTTCTATGAAAAGGAAGTGTTGCAAACATACAAAAAACATAATTTTCTCTTGATGACCATTTGTTTTGTCGTTTAGGAAAGTTATTCAATGTTGTAGCCTTAGGTTGTTAATCTGGGACTTTTAGGCCAATTGGATATTTTATTGCAAATATTAATGTGCTATAAAGATAAAATCACTAACCCTATTGCGAAAGAAGTCGTTTCTACTTCCAAATTCGATTTAACTGCAGTTCACGTTACTGTAGCCTCAGCGCCAATGTTGCAGTTATATGGGATTCTCCTCAAACCACACTAAAGTTAGATGTTATTGCAAAAATAAAGTAAAATGGACCAAATATTGTTTTTGTTGGCGATATTTAAGTGAATTTGGAATTATATTTTTGTGGCAACTTAGGCGGCGCCGCAGTTCGGATTAAAACTGGGCGTACACCAATATACCCCTACAATAAGTCATTAGCTAACTGCCTCAGTTGCGCAATTCAAGGTGGTTGAGGTCGGTTGGTTGTGGTCGCCACTTAAGGCGATGTCTTCCTCTACTGCGTCCGACGTCTGGCTGGGAATCGAAGACTCTGCGAGCCGGAGTATTGGTGTCCATTCGTTCTACATGTCTTAGCCATCTTAAACGTCCAATGCGGAGTTTTTTGACCAGGGGCATGTCGCTGTACAGGTCGTATAGTTCTTGGTTGAATCCTCGTCTCCATAGCCCGTCAACCCAAAAAAAATATCCAATGCGGAGTTTTTTGACCAGGGACATGTCGCTGTACAGCTGGTGTAGTTCTTGGTTGAATCTTCGTCTCGATTGCCCGTCAACGCAAACTGGAACAAAGATTTTTCCAAAAAAAATTTCTCTGAAATCGACCAAGGATTTTTTCATCCACTTTTGACACGGTCCATGCTTCAGCGCGGTAGGGCAGGACTGGGATGACCAGGGTCCTGTACAGGATCTCCCTTATTAGTTCGAGTGAGGGATTTACTACTAAATTGCCTTCTTATCTCCAAAATAATTGGCATGAGTAATTCTTAGTTAAGTTTCTGACGAGATGTTGTTGTCAGAGTTAATAGCGGAACCGATATAGACAAAGTCTCCTATTACCTCAAAGTTGTATCTGTCAATGACGACGTTCTTTCGAATTTTCTATGTTGTTGTCCTTTCTTGTTGATGGTATATATTTGGTCTTACCCTCATTTACATAATTTTCGCCTCCTCCTTCAAACGCAGCTATAAACTCACGTTGGGTCCGACCAATGATGTCAAAATCGTCAGCGCTCATATGGTAGAAGTTGTACAGATTTATTGAAGATTGTGCCTATGGTGTTGGCTCTGGAGTTTTGCACAATGCTCTCAAGAATGAGAAGTCACATTACCTTGCCTTCCTCAAATCCTTTTTTTTTTTTGGTATCGAATGCGGCGGTCAGGTCGTTTGCGGCTCTGATGGAGCGGCAAGGATTCTCCTTCATCATCCTGCACAGACGGACGGGTGTCGGCGATATACCAAAACTAGACATGGCTCTGTATAGTATGTCTCTATAAATGCTGTCGTATGTGATTTTGAAGTTGATAATTAGTTGGTGGGTACCTATCGATTTTGACTTCTGTTTTTTTTTCAGAATCTGTCGTATGTGAACTTTCCTTGCCTTAAACCACACTGAAAAGGGCCGATCAGGTTGTTGGTGAACGGGCTATCACGAATAAATTGTCCCGAGAAACTGTTTTCATTCAGCAATTTAATTAACATTGCTGACAAGGAAAAAATTCCCGGGAAAATTTATTCTCGATAGGCTTGCATATGTTACGACACATAGTAGGCAATGTTGAGTTTTAGTTTCATATTTCATAAACGAATCTACTCATGGGATTCAAAGTAGGTGGTCTATTTCTATTTCCAAAACCGATTGAAGTATTTGCTAAGCATTCGGTTCACAATCCCAGAGGTTTTGAAAAGTGAATAGTATACTTCGACAGCTCCATTTGGTTAACATGACGTGCCGTGAATGAAACATGAGGTAATGAATTTGGTTTTTCGGTCCGTTGGACTTGAATTTCAATCGGGTACACTCTCATGTATTGGGTGGATATAACTTATTTTGTATGCGTACGACATCTGACGCCAAAATATCTGAACTTGCAGTAGCCTCCAGTGACAGTAAAGCTGTAAGAAACTTTAATCGACTTTTTCTAAAAATATTTTCTCTGCAACTTTTAAAATTTAAGTTAAAGCTAGCTGGCTAGCTTTATTTGCTATAGCGTACATAATACTCCCATAACTATAATTTCTTTGGGACATCTCCTAAAAGTAATAGTTACTATAACTGACTATGGGAAGATACAAATGTGTTTCCATAACTTCATAATCATGCTGTTAAAACATCGCTTTTCCGAAAAAGGCTAAAATATAACACTTACAAAAAAGGACGTCCTTTTTACAATCTAGTTTCCGCTTATCATAGCACGGACACACTTTCCTCCCATTCAAGGGACATTTTCTTTCGTTAATTATACAGTACCAAACGCACCTTAAAGATGTCGCTCTACCTTAAATCCCCTCTTGTTATAGCAACTTCTCCAGCACCTTATTCCAATGTCCAAAATGAACTACCCACCCGACATGCGTACATGCAAGACGAAAAGCTCGCTCTCTTACTACATTCTATCACCGGCTCGTCCTTCCACCCACAATTTCTACGCTGGCGCTAACATAGGCGCTCGCTTTTTTTGAATCAAATATACACCCGCCTGCAAGGTACAATGACAGGGACTAGAGTAGTAGTAGCAGGAGTAACCTTTTGGTGGTACTCACGACAAAAAGTTATCCGTACCAACAACAACAAACTGAAAAGAAAAAAGAAAACAGGAGCAAAAAACATTATTAAACCAAAACAAAACCTTTCAAGCAAACTCCTTTAATTCATCAACCGCCATTTACTCCTGGCAGTCGCGGACTGGGTGGGTGTATACGGTGTATACGTACGTTTTGTACGTGGGTGTGTAATATATAAGAATCGCGCCCAGCGTATAGCTGCTGTATGTATACATTTTACACACATTTATTGTGCGGTATGGTAAAACATAAGTACACAAACATACTCGCTCGTATATCCTTTAAACAATCTGTCTAGACTCCCGGACTAATACAACGATTCAGAGTCGAGAAAAATGCAGAGCCAGAGCTCGCTGAATGCCCGGTTGCAGTTTTCTTGCTTTTTATCCTTTGCCTCATCTCCGCACATCCTTGCATCGAATAAAAAGCGATTATTTCAATTTAAAACAAAAAATGATGAAAATGTATATTTTTGCCCTCTCATGCAGGAGAGATGTGAGGATATAATGCTCATGTGTGTGCTGCTTCATAATGTGTCGAAAATGTATTTTTGATGAGACGTATTGTTGCTGGTGGAGTTTATTCCTTTATCCAACAACCACCTGGGATAGGAGTCTAACAACAGGGCATGTGTTTGTAGCTCTATATGAGTGCTGTTCGTTTTGGAAATTTAATTTTCGAATAATGGTCTAAGCGGATCCTTTCATTCGATTTTCAATGGGTATAACATTTAAGGTTTCACATTGAAGGCGGCAATATTGAAGGATATAGGTTAGATGGGATTAGGAAGTCCTTACAAGTATCGAATCAGAATTTTGAAATTTTGCTGTAAATGCTGAAGGGTTGGCATTGAAAATTTATTGACAAGAAGGGGTTTATATCAGGCATTTAGGGCGTATGTGTGATATTTCTGAATGCACACTAAGTAAAATTTATGTCAAATGTCCATTTGGTATAGAACGGCGTCATATGTGTTCTGAAATTAGAGCTGGGAGGCAAGGCGCGGAAATAATCAGCCTCTTCAGCAACCACTTATGTTGAAGCAATGCCTCGACAAGAAGGAGCACGAGAGCAGTCTAAAGTTTGTGTTGGCTTGTCCAGCACTCACTTCGTATAGTACTTTGTTGATAACCTAGGTGACCTGTTAATTTGTATGAGTAACAGAATGGTTGGATGTTGTAGAACGAGGGTAGACTCTGATTGGCTTAAACTTAACGATGCTCAGTAGTTGTAACTCTGACTACACGTCAATATTGCTTATTTTTACCTCGAAGTAGTAAGACTGGCCCATTGAACAGGGATGGTTGCGGATGAACCCAAGGGACAACGGCAGCGCTAAATCTCGTTCTGGGTACTAATGGCCCCGTCTCTTAGGCGTATCTAATAAATTGGAACTGTCCCTCCAGGTTGGGTGTTGTGAACTACCCAACCTTGGAAAAAAAACTAACGGTTACGAAGCAACCATTAGCTTCGGAAAGGACTGACTTTATTGTTGACGACCCTGCTAAACTAAAAAAGGACAACGACGCTCGTATCTACACCTGGAATGTGAGAACATTTAATAGGAGAGGTGCAAGCGAACAACTAGCGGAAGCCCTAAACTGCTACAAAGCAGACATTACTGCCATCCAGGAAATACGATGAACCGGGCAAAAAGATGATGAAAAACTGTTACATCTACTACGGACCGTGTTATAGTGAGCAGAAACAGCGACTATTCGGATGCGGATTTGTTGTATGTGCCAGACTTAGGCAAGAAAACCTATGTTTCCAAGACATTAGCGAACGCATTGTAACAATCCGCACCAAGGCCAAATTCGCCAACATAAGCCTTTTATGCGCTCACTAAGGATTGCTCATAGCTAAGGAGTGCTTCTATGAGCTCCTTGACAAAACCTATAAACGACTATCGAAGTACGATGTCAAAATCGTACTGGGAGATTTAAACGCAAATGTATGAAGAGAAGTCATCTTAAGTAGTATTATCGGAAAAAAACATAATAGTCAGCACACGGTTTCCTCACATCTATTTCTATAAGGGGACATGGCGGTCCGCAGATCAACGAGCGGTGATCTTGCGATAGACAAGAGGCACGTATCCTAACATCGATTCGGACCACTACCTTGTTGCAGACAATGAAGAATGCGGATATCCAACACGCCACAACAACCAGAATTGTCATAGCCACGTTTGCTAGTATAAAGAACGAAGCGGCAAAAATGTGTCTGGCAGTAAGTAAGAGGAAGACCAACGCAAAAGGACACACAACATCGACAAATTGGACAGAACATCACCATTGGAATATATAACATTGACGGGGCTTTGTCTACCTCGGCTTCGCTATTAACTCTGACAACAACATCTCTTTAGAAATTGAACGAAACGAATTACTCTCGCCAACCGCTGTTTCTTCGAACTAAGAAGGCAGTTCAGTAGTAAAGCCCTTACTCGAACTACTAAGGAGGTCCAGTATTAGACCAAAATCATCCGACCATTTCAAAAGTAGATGAAGAAATCCTTGATCGGTTTGTGTGGAAAATTCTTCGAAAAATCTTCGGTCCCGTTTGCGTTGAGCTATGGAGAAGCAGATTCAAGCAAGAACCATACAAACTGTATAGCGATTTGCCCCTAGAAACCGACTTCAACCAACTTGGAGTGCGCAAGTTAAGGAGCGGGCTAAATGGAGAGGCATGTTGGCTGAGGCCCATGTTTATTTCGGGGTGTAGCGCCACTTAAGTAAGTAAGTAACTAAAGCTGCCTTAAAGCAAGCTCGGGATGATTAACATAGACAGACGTATTGAGTTAAGGCAATCGGTTCATGTGATATTATAAGTGTGCGCCTAAAGCCACCTTAACCAAACCCACCAAATTAGTCTTGATTTAGGTCAACATATTTGTTACGGTATCTTCCAATCTATAAAAGTTTGATCAATTGTAATACTCCGATTCAGTAAGGTCTTGTAGGCAACATTAAGACTTTTGGTTCAGAGGGGTTCCTTTCTTGAAAAATGATTCCATTCATCAGGCATCCTTTCATCTGACAACTTTTCTGTTGAGCTGCTTTTTATATCTATTAAGCTCAACAAAATGTCGTCATTAGCTGAAGTCATGTCATTTTATTTAGGTCAGGTTGGTACTAATTGCCGTTATCGCTTTCGTCATCAATTCTAAATGGTTGTAGATGTGGTTCTATTCTAATTTGAGTATCGACTGTGGCTTTCCTGGTCATCTTGACAGGATTGTCTTCAAGATTTGTAGTTGATGTTGATGTTTTACCGGTTGGTACTTCCAAACATCATGACAGGAGTGCAGCCTCTCCACCACAGGGTTTTATCTATAACTCTTGGCAGTAATTTTCTCAAATGCTCTTGTCTTCGTGTGCAACGTTGGCATGTAAGCCTTTTTTTGTTTCGAGTATATGATGCCTATCTTCGATTAACCAGAGGTTTATTGTTGATAAGCGGAATACATCCAACATATTAGCTGCGCGTTTTCTGATGCTATCGATACCATCTACTGGACTAAGCTCTACTATTGAAATGGTGCTACAGTCTAGACTTGACCTGGGAATCAGGTTCACCCTAGACGTTTCCTTAGCTAGCCGCCTCGAGATGCGTAGTTTAAGTTGCCACTAAATTGTTTTTTTTCCCCTTCTAGGTCTACCGTCTTCGGATGGAAGTCCGTAAGGGGTGGACCATTGGTATCAATTTGATGTACATGTTATGTTCATTTAAACGTCCAGTGCGGATTCCTCTCCAATTAGCTCAGTCTGTAGCTAGCCGACTCAAGATGCGAAGTTATAAATTGGTTGAAGTAGGTTTCAACGAGTGCTTACTTAATTACTTAAGTGGCGCTACAGTCCGGAATGAACCTGGGCCTCAACTAACGTGCCTCTCCAATTAGCCCGGTCCTTAGCTAACTGTCTCCAGTTGCGCACTCCAAGTTGGTTGAGTTCGGTTTCTACTTGTGCGCGCCACTTAAGGCGAGGTCTTCCTCTACTGCGTCCGACGTCTGGCTGGGAATCGAAGACTCTGCGAGCCGGAGTATTGGTGTCCATTCGTTCTACATGTCCTAGCCATCTTAAACGTTCAATGCGGAGTTTTTTGAACAGTGGCATGTCGCTTTACAGCTCGTATAGTCATTGGTCGAATCTTCGTCTCCATAGCCCGTCAACGCAAACGAAACCGAAGATTTTTCGAAGAATTTTCCTCTCAAATCGACCAAGGATTTCTTCATCCGCTCTTGAGACGGTCCATGCTTCAGCGCAGTAGAGCAGGACTGGGATGATCAGGGTCTTATATAAGATCTCCTTAGTAGTTCGAGTGAGGGCTTTACTACTGAATTGCCTTCTTAGCCCGAAGAAACAGCGGTTGGCAAGAGTAATTCTTCGTTCAATTTCTGACGAGATGTTGTTGTCAGAGTTAATAGCGGAGCCGAGATAGATAAAGTCCCGTATTAACTCAAAGTTATATCTGTCAATGGTGACGTTTTGTCCAATTCGTCGGTGTTGTGTGTCATTTCGTGTTGACATCATATACTTCTACTTGCCACCATTCACTGCTAAACCCAATTTTTCCGCTTCCTTCTCTATACTAGCAAACGTGGCTATGACATTACATTGGGTCCTACCAATGATGTCATTATCGTCAGAGTAAGCTAGTAGTTGTACAGATTTTTGGAAAATTGTGCCTCTGGTGTTGGCTCGTGAGTTTTGCACAATCCTCTCAAGAATCAGATTGAAGAAGTCACATGACAGCGCATCGCCTTGCCTAAATCCTTTTTTCGTATCGAATGTGTCTGTGAGGTCGTTTCCGACCCTGATGGAGCAGCGAGAATTCTCCATCGTCATCCTACACAAACGAACGAGTTTGGGCGGTATACCAAAACTAGACATGGCTCTGTATAGTTCGTCTCTATAGATGCTGTCGTATGCGGCTTTTTAATCGATGAATAGGTGGTGGGTATCGATTTGGAATTCTTGGGTTTTTTCCAGGATCTGCCGAAGTGTGAAGATTTGATCGGTTGTGGACTTTCGTGGCCTAAAACCACACTGATAAGCGCCGATCAGGTTGTTGGTAAACGGTTTCAGGCGTTCACATATAACGGCAGATAGAATTTTGTAGGCGATGTTGAGGAGACTTATGCCTCTCTAGTTGGCGCAGTTTAGAGGGTCTCCTTTTTTGTGGATCGGGCAAACGATGCTGAGGTTGCATTCTTCAGGCATACTTTCTTCCGGCCAGATTCGGCTTATGAGTTGGTGGATGTTACTTACCAAGTCATCTCCGCCGGCTTTATAAAGCTCGGCGGGAAGGCTGTCATTCCCGGCAGCCTTATTAAGCTTCAGTTTAGATATTGCTATTGCCTCACTTCACTCAGGTCGGGTGGTTGGCAGCTTTCGCTGTCGTTGCCAATTTTGAATGGTTCGTTCTGCCTGACGGCGGAATGTTGTTCGTCATCGCCATTTAACAGTCTGCAGAAGTGGTTCTTCCATATCCTCAGCGTTGACTGCGTCTGAACTATGATATTTCCTTGTTCATCTCGACAGGATTCTCTTCGAGCCTTGTATCCTTGGCTTTGACGTTTTATACTTTGGTAAAACTTGCGAACATCTTCCCTGGAGCGGCACCTCTCTATATCCTCAATCGCGCGCTTTTCTTGCTCTTTTTTCTTCTTTCTAAAAAGCCGGTGTTCTTCCCTTCTTCTTTGCTTATAGAGCTCAACGGCAGCTCTCGTCTTCACCTGCAGCTTAGTCTTGTAGGCCTCGTTTTTGGCTGCGAGAATCTGTCGGCATTCCTCATCAAACCAGGGGTTTCTTGCTGATGGGCGCGAGAAACCTAGCGCGCCACTTAAATTTGTTTTTTTTTACTACTAGATCTAGCATCTGGTTCGGAATGGAAGTCCATTAGTGCTGGAGCTTTGTTGTCAATTTGATATACCGCCCTGTTCATTTTAATCGAACAGTGCGAAGTTTTTTTTTTGGTTTGCTCGTTTTTGGGCAGACTTCATTTGGCTAACACCCAGTGCTAATGCAAATATTAACCTTTTTCCCTTATTTTAGGCAAATCGATAAAAACTCTCCAAGGAATTTCATTGGCCCAATCTTTTCTCAAAGCATTTGGCGCACATCCATTTAGAAACATTTTTTTTTGCAAATCCATTAAGAAACAGATTAGGTTATAGTCACCTACTTGAAAACGCTTGACCACCATTCGAGAAAAAATATGTAGGTATGGCATTTACTGCCCATACAGGCCTCGAACCTAGGTTCTACCTTCACTTGTATATGGGAATTATTATTTTTCTCACAGAGAAGAGGACCTCCTGCTTAACGCCTTATCCGTGCGCCAAATTCGATAAGCTTCTCAGGACAGTTTAACTCTTCAGACTTTCACAAGAGGTGGAACAGTGAAAAAACCTAGCAGTTGTCACTTTCGGGATTTGAACGACCTTGCGCCTATCAGTCAAACGCCCTAACCACTAGGCAGGCATTGCACCCACCACCATTTGACTAGCCATTTGAAAATGTCAAAAACCGTCCACCATATCACGAACACCGTCATTTTGGATTTCGAGAATTTATTTCTCTTTTACGTACCTGAACAGACAAAATCCCATTCATATTCCCTAACCGGCCATAACCTTTAAATTAAATTGAGTTCACATTTGATTTTCAGTTTGGTAATCTTTGCGCAACAGTGCTTGCCGGGTTAGAACGATTCTCCTTAACTCACCCGAGGCTGTCCAATTAGAAAATTAATTTCCTTTGAGAGCAACACTTCACGTCGTTACCGGTCATCGTTAATCCTTACGTTTTTCTCTTTTGTCGTCGTCCACCAAGTCCAAGTGTCCAAGCGAAAGAAAATTAATGTGCAAGCTCAAAGGATACGGAACAAAAAAAAAGTCGCTAAGTATTCTCTGCAGAAACCTATCACCTTTCCCAGGCAAGCAACAGTAGGATATCATGACATCCGCACACAAACACACTCATACACTCACTCTTCGATTGCAGTTCGCTGGCGTTAAACTATATATTTCCCGGAAATGGATATTCAAACAGTGAGAAACGAAAAGGAAAACATCTCATTCGTTCGTTTGCCGACAGGATACTTTGGTATTTTGTCGCTATATCCTTCCAGGACTAGTGAATGAATACAAATAGCAATTTGGCACAAAAGGATTTTCACTTTGTGTGTGAAACTATGCTGAGTTGTGCATCTTGTCGCTCCGGCTGTGGATATAAAACAAGGCTGTTCCACAAATCGAAGGATCTGTGGCGCAAAATTGAAACAAATATATGCAAGTGAAGGACAATTTTTCAATTACACTCTTTTTCGTTGCCTTTGTTCGTTCTCGCATACCTCCTCGTTTGTCTTATTGCATTGAGCGCATTTCATCTTAGTCATGTCCTTGGTCCTTTATCCCACTGTGGAAAACAGATTCCCACTAGTCTTTTATTTTATTTGCACACAGTTGTCACTGGATTTTCTTCATTTGTCGTCATTTCAATAATACACACGTGATGTGTGATTGTGCATTCTGCATGCCATATCATACCGTGCATGTCCTTTACAAGGGACACAGAGACAATGTTAACGATGATGACGGAATGGTTTTGATATTGGTATATTATTCATTCCTTTTGAGACAATGGATTGTAACGGCAGCACTAGCAATATCATCAGCATAACCATCAGCAACAATGTGGCACAGCGCACCAGGACACTGAGATAGATGAAGAGATAAAGCGAAAGCTTTCTTGAGAAATACACTGCAGCTCATCTGCGGTGGATGGGAACCTTCCTTATTCATGGGAATTCATCGAATTCGTCCTTGGTTTTTCGTATTTTCAGCTTGGGACGTATTTGCATATGACAGGCAATAGCAAGCGGCAAAAAAAAACTTTCTACTCCAAAGACGATGATTATCGGAAGGAAGATGCAGTTTTTGGTTTTCATAAGAGGATGTGATTTAAGGTTTCGTCGTGCCATGTCCTGGCTATCGTTTTTGTATTCCTTCTTTGTCGATTGGAAACTTTCATAAAACTATTGAATTTCAATTAAGTAAGTCTTTGAGGAGTCGTCTCTATCCTCTCTAGGATAAGAAGTGGGATGAGAATGTACCGACGTTGCACTTAACTGAACTATCAGGAATATTCCTTTGCTATGGAAATAGCCCATTTGAGAACCCATCAGAGGAGGTAAACGAACAAAGTGCGAAGTAGAAGTTTCAGACAAGCGACCGAGATAAAATTAATATATTCCAAGTACGGCTATGGAGAAAATGTCATTTAAGGCTTTAGCTATATCCTTTAATGCTTCCTTTGGCAGACATTTACGTTAGACTGATTGAGATTTACTATTTAGATACACTTGTGAACAGTGTTCTTCTTTCTAAATACGTTTCCATTCGTGGTAATGGTTAAGTTGATATTAAGGTCCACGTATTCGACTACAGGGTAGGCCATCTTGTGGTTTCTTTTTAAATCATAAGTTTTCCGATCTAAATCTAGACAGAAAGTCATTATCATACTTCCGCAGAACGAAATAAGTCGCTTTACGCTTGAACAACGTTGGGAAACATATTCAAAGCGAGTAGCCCAAACAGTGCACTATTTGAAAAGAAGGTTTGGCCGAAATGAAGCCCCCACGCGCCTGCTATACACAAGTTGATGAAAACAGTTCCTGAAACTGGTTTCTAGTGAACACCACTTATCGTGTTGTGGCTGCTGCATGTCCTACATGTCCATTCGTTCTACACGTCCAATGCGGAGTTTTTTGACCAGGGGTATGTCGCTGTACAGCTCGTATAGTTCTTTTTTGAATCTCTCCATAGCCCGTCAACGCAAACGGAACCGAAGATTTTTCGAAGAATTTTTTTCTCAAATCTACCATGGATTTCTTCATCCGATTTTGAGACGGTCCATGCTTCAGCGCCGTAGAGCAGGCCTATGATGATATTGGTTTTCCTTAGTAGTTCGAGTGAGAAAAGACTTAAAGCCAGCGGACCATCAATTGCACCAATTGTTGTTTTTGGACTAAGCATAAGACTCTCGAAACTCAATTACATCCCCAAAAAATCACTGTTTGGTGCGGCTTGCATGCCGAAGACGTCATCGACCCACTTGTCTTTAAATCTGAAACTGTTCCCAACATTGCCGTGAATGGGAACGCTGCAATCAAATGATTCGAAATTTTTGTATTCCTAATGCCATTGGAAATCATTTGGAGGAGAAATATTTCCAACAAGACGACGGAACATGCCATACATCGCGTGCTGACTTTGTTGAGCCAAACGTTTGGTGACCGTATTATCTCAATCTGACCTAGCGAAGTATCTGTCGAAGCGGACAATTTGCACATATCTGTCGAAAAATTGCACGAAAAATGCACCTGAACACATTTCAACGCAATTCGCCGGAATGCGTTACAAAATGTCGGAGAAACATTTCAAAAGGCTTTTCGAAAGAACACCTCTAAGCTAAAATCCACCGAATCGTAAAATCGGAGAATTTTCCGCTCCGACGGATACCTCGCTAGGACTTAATAAATGGACCTGTGGACTACTTTTTCTTAAGGTACATCAAATCTCTGGTCTATGCTGATAAACCAGCAACGATTTATCATTTAGAATCCAACATTCGACGCACTATTGACGAAATAAGACCTGTTATGCTCGAAAAAGTGGGTGCAAAATTGGCCCGACAGGATGGCGTTCATAAGGCGCAATCGCGAAGGCCATATGGCAGAAATTATTTTTAAACATTAAATGCCAATAAATTCGTCAGCCAATAAAGATAAAAATTTGGTTCATTGCATTGAATTTGTTTTGCTATATGCCTCTAAGAAAACCATCTTTAGTAACTATTTTGCGTGTGGGATCATCATTGATCTCCTGACAGATGCGCTCCTTTTTCAATGTGATTGCAAGAGGTTGCTTGGTCTTTTTTGCATTTCTGAATTTCTAGAATTTCTAGAATCCGATAATGGCAGTCTTTAATTTTCTTCATGGTTCGATCAAAATTGTGAATAAACCTACACTCTCTTGTTTCCTGCATTTGTTTCCAAGGGTTTACCTTTAATCCCACGTGTATCGGTCTGATAACTTTTCAACCAACCTGTTTGATCAGAAATCTTTATTTTAATCTCTCTAAAAAAAAAAGGACTACGTCCAAGGAGATCCATTAAATTAAAATCCTCCACGTGATTAGAGTTCTTGTGTGTCTTTAAAAATGTTCTCTTTCCTTTCCAGTTGGGACACTGGCTTTCGTCCTGCACTCACATTTCGTCCTTGAGCACAAAAATCCCAAAAGAAAATGTAATAATTCTTCTTAAGGATCAATATATAGCACACTGGCCATCCCAACGAGTAACAGATGCAGAAGCATAGTTGAAGGAGCACATCCTAGAAGAAGAACGCGAAATTAAAACGACATAATTGCCTTTTGTCCTTTCGCAAAAGTGCCAGTGCAAGAGATCCAACGTAAAATATAAAAAAAAAAAAAAAAAACGAATACCAGGACATCCGTCCTGTCAGCCGGCTGTTACAGATGGGTAATTTCTTTGCACTCTGTCTCTCACTCTTTCGTTTGTTGTGGAAAGCAGAAATATTTGTAGGAAGCGCCTAAAGGATAACAACTGCTCCTCGAGAATGGTAATGGAATGGTTTTCGTAGCTACTTAACAAGACAAGAAAAAAAAATGAAACGAACGAATGACAACAAATAAAAATAAAGGAAATGAAAACGATGCTACTCTTCAAAGGAAATCAAAAGTTCTCCATCCGGCGGCGATGTAACGCAATAATTTTCATGGATATCAATTTTTTTTCCTGCCTCTGAAAGAAGGATGAGGGAATATCACGTCTGATAGCCCCTGCAAAAAAATGGTTTCTTTTTGCAAATTTTTAAACTGGTAAAAAAAACTATCGTGTTGGCTAAGAGGTCATGCTCTGTCGGTTGGTGTTGGTCAGTGATGCGGTTTGTGGTGGTTGGCCACTTCTTTATGCCAGCAATTTGCATTTAGCATTTTAATGACCTTGGCAGTTTTAAAAGAGCCAACGAGGACAAACATAATTGCTTGTAAATTCTAGGATTACGTGAGACTATCGCCACATAAAGTCGGTCGTAACTAGGGTGGGTGGCCGCGGTGTAGTGGTAATGTGTTCGTCTGTTGAGTGGAAGGTTGCGCGTTCAATCCCAACCAAAAATCCATTTCACTTTTATTTAAAAAGAAATAAAAAGGTCGGTGTTATACCTAAAAGTATGCACACCATCTTGAATTTCTTCAAATTTAACGAACACAAGAAAAAGTGACTCCCCGAAGCTAGTTCGGACACCACCCATGGAGTTTAAGTCTCCACTACATCCAAAATCTTTCCTATCCTCTCTCTCTTTCTTCCCCTTCTCTAACGCTCGTACTATGGCAACATATAAAAGGGTGTTCATAACCCCTTGGGCCTTGAGTACGTGTAAATTATAAAAAAAAAAAAAAAAAGATTGCAAACATTTTTTAAAGAATATCTTTCGGGCTTAAAATTGATTAAGTATTTCAAATAAATGGTAGAAATGCAGAATCCATTCGTTTGAAAAGGTATTTTTTTCGAATGCACTAACAATTGAATTCCAAATTGACTCCCTTAAGCTGTAGCCCATTCCATTAGCCTGAGGTAGCCTATCATTACATACCCATTATCCACTCAACGACAACCTAAAAGTCATGGGATTTCCTCTTAATGCTTACTTGACATCGTAACTTATGTTTTCCACAAACATTTTGCTAGGATGGCTATAGGTCACCAAATCCTGGCAGAGATCCTATTAAAGCTCGCCACCCCTTTGCTCATTAAAAAGAGAACAGATCTCATCAATGCACACCCTCTAAACTCGGAACGTACACGCAGCTCCACTGACCTCATGAATAATTGGATTTCCAACCTTGCACTCATATACGAACGCATATCTTCACTCTTGACCCTTGTTCAGTTCGGTCGGTTGGTTGAATGTTCTCTGCTGACGCCGCATAGTCATAGCAATTACACGGTCACTTTGCTGCTACAGAGGCAGTGAGAATTCATGACCCACGTCGTTGGTCGTCGTCAGAAACACATGTCATCCACGCTACAGTTATATGTTGGCATAGGGTATGTTTACTTTGTTTACATTTAATAACTGAGAGGAAAAATTTTGGTTGATATAATGTAATCAATTTTGTTATATGAACCTTTGTTCTGTCGATCAAGTCTACCTTTGTCTCTGGAATTTTGGTATCCCTGCAAAATTTCGCATAAAAGATGCTAGCCGACATAAATATTGTATGAGTGACAAAAACCTTTTTAATCACTTCGTACTATTCTGGCTTCTAGTCCGAACTTCAAAATGAAAACGTTTGTATTTTCATCTACTTCATGCCATCATTTGATATCATCTATCACCTTACCGCCTTATTCGAACTTTTTCAAAATCGTACCTATGCCTGGGCAAGAAATACGCTTTAGAGCGAACAAAACGAAGTTCTGTTACTATCCCCATGGTCGTTCGGGTTTCTATTAAATACAGAAAAAAGATTGCTTCAAAGTTAAAGTTATTTATCAATTCTATGAAGCCGTTAACTTCAGGCTTACTATACCTTCTAAGGAGACCGCTTTCATGAACCTGATCATCCTAAGTTTGACTGGAATCCATGATCTAGTTAAAATACTTCCAAATAGACATCAATGCTTTGGCCGCCAGTCTTCGATTCCTAAAGAGATAAAAAACGCAGTTAGGTTAATGGGTGGATAATGTTGTTCTTGCAATGTCTATGTAGATAAATTATTCATCGTATGTGTTTAGTTCCTTTTTTTGTTTTCCATCTAGTCCCTTTCTAATAATTTGATTGCAAACCTAAAATAAAAGGCAAGCGAGGTTTCATATTCCGTTTAATGGTAGTAGACGGGAGCAGTGGCGCGATGGTTGGTGCGATGAACTGCCGCGCAGAAGGTCTGCTTTCGATTCACAGCCGTAGCAACACCTGAATGATATATCACTGGCCCTCCTCTCATGATGTAGTAGTATCAATTGTCAAGAAAAGCTTATCTCAAATTCGCCCTTCGGAGTCGGCATAAAACAGGAAGTCCCGCCATCGTGCTAGAAGTACACACACACACATTAATGGTTGTGAGAAAGCTCGGCCCTGGGTACTAACGAGCCTGTTGCGCCAAAAATGTGTGTTTTTTTTAATGTTGGTAACCAAACATTTCAAGCGTCACGTAAAGGACGACAGCCATCTACTTCTACCAGTCCAACTTGATAGGCATTCATTCGCCAAAGGCATTCCTGATTTCACCATTTCTGAAAAATTGTTAAGAGTTCTTTCAAATCCAGCCAGTCCTTCAGATCTACTGTTATGTCAAATAAGGCTACATCAACCCTTACTACGATGATTACTTTAAATAACTTTATGTTGCGGTACCCCAAAAAGGTGAACAGTAAAGTTATCTGCAACCTTGCCTTAATTTAAGAGGTTAGATACCAGTTACATGGTTGTTTCTTAATACTCAAAACACAGATAGCTAACTGCCTAAAGTTGTGCACTTCAAGTGGGCTGAGGTCGGTCTTTCCTTGTTTGAGCCACTTAACGCGAGGTCTGCCTCCGATGTCTGGCTGGAAATCGAAGACTGCGAGCCAGAGCGTTGGTGTCCATTCACTTTACATGTTTTAACCAGTGCAGTGCAAAAACCCCTGCCCATGTGGCTAAATTCACAACAAAAGAAATAATCTTCACGGAGGCCCCGTCAGCATAAAGCATAAACATTCGAGGTTGTTATTACCATTTGAAATTGGCATTCTATTCAAGATTGGTTGTGAGCAGAATTTGAATTTGAATGAGTGGCTGGGGCTTGCTGCCTTCCTGCATGCCCCCCTGCTTGCATTCACTGTTGGATTTGGGTGGAAAAAAAAGCCCCCCAAGCAAAAGGCATTAACAGCTGCGGGACTTATTTCCACATCGAAAAGGAAATAAGCCCTGCGGGGTGTGTCTCCTTTTTTTGGGGATTTTAGCCCTGCAATTATTAATTCCGGGGGGTTATTGCCCTCCACCGTTTTAACCATTTTAAACGCGCAATGTGCAGTACTTTGAGCAAGTCCATTCGCTGTACAGTGTACAGATCATATATTTTTTTATTTTATCTTCGTCTCCATTACCCGCCAACGCAATTCCGTGGGCAAATGGAATAATTTTACGCTCAAAATGGCAAAGGATTTCTTCACTCTTTGGCGCTATGGGGCAGGACTGCGAAGCATACCCTTATTTAGAGAGAACCGTATCATGATGATCTGACAAATCATCCAAGTAGTATCAACTGTCAAGAAAAGCTTTTCTTAACTTAGCCGTTGGCTGTGAGAAAGCTAGGCCCAGGTTACTAACGAGCCTGTTCAGCATAAAATATATATTTAAGAGCTATATTGGCTCATGGCCTTCTTAGTCCGAAGAAAAAGCAGTTGGCAAGAGTAAATCTTCGTTTTTTTCTGATGAGATGTCGTTGTCAAAATTATTAGGGTATCGCTTATTTCGATAACTTCCAAATGAACCCTTTCTTCATCATTTTCTTCCTATCCTCTGTATGTATGCGTAATGACATCTGAAAATCTACTCCACGTAGATGCCATCAAAAATAACCCTAAAATTCCCTTCATACACAAAAAAGGGTGTTCTCTGAACCTGGACATGGGCAATTTCAAACAGGATATTCCCCTGTACACATGAATATTACACACGTCCTTTTCGCACTAAAACACAACAGTAAACAACAAAAAAAAATTCATTCGACTACACTTTCCTCTCATCTATTTTCGGTAGACCATCATAGTCATCAGCATCAACATCATCGCTACGAATATTCCGCTTAAGTACAGAAGACAAAGTTTTCTACCTGCCGACAAAATAGCATGTACACAAAAAAAACAGAGGGAAACTACTACAACAGCAGAACCAGGATGTCCTTTCTGTCGCCTCCATCACCTAAAAACAAGGAAATTTATCGTCTGTTAAACACCGGTCCTACATCAGGGATTACTTTCCAACAACGGCTTACCACTTTGACGAGACTTTGATATCATCCTGGACTACCTACTACACCGTTAGACATGTACGCCGGACCAACGAACTGTATAGTGTTGCATGAAAGGTTATGTACACGTGAACACTCTATTTTTTCCTGTTGGAATGAGCTTTTGATACTTTTTGTGAGCCTTTTAGAAATGTAACAGTTAATGTTGTCTTTTTGTATTTACGGATGATAGGGAGATTTGTGGGGAAAGCCTGTCCGTTATATTTTTTTTTGGCAGATAACTAAAATGTATTGGAACAAACTTAGTATACTGTTGCAATTGACTGACAGGTGACATTTGTTGACTGATGTAGGATGAAGATTGGCTTTTGGGGTTGTGTGTTGATAAACACGTGACGCATGTATACATATTCGTTTCATTGTTTTTCCTGTCATACTGGGTGTGTGTGGAGTTTATTAATTTAAAAATCGTAGTTCGATCTATCAATGATAAAATGTAAAAGGATAACGTTTGAATCATTATGATTTTTAACTCAGTTTTGTTAAGTTTTCTTTCACTTGAGATGACCTCCGAAGGACCTATCAATTTTTGTTATGAAAAGCTGTGTGGTATAGTATTTCAAAGCCGCATACGACAGCATTTATAGACGCGAACTATACAGAGCCATGTCTATTTTTGGTATACCGTCCAAATTTGTCCGTTTGTGTAGGATGACGATGGAGAATTCTCGCTGCTCCATCAGGGTCGGAAACGTCGTCACACATTCGATACCAAAAAATAATTTGGGCAAGGCGATGCACTGTCATGTGACTTCTTCAATCTGATTCTTGAGAAGATTGTGCAAAACTTACAAGGCAACACCAGAGGCAAAATTTTGCAAAAATCGGTACAACTACTAGTGTACTCCGACGATATTGACATCATTGGTAGAAGAGGCATGTTGATTGAGGCCCAGGTTCATTTCGGACTGTAGCTCCATTTAAGTAAGTAAGTAAGTGTGGTATGGTATATTTTGGGATACATCTCATACATATTATGGACAGCTTAAGTAAGTGGAAGCAACAAAACAAATCTAACGTTAAGCATATGAGAAGGCTACAATCCACTGTGTTGATCGTTTTATTCCCTGTTCCATATTATTCCCTTGAAAATGGTTTTTGTAGGAAAACGCTCCAAAAAGTGGGTGTTTTATATATATTTTTTATATATATTTTATATATAATATATTTTTTTTTATATATTTGTTTTATCAAACCCAACGATTTTGCATTTAAAGTTATTTTGAATATTTAAACATTTTACCGAAAAACGTTTTTTTTACTGAAAACGCCCTCAAAAAGTAGGCGTGGAAAAAACTTTATATCGACGAAACATAAATATTGAGATTAACTACACATGTTGTTTAGCCATTTTTTCAAAATTCTTTACAGTTTGGCCAAAAATAACGTTTTTCTAAAAAGTGGGTGTGGCAGTTGGTGGATTTTGAAAATGTGTACACTTGTTTGCACAGCACAAATTGTTGAGAAATTCAATAGAATGTCTGCACAACGTGTTTAGACAATGATCCTTTCAAAATGTTGTTTAAGAAAAACTGTAAGTCACGCACACTTTTTGTTGGAGTCTTAAGTGGGTGTAGTGGCCTAGTGGCAAGAACTACTAAGTGCGATGCTTGTTTCCAATCCCGAATGCGTTAATACCTAGATAAGTTTCTTTAATGAGACGCTTCTAGCGAAAGTCTGTCAATTTTCCAATAAAACTGTCATTTGAAACTTCCAAATTCGCCGTTCGGAATCGACGGTAAACTGGATGTCATATTCTTTGTGGCAACATTATTACTTTGCATACACAAATGAATGGATGAATGTAGAAGCTATTTGAAGCCCTAAAGACGTTATTTCATTTCTTTTTTTCTGAAAAAAAAACTAATGCGTTCAAAGAAGTTTGATAAAATGTCTGAATAAAATATTTCAGACAATGCCCTAAAAGTTTTCTAACGAGGAACGTTGGTCGCTTCACTTCCTGCTGTTGTACATCTTAAAGATGCATTGGGAAGGGATGTTAAAAGATTCGTTGGCGAAATGAAGCACCTGTTAAATTGTTTTCTTTGTTTTGAAAATGGCTCTAAAGAAACCAAAATATGATATTCCATTACTGACAAGGAGATCTTCTATCTATGACCACTTGTCGAAATATAACGTTAATTTTGTTGACGAATATGTTAACATAAATGAGAGCTTAGGACATCTTCAAAAATATTGTATACAGTATTTTTATATTTGATAATTTCAAAACAAATAAAATGTTAGCAAACAGATGAGTAGTTATCTAGAATCTAGATAAATGTTAAGCAAACTTGACGTCAATTTCTAGCATTTACGGCCCCTATTATAGAATGGGCTTACCCACAATATCAGAAACATAGAAGTGTTGATTAACACCCCAAGGTAGGAATCACTCACTATCTCGGTACAGTTAAAGAATATGTGCACCATCTAAGAAAAAATGTCCATCTAACACCTACTCCAAAGTCTAGTACGCCGTCATACGATTACACACACCGTCATTCCGTATAGACCACGGAGCGCCATACGTTCGCACGATTTCGGAACCAAGTTACCCCCGCTATGACAGAGAGGCTAAAACACGCAGTCCACAGTCCAGTCATGTCTTAGGGGCTCCTGACTGGCACCAGACTAAATGAGATCAACAGCCGCATTGAGTTGAGTAACTTTTCCAGTTTAAAAATCCGTTTTTTTTATTTTCCTTTGTATCCCAGTATTTATCAGAAAAAATCATTTTGGGTTGGTTCGTTATGAATCTTTACAGTATCAACACCGGCTAGCCTCTTTTTCTTTCTATAATTCACTGCATCGACGGGCTTAGTGGATTTTGCACTGGCCCTCCTCTCGTGATGATCTGACAAATCATCCGAGTAGTATCAATTCAGAACGAACGTTGCTAAGCTCAAACTGCTAAGGACATCATCCAAGTCATCATTTTGAAAGGTCAGGTATTGACCTTAAGTGTTAATGATAACGTCGCTTTAATCTTAAAAAATATCGAGAAATTTCTATTAGGAACGCAACAGATTGAAGTAAAAGTTAACGCACAATTACATCTTCTTTTCTCCTAAGAAAAAGATGAATCTTACTTCAGCCATTCTATAACCTTATCCCACTTATTTTATTTTAAATATAAACACACCGCTTATAGCCCTCTCAACCAAATATCTCCAGCATTACTTTGCGTATTGGCAATATCCCAAGACATCTTCATTTCCACAAAATCCTTTAAAAAACATCGAAATCCATTCAACACCCGGTCCTGCTTGTAAATTGCAGTACATTTTCAAATTTATTTCCTCGATCGTGTTTGCTGCCATAGCTTTTTTTTGTGGCATCGTCCTTTGGACATGTGCCCCGACATTCCACATCGATTATATCCCTAAGCGAGCGCTAAAAGTTCAATTACTCTTCTGCCTCCGCCTCCGCTATCGGAACTGTAATTCCTCGTTTCGTCCTCATCCTCATGCAAGCGCCATGAAATAAATCAAACTTCTTCCACGGAATTCATCTTACAAATTGCATTTCCTATCTGAGGATGGCAACGGCAACAGGACAAAGCCCAACAACAATAAATAGATACACAGCTTCAAACCGTACCAAGAATGCGGGGCTAAGCTTCCTCCTTGCGATTTGCCGCACCGAATCCATAGAGTAACACACAAATTATTCACTCTGGCCAGGCGGAGTGTGGGAACAATGATACCAAATGGAGGACGATAGCCAGTTTAGGGATGCCAGGGAGTTAAACAACAGCAACGGAACGACATTTCCACAGTGTGAACCGCAGACAAAAGCAAAAATCTGGCGAAACGACGACGCGACGATGAGACGATGAAAATATGAAAGCGGAACAAAAGGACATCCCAAGGGTAAAAGAGGAGGAAAAACCCAGAAAGAAACGGATCAGAAGTGAACCACAGTAATAGACTGGGCAAGGTACATCGCGGAAGGACGATGGAATTGCACAACAAAAAAGAAGCAAATGCTAAAGGGACTAACAAAAAACAAGAAAACGCAAGGCAAATGCCGGTACGGATGCCGTTTTTTGAAAATAAAGTGATGTTGCGTTCTGGCATCCTTCCGTTTCCCAACAATACACTGTCGTCGCGCAACCTTCCCAATGGAATACCCTCACACACCAACTCTCCGCTGGAACTCCAGCAATACCAGGCGCACACAGATCCCGAAAGTGCTGCAAAACCGCAAGGCATTCCACAATTCAACACGTCCACCATCAGAAGAAAGAAAGCATAGCCTCAGCGGTAAGGACATTAAACATTAACTTTCATCATTGTATCTCGAAAATAAGTGTGTATCTGTATTGGTGTGGGCATGATAGGAATCTTACTACCTGCCACAAAGTGAATCGAAATTGGTGGGTAGGGTGGTTCGGTCTACCAGGTGTGCAAGGATGTGTTGCAACCACATCCAGGATATGCAATCACCTGGAAAAATTGTTCGTTACTTTATCCGAATAAGAGTAAACTTATGAATTACATTTGTGTGGCTTTGCCTGTGATTACATCCTGTAATGTTATGAGTGGAATATCCTTAACGTGCCCTTCTTCTCCCTCTAGTCTAAAGAGAACACCGAAAGTGTAGGGATGGAAAATTTATAGATTGCATTTTCGCAGGTGGAACCGGAAACTTCTGGGATCTAGCAGATGAGTGTCTGGGGGGTTTAATTTTTTTCAAATTCATTTCGTTGCTTCATTTGCGGAATTGGTTTAGAGAGAATGGGGATAGGCATCTGGTGTGGCTTGGTTTTAGGTTTGGAAGGTTTAATGGATTTTAATATTGTGTAACCATTCCGTTACCTAAAATGAGATGCTCGTGGGTGGCATTTAGCGGTATTTATGCGCGGGGACGGGGATTCACTTAAGTCTTCCTACGAATCGCTGTAGGTTCGGAGAAGCTTAAATGAAGAGGTAGACACTAGACAGGTATTATTTTCCAGCTAACAAAGGCGATTAAGTTTTATTGTGACTCTTCTCGGGATTTTCCTTTTTGCCATATTTATATTCGTTTGGGAGCATGCCAGCAGTAATAGTCCCTATAAGTCATTTCAGAAGGGTTTTAAATTTGGGGGTAGTAGTGATGTCCTTGAATTATATTAAGGGAACTGAGGTTAACATTTGGATGTATGGTCATTATGAAGGCTGGCTACTACGTTTGCATAAAGCAGCCTTATTTTTTAAAAATATATTTGTAAAATAAGAATCATAACCCGTTTTCCAGGTTTGCCGGTATCTGATAAGATATCTGATCATTGAGGCCAATCGTATAGGTACGTGTGGATCAAATTGTGTTGTGGAATCTCATTGTCCTTCTGCTATGTACCTCGCCAATTACAGTGCTTTCTTCGGATTGACAAAAAAGCGGCAACAATGGATCAGAATGAAAGGACACTTAAATAGACCCAACGATTATAAAGTCATACAGATGACGCATTGAGAACAAAAAGCAGAAACTTTTGCTCACCAGTTTCATGGTACCGGCGGGCGGTGTGCATATGCACACATGAGAAACGAGATCCAAACATATGGTGGGCTGTGCCAGTACGACCCACCATAGAACAATTTTTCTTGTATTCAGTGGGTCATCTGTATGACTTTACAATCTTTGATAGAACGTGACCAGTGACTGATGGTTGAGACTCAGTTTGATTCCAGACTGTATCGTCACTTAAGTAAGTGAGAGCCGTTACCACCGCATTTCTTCCATGAACAAGTGCACCCAATCTCTATCACTCAGCGCCATAGAGAAAACCTGAAAAGATTCGGTTCCGATATAGCATTTATTTGAACTTACGAGTAAGGAATCTTGGGGCGAATCTTTTCTTCAAACAAAAATAGTCCCGGTTTTCAACATCAGCCTTTGTCATTTCTGTACTTGTAAGTCATCTGGCTTGATACTATCTCTGAGGTAGTGTAACTGCTTAACAATCTCAAAGTTGTGGCTATCAACGTTAAATCTAAGCCTAAGCCTAGGACATTCTCAAAAATTTGAGTAATCAGAGTTTAAGTTTTTTGTGTATAACTCTTTTTATAATAAAAATAAAAATTTTAAAAATATATTTTGAGGTAAACAACACTGAATTATTTTATAATGTTAGTTATAGTTTTTTTTTTTTTTTTGAAAAGGCAGGACTTGTGAAAAATGTTCAGTATGTCAGTACTGTACAAAAAAAGTATATTCACGATTAGATTACCAATTATACTGTGTTTAAATAAAATTTCCTATACAAAATATTCCAAAACAAATGCAATAGCCACAATTTAGTTACGAACCATTTTCAAAATTTTCATTTACGTTTATTTTACATGTTGATTTACTGGTTTTTATTTTAATATTCTACACTAAATGTTGTTTCGCCGACAAAAGTAATCACTGGTCTGCGTTCCTATCCGTAAAATGTTGGCCTTATGGCAAAGATCTATTAAAATAGACATTGTCACAATGTATTGTTCAAAATCTTTTATGGTTCGACAAAAAACAACGTTTTTCTCCTGCATATGGTATGGCGTTGGGTATACAAATGGTTATTGTATGAAAACGCCTCCAACTTTGGGCGTGGCAAAAAACTTTGTATGGGCGAAAAATAGACATTATGATTGTCTAGATATGTTGTTCAGACATTTTAACAAAATCTCTTACGGTTTGGCCTAAAATTAGGTTTTTATAAAAAATGGGCGTGGCAGTGGGCGGATTTCAAAAATGTTTATATTTGTTCTGCTGGGAGCAACGACAAACACGTGTACCATATTTAATCATTCTAGCTTAAAATTTATGGCCCGAAAACTGGTGACGTACGGACGGACGGACAGACATGGCTTAATCGACTCAGCTATCGATTCTCATACGATCCATATAATGTAAGCCATATCTAGCTATATTATTTCTCCAAAATAATATAAT
Source organism: Rhingia rostrata (assembly GCA_949824845.1). Taxonomy (NCBI): domain Eukaryota; kingdom Metazoa; phylum Arthropoda; class Insecta; order Diptera; family Syrphidae; genus Rhingia; species Rhingia rostrata. Next base: position 97,283,226 of record OX463757.1, read on the forward strand.
AATAAAATAATATAATTATACCCTATCCCCTATGGGATAGGGTATAATTAACGAGCTCCAAAACAGAACAAAATTTAAAGTTGAACTAAATTTGCACACGGCCTTAGATAATCCAACTTAAAAGAATTGAAAGCATAATGTTAGCATCCTTTTATTTTGAGGACTAGGTCATTATTTTCATCATCTGTCAAATCACAACTCAACATTATTTATATTACATGTTTGTTTAAGGCTTTGTCCATTGATTCAATAATTTAAACCAATTATCTATAACTGTCAAAAGAAAGATACTTACAGCTTTTAATTTCAGATTTTGATCTGAAACTTTATCTTTTCTGTAACCAATGTCAGATTGATTTTTTTCTGTGGTTGTATTGTAGTAATTTCGTGTCTGTGAAGTTAGTGTCGGTGTAACTTTTAAGTTTCCAGTAACACAGTTTGTTTGGTTTTGATTTAATTTATATTTCAGATGATGCTACAGTTTTAATGGTTAATAATAGTTTTTCACATTTGAAATAATCTTAAATTAAAACGCAAATCACTCCAGTCAAACTGACAGCTATCATTTGTATTAGTGTTAGTGCAAGGTGGGGTTAATCTGCCGACAAATCCAGATATGCAAAATTAATCTGATATCAAAAAAATTTTTTGTTTTCCCAATGGAACACAACAACTGTCAAAATCGGTCTTTTGACAGATCTAGATAAAAAAAAGATTAATTTTTTTACCAACCAACAACGCCATTACTTCACAGACACGAAATTATAACAATGCAATACAAAACAATTCAATCTGAATTCGTGTTCCATTAGTAATAAAAGACATAAAATTTCAGATCAAAATCTAGATTTACCACTGGAAAACGCCATTAGATATCAAAAAAACCTCGTCGTACACTTGTTAATTTACGACGTTTCATTAATACCCGAAAAAGCTTTATTGGAATGAAGTCGGTTTTTACAACTGGAACGCTTAAATCTAAACTAATTCCATAATTGTGTGTTTGGTACTTCTAATGTGGTCTAAACTAAGGGCCCAGTTATAGCTATCATTGCAAACGCTCATTAGAAACTTTATTTTGCTTCTTGCGGCTTTTTGTAAATTCAACCATTGGCGAGTTGGTGTCGAAACAAAGCTTATGAATTTTAGAACATGATTATCTAGAAATATTTCAATTTCTAATTCTAGTTTTCGCAGAAAATCACTTCTTATTTTTCACTGATCAATATATATCCACCGAACTGAAATGGAATTTTCCAATAATCCCTGTAAGAAGCTATGGGGGTGATATTTCAATTCCATCATGTATTGTGTTACAATGAAGTTATTCAATGATCGCTAAAACTGGGCCCTATATAAAAAAAACTTAAATGATGATTTTTGCCAAAATGAAAAAATGAAATGATTTGGAAATTTTTTTTTTTTTTTTTTTTTCTTTCTTTATTCTTTCTTTAAAACGTTATAATAATTCATTTACCCGCGAAGCTTATTGCTTATCTGCAGGTGGTTGCATATTCTATATTGATAATATTTCACAGTTTATCGGTTGTGGAAATTTGAAAGAGTAGGTATTTATAATTAATTTACAATTTTCAATAAATTTAGTCATTCACAAATGTTCATATGGAGTTAATATACATGATGTATGTTTAAAAGATACTTTTTTACATCTTTTTTGCGTTTTTTAAAGTTTAAAATGTTTTTTAAGTTTGCTGGTAGTACATTCATTATTGCTGGTAGGGCGTAGCTTGGATGTCTTCTCCCATAGATGTTATAGGTTTCAGGTGTTTCCAGCAATCCCTGAGCTCTTCTTCTTGTATTGAGATTATGGCGTATATTTTGTTGGTATCGTTGATCGTCATAGTATTGTAATAAAGCTGTCATCTTATATATGCCGTTAACATCTAATACCTTTAAATTAAAATGGTTAGTACTGACTATTTTAAATAATCGATGCTGAATATTAAGTATCTTATCTAGGTGGGTTTTCGATGCATTTCCCCAAGCTAATATTCCGTATCTTAAGCGAGATTCAGCGAGAGAAAGGTATACTTGATTTTGGACATCAACGCTAGTATATCTTTTTAGATACACCATCGCAAAAACAGCACTTTTTAATTGCATCCGTATTTTATTTATGTGTTCATGCCACAAGAAGTGATCATCAATTATGATTCCTAGATATTTTATTGATTTCACTACTTCAATAGCATCACTTTTGCTTGTGGTTGAACAGTCTTCGTTTTGGTGATATATACGTATAGACGCTTCAGGTTGACGTGGCATGCGTATATGCATCATCTTTGTTTTAACAGCATTGATAACCAGCCCTTGATCATGGCACCATCTTGAGACATTATTAAATTCGTCTTGCATTATTCCTATAGCAGTATCCAGGCACTTGTGCTTGACAACAATTGCAATGTCATCTGCATATGCAAAAGCTGTACTTCGTTTAAATACACGAAGTAGCTCATTTGTGAACAAGATGAAAAGTATCGGTCCAAGTTTTGAACCTTGTGGTACACCATATAAGCATTGTTTTTCTTGGCTAACAGCGTTTCCAACTTTTACGCGTATGGTTCTTCCTGATAGGTAGCTTTCTATCCACTTCGCTAAGGTCCCTCTTATACCAATTTTATTAAGACTTTCTATTATCTTCTCATGGCTCAATGTGTCGAAGGCCTTGCTAAAGTCTAGAAACATTACTAGTACATGGTGGTTTTTGTTAAGACTTGCGTTCACCACACTCGAAAGTTCTCCCAATAGTAATCCAGTGCTTTTATTTTTTTGGAAACCATATTGATTTGGTTGTAGGACTCTATGCTTTACTATGAATTTCGTTATTCTTCCTACTATTATTTCTTCTAAACATTTGTCTATAACAGAAAGAATTGCGATCGGCCTATAATTTTCCATTTGGCTTTTCACTCCTCCTTTGTATACTGGTCGGATTATTGACGTCTTAAGTAACCTAGGAACACAGCATTGGCTTATGCTTCGGTTTATAATTGTTTTAATTTTTGTAGAATGTCGTTGTTCATTTCCATGTGCTGGTTAATCTGTTCGTATTTGCTTGCAACAAATTCACAGCTTGTTTTTATTTCGGACATGTCTTTTCTCATTATTTTCATTTCCTCAATAAGCATTTTGCTGTTGATGTTTGATGTGTTTGGGTTTTCACTGACATCAGGGGAACTAGCACTCCTTGTTCTTTTTGGTGGTGGCTGAGTTGGGGTTACCACGGGTACAGGTTTTAGTGTACCATCTACCACAGGATTTTGTAGTTCCCTTCTGCAGGTTGCACATCTCCATTCTTCCTTTTTGACCATGGTCATTTTCCTATAGGATTTCTCCGAGATGGTGGTGCAACCAAAGTGCATTTTGCGATCACACCTATGGCATGTCACAAAATCCCCTTCAGAGGGGAGGTCGATGAAACATTCACTGCACACATGCATATTTAATTTTAGGGGAAAGAGAGAGTTTATTACAAGAGATAGGAATTTTTTTCAGACAAAGAACAAATATAGCAACCAAGAATGATGGCAATGAAATTAAAAAAACGATTTTTTGCACCGTGAATCATACAAAATATAAATATAAGATTGGATAACCAATAAGTCACTGTCTTTTACTATCCACTTTTTCACACTTTACTTCGTTTTGATGGCTTTAAGCGCACTTTTCAAAATATAAACTTAGGAAAAAAATCAAATCACAACCGATCACTGTAAAATAAAAATGTTCATGCCCAAACCGAGAATTCTGTGTGAATTATTAAGGATTCCTGGAATTTCATGTACAATTTCCTTCTCTATTTTTCCTTAAAAAATACATGTTTCGTTGGAGATGACTTTCATTTCAATGAACGTGTATCAAAGCACCAAAAAAAATAAGGGTATTCATGCAATGTCGGAATTTTACTTCTTGCGAAAGATTGTAATTTAACGACGACTTTTCATGAACGACCCTAAAACTGTACCACTAAATAATGCAGTAACCCACTGAATTGAATATCAATTTAGTAATTTATTTATTGATATAATTTCGTTCCTATTGTTCTCTTTCCGTACTACAGAATGTTTTTCAGTTTAACAAATGCGTTTGTCAAAATAGCATTTCAAAAGTTTACAACGTTTACCATCACAGATTACGCACCCAATTCCTGGGAGAAAATTCCATTATTGTGAGAAAAGATTTCCAATATAAATTTTGACAGTTCATATATGACATCGTATCGTATCGTTTATGACGACTTTCCGACATTGCATGAATACCCCTAATAAGTTACGAAAAATTGTCAATTATAAGTAAAACTGAACAAAAAAAAATACAACACAACAAAAATAAACACCTCCAGTTTCCTGAATTCCTATAAAAGCCGGCATTTATTTTGTTTGGTTGCACCCGAGCATCCATAAAAACTGTCATGCAGGTGACAGTTCCTCATTAATTTTTGCACATCCACCCAAAGGCTGTCAGAATTTTTTGTAATTGACATCTTGCACAAGAAATAAGACGACGGAATTTTTTTCTCCAACGTTGAAAAGAAAATAATTAGTTTTTTCTTCTCTCTAGCGTTTGCAACAAATTTTTATTGAATTTCCCGTGAAAAATATTCGTGAATAATTTCCAAACAAAATGGAAGCTGTTCCAAGGCTTCACATGCTTTGGTTTGCCCTAAAAACAAGCCCCGAAGGAACATCATTTGCAAATTTGAAAACGGTAATCATTTGTTTTCTACTAAATCTTTCACATGATAATCATTTTTAGCACAGAAAAACAAAATAATTAAGTTTGCAATTTCTTTGTTTTTATTTTTAATTTCGAAAATTGCATTGATTAAGTTATGTATTGCAATTTGTTTACAACAATGCCGATGAGTCATCTACCTCTCACGAACAAAAACATTTTCCAATTTTCGTTGTTTTCTTTCTTTCTTGCAGTATATTGCCGAATGTTATCAAGAAGATCCAGAAGCATACTCCAAGGATGTGCATGCTCTGGAAATGCTGAGAAACTCTGCTATGCGACCGGGCAAAGACATGCAGGGATGTGCCACACTGAAGCGTTACTATTGTCAGCTGCATTCGCTGACAAATCGATTTCCTCAAATATCCGATCGATCAGTGTTCACGTTCACATGGAAGGATTTGTACCAAAGCAATGTGAGTGAGGTCACTGATTTGCGTTTCGAAATGGCTGCGGTTCTGTTCAATATTGCTTCATCGCACACCCAAGTGGGTGCTTCTGTGTCACGAGGTGACATCGATGGTATGAAGGTGGCCTGTACGCATTTTCAATGCGCCGCTTGGGCTTTTGGCGAGTTGAAGGATAAGTATGCTGGCATAAATAGTGCCGGTGATTTTATGACTCCAGAGCTGCTCATGTTCATGCAGCAGGTGTCGTTTGCTCAAGCGCAGGAGTGCATATTGGAGAAATCGCTGATTGACAATCGAAAGCCGAATATTGTGGCGAAAGTAACGGCACAGATTGTTACCTATTATGGGGCGGCATTGGCTGCTTTAATGACAGGCGGGGATGATGGACCAATTGGGCAGATTATTGACGGGAGTGTGTACAAATTGTGGAGGAAGTATGTCAAGTTCAAAATTTCATACTTGACATGCATTCTGTTCCTTTACCAGGGACAGCAGTCCGAGGAGCAGCAGAAGATGGGCGAGCGGGTAACACTGTATCAAGTAAGTTCTCGTCGTCAGTTTAAATCCCAAAAATAATTATTTTTTTTTTCAGGCTGCTTGGGACAAGCTAGAAGAAGCCCGCAAAGAGAGCAAAGGTTTGCCGGATCAAAAGGAAATCATAGAGTCTCTCACTTTCACCGCTGATGTCGTCGAGGGAAAGAGAAAAAACGCGAAAAACGAAAACGAATTTATTTACCACGAAACAGTACCAGAACTTGCCGATATAACCGCCGTTCAGGGTGCAAACCTTGTCAATGGCATCGCCTTCAGCGTCACTGATCCAGCTGTAGCCGGAGAAGATATTTTCGGACGCCTTGTCCCGATGAAAGCACATGAGGCCAGTTCGTTGTACAGCGAGGAAAAGGCCAAAATTCTTCGTGACATTGGTACTCGAATCGAATCGAGCGACATGGAATTGGCCTCATACATGAGCTCTCTCACACTGGATAATTTGAATATCAGCGAAGAAAAAGCCAACAAAATCCCACAAGGCATTGTAGACCGCTGTGCTTCGCTGAACGCCAATAAAGCAGCCATTTCTGATCTTATCGCTTCAATGTCGCACCTGGCGGAGATTTGTGCTGAAGTGCAAACGAATTTGAACGAGATGAAAGCAATCCTTAGCGAAGAAGACGTAAAGGAAAGTCAATATCAACAGAACTCCGGTGTTCATCGATCAAATGCTCATTTTACAGAATTAACTCGCGAATTTCAGAAGTACTCTGAGGCCCACCAGAAAGCAGGTGAAAGTAATGACACCCTGCGCAAAGCAATGGAATTACATGTAAACAATTTGAAGATTCTCTCGAAACCGCTTCAAGAGATACAGCAGTGTGTGCCCAAACTCAGTGGAGAGTTCAACTCCACCGATTTATTCAAGGACCTCAAGCTTATTCTTAACAAAGTGAACGAAATGAAAGCACAACGAGCACAGTTCCACGCTGATCTACGAATCGCTGTGAACAACGATGATATTACGACTAAGGTGATTGCCCATGGAAGCGATGAAGGACTGCAGGCGCTCTTCGACAAGGAACTTAAGAAGCATGAGAAGCAGATTAAACTGATCGAAGCCAACCTCACAGCGCAGGCAAATATTTTAGCTGCTTTGACCGAGTCCTACGCTAAAGCAGCACCGATTTTGAAGACACTCTCCGATGTGAAGCACAAAAAGGACAATTTCTTCTCCTCCCTCGCGGCATCCTTCGATGTCTACGAAGACCTCCTTGGTAAAAGCGCCAAGGGATTAGAGTTCTACAAGAAACTATCAGGAAATGTACAGAAACTTTTGGCCAGAGTTCGTGCAGCCAAAGATGTACAGGACGAAGATCGGCAGCAGAGGATGAAGAGCACTGCTACTGCTGTGGTACCACCCGTTCAAACGAATATTTCTACAAATTCAGTTAAATCGAGTTCAACTCCAAAATTAAAGGATTACCTCAAAGGTAAGGCGGGTGATGCATCATCCACGTATATTCCTTCGATTCGTCCGAATCCATTGGGCTCGGAAAATCCAACTGCAGCCACTTGTGGCACAGCCCCACCAGCAGCGAACCAAGCATACTCTCAAGCAGTAGGTCCGAATGAGCCACCACCACCGTACAGCGTTAATCAGTACTTTGATCCCAGTGGGTATACTAATCCGATTTATCACAACACCCCTGCGCCGCCATATGACGCGCAAACATTTTACCAACAGGGATATACAAATCCAGGGTACGAGCAGCCTCTAGCAACGCAAATGGAGAATATGTCGATGCAATCACAGCAACAGCAGCAGGAGTACAGCTATGTAAGTAATCAGTCGTTTGTGAGCTCTGCGCAGTCCTACCAACCACAAACCGTTACAACAGCTCCTGCATCTGTTGTGGCACCCTCTTATCAGCAGCCAGCGAATTCTGCAGTGCCTCAGAACCCCCTTTTGTATTCACCCTATTTGCAACAGCAAGCAAACGCTGCTTCATATTCGCCGCCAGCACAAGTTGCAGGCCAATATCAGTACCAAGCTGCTTTGGAAGCCAATCCAACACCTCCAGCTCCGAGTTCCAATTCATATCAGTACCAAACCCAGGCTCCAGCGAATGCCGATTCTACAGCACCTTCTGCATCGATGAATCTTCAATATCAGTACCAAACCCCGGCACAACCAACAGTGGATGCCACTCCTCCTTCTTACCAGTACCAACCGACAGTTGATAGCAATTATTCAAACCCCGCTTCCTACCAATACCAACAGCCTGTGGATGCCAGTGCTACTCCATACCAATACCAAACGCAATCACAACAAAAAGTCGACGCAACTCAACAATCTCAGTACTTTCAGTCGCCAGCGGCAAGTTCGTATCCGACTCAGTACAGCCAAGATACATTCCAAACCCCAACATATAGCGGCGATTCGCAACAGTATTCACAAACAGCATCAATGCAAGACCCTACCCAAAGCATTTACAACGGAATGGCTGTGTCCCAGGCCACCAGCAAAACTAATCAATCATATTCCACACATCCTGGCTACAGTTTCAATTCCCAAACTGGAACCTACGACTACGGCAGTGGCTACCAAGCCATCCCATCCACTGGTTTCTACGGGCAGTACACACACGCTGCCGGACAGTCTGGACAAATAAACAGTTTCACGACTGATTCGGGTAGAGTCAGTAAATCGAGCGTTCAGGATCAGGACGTAAGTTTCACATTCATCTAGTGGTTTATAATTCACACGTTGCAAATCTTTTCAGCTTGCTGTGGTCTCGCACACCAAACAGGCGCAGGAAGTACAACCAGAACCCGCTCCCACACCAGACCCAACTGCATCATCAACCGATAGTTATTATACATTACCATATGGCTATCAATCGAATCCCACAACAGTTGGCTATCCCATGCCAGAAGTTACTCATTCCACGGCAATGTACACTCCAAGTCAGACAACGATTTACATGCAGAGTGGCCAACACAGTTCCATTTTGACGACCAAAAGCGAAGAATATGGTGAGTTCACCACACTTAGTTTACCGTTAGTTTTGTAATGACTTTAAAATTGTATAAACAGCGCCATCTGCATCAGCCGGAGCAACCCCACCACCATCGGCCACTAATCCAAGGCCCCCTGCCCCATCCACACCACAGCCAACCACACGACAAACCAAAAAACCATCATCGAACGTCGATCTACTATCCGACATTGATTTTTCAATTGGAGTCACACCGATTCTGCCCACACCAACACTGCAGCCACAAATCGCCAATAGCACTCCAAAGCCGAATACCCCACCACCAGTATTATCGCCGGTCAAGGAACAATCTGCTACTGCAGCTATACCACCCCCAGCATACATTCCTCCTATAGAATCGCCGCTTGGACGCAAGATGAGTTACGACAACCTCTCCATAGCATCAGATCTTAGTTCCTTGGATCAATTTGATTGGGACAGTGTCTCGCAACGTAGTGACAGTGGTGTAAAGTCCTCACCTCCGCCAGATAACTTCTCGGCTAAGCCCCACGCTGACCCATTCTCCGATGCAAAGACACTGAAGTACTTTCATAAAGAAGTCGAACGCTTCGAGAAGACAATCGAGACACTGAACGTACAGATGCTGAATGGGAGTACACCACTCAAGAGCAAGTGGAAGGAGTTGCACGATCTTCTGAAAAAGGATTCCCCCAAGAGAACAACTGCGATAGCAAAATTGTTTCCGGAGAAGAATCGCTCAAACGATTGCATTCCATATGACCACGCAAGAGTTGTTCTGGAGACGAGTACTGATGATTACATCAACGCCGCTTATGTGAAGGTAAGACAGTTAATAGCGATTCTGGGAATTTAATCGCATTTTTCTACTTTTTTAGGACTTGGGACCAGGATGTCCGAATTTTATCATCACACAAACGCCACAGCAAAATACTTTAAATGATTTCTGGTCGATGATTTGGACGCAAAAGGCGCGCACTCTTGTCTGCCTGCACACACCCAATGAGGTAATTTGCATATCGCTTAACATAATGGAATCCTCTAATCGTTCTGTCCAGTTACTAGATCCCTTCTGGCCGCAAGAAGGTGCGGCAGAGATGCATTTCGATGATTTTTCTGTAAAAGTTGTAAAACTCAACAATCTCTCCCACTGCACTGAATTTAATTTGAAGCTTTCTATGAACGGTGCTGATGCTATTCTTGATCTGTCTCTAATTCAAATCAAAGCATGGACAAAGAGGTATTAATGGAGATCCCTTCTGTCTGCATAAATGTAATGTTTTTCTGTTCTAGCTCCCCTACGCAAATTCTTGGCATCGCTCAAGACGTCCTCATGGGTCATAAACAACGTTGTCTTGAGTTCAAAACCAACTCACCGCTCATCATGAACTGCTTGACCGGATCCGAACGTTGTGAACAAATTGCAATGGCAATATGTGCCATCCTAGCCACGCAACCGAAACGTCCGCTTTTGATAAGTAAGTTCCCACATTGCCCGTCTTGTAGAAGTTTTGTTAACTTGTTTGCTTTGTAGATGTCGTTGATGTTTGGTATCGTATATGTAGCCAACGACAAAACGCCCTAAAGGACGCGGCAAACTTGGAACTTTCCATGCAAATTGTTCTCAGTCATGCCCATGATGTTCTCAACAAACGTAAGTAATTCGTAAAAGCCTAAAATGTTCATTTGTAATGATTTCTAAACCCAAACTACTCTTTCAGGTGGAATAATGACATCATACCAAATGAAGACCGCCCAAACTGTTACAGCAAAAGACAAGGAGGAGGCAAAAGATCCCCTCAACGAGCTGGATCCACTCTGGAAATTGAAACAAAAGTAAATCTCCATAGATAATATAGCAAGAGCACAGCTCTCATCTTGATATTGGGACTGATTATTAGCAATGTCTTAACATTCATCGATATTTCATTATTATAACGTTTTATGTTTGAAGCTAAACAGCGATACACGATTAGGTTTTTGGAGATCTTGGCTTTTATTCAAACGTACGAACAAGTCTAAACATTTGTTATAATCTTTTATATTTATCCTCATATTTACTTAACTATTAAACCAGAATTTTATTATAAATTATTGTAATCAACTATTTATGGCAAAGCATTAAACTTATACAAACAAATATTTCATGGAGTTGGTGTTTTTTTTTTTTTTATGAAATGGTTTCCTATAAACCAATTTTATAGCGTTTTCCTTCGAAAAATATGCTAAGTGATAGTTTTGTGGTAAGTAGCAAGCAAGATCCCATGAAATTGACGAAAAACAAACAAACGGACACCTTTGAACATTAGTTCATGCACGCCCACTGACCCCGCCCCCTGTATATCGATTTTATATATACCATTTTGTAGAGCAACTGTACATCCACCAGTGTACCAATTTTCATTCATATCTGTGCATCCGTCATTGAGTTATAGGGCAAAATGTAATGCGTAGACGTCTCAGTTGCTTGCTGTTTTTGCTGATCGCCTGGTACTTCTCAAAAAATCGACTTTTGCTAGCACAATTTTCCATACAAAACTCGATTTTTTTTTTAAAAGCGTGTAACTCTTGAACCGCTCAATGGATTGCTTTGAATTTTCGCAGGATAATAGCTAATGGGTTGCTCTAAAAAATGACAATACAAAAATGATGATTTTCCAACCAGGGGGCGCTGTGGGGAGGATTTTGTCAAGCTTTCATTCTGTTCGTCCTTACCAAAAAAATACTAAAACTAGTTTTATGAAATTTAGTACGGAACCATAGGAAGAACTGATCTTTAATATGACATACAAAAAGTTTCGATATCTAATAAGCAAAAGGAAGTATACGTGAAAATGTCCTTCGTTTTGTTTAAAATTACCTTTTTGACCACGCCCACTTCCTACAGTGATGACAATTTTACTTCCGTTAGAAAGACCAGCCCTCAATACACACACACACCAAATTTCATATTTATTCGTCAAACCGTTACAGAGTTATGAGAAGTTTTGAAAAAAAATGTTTCACAGTTGCTTGCTGTTTTTGCTGATCGCCTGGTACTTCTCAAAAAATCGACTTTTGCTAGCACAATTTTCCATACAAAACTCGATTTTTTTTTAAAAGCGTGTAACTCTTGAACCGCTCAATGGATTGCTTTGAATTTTCGCAGGATAATAGCTAATGGGTTGCTCTAAAAAATGACAATACAAAAATGATGATTTTCCAACCAGGGGGCGCTGTGGGGAGGATTTTGTCAAGCTTTCATTCTGTTCGTCCTTACCAAAAAAATACTAAAACTAGTTTTATGAAATTTAGTACGGAACCATAGGAAGAACTGATCTTTAATATGACATACAAAAAGTTTCGATATCTAATAAGCAAAAGGAAGTATACGTGAAAATGTCCTTCGTTTTGTTTAAAATTACCTTTTTGACCACGCCCACTTCCTACAGTGATGACAATTTTACTTCCGTTAGAAAGACCAGCCCTCAATACACACACACACCAAATTTCATATTTATTCGTCAAACCGTTACAGAGTTATGAGAAGTTTTGAAAAAAAATGTTTCACAGTTGCTTGCTGTTTTTGCTGATCGCCTGGTACTTCTCAAAAAATCGACTTTTGCTAGCACAATTTTCCATACAAAACTCGATTTTTTTTTAAAAGCGTGTAACTCTTGAACCGCTCAATGGATTGCTTTGAATTTTCGCAGGATAATAGCTAATGGGTTGCTCTAAAAAATGACAATACAAAAATGATGATTTTCCAACCAGGGGGCGCTGTGGGGAGGATTTTGTCAAGCTTTCATTCTGTTCGTCCTTACCAAAAAAATACTAAAACTAGTTTTATGAAATTTAGTACGGAACCATAGGAAGAACTGATCTTTAATATGACATACAAAAAGTTTCGATATCTTATAAGCAAAAGGAAGTATACGTGAAAATGTCCTTCGTTTTGTTTAAAATTACCTTTTTGACCACGCACACTTCCAATAGTGATGACAATTTTACTTCCGTTAGAAAGACCAGCCCTCAATACACACACACACACACCAAATTTCATATTTATTCGTCAAACCGTTACAGAGTTATGAGAAGTTTTGAAAAAAAAATGTTTCACAGTTGCTTGCTGTTTTTGCTGATCGCCTGGTACTTTTGAAAAAATCGACTTTTGTTGGCAGAATTTTCCATACAAAACTCGATTTTTTTTTTAAATCTTGTAACTCTTGAACGGCTCAATGGATTGCATTGAATTTTCGCAGGATTATAGCTAATGGGTTGCTCTATAAAATGACAATACAAATATGATGAATTTCCAACCAGGGGGCGCTGCGGGGAGGATTTTGTCAAGCTTTCATTCTGTTCGGCTTTACCGAAAAAATACTTAAAATGGTTCTATTAAATTTAGTAGGGAGGCACAGAAAGAGCTCATCTTTAATATTGCATACAAGAGATTTCGATATCTAAAAAGCAGAAGCGAGTATACGTGCAAATGTCCTTCGTTTTGTTTCAAAAAGCCTTTTTGACCACGCCCACTTCCAACAATGACGACGATTTTAGATCCATTCGAGAGACCAACCTTCAATACAAGCATACACCAAATTTCATATTTATTCTTCAACTCGTTACGGCGTTATGAGAAGTTTTTAAAATGTGAATTGCCATAGTTGCTTGCTGTTTTTGCTGATCGCCTGGTTCTTTAAAAAAATCGACTTTTATTGGCACAGTTTTTCATAGAAATTTCGAATTTTTTTTGAACGGCTATTGGAAAGATAGGATATTAGCTGTAATCCTAAGCACCAGGCGACCAGGAAAAACAGGAGCCTCTGGTGATCTGGGTATGGTATATGAAGCTTTTGTTAGAATGTACATTTTTTATGGGAGTTTTGTTATTTTTTCTTGGACACAAATCTTCATCCACAGGTCTTAAACACTCACTTACCCAGACTGCCGTTTTCAAAAATTAAATAGTCACCTTTTCACCATAAGAATAAAATATCAAATCAACGTATGAATTTATTTTATTAGGAAAAACGATAAAGCTGTCTTTTTTGTTTCGTGGGTTATTTAAGGGACAACGTTTTAACCACCTTTGTATGTATGGTTAAGCGAAAAACACTTATTTAAAACAAAACAGTGATACTTACTTACTTTTTCTTAAAACTCCATAAAGTTACCATCATTTCTGTATTCACCTAGATACTATTTAAATAATGTTAACCGTAACAGATTACAGAAATTTTCAGAAGGGAAAGAAAGAGAGTGATTTCGAACGATTGTGAATCCATCGAGCAGCGAGAATTCTCCATCGTCGGCATACCAAAACTAGACATGGCTCTGTATAGTTCGTCTCTATAGATGCTGTCGTATGCGGCTTTTTAATCGATGAATAGGTGGTGGGTATCGATTTGGACTTCTTGGGTTTTTTCCAGGATCAGCCAAAGTGTGAAAATTGTGATCCGTTGTGGAATTTCCTGGTCTAAAACCACACTGATATTGGCCGATCAAGTTGTTGGTAAACGGTTTCATGCGTTCACATATTACGGCAGATAGGATCTTGTAGGCGATGTTGATGACACTTATGCCTCTTTAGTTAGCGCAGTCTAGAGTGTCTCCTTTTTTTGTGGATCGGGTAAACGATGCTGAGGTTCCATTCTTCTGGCATACTTTCTTCCGACCAGATTTGGCTTATGAGTTGGTGGATGTTACTTACCAAATCATCTCCGCCGGCTTTAGAAAGCTCAGCGCGAAGGCCGTCATTAAGCTTGAGTTAGATATTGCTATCCTCACTTCACTCAGGTCGGGTAGTTGGAATTTACATCAACGTCTCAAAAACCGCCTACTTACCTTTAAAAATTTAAAATTCCAGTGAATATATATTAAAAAAAAAAAACACAAATTTCTGATGGTTTGTTTTGAAAGTACAAAATAAAAAAATACTTTATTCGTTTTCTTCGTTTGGTTTTTATTTTTTGTTTCTTCTTTTGAAGTTCGACTTTATTTGGAAGATAGGGGGTTTTCGTGGGATAAATCTTTTTTTTTTTAACTTCATTACTGTTTGTTCTTTGATTATGTCGAAATATGATAAGATTACTTAAAAAGAAATTAACAAAACGAAAATAAGAATACACAGGATATTCTTCTCTTCTTAATTTGGCAGGTTTATCCAAAAAAAATTTAGCAAATGCATTTTAACTTTTTTTTAAATAAATTTTCCTTTGAATTCAACAAAGAACTGATAAATTAAATTTGTTTACTACTCCTTGAGAGTGCTTTGTGCCTCTGCAAAATCGATTAATTCATATTTGTTACTGCAACTCGGTGCTAAGGCTACATTTGATTGCTAGCGACAGAAGGCAATCTCAAGGAATGGAAGTCATTTGGTAAATCCGTAAAACTAAATGCGCGCGTAAATGTTTGTTCTTTTATTCTGTACTTTACTTTTAAGAGTTTTGATTTTGCATTTTTTTGTTTTTGTTTTTGTTTAACTATATCAAAGAATAGATATAATTATGTTTTTTTTTTTTTTTGTATGTGAGTTATTGTTTGTTTAAAGCTTCCGTTTTGTTGAGCCTTTTTTGTGAGTTGTGAATCGTGTTTGAATAAAGAATGGAAAGGAGAAAATTTGTTTATTTTTATTTTTAAAGCACCAATTCGTTGTAAGGCCATTTTTTATTTATAATTATTATTGGAAGATGCGTGGTGAGGAATTTGTGACGGGCTTGATTTGTTTGTTACTCTTTGGCTGATAAAAAGGGGGTAGTTTTAATACTGGGCATAAATGCTCTAAGGGTATTTGTTTTTTGTAGAAAGCATTTGTGCAACGGATGTATGCGCATTCTTTTCAGCAAAAAATGGGTTTGTTTGTTTTGTAAATGTATTTAAATATGTTTGGTGTAACATCGACGCTCAAAGTACCAGACTTTGTTTAAATTTGCAAATACTTTGCTGAACATTTTAGAGCCGAACGGATGTTCGACAGAAACCACTTATAGCTAGGGGCAAACTTGTTTATTTTATTAACCAACTGTTTATGCTGGACAATCAGCAATATTTGTTTTTAATCATTTTGCTTTTTTAAGTATCTTTATATGAGCAAGAAATTCCTACTTTTAAGTGATTTTTTTAAGTAAATTTAAGTAAAATAAAAGTTTTCCAAAAAAATCAAAACTTTGTACTACCTGAATCTTCAAAACAAAACGTATTTCAACACACGTCAATAATTGGATGTGGCAATAAACGCTGGTTATGAATTTTCGAGTTACTAAGCATTTTTAAGGGGAAAACGAATTATCGAATGACTTCGGTTTGCCTTATTACCGGATATATTCCTTACGGAATGAGTAGGTACCTTCATTTTATTTTATGATGTTTGTCCCGGAAATGTAACGACCTGAAAGCTTATTAAGTTGTACTTCTTTGGGAAAGTGTTTTGTTTACTTTTAAAACAATGCAAGTGAGTGTAAACAAAAGTGTTGACCAGTTTTAGCTGCAAACGACGGGTTTTAGCTTATGAGTTAGAAGCGATTTGGGCCCATACTATAAAAAACACAGATATTGCCTTGCTGGCGTTCTGGAATATGAGTTTATACAACAATGTGAGCTGGTGAAATTCACCATCTTAATATCTTATTCAATAAATAAAATAAATAAGTATGCATAAGCTATAGTTAAACAACAAAAATATATACACTGCAACTCTTAAGTATGGCCGAGTCTATGCGCTTTAAAAAAGTCAACATAATTAACATAAACGCACAAAACGTACACAAAAATATTCATCACAGAAAATATGCCATAACTGATATAGATAATATGAGTGGGTCTACACTTTCAACAATGAAAGAAAGAAAAACCTCTAGATTTTTTTCAATTTTTTAACAGTCTTATACGTATTATTGTTAAAAAAACATAAAACATAATCATTATTCGTCAAATGTCATCGTTTAGAACTAGATCAGGAAGTGAATTTCACTTGAATGAGTATTACTAGCAGTCTTGGAATAACCGCGTTTGCAAGCAAGGCAGCTGCAAAATAATGACAAATAATGTATTTTTGCATAAGGTACCTTTGAAAGAAACAGAAAATGCAGTGCTACTGAATGGGTTTCTAAGGTTTTATAAACACCGACTTGAACGTTCCATCAGTTAAACAAATGTTGGCTTTTCTCGCCTCCTTAGTTTCTATCGACCGTTTGGGTCGATAGAAATGCTTTTAGGTTCAACTACATCTGATTTTTTTTTTGTATTAGGCTCTGGCAAGTGTGATTATGTTTTAAAATCTCGTTATGACTTTGGAACATTTAGTTTTAAATACTCGTCTCCGAGTTGAATACGAAAATGAGATGAAGCTAAGGTAACAGATTTCAGAGTTCTAAGCGACGCTAGATACTACAATTTAGAGACCAAGTTCAAAGAGTTTTCTTTGAAAGCGTGAGTATAAGCAAATATAATCACAGCATATAGCATCACCTCTTGATTGATCGTTTGACATTCATTTCAATTCATTGTTTAATATCTAAGCAAAAGGGAAAAACTACTAAATGCAGCACGACTACCAGTCACCGAAAAAGTTAATATAGGGCTTAGATAAAATATTCTTACGGCTAACTTCATCAGAGACATTGTTTTCAATAGTCAGCTCTAAGAAGGTATCCGTTCGAGAGAAATTTTTTCCCGATTTGTTCGAATTCAGAGATTTTTCTACCGAGGTACCTCTTCCGATTAACATTTCGAAAGGATTTTCCTACGAAATAAATCACACATGATCTTGCATCGGCGTAATGTATAAGTCAACAATATTTGACAGCTAAGCGTTTAATTTCTTCCAAAGTTGTCCGATGGAAAAGTTGTTGCGGAAACAAACGAACTCGATTGTATGTTTTTTTTAATTTTATTCCGCAACGGATACCTCGAAAGCAAACGCAGTTCCGATTGGAATTGACTTTCGTTCCGGAATTTTTTTTCTAATCGGATACCTCGATAGGGCTGATAAATTCATTCTTTTGATTCATTGCTTGACAAGAAGTTCATCACCTTACAATTTATTGTTTAGTATAATTTTTGCTTAAGGGGCAAGCCCCCAATTCAGTACAACTACCACTCACCAAAAAAGGTGGAAGAAAGAAGGGCTTAAGTAAATTAATTTTACGGCTAAAAGTAGATATTTTGGCCTCAAATAATAACCAAATGTTGCAATAATATACATATAATACAATTACAATTATACAATTAAATTTAACACAAAGTTTTAAGTTGATTGAACTTCTCTAAGTCATATTGTTAAGTAGTACGGTGAGGACTGAAACCAAGTCTGAACTCCTAACTTTTGAAATCCAGCAACAATTTCTTTTTTGTTTTTGTAAAGGCGATCTTATGTTCTTTCGAGATATTTTCGATTGTAAAGGTTTCATTAGCTATTTGTGAGCTGAAATGCATTGGTTAACGATTGCATTCAAAATTTAGTTTGGTGAATTTTGAAAAATATGTTTACGTGAGTTTTGAAGAGGTTTATATGTTGCTCATAAGCTACAAAAACGTAGGTCGGCATTTTCGTGAGAAGAACAAACTAGAAAAAGTTTGCTAGCTGAACCTCAGAAGTACAAACAATTCAATTCGGAAATTTCAGGATTTTTTTAAACTGAAGTACAGCTCTACCTTTTATGTATTTTGAGTAAACAACATGAACTTAACAAATTTGGCACCTGATAAAAAAAAATTTAACTGACAATTGTGTTCACCTTTTGTACGAATGAACTTTCTTCAGCGAAGGGTTTGAACATTTCTTTGAATATTTTTAAGCACTAGCTATTTATCTGTGTATTTTTTTTTTTTTTGAAATATTGTTGCCGGGTATGTAGGTAAGTCCTTATAAACTATTACTAAACAGTAATTGCAGTTAAACTTTTACAATTCCGCGTATTTTATTGAAGCCATCTTCTTTTTCTTGTATGAGGGGTGCCTGTAAAGAGCTTACAATTTATTACCTAACAGCAAGCTATCCATGCTACATTTAGCTAGTTCGCTTATAAACTGAATGTATGTATAGTCAAAAACCTGGACGCAAAATACGCTTTTTGCGTTTTTACTAGCGGCCTTAACCGCGACCTTAAGCTCGGCCAAAAACTCAATTCAACACAACCTTTCCAAGTAAAGTCGTGTATAAACAAAAATTTTATACAAGTTTTGGGACATTACATAATGATAAAGCTGGCAAGACTGCATGGAATTCGGAGTGCATTTTGGAGATTTTCGTTTGTGAAAACGTACCGTTTCTCTGAATAGTTAGAGAAGAAATCTCACGTGTAAGAAACATTTTGTTATACAAAAGGCCGACTTTTAAAAAGACCCTAATTTAGGGAATTCCTCATTTGCAGCCGCATTATTATGTCGCCCTATTCTATTTCTGGCCCACTTTTTTATAGACAGACACCAGCTACCTCAATACCAAAGTTCACATTTCATTTCACACATACCCCGAATGAGTTGAAACAGCGTATCAAATCATTCCCTATCAACAGACTGCAATCTATCTAAAACCGTTCAGCACTCCTAAATGAGAGTTTTCATCACCAAAGAGTTTCCCCATTCCTCGTCAATACTTCAGTTCGTCGCTATTTCTCTGTGTTCCATTTCAACACGACGCAATTCAATTACTCAAACACATCACAGAGCGCACTTTTATCTAAGACTTTTCTCCTACTCTCCTTCATCACACTATTATATAAAAATACGTTTTATTTTCTTTGTTGGTTTTCTTTAAGAAAATACAAAAAAAAATTGTTGTTTCTGATTTAGAACCCCATTTCGAATGGCGTTTCATGTCTGTACACAAGGGTTATAAAAAAAATGTTTTTAAAAAAATAATTACAACTTAAAAAAAAAAAGATAGAGAACTTCATGTCTACAACATTTACACATCATGAATTGTGGTTTGGATTTCCAAAGTTTTTCTTAAGTATACACCTGTAGAGGTTGTTGAAGTTGGAAATTGTTTTGGTCAGCCTACGAAACATCCTCAAAATGGGATTACAGCAAACATGTTTCGAGGAAGCTTTTACATACATACACACACAAAATCTGTTGGTTTGTTTGATTTTTCTGGTTTTTGTTTGCTATTGTGGTGTTTTTTGATAGTTTGATTTGCCAAATTGGAACGGAATTCGGAAATGAATTTTCAAATTAAAAAATTCAAAAATGATTTAGTTTTTGGAAATGAAATTTGATTTTTACTTTTTTTTTTGTTTTGAACTGTGTTTGTGTTTTTTTTTATATATATTTTTCGAAATCGTGGACCGTTGTCGTCGTCATTGGTTGTCGTCATCGAAATCCGGGAGTTCATTGGGTTTTGTTTAACAAAAAACGTTTGCAATAAAATTCTTTGTAAATGAAAAGTTGGTCCATGAATCAAAGTTTGGATTGAACTTTAGAATTTGATTTGATGCTGCTGATGTAGTTGTGGTGGTTTTATTGTTTGGTTTTTGTGATGTGGATATTGACAGAGATACAGATCGTGTTTTCTCGTTTGGAGATACCGATGATGATTGACCTTTGGGAGATGATAGAGGAGGAGATGTCAAAGATGTGATTTGTTTTTCTTTCGCAGTTTTCAATGCCACTCCCGATTGTGGTTGTTTGGTTTGAGTCGCAGCTGCTGGTGTTGGTGCTGATACTAGTCCTGCTGCTGTTGTAGATGATGTTGTATTATTATTATTGTTGGAGGTGGTGCTCTGCGATTTGGTGCGTATGCGGAAATTGTTGATCTTCTTCAGCTGCTTGTCGCTGCTTGCGTTGTTATTATTGCCTGGTGTATTCTTCTCCTTCTCTTTCTCCTTTTGCTGCTGTTTCTCCTTGCGAATTAAATCAAATGAGCTTACTACCGGCTGTTGCTGCTGCTGCTGTGGCTTGCGACTGTTCCAGTCATCTGGGTAAACACTACCCATGTTGGCTGTGCCGCTTTGGCTTTGACTGTGAAACAGTTGTCTTTTCGGTGGAACCACCGATGTTGATGATGCTGACTGTACCACATTGTTTTGATGCTGCGTCTGCTGTTGCACCTTACCATGTTTCATGCCGTTGTTGTTGTTACTGTTGTTGCCATTATTGTTGGCCTTTGTACCACCTTGGTTGGACTTATTATTACTATTTGTATTGTTGCTTATATTTAACTTAATACCATCGATATCACCCATTGATTTGTGGCGTTGTCTTTTATTGTTACCACGGCTGTTACCATTGTTATTATGATTCTGGTTCGAGTTATTGTTATTGCTCACAGTTCCGTTTCCATTGTTTAAGGCAATATTCTCATTATAAATTCGCATATTACTATCCATATCTTTTTTACAACCGTTACTACTATTATTCTTTGACATTAACATTGTGGTGGTGGGAGATCCGCCACTACCTCGCGCTCCGACAACTATAATACCACCGATTCCACCGCCGACACCGTTCGGTGGCGACCCAGCTACTGTTGTACTATTAATGTTGGTGGGTGGATACTTGCGACGTGTCTCGATACCGGATCGATTGTCATTCACCCATTTCTTGAGGCGCTTTACAAATGGCATTATCATAAAGAAGGAGTTGGCATTTAGGCCAAGATTAGTTTTTGATATGGCATCGTTTTTATTAATTGGTAACGAATCGATTGGGAACCAATCACAGCATTTGATTTCATTGCGAGTACGCGGTGAGAATTGTGTCTGCAATGGAACATTGCGTACAATGTATAAGCGTGTGTATTGATAATTGATAACAGCCTCAATATAATCATTTTGTACAATTAGTCCGGTTATATCGTAGCCAGTTTCTTCATATACCTGCAAATTGAAAGATATTTATGGTTTTATAAAAAGTTGTTAATGGTTGTTGGTGTGCCGTTCTTGGGGCCGATAAGGTTGAAAACTTGACACACATTGGAGTATGGTCAGTTAGGTTTGGGGCTTCTACATCTACAGAAACAAAAAGTAATTCAGCCGTTCTAGACTTCGGTCAATCAGGAGTCGGTAAAATTGGCTCTTCGTTAAATTTCCAACCGTTTTAACGCCAGAACAGACTAGTCGTTCAAACTGATTTTATTTTTCAGACGTAAGATCACCTATGCACTGCAACTGTCGTGTTAAGAAGAACATCAAGAGCTAATAATCTGTGGGTATCACAACCAGAATGAACTGGAACAAAACAACTCCCAAATAATTGATTGCGTTCCATAGACTTGGTTCTTCTATATTCTGGAGCTACAAACAATGTGCACATGAGAGATTTGGGAGATAGCTAACCAAAAATGTTTTGAGATTTAAAAAATCTAACAGGGTATTCATGATACTGTTAACTATAAATAAAGAAAAGGAAGCTTTGTTATTGGTGGACCCTTTAGTAAAACTATTTTGAAAGACCTAACCTGGCACAGCATCTAGAAAACATTCAGTGGTATTATAAAAATCAGCCTTTTAGATCTTGAAATGCTGGAAAGATATTCACTGTTTTTGACTATAAAGTTGTTGCAATGAATGTTATTTCCAGTTTAAAGGCTACACATCAGCCATATTTAGACTGAAGAGCAACCTAAACACGTTCAAGACCATTAATTTAGAAAAAAAAACTGTTTATTGGGGTTGATTAGATGGCGCAATAATCGGGCCACGTTTTTTTTTAAAAATAAGGACGACCAAGAGGTATTTGTGAAGGGCGTTATGATCACACCTGTTTGCTGCCTTAAATTTAAGCCCGTTATCACGGAGACATTCACCCCTATTGAGGTATCCGTTCGGAAGAAATGTTTTCCCGAATTGTTCGAAATCGGAGAATTTACTACCGAAGATAACGGGTGTTTTTTAGAAGTTGGTTTTTCGAATGGAGATAAAACTGAAATTTTGTGGTCAAATCGGGCAACTCGCATGTCATTTATGTTCAGTTTGGTTTGCTATTTCATCATGAACAGGTTGACCAATAAAAACGCTTGCAAATTGTGCAAATATATTTCGAAAATAATGGTTCAGTTCGCGAAGTTACCGCAAGCTCCGTCCATTTTATGGTCGACATAAACGTCCATCAGAGCAATTATTCGGTAAACTATGGATCGTTTTCGCACTACGTTGACTCGATGTGATAATACGCATCCGCAGAGACGTCGAACAGTGCGCAAACAATTGCCGCTGTAGAGCAAAGTTATGAAAAGGAACCGAATGATTCGATTCCCTATTCGATGGAGCTTTGTTCTTCAACTTTATCGAAGATTTTGCACAAAGATATTGACTTACGACCTTACAAGATCCAGCTTGTGCAAGAATTAAAGCCGCGAGACCATGCGTCGTGACTTTGGTGTATGGGCCGAAAATGACACGTTAGGGGACTTGCCGACATACGGCACCAAATACTTGAAAATTGGACCCCTAGACTTGGCTTATTCGAACCAGCCGCGGCGGCCACATGCCCGAAATCAAATTTAAACATTAATTGTAAAAAATTCCCCAAAGCCAAAGTGATGGTCATTAAAACGATTTTCTTGTGTTTTATTTCAATTCAAAGCTTTATACCTCCAAAAAAAATCACCCGTTAGGTTTTCGGACATATCTTCCAACAAAATGTAGCGCACGTGATCGCACATCGGCGAAATGTTTTTAGTCGACCATTTTTGACAGCTATGCGTTGAATTTCTTTCAAATGTGGCCCACGAAAAATCGCCGCGGAATCAAACGAACGCGATTGTATGTTTTTTAAGTTCCGATTGGAACTGACTTTCGTTTCGAAGATTGTTCCGACCATATACCTAGATAAGCTCTACTTGTCACACAGCCTGTGAATCATAGCTTTATTGTGAAAACAATGAACTGAAAAGGTTAATTCACGCACCAAAGATGCACCTCTAAATGAATTGCGCAATACAAGACAGATAGCACAACACTACTATCTTTGGCTATTAGTATCTTTAGAATGATACCAATGACCTGAATGGATAAAGCCTTGAAATGCTAGTAAATTTTAGCGAGTGATTATTATCAATGTTGACAATTCATAAGTATGATCAGAAAATACCTTAGAGAAAGAAGAGCATCTTAAATTTGAATTGCATGCTAGTGTGAGACTTGATAATGAAACCACATCTACTATATCAAAGCAGCTGGGGTGACGCAAAAAGGTCGGCATCAGCAGGATTTCAAATTTGCGGATATATGGCATGATCTCATAACAATATCAAATAATTAAACGATGCTGGGGATTGTTTGAAATAGAAGCGAATATGGTTGATAGTTGATATCAAAACAGATATAATATGATAGATTGTGCGATGAACTGCCGCGCAGAAGTTCTGGGTTCAACTCATAGCCGTAGGAGAACCTAAATATTTTTCACTGTCCCTCCTCTCGTGATGATTTGACTGCTTATCTCAACTAAGCCGTTGGGAGTCGGCATTAAACATGAGACCAGCCATCGTACGAGGAGTATGAGAATTCGCTGTGCGAATCGTTTAATACTCTATCCCTATCCCATCTCATCCCATCCGCAAAATGAATATCACCAGAAAGTGGTCGTCGCTTAAAATTTTATGGGGATGAAATATAGAAAATGGCATAATGGCATTGTCACAACATATTGTTCAGGCAGTTTATCAAAATCATTTATGGTTCGACAAAAAAACAACGTTTTTCTATTCCATATGCTATGAGGTTTACAAGTTTTTTTATAGGAGAACGCGCAAAGAGTGGACGGGTGTTAAAATGATCTATAGACGAAATGATCAAATTTTAGGGCCTACAAATCGGTGACGTACGACGGACGGAAAGACGGAGATGGTTATTTCGACTCCGCTAGCGATTCTGAGTCGATCCATATAAAGGGTGTTTTCTTAGAGGTATAGAACTTACGATAGGTATAACTGACAAACTATTGAAGTGTGTCAAGCCTTTTTTTCAGTATACTTTGCCAAATCACCATGGAAAGACTTACACCAGAACAACGTTGACAAATCGCGGAAATTTATTTTCAAATTTCGCACTTTGGTAGCCAAACTTTTAGAGCACTTCGAGTCCAAGTTTATGGTACGCATAAACGTCTGTTCAGCAACTAATACACAGTACTTTGGATCGATTCATGACCACATTTACACTTTTTGATAATATTCACCAAAATCAAGGCCGTACCGTGCGTACAGAAGAAGCCATCGCCGCTTTGAGTGTAACAGATGATCCGTATTTATCGATCCGACTTCGTTCACAGCAACTCGGTCTCTGCACGTCCACTACTTGAATATATTGAGAAAAGATCTTGGCCAACATTGAACTGGTGCAAGAATTAAACCCAGCGGACCATCAACTGTGTCGTGTGTTCGGTGAATCGGCTGAGAATCAACTGGAAGTTGAGCCAGATTTTTATCGTCAAATCATCTTCTGCGATGAGGTTCATTTCTGGCTTGACGGGTATGTAAATAAGCAGAATTGTCATTTTTGGAGTAAGCACATCCCTTATGTGACTGTTGAGACTCCATTAAAATAACTGTTTGGTTTGGTTTACATGCCGAATGCGTTATCGGCCCACTTGTCTTTAAATTCGAAACCGGTGTTTCGAATGGCGTTAATAATACAAGCAAATGATTCGTAATTTTCTTATTCCTCGTGATATTGGAAATCATTTTGAGGAAAAATAGTTACAACAAGACGTAGCAGCATTTCATACACCGCGTGTAACCATGATTTTGTGGAGCCAAAAGTTCAGTGACTGAATCATGGACGTGTGAATTGGCCACCTTGTTCGTGTGATTTGACACCTTTGAAGTAGTGTTTCCAAAGTCTAGTCCAAAGTACTTTTTCTCTTGTCTATGCTGATAATCAGCAACAATTCAATACTTAGAATCAGCATTCGACGCACTATTGACGAAATTGGTTCGGGTATGTTCGAAAAAGTGGTGGGAAGTTAGAGGATGGCGTTCATAAGGCGCAGTCGCGGAGGCGATATACCAGATATTATTTTTGAACATTAAATGCTATGAAATTTGTGAGCAAATTTGTCATCCCATTGTTGTGTTTTATTATTAAAAAAAGTGCAATGCCTAACAGCACCATATATATGAAAGCAAGGATGGTGCCGCAATAACGTCGACATCAGCAGTTTCACAAATATGCGGATGTGTGTGTGTGGCATGATCTCATAACAATATCAAAATTATGAATAAATTTTGGTTGGAAAAATAATAAGTGTAAGTTCTCCACAAGTATTTCTAAAAGCTGGTAAGCCTACACGGCTATCTCAGTCGCCATACTTTATGACAAGCAAGCCATCAGGAGTTTTTGATCTCCTGGGCATGAGTTAATGACAACGATCTAGTTGAAATATGATCAGTAATACAATAATGAAATGCTCAATACGCATTCCTGGAATATTAAAACCCATAAGCGATCTGTAATCCGACCATCAAACAATAACATCAGTCTATTTGTCGCAACAATCCTACAGGAAATCCATGTCCTAATATGTTTTATGGTTATGTTTACTATTATTATGTTTATATTTGTATTATTGAGATTTCGAATTAAATTTAAACTTATTACTCGATAAATTGATTATACAGCCTTAAGCATTTGAAATGCAACTTTGATTCTGTCTATGAATATGTGTTCACTGTGTGTTCATAAACATATGTTATTTCCCGCCCGGTAAGATCACCATTTTTTCTTGTCTATCC
The DNA here is from genome assembly GCA_949824845.1 of Rhingia rostrata. NCBI lineage: Eukaryota > Metazoa > Arthropoda > Insecta > Diptera > Syrphidae > Rhingia > Rhingia rostrata. The sequence continues at coordinate 97,309,565 of OX463757.1, forward strand.
AGTTATTTCAATTCTGCAGAATATCTTTTTGTTCAACTTCCCAGACCAAGATTAATTTTAAACTTTCAACGTCAACTACAACTCAGTGGCACAATGGTCAGGGCAATAAAATGCCGCAAAGAAGGTGAGGATTCAAGTCCCATTTGATTTAAAATTATCGAGAACGGTTTTTCTTAATGCAGCCAATCGGAGCATACAAGGACTCTTGAATGGTTGTATGGTTGTAAAAAAAAAAATTTTGTTTGCAACATCGGTGAAGGAGTTCAATTTTAAGTTGAAAGTTTTGATTGAAACTCATTAGATTTACTCTTCCTTTCAAGGCACACGATGTTAGGATCTAAATAGACGGAGGATCGTTTAGGTTGCAATGGCTGCACGCGTGCACACTAACACTATAAATATCCATTGTGGTACCACGCGGAACTGTCGACTACATTCGTTCGTCTAATTGAACCTTGCAGAGCTGACTATATAGTGTAGCAGGTTTCTGACATTAATATTAGCCAGCTCACCTACATTATCAAAGAAGTGGTTTCCCAGATGGAGTTTTCTTTTGTCTTAGAGATCTGGACAAGATCAGAAAAGGTGGGTAATACTCTTCTCCTCTTCTTCGTCCAAGCTACTTCTACAGAAGTCATTACTAAAGAGGGCTAGTAATTTTGCATGTCAAGCAAATGGTGCGCTTCTGATTATTGTTTAGCCATAATTGCCTGGATATTTGATATGTTTTGCTGTTAATCGGACTGCAGTTGGTTTTCTTGATCGCATCCAGTTTGATCTGTTATGCACTGACGGTCATACCTAATATATATACTGGCAGTAGAATATCAAGGGTGGTTTTTTGTCTGACAAGCTTACCCTTGCAGTTTCATGGTAGGTCGCTGTGGCCGGCATCCAGAAGATGTGAATGGCAGAATGCTCTGCCTTCTCATTGAGAGATAGTTGGCATTCGTGAGCTGATTTCGATCTGAACGAGATGTATTACAGGCATTCGATTGCCGCTTGGCTGTCACTGAAGATGTTAATATATTTCGTAGATACTAGAATGCTTGCTTCTTTGATTATCATAATTTCCACCTGGAAAACGCAACAATGATCAAGAAAGCGAAAATATATGCTTAGATTAAGAATCTGGGAGAAAACACCTTTACCCACTCCAGATTCTGTTTGAGACCAATCCGTATAGATGTAAATCGAGTTATTAGTTCTGATCGCATCCGACTCCCATTAAAGGCGATTGGGAATGGTTGTCCTGAAGTTATGCCTAGGGCTACGGAGGGGGTTGTTTTTAGAGCTCCGCTAATGCATTTGCAAGCTGATCTTTTAACTTAACTAAGTATTTTGCGGTTGGAAGCTGTTTCTAAAGCCGTGTAACAGACTAAGGCACCATACAGGAGTACGGTAAATAGACGGAACAGAGAATCCTTTTTATTCAAAACTTGCATACTTGATTTATTTTCTTCTTCATCCGCGGCAAAAACGGTGATCTCCATTCGTACCACTCTCGGGATTGCAAACATGTTTTATAATGTTAAATATTATGCAAGGCTGACTTGTATGTTTTAATGTCAAAGACGTGATGTCTTGTAATTTATTCTTCATAGAGCCACGTTAACAAATGAGTGTTTTTGCGAATTCAACTTAATTCAAACAGACTGACTCGAGTACCAGACCAAGGTTGACTCACGCCTGAGCAGATACGAAATTTACTAAGAAACAACTACCAACTCTAGACCCAAATAACAAAAACAAAAGGAAATAATTGGTGCAGATTAACTTACCTCTCTTGTGGCACAATGTACTGGATCTTCGGTCTCATTAACTTTCCCCTTGGGAAAGCCCCATGAGCTTTTGGCCCAATAGGATTGCACAAGTAACACATAATTGAGATCTTCTGAAATCAAAATAGCTCCATATGTAGGAACAGCTAATTTATAGTTCTTCCAGTCTTCTAAGATTTTGTCAATCGTTGACAAATGTTTCCGAAGGAATGGAATATGCTGTAAACAAAGGAACAAACAAATATGCTTAGCTAATCAAACGAAGTCAAGACCCGACATGAGATCTTACCTGAAATAATTGCATAGCAAACAGCTTAATACCGCACGGCAGCAGTTTCTTCTCTTCGATTGCACAAAAGAAATCCAAATAGAACCAGTGTGCCAATTCAATTTGAAAGCATATTCGAATTAAATTATTCCGCTCATCATCGGGCACATTAATGATGAAGCGACTGGCTAAATCGTCAAGGATATCGGACGGAATTGCATGGTTCTTCGAAGTTGTTGATAATGATGTTGTTGTTATTGTTGTTGTTGGTGGCGTTGATGATGTAGTCGAGGACGATGATAATGTTGTTGCTGATGGGACTGTTCCCGTTCCACCTCCTGATAGCACAGCTGATGATATTGCTGCTGCTGCTGCTGTTGCTACCGCTGTTGTTGTTGTTGAGGACTTGTGTGATGGCTTATTTTGTCTGCTGGCTCCTGCAGCAGATGCCGATGCAACAGCAGACGCTGTCAGCGTGGACAGCGACGAGGAGGTAAACGAGAATATATGGCTACTCTTGCCATTGCACTTTGCCGGGGTACCTGCATACGCGCCTCCCGTTGATATTGTTGTTGGTGTAAAACCATTCATCCGAGCGACGGAATTTATCGCTATTTCCATCATTTTTGTCACAGCTTCTCCTTATAAACTACTTTCTATGTAAACTGTTTAACCAAAACTTATATATATATGTATATAAGTATATAATATGTGTATGTATTATACTGCACGAAAATTAAGAAAAAAAATAAAACGAAAAACGATTTGAAGAAAAATGCAAAAAATAGAGCGCTAGTGTCCCTTTAGAGGCTTTTCTACAGTTTCTGTTGTAATTCAATATTATTGGCTGCTAGAGTTCTTTGAAATAGAGTTTTAGAGTTAATTGCTTTCGTACACGATGCTGTTTTTCGAAATAAGAGAAAAACTTTGAAAAACATTTGTTTTTCTCGAGATTTCACTGTTTTTCACCTTCCGCTGTCAGTTTTTTTTCTTGCTTTTGTTCTCTTTTTCACTCACACCAAGGTAAAGACTTGTTGTTATTTCGCGTTGTGTTTCGTCACGTCTCTCACGGGGTGGCGCTATGTGCGTTTCAGTTTTTTTCCTTTCCTTTCTATTTTCTTCTTTCACTTTTTTTTTGTTTTTTCGTCACTTTTTCTTTTGACAAAAGCAATTCGAAATAGAAAAATTAAAAACTTAAACTATTTTTCGGTTTTGTTGTTCAATCAAATATAATGCACGCGAAAAATTAGAGCACAAAGCAATGTAGCCAATTTGTAGAGTCACAGCAAGTATAGAGAGCGATGAACAATGCACAATAGACAAGAGGGTGAGGGACAGAAAATGAGAAAAAAAAAACGTTTTAATTCCACGGAAATTATACTTCTGGGATATTATTTTTTTTGGATTGCTGTGGTGTTTTTGCACTTTTCTTGTAATTACACTTAAACTAGAAAAAATCTGTTACGAATATTTTACATTGGAGAGCTTAATGCGAACTGGTAAACTATGGAAAAATTCTTCTCCGTCGCAAGTCTTCGCTTCACACACTTTTCCTTCCATGAAAAATGATTTTACAAATATGGCTGACACCTTCGTTGATAGTGGTGGCGTGTATTTGTGTGCGAGCGTTTGTGGTTGGGCCAACGATACTCGCGCAAATGAGGTTGCGAGACTCGATTTCGTTTAACACTTTGCTTACACTTGATGTGTTCATGTGTTTTAATTTTCAAACAATCGTGTATATATTTGGGACATATAGCAAAAACATTTGCAGCCTTATACATAAACTCATTATAAGAAGTGCATAAAGTTATGCACTCCTTAAAATGCATCTGAACGCAAAAACATGCTTAATGAAATTTAAACAACGTTGAATTGAGGCTGCATATTCTGTCCTAAACGCGTCTGATGGTTGAATAGTGCCTGTATAAGTGCATTTTAACGACAACACTTTTATTACGGTTATTCATGTAACGTTGGAAAGGTAAACTGGTTGAACTGAACTTTTTAACACTCAAAAATCAAAAATAAGTATTGCATCCCAATTGAAGTTTAAGTCTTAGATCTTAATTTCCAAGGACAAAGTCTTATAGTATAATTCTATCAAATTTTGACATTTATATTGTTTTTGAAAATGCGTCTTACACCATTTTTCTCTTAATAACATTGTATAACTACAAAGGAAGACCAATAGGTCAGGTTAAAATGGCCGCCAGCGAGCTCGCTAGGACAGTTAGATGTGAGAAAACCATTCTGAGCTGTTAATGAAACGGAAAAGACTTTAACTTCCGTTTTTGTCAAATCGCTAGAATATTAAAAGTAGTAAGCTCCAAAGTGAAACTTTCTTTTGTCTGTTAGGGCTGCCCGGTTACAAAGAATATAAGGTGTAGTTTCTTTTTCCTCTTCGTACATGCAGCCCCTAGCTTGAGTTAATCAACTCCAACATGTTGTGCTTATTTGGCCTCACTTGATGAAAACAGCCAAATGTATGGTTCACTGTTTCAAGAGACCAAGCGTTATCATCAAGTTTTATTTCTGCCAAGCAACTGTGCAAAAGTGTGACTATACTTTCTATACAAACTGCAAAAATACATCTCGGTCTAAAAAAAAAAGGAATCGTACTCAATATCATCTAAATATTCAGGTTTGGATTGCGGCTGAGGATTATCAAGGGCTATCTCTCAAAACTATGCTCTCGTTTTATAGCTAGATTCATAATAATACCATGAAATTTAAAATTTTCTCAGCTTTTCTTTTCAGTTACTTTTCCTTTTGAAGTCCTTATTTTTCTTCTGATGTCAATTTAATTTAAGTGGCTTTCTTTTTCTTTTCTTCTTTTTTCAAAATGTTGATGAAATTATCCGACGAATTTAGCCGTGTGATCACAAGCGTGCCGCGCCCTTCTCTCCACCACTGAAGCTACTCAATAGATGAATCTGTATTCTGCATAATAATTTTCTTCGAACCACCCACCCAATATCAGTCTTACTATAATTCTATAACAATTCTCTTCTTCATTTGCTATAACATATCAAATGCAAGTGGCCCATTAATGATTTCCTTTCTTGCCAAGTTGACAATTAGATTTCGCCTCGCAAAACTACAATTTTCCTGTCAACAAGAATAAAAAAACGGGCGAAAAGAAATCTTTGATTGCGCAGAAATCGAAAAGAAAAGCTGTGAGAGAAGACAAACGAGCAAAATAAATCTCCACAGTAAAAGAAAAAGAAAAACATATTCCTCATCATTTAAAAAACTAGAGAGGTTTTTGTCAGTCGTCTTGGTTTAAAATCATACAAAAAAAATTAGCGACACGTTTCAAATATTCAACTATTTTTCGTGAAAATTACGAAAACCTTAGAGAAGCTTTCTTTTATTAAATTGGTTGTTTGCATATACATTAACAACAAAATTGTAATACATTGTAAAAAAAGAGAAATCAATATCTCAAACGTAAAACTTTTACTAGACCATAAGTCGCCCCACCACCCATTCGCGTGTGTGTTGCCAACCGATAAGGGAATATTGCGAGGGTGTACACTTAAATACTGTACCTGAAAATAAATTAATAAAACAATAAATCTTAAAACTAAATAGCAAAATGTCCATCAGTCCAGTGATCCTAGAAGCTACCGCAAAACATACATCGACGGTGGGTTTCCCTGTTACATTTTTCTCAATTTAAGTGAAATTTTTCAACCATTTCTCTATTTCAGCTGATATTTATGCATGGCCTCGGTGATACAGGGTGAGTAGAATCATTATTCTTTTGTTAGAGGTTATCATAACATCCCACATCCGACATACTTCCAGTGATAATTGCGAGCTTGATTAATCTTGAAATTGCATGCACATCGATGACACTGCAGGTGTTCTGATGTTATGCAACCAGAGTGAGGCTCTGTGATGTGATTCTCGAATTTACAACAACAGAGCCCGATACTGAAAAGACTTTTTGTTAGTCAACATAAAACATGATGGCTCACTTGTGTGTTGTTTTCGCGACCTCACTATCTTGAGGGGGCAAAGGAATTCCAGCAGAGAGTCTGCTTTACACTCGTATTATCATTCAACCTCATTATTTTTCAAAGCAACTTTATACCACCACCTGATACAGTGCAAGCTTATAGTTGTATATATTCATTTTTTACTACTGAAGTACATTTTAAGCGTGCGGCACTTTACGTCATTGCGGGAATTAATCAATAAAACAAATGCTCGGTTCTGGGCAAAATCCCATTAATGATGCACAGAGTCGGGGTAATAAGAGACTTGGTTATACTAGTTGAGTACCAGCTTGGGCTTGTCAATTAATAATACCAACGATTTGCATTTATGAAGTGGAAATTGAATGTTACCAAGGGTGAGCATTAGTGGGACAGTTTGTGGCCAGCAGGGGATCTGAATGAAAGTGTTCTAGTTCTTAACGAACTGTGAATGAATAATGAGCGCACCGTTAGATGTTGCGTTTAATAAATAAATATACTCTACCTGTGTAGATATTGGCGTAGGTTAATGGAACCAAAAAGATGCTAGCAACGATTTTTGTTTGACGATATTGTAGTCAGAAACAAAAATACAACCACCGAGTCGATATTGTTTGAATTTTACACAATCCGGCCTATCGCGAATGAAATTTTCAGGGAAACTGTTCCCATTCAGCAATCTGATTTACATTCAGGCATATCGCGAATAAATTTTTCCGGGAATTTTTCACTTATCAGCAATGTAAATCAAGATTGCTAAATGGGAACAATTTCCGGGAAAAATTATTCGCGATAGGCCTGTTTGGTGACAAGGTAAAAATCCTCGGAAAAATTTATTAGCGATACGCTTGAATCACATCGCAATCCTCATTTGATTTTTATTTGATAAACGGAAATAAGTAGCTCACTGCTTGCAACATTGCGTGTCTTTTCATTCAAGCATATTATGCCCCAAGTGAGACCATAAAACTAAACTTCTATCACCTGCCACATTTTGCATCATCAGACTTATTTTCATAATTTAGATGGGGACTTAGCTTCTTCCATTGTAGGGCCTTCTCTTTTTTCGTATGCATGCTATCAGCTCTTCATTAAGTTGAAGTGCCACTTAAAGAGTCTTACATAGATTCTGATATCATAATCTGTTTAAATAGGGTTTTCCAGACAAGGTGTAGTATGATTCGACTGAGTTCAGATATTTATTGAGTTGTTTTTATGTTGAATAAGGCCTTACAAGTACAATGGATATAAATGCAGACTCCTTGTGGCCCAATGTGTACTCCCATTATTACGTTACGTTTTCTTTGCTAAAGACCTGTTTCGCATCGTTACGTATCTGATTAGTGATGATAAGCTCTGATATTTTAGGTATATTCGGCTTTAGGTTAGGTTGGTAAGCTGATGAGGTAGGGGCTGCACATATTCCCTCATCTTACTAAGGTCAATTTAGACCCATTGGGATGGCTGTTGGGGGCCCACGTTTGTGGTTGGTTCCTGCATTTGATCCGCAACTTTCCATTGTTGTTAGTCCCAAGTTAATGGGCTTCCAAAGCTTCAATCGTTTACAATTTTATCTATTGACAGTAACACGCGTTCCTCAGCTATCCAGATGTTAATGCAAACCTGGAAAGATTTGAACAAGGGACGGATCTGTGAGGTCACGGAAAAATTGTTTTCCTAATGTTCTTATTCTTGATTGATTGAAGCCTGGGCAGTGGTACAGAAAGTGGAGGATATCCTCGTGTTTATCATCACAGCCTCGACAAAGGTCATCATCTATAAGATGCATTTTCAGTTCGAGGCTCTTAAGCAAGTTGTGTCCAGTAAGAATCCCTACTAGTGTCGAAACAGCTTTGCGTAATTTGAAGTAGTTTGTGGATTCTGGCTTTGTCGTACCCAAATACTCACATTTTGTCTTGAATGTTTCACAAGTGTGTTCCTCATGTTTTTGGCGCGGTCATTATTTTCTGTCCCTTCCGTGATTTGAGGTCACATAGTGGCGGTTTGGCAGACTGGTCAGCCTGATCAATGCTGGTGGAAGATCATTTTCTTGTCACATCATCACCAATTTCATTGCACTGTATGACTCTGTGGTCGGGGACCTAGCAGAGCTTAACATTATGTTGGTTGCCAAGAACCTTTAGTTCTAAACGACAACGCTTCACAACGCAGCAGTTGAGCTGATTGATTCTTACTTAGTTGCGCTTTTGGCTTGATATTCTTGCATGTTCAGGTATTGCGGTAGCGTTATTTTCAGTATCAGCCTCAGATTTCGGACATAAGAAAACCAATTTTTAAAGCGAAAGAAAAGATAGCTGTATGTTAAAAAACAAAAATACAATTTCTACACCAGAACCGAAAAACTGCTCAAAGTCGAAACACAGTTTATAAAGTAATAAAAACGCATCCAAAAAAAAAAAAAAAAACAGCTGCTAAATCAAAAGACTCTTTTAATGTCTAATAACTTCAAAATCGAAATATAAAGCTCTTCGAGTAAACGAAACCCCATAAAGGAATGAAAGCCCATAATTTAAAAGACACATCCTTTGCGAAGACCAATCCTTGAGCAGAAGAAACCTTCTACAGCGATGGACACCTTATAATAAAGCAAATGTTTGCTCAAAAACGAAAGTAATACAAAAACCTTAAAGGGAAAGACAGCTTCAAAAGCTAATGTCAACTGCTTTAACGAAAGACACTTACAAAGATGGATATCTGCTAAAGCAAAACACTGCTTAAAGTTGAAAGACATCACAGTATAAGAAACTGCACAAGTTAAGCGTCATTAAAGGCTGGCAATTTATTTTTTTAAATAAAATGCAAATTAATTGAATTGCTATCAAAACATTACAAATGGAATTCGACTTCGTTCATATCTCCAGCAAGGGAACGTATGCAGCGGTCGATACATTGAAGCCAATTTTTGCTGACTCACATTTCGACCGATACGGCCGTTATTTCTCTATCAATATTTGCTTTGAGCTCCTCTAACGTCGTCGGCTTGTTGGCATAGACCAATGACTTAATGTAGCCGCTTAAAAAAAATCTAAAGGCGTTAAATCACACGATCTCGACGGCCAATCAAACGTTTACCGATTTCAATAACTCCATTGTTGCACCCGCTGTGTTGCTTGTGGCACCGTCTTGTTGCAACCATATATCACTGGTGTCCAATTCAAGCAATTAATCAAAGGAAAACCTTTCCAATATGTCTCTGAAACGAATATACATAATTTACAGTAACTTGACGGTCATTTTCATCGACGAAAAAAAAAAACGGCCCAATGAAGTCACCCGCACCAACTAGTGGCATTTTGCGGATGAAGTATTGTTTCATGAAGCACATGAGGGTTCTCACCTATCCAGTAACGCATATTATGCTTACACGAAGCCGTTTTACCAAAAATACTCTTCATCGCTGAAAACGATTTTGCGATTAAATTCTTAATTTTCTTCCATCATGTGCAGTGCCTGATTCGAGAACGTATGTCGATTCATATGATCAGGTGGGTTTAGTTCATGGGTCAGCTTGATCTTGTATTGGCTCTGGGAGAGGCCAAATTTTTTGAAAATGCCATGAAATTGACTGATTTGGCTCGTTTCCGATGGACGCCTATACGGCAGCAGTATTCCCCACATTTCGGGCAAAACGTAGTCTCACTAGCGCGGCAACATCAATCATGGAATATTCTGACTCAATTTTTTTTTTTGATAGACTATGAATTGCTTCTCTACTGGTACGAAAATTAGGCCGAAAATTGGCATTAACGCTCTTAAAATTGGGACCACCGACTAGTAAATTTTAAATATTTGTAAACGTTGTTCCTTCGTCTACTTCATCATGATGTAAATGTTGATTTTACTGAATATTTTGACATTGACAGTTCGGTAATCGGTTCAAAGGCGCGTTGAAACTGAAAGTTGTCAAGTTTCTAACGAGAGACCGTTCATGAAACAGTTTAAAAACTTATTCTACATCGATGGACATCTATTCAATTGAATGACAGGTCAAAGCCGAGGGACAGTTCATAAAATAAAAGGACATACCGAAAGAAAGCTTGAAATAAAGAACAGTTCTCGTCCAGCGACGGATATTTATTAAAGTAAAAGACTGCTAAAGCTCAAAAAAAAGCTCCTAACGTAAAATAAAACAAAGCAAAGACTGCTTACAGTGATGTTATGGCATAAGTTAATACAAAAATCACCTTGAGAAAGACAGCATACTAAATCATAAGAAACCTATTACAGCGATGGATATATACTAAAGCAAAAGGATGATTAATCCTATAACAGCTTAAGTTAAAGAAACCCCAAAAGGCAAATGATAGCTCTGAGGGTTAAAGCATTCCCTTATAAAAGAATCTTAATAATTAAAAGAATTCTTATACAGTGATATCTACTGTAGCAAATTGCTCTTCAAAATGAAGGAAAATTCATAAAATATATGAACCGCTTTAAGAGAAAGATAGCTTCAAGAGGTTTTTGCAGTAAAGGAAACATTCCACCCCGATCTGCTCTAATGCGAAGAACAGTTCACAAAATAAAAAAAACGACCTTAAGCCTTACAAATCAAAAGACTGTTCATCGAGCTAAAGAAATCTCTAAAGGCAGCTCCTTGTGTGCATGATAACTCTAAATTGACTGATTCGGGACTTCCTCTACGCTTTACAGCAGCAATGACTTTTGTATGTTCTGTACGACGTCTCTGTGGATGCGTTTTATCATTCAGAGCAAACATGGTGCGAAAACGTTCCATACTTAATCGAATTAATTGCTCTGATGGACGGTTATGTTGTCCGTAAAATGGACATAGTGCGCGGTACGTATTTCGAACAGAACCATGATTTTCAAAATAAATTTACACCATTTGGAAGCGCTGTTCAGACGTCAGTCTATTCATGCAAACTAATAATGAATCACTTGACAGCTGATAATGTTAGATCACTTATTATAAAGCTGAACAGGTCTAGTTAACGTAAAAAACATAGTTTTGGATGCAATATTATTTGGTGTAAAATGGACGCCAGTTAAAACAGTGTTGCCAACTTAAAGTTCTATACCTCTAAGAAACATCCATTATTAAAAAAATAAAATAAAACAGCTCCTTAGCGAAGACACCTCATTTAGCAGAATAAACCTTCTACAGGATGAGCAAACCTAAAACTGTCATCAGTTCAAGGCGAAATACATCTTCTATAGCAGAAGACGTATCCTAAAGCTAAAGATAACAAGTTGAACAAAACAAAATTTCTAAATCAAGGCATTATAGCCCCTCATTTAAATGAAAACTCCTAAGCGAAAGCCAAATTTTTCGGCGTAAAACACCTCCAACCGTGACAGTGAAAAAGACTCATAAATATCAACAGACAGCTCCTAAATGAATAGAAACCCTTGTAAACAAAGGATAGCTCCAAGTTATGAGAAGGCTTCCCAAAAACAAGATACCTTAACCGGCAATGAAAATCTGTTAAAGTGAAAGACTCTTCAAATCAAAAGAAAGCTTTTAAAGTAAAAGGGCTGTCCCTTTATTTGAAAAGGATCTCCATAATTATAAAATAGTGCTACTTAAGGATACCAACCACTTGTTCACTCAATATCACCATACCACCGAGTTTAATAAAATTCCTCATACTATCGCTCCCAATTCAACATCATCAATCAACCATCCACATTAACTCATCCCCCTTAAATATTTTTAGTCATGGCTGGATATCAGCGCTCGGAATGATTCGTCCATCACATATGAAAGTTGTCTGTCCGACAGCACCCACCATGCCAGTCACCCTGAATGCTGGCTTCCAAATGCCATCGTGGTTCGACCTAAAGACACTCGATGTGTCCGGCCCAGAAGACGAGGAGGGTATCAAGAGGGCATCACAAAATCTCCACTCGATGATCCAGACGGAGGTGCAAGCTGGCATTCCAGCAAACCGTATTATTGTCGGTGGATTCTCACAAGGAGGTGCATTGGCATTATATTCAGCACTCACATATCCCCAGCAATTGGGCGGCGTTGTTGCACTCTCATGCTGGTTGCCATTGCACAAGCAATTCCCAGGCCTCAAAGTCACACCCGATGATGTGCCAGTAAGTTGTGATAATTCACGTTCGTGATACATCAGTGGGAATACATAGTTGGCATCTGATAATTTTTTTTTAGATTTTTCAAGCACATGGTGATTTCGATCCAGTGGTACCCTACAAATTTGGCCAACTCAGTGCAAGTTTGTTGAAGTCATTTATGAAGAATGTTACATTTAAGACATATGGTGGTCTATCGCATTCCTCCTCCGATGAAGAAATGCATGACATTAAGGTAAGGAAACGCACACTCCCCACTCAAAGTAAACAACCAATCAAGTCTTGTTTGAATTTTTTTTTTGCAGAATGTCATTGCCAAGTGGGTGAATTAAATGGTCAACTTTGTCTAGGGTGATTCTATTCAATTGGAGTGTGAACACTAACAACCAATCCTCTTAATTAATTAGTCGTAATGGTAGATTAAAATTATTAAACAACAACAACATCAACAACAACAAACGCTAAACTATAACAACAAAAGACATTTTAGGAGCTCTTCTCTTCACCACCAGAATTAATTAATTTTATTCTTGTACAATAAGTAGACGCAAATTTAAAGGTAAATGCAATTGCAAGTGAAGGTGAAGGTAGAAAGAAGCAATTAACCGGGTCAGGAGAATAAGCTGTGTATATCTATTAAGCCGATTCAAGTATTTTAACTTAAATTCCTACGTTCTTTTCAATTTAATTGATTTAAACAAAACAAACGCTTTAATTAATTCAATCTTAAGCTCTTCTCGAACAATAGATAGAGAGAGAGAGAGTAGTGAAGATGCAAGATACCTAGAGACATCTTGTGCAAATATCAATAATTTTTGGTTCATTTAAAAACATTCAAATTAAATTTAAAACAAGAGCAAAAATCACTTTGGAATTATATTAAATTATCAAGCAAATAAATGAAAGAAAATTCAAGACAAGAGAGCATGCACTATTTTACAGCTACTAACAGATGATGGACACGTTGGGATGAGCATATTACTTGGAAAGGCCGTAGATTTAATTTTTGAAGACACAGAGGAGACGTGGTAAGCGCCTCTACATACGAAACCCATACTAATGGATAGGTACATTCATACATTCACATACATTCACTCAACCTCGAAGATATATCTTTCGGACAATCATGCTTACACGAAGAGAAAGGGAGTACCATAGAAAAATCTCTTCACTAGAAGGAATATTTGTACTTAATGCATTTCTCGACATTGTGAAGAATAACGTGAACCAATCTCTAACACACATTGTTGGAAGTATTATCAGCCACCGATATATAAATGCGAAGCTGGGAGACACACTCAAAGTAATATCATCAAAAGGCACACCACAATAAGGCATTATCTCACCTCTGTTATAAATCCTCGTCATAACGGAAATACACAGTCAATAAGTTACAAGGCAATGGGATAAAAGTCATAGCCTACGGAGACTATGTTGCAATACCTGTTAAATGAAGATTCCTATCCACTATTAGTGAGCTGCTCGAGCAGGCATTGAAAACTCTCAACGAGTGGACAAAACCCAAAAAACAGAACTCGTTATCTTTACAAACCCAAAGAATGTTCTATGGAAATTATATGAACATATGGAGGACTTCTCTGATCGCATTTCACAAATAAAGTCACCCATCTGAAAAATATAACAAAGATACACAGGATAGCATGTGTGGGCGCTACTAGTGCAATGAGAACCACACCAACAGCAGGACTGGAAACCCTACTCAACCTGCTACCGCTGGACCTTTACATGCAAGAATCTGCAGCCAAAAGTGATCTTAGAACCATTCAGCTGAACAGCTGAAAAATTAACTCAGGAGGACACGCCCAAATTCTAACCAGATGTATCCTCTGCCTTCATGCTACTCTACTCTGACTTTAAATGACCATTCTCCTGCATTTTTCCATTACTGAACACCGAAACCATATCCATCTATACTGATGGTTCAAAAATGGACGTAGGCTTTGAAGGTTCTTGGCGTCCAACATAATTTTAAGCTCTGCTGGGTACCCAGACTCAGAGGCGTACAAGCCAATAAAATTGCTACTGAACTGGCAAGGAAATGATCTGCCACCAGCATTGATCAGGCTGACCAGTTTGCCAAACTGCCGCTATGTGACTTCAAATCACGGGTGGGACACAAAATACTGAATGTTGCCAAAAACAGGTGGAACACACCTGTGAACATCCACGACATTATATGAGAATTTTGGTATAACAAAGCCAGAACCCCCCAAACTTAAAAGGAAAAGGGATTCTTAATGGACACAACTTACTTAAGAGCCACGAACTGAAAATCTTATAGATGATGACCTTTGTAGAGGCTGCGGTGATGTAGAAAGACACGAGGATATCCTCCACTTTCTGTATCACTGCCCAGGCGTCAGTCAATTAAGAATAAAAAGCTTAGGAGAATACTTTTTCCATGACCTCACGGATCTATCCGAAACCCCTCCCTCAAATCTTTCCAGGTTTGCAATAACATCTAGTTGGCTGATGAGCGCGTGTTACTGTCAATAGATAAATTTTAAACGATTGAAGCTTTGGAAGCCAAAATAACTCGGGACTAACAACAATGGATAGTTACGGGCAAAATAAAGAAACCAAACACATACGTGGACCCCCAACGGGCAACACAATGGGGCTATAGTGACTTGAGTGGGGTAAGACTTACACCGCCTACAACAACCAGAGGCTGTAATCTGTTACAATGCAGACTCACTGTTTTTAACGAAATGCCATGATGTGATTTGGGTAGCTGAAATTTGGAAACTGTGACTGTGATGTGCTGGTTTTCCGAGAAACTCCTGAATCGAAGATTTTGCCGAGTACAAAGCCCAAAATGAGGACAAGGAAACGCTACAGTAAAGACAAGAGCTAATTTTGACCGGAGATTTATCATATCCAAACCTGTTTCGCAAACAAAAGAAACTGCATGGAGAGAGCTATAAACGAATGCCCAAAAAAAACTTTACCACAGGCTCTCTCTTATTAAATCTATGAATTCAACAACGACTGAAAAACCCCTGCAGATGCCGAATCTTCGTCGTCCCTCCATCGACTCTGAGTACACCAAAACGTGTATGGCTAGGTCCACAGACAGGGCAGATGCGCAGTCCATTAATGATCTATAAGCTTCGTCTTGCCAGACCTGGTCTTTAGTATCCCAACATCAGATGCATATCAAGTTAGGTGATAGACAAAGCGGTTGAGTCAACATCGCCCTCAGCCATTTAACCGCTTCAGTTAGTCCTCTTCTTAGTAAGCTGTCTCCATTTGCCGAATCTGTTTGTGTGCTCGAGGCATCTTCTTTCTGTATTGCCTTGATCCGGAGGTCAATATAATCTATCGGCTGTGAATAAACTAAACGAGCCATGTATATCAAAATTGTTTATAATTCCTGAAGCTAAACGTCACAATTGATTTTAAAACTAGCAAAACGATAGTGCCTACTCCGTGTTCCACGAACCAGCAGCATTTTCTCCGCACCCTTGGCACGTTTCCAAATGCCCATGAGCTTCTGCAGTCCAGGGACAGTCACATATCCGATTGCAGTGACTGTTGCCTCAATATAGCTGAACTCACTTCGCGTAACATAGCCAAACACCTCCCTCGAGCATTGATTGCGAAGGCAGCCTTCACTTGGTAGCCAAAGTTCGCACATTTTCTTGAACTGCTCCACCACAAGTGTAGAGGTATTTGCTGGGCTGATGGTCACTTTGGTTTCACTTGTTTCCTAGAAACAAAATTGTTAAGCCCTGATTGGATGGTATATGTTAAGCACTCACCTGCTTCTGACGCTTCTCTCGGTAACGACGTCCTCGCATTCGTTTTAGTAGTCTCTTGTGTTCTTGACGAAGTTTCTTTCGCTCGTTTTCGTGCGAATCCTTATGTAAAGGCTCTGAATAGATGGGATCGTTCTTTTCGAATTTGATTTGCTTTAGGTTTCTTTTTAAATCGCCGTTGGTTGGTAGACAAATAACTGCAAAGTCCCCCGGATTGCCGCGCGTAGTCATTCGGAGATTTATCTGAATAAGGCACGAGGGAGGTAGCATGGGCAGTGGTTTTCTTTGACTAATTGAGAGTTGTAGACTCTTCAATAAAATTTTGTTGCGGAGGATAAAGAAGTCTGTGTTTGAAGATGTCCATTCGCGTACCAACTGCGACAGGGGTGCCCTAAACGGACTATTTATGGACAACTTGTTGTAGTTACACCTCTTATTGGGCGGCTTTCGAAAGTACTTTACCCGTAATTCCAGCTGACGTTCTGCAGATTCTTTAATTCCAGAAACTGAATCGGGAAGGAATTGATCCGTGCCAAGTTCCCTTTGAACTGATTCTAACTCCCGCAGTCCGCCAGGTTTTGCCCCCCACATTATCAAAGAAAGCCAAAAGGACATGCCATAGCCAGAGGGCACTATAACATCCCATCCACAGGCGTAACTCAAACGTTTATAGGCGTGCTCGCGAGACCCCGGCCTTTGGATGAGGAGAAGCGGTACTGGTTGCATTTCTTCTTCGAATTGACAACGCTCTCCAGGAACTATCGAGTTTTTCTCTCTTTGCGAGCAGAATTGATTCGTCGTCAGCATACTGTTGCAGACCTTGTTCCTCAGATCGAAGTCCCAAATGAGACTGTAATGCATATTCTGCTCCATATCGAGAAGAACGTCCAGATCCGTTTGCATTTGTTCTGGTTGTGCTTTTGTGCGCTTCTTTGGACGATGTATGCGGGGATCTTCGACATTCAAGCCCAGAACCATATTTGAAAGGAGCTCTCCAGGTGAATTTACGCCTTGGCAGTTGTTCCAAAAGTTTTGTTGCGCTAGGTGAGCTTGTGAATTCTGTTTATTTTTCATTTCCGATTTAAACCAGTTATCTGGTTCCGCATCACTAATCCCCTTGACACGAAGGGCTTGTCCAAGCACAGCTTGAGAAAGTGGACCAGTCAAGCGAAATCGGTTCATGGTATCTTTAAGCTCTGTGAGAACGATTCCACTCGAGCGATTTTGGTGCTTCGGAGCGCGCTGATACGTAAATGTCTTTGTTATGAACTGCAGTTGAATTTCGGACTTAGTTGGCTTTTTCTCAGAACTGTCATTTACTTCACTTTTGGATTGCAGTGGAACCTTTTCAATCTTGGTGCTTTCCAGCTGAAACGACTTTATCAGTTCCTGAAGAATCTCCCCATAAGCCGCTGGGTGCATAAACATCCACAAAGTTCTGTCACTTTTTTCCTCTGGCTTCCATAGAAAACTTACCTTTCCCAAGGCACCATTTGGGTACTGATCTGTTCTAAACAACTCGACAGAGCCCTCTCTCCGTCCAGAGACAAATGTTTTTGCTCCGATTCCCAAACCACATTCGGTACTCGTCAAAGCCCCAAATCCTTTCATAATCTCTTCAAATTGCCCACAAATCTCCACAGACCCATAGAACGATATATCCTGGAGCAGGCAATGTTTCGCTGTGGCTCTATAGCACGTTCTGTACATCTTATCACACGACGCATAGGGCAATTTGTAACCCCACTTGGATATCATGTGAAACCTCTTTGCGTGCCAAATGTGAGTTTCTAGCCATATATGAGTTTGCTGCCGGCGAATGTACTCCTTAAGCAGATTACTCGGCTTGCGACGGTACTTCCTCGATGGCCTCTTTGTCGTTTGCGGTGGTTTACCGGCTTTGGCCATCTGGGAGTTATGTATAGAACGGTATTTACGCGGTAATCGTTTCGGATGATGGGACATTGCCCGACGTCGCATATGTTTGGGCAGAGTCTGAAAAACCAGCTTCGTACTGGAGGGATTTCGAATTTCACCAAGAAGTCCCTTGATTTCGTTGATGCTGGATGCGGCATAGCGGAATGTTTGCACATTGGTTGGCAAAACTACGGGGCCACCTAATGTGGAGTCATATTCAAGCTTGTGCGACGTCATTTTTAGGCCGGAATTTGAACGAAATAAAATGCGAATTTTAATGAAATTAAATAAAATAAGAATTTAGTACCCTCACATCTCTAAACACAACAAATAAACGTCAGATGATGAAATGTCATTCCGAAGCACGTGTGGATTGGGTTTCATCTAGTTGACGCTAGATGGAAATGTAGAAGGGTGGCAGGGTGTCGATTTTTATTGAAAAGTAAAATATGTACTTGTATTTGGCCCGGGACTGTGGAGATTCGTACTTTTTTGATGATATGTTACAAATGTTACAAATAGTTAAAAATTATATATAGTTGTGGAGATCTGAGATTATGGTATCGGTCTTTCATAACGAGCATTTCGATAGATCTAAATTTGAACTCAGTGTATTATAATATACGAAGTAAAAGGTGATTGTTGTGTTGTGCCCAAATTGAAAATTTGTGTTATTAGGTAGTTTTTACAAGCAAATGGTCCATAAAGTAAAGACATTTAATTTTTGCCATCAATTTTTCACCTATAATATCTATAGGTTTTGCGAATGTAACCCCCCTTCAGTTATTTACTTCTTATTTTTTTAATTGAATGCCGGAAGGTCATTCCTAAAGGAAAGTGGATTGTATTGAAACTTGAAAGTGATACTTTTAATTTTATCGCATTTGCTTTTGTTTATTTAAAGGTTCAGTTATAGCTGTCATTGGAAACCGTCTTGTGAAAATGTTTTTACTCATTACGGCTTTTTATACATTAAAATTCAAATCAAAGTTTATATATTTTAAAGCAAGATTATCCAAAAATATTTAAATTTTTAATTAAAGTCTTCGCAGAAAACCACGTTTTCTTTTTCAATGATCAAGATTTATTTTTGTGAAGTAATAAAAGTATTCATGTAACTTCGTAATTCTACTATGTGCGAAAGATTGTAATTTTACGACGACGATTCATGAAAGACCCTAAAACTTGACCACTAAATATATTTATTGATAGAATTTTGTCCCTATTGTTCTCTATTCTCCATATTTTTTTCAGTTTAGTGCATACGTTTGATGTGTGAAAATGACGGATTAAATGTCAAAACAGTATTTCAAAAGTTTACAACGCTTACAGTCTCAGTTTACATACCCAAATCCTGTGAGAAAAAATTCCGATATTGTTGGAAAAGATTTACTGTACAAATTTTGACAGTTACTACATCACGTCGTAATTTTATCACGTTTACAACGTTCATGACGACTTTCAGATGCTGCATGAATACCCCTAATGTTTGCCTTTCCACAAAAAAACTGTGTTGCCAACGGAAAAAAAAGATAACAATTTGACAGCTACGGCGGCCCTCAGCAACAAGCAAAAAGCAACTTTTATTTTAACCTATTCTCACATTTAAACAACAGTGCTGCCAGGAATAAAACACAGCGACTGAAATGCGAATATTCATCCAAACTAATATACCCTTATGGGATAGGGTAAACAAAAATAATTACTCGTTGGTTGCTTGCGAGCATTTCCGATCTAGCTAGGTATGAAGTCAACAAACAGAAATCCTCGCCAAACAGCGAAGGTAATATTCCCAAGAGACTTAAATGAGCAAGTCTGACATATTCGGACAATAGGACATATGTACAAATATTTCAAGGGTTAGGCACCAAAATAACAACCGCACAGCTCAGTTCTGTGGCAAATACTGATGGACCTATGCCTAGGTGTATTTAATATATTTGAGTGAGTCCTACAGGTTGGGGATTGTATATTGGGTCCGTGTTATGCTGAGCAGAAATAAGGACTTATCGGATGTGGATTTGTTTCAAAAATAACAAGAAGTCGTATAACTTGAAAACATAAGAAAACTTACCTATAACATAAGCCTTATTTGCGCTCACGCTCCAACGTAGAAATGAGATGACATTGCTTAATTTATAGTGTTTTCGATTGGGGTACAAAAAGGACTCTGTTTTTTTTGATTTAGATCACAATTTTTTTTTATCTAGATCAAGTTTTTTTGTGTTCGATTGGGATAAAAAAATCACTTTTTTTTTTATCTAGATAAGTTTTGAGATATCTCAATTTCAAGTGAGAATTAGACCTACATGCACCAATACAAAAACAGTTTAACTTGCATTTCGCAGTTTGATTTGTGTTTAATTTTGAGTTTGTTGGAAATTCTTGGAATATTCGTCCTCATCAAGCGACCGTTTCTTGGATTTCCACAAAAACAATTCCCCATTAGTTGTTTACAACAATGTAATCATTTAAATTTTTCTCATC
Source organism: Rhingia rostrata (assembly GCA_949824845.1). Taxonomy (NCBI): domain Eukaryota; kingdom Metazoa; phylum Arthropoda; class Insecta; order Diptera; family Syrphidae; genus Rhingia; species Rhingia rostrata. The sequence continues at coordinate 97,329,867 of OX463757.1, forward strand.
CATTTTCATGAGTTCATTCTTCCACAGCAAGAAGATAAACAATGAGCTGTCAAATATCAAACTCAAACACACACTTAAACAGATCAATCTGTTTTATGATCTACTGGGACGAGTAAAAATCTAAAATCTGAGAGCAAATCTGAAAATCCCAATCGAAAACGCTATTAGAAGTAATAGAATACTTGGTGACAATGTCAGTGTTGGCTGAGTAAAAACAACAGTATGACAGTATTTGTGGGATTACAGAATCTTTTGCCTTTTATTCATTTTTGAAAACCTTTAATTTTTATTAGATATTGAATTATATTAGAAATTTAGAAAAAAAAACAATGTTTTCCTCTTAAATTTGTTAATCTCGCCCACTTATAGATATCACAGAGATTTTCATCTGCAGCCTCAACTGAGTTTTTATGTTCATGTTCATGTGTAAAAAAGAAACAGTTTTCTTTCCTTCCCAGCTAATAATAAGGTTGATGAATTTCTTTCATGATATGGTAGAAATAACCAGCTCTACCATTTTAGTAGAAACGGTATGTAGATGAACACAACATATTTTGGTCAGTGCAAATTGAAACATAAAATTTGTTTCCTTAACGCTAAAATGACACACATTTCAGTTGGCCCAAGTGTGTAACAACATTTATTAATTTTTGGTATATACTGTAGAAACCACTAGGCGTTGGACTATTAAGCCCTGTGTCTCGACTACAATGTCTTTTTATTGACCCATCTTTCGTAAAAGTCTGGCAAACATTCGAAAGTAATCAAAAATCATGAGAAGAATTATTTTTTCATTAAATTGTTACATTTATACAGTGGAGACCCTTCCACATCTTTCCGGATTTTTTTTTAACTGCGACAAATCATAGAAATGGTGGTCTGGGTTTGGGTGGATTCGATTATTTTCTTGGTGATGTGTGTGGCTTTGTGCTTAACCCGGGGATTAGATTCGCAAGTATGAAAATTATTACTTCTTGAATAGTGGGTTCTAACTGCGGACATGAAATTACCTGGCTTTACAATATAAATGTCATATCTCGGCATTTATTCATTCGGCGGTTATTCACTGAAAAGTGACAGATGTACAATATTCGCAGAATGCACTAGTGTACAAGAGAAAACGTACCAAACATTAAATTCACTTTCATCGCAGTAGCACAATTCTTCCAACATTCAGCTCGCGAGTTAGAGCTCTCGTGTGCATATACACTACGACATATTTGGAAAGTTAATTTTTATACTCCTTAATCTAAACCCTGGGTAAAATTCCTATTTCTAGCATCCATGGTGTAAAAAAAACTCAAAAAGGAGTTCATACCCTAGTTCATTAGGAGATACCTACCAACCTTTTGGTTGTCATTTTCATAGATTTTGTAAGAAGAACAATTTGGGTCCTTTGCGTATGAGGGTCAATGCTTAAAAGCGTGTTCCCCTGATGCTTTTCTGTCTATAACGTACATTTCAAAGGGTAATTGCTCTTTGCCTTTTTTTAATATGAGTTCAGTCAGATTTCAATGTCATTGTGATAATTTAATCGATTTTCTAATCAAAATTTGACGGGTGCAAGTTGAATGAAATATATTTTGCATATAAATCACATTTGTGTGAAGTGATGATAAGAACTAGAATTCAAGATCAAATTTTCCGCTCTGTGATGTATTCTCAGTTTATTTATGACACATCAAATTTAAATCTGTGAATTTATCGCGACAAAGAGTTCGTAAATAATGGGTATGTATGTATATCAATTGAAAAATATTTGAATTTTCGTTTGTTAATGTTGATACTGTGGTGACCATTTAAGATTGACGGAATCACAGAAATATGTAGCTCTCCACTTTTGAGTAAAGGGCCGAACCCACCGAGCAACCGAAACCGAAACTTTGTTTTTCATTTTTTTTTAAACTGCTAATTACTTAAAATTTGCTGTGTTTTTCAGTTAAAAATACTTCTTAAATAAAAGATATTAATAAACCACACTAATCTCATCTATTTTTATTTCTTAAAGTCTTTTTATTTTGATATAAAACGATTTTATTTTTTTTCCGTACCGAAATTTTACTTTTTCATTTTGCAGTTTTGCAATTCATCGTACCGAAACTTGCAACTTTTTTTTTCATCGTTGTAATTTCTGTTTGCCGAAGTTCGCAGACGTCACTTTTCTGACGTTTTTATGTCAAATTGAATTTTTTTTTATTTATTCTTCTTTTTTGTGTGATGAAAAGCTAACGTGAAGTAATAATGGAAATGAAATTAATTAAAAAAATTAGAAAAGAAAATGCTGAAGCAAAAAAAAAAAGCTAAAGATGCTAGCATTCAAAGAAAACAGGAATTATACAGTTTCGAGTCGAAACTAATTCTTGAAGTAGAATCTCATAAATCTATTTATGATAAAACTTGCAAAGAATATAAAAACAGGAACATAAAAGCATCTGATTGGCAAGAAATATCGATAATTTTAGCAAAAAGTGGTAAGAAAATAAAAAAGTTCTTACATGTTTGCTCATATTTGTTTTTGTTTTTTTAGTTCCTGATTGCCAAAAAAATGGATAACGTTGAGAGATACGTTTTCATCGAATTTAAAAGCATCAACGATAACTGTTAGCGGTTCAGCATCTACTCCAACTATTAAGTGGCATCATTTTGGTAGCATGAAGTTTTTGATTCCTTTTGTGAAAATTCCAAATAAGTAAGAAATACTTTCCATACCTATATAAAATTGTGCATACCTTATTATTTATATATTGTAGCAATTGCGGCAATTATTATTCAAGTGCAAATGAAAACATAGCTCTTGAAGATGAAGTGGAACAAAATATGCTGCAATTATCATGGAATGAATCCAGCTGTTCAATTGAAACCCTGAAAGAGCCAAATAGGAGTTCTACTAAACGGAAACGACATGAAGAAAAAGATGATGCTTTTTCAAAAATTCTTCAAGTCATAGAGAATATTCCTGCAGATCCTCCACAAGACTCATCACCTATGACGAATTTTTTTGCTTCGCTTAATGGCTTGACAAGTCATTTTACACGTGAGCAGCAAATTGATTTCCAAGTTGGATGCCTCAATTTAATAAAAGAAATTGATAAAAGGGCAATTAATTAAGAAAAAAAATGGAACGGTCCACTTTTATATTTTTGTGATTGATGTTTTAAAATGTGCCCTACTTTGTGCCTTTACTATTAATGAATTTAATACTTAATCCTTTTTGCTTTCATTTTCTACAAGAGCTATGTTATTTTAAAATGAATTTATGAATTCCTTTCGTGTTCAAAGACTACAAGACTTATTTTATTTAATTTAACTTAATTTATGAATTTAAGAATGAAATAAAGAACGTTTTTGATTTTTTTTTCAAAACAATAAATTAAATCATGTTGAAAGTCCACGTTTCCTTCATTTGAGCACCAATCTGCGAAATGTTCACGTACATTGTACGCTTGTGATGCAGGTTGGGTTTCTCGAGGTTCATTAAAAGAAGAGATTCGGTAGAATTCTCCATTAATTTTTCGGTCTCGATTTAGGGGATGAATCCAATATTTGGAACGTTTTGTTCTTTTCAGCATTGCAAAATATAACGCAACATATAACAAAATTTTCTTTTTTTTATAGACCCGCATTCTGAATTCACTGAATGTCAAATGTGACGTTTAATTTTTTTTCAGTTTCTGTGCTATGTTCGGTGGGAATGAAATGTCATAATTGAACAGAAAAATGAAAAAATAAAACGAAGTTTCGGTTTCGGTTGCTCGGTGGGTTTGGCCCTTAAGCACACGAAAAGTCCAAAGTTTATTCTCGATTGAAATAAACATTCCCAGGAAAAACAAACTTCCAATATAATTATTCGTGTAATCTTTAAATGTGTACTTATAAATAGTTGTACATGTGTCTATTGTTCTCTTGAGGAATAATCGGCTTACAAATCTTTTGAAGGCTTTTGCGGTTTGAAAGTTTAATGCACATGTCAATTTAGTTCTAGAGTAGGGCAAACTTACAAGATTTTCGTTTTTTTCCTATCAACATTGTAGGTTTAGCTTAAATTAACCATTGAATATGTTGTACAATACGCTAACAGTAATTAGACACGCGTAATTAAACCTGCATTTAATTGCATTTCTAATATCAATTGGAATTTAAACAATTAATTGGACTTTTGTACCGAACTCAGAATTCAGTTTAGAGATTTTGCAATCGACTTGAATTTGTATTATATAGTGATGAGTTGATTGAAAAGGTTGTATAAAGCTGCATAATAAAAATGCAATTAATAAAAAAAAAACCTCAAGCGAGGAGATAAACGAGAATCTATTGGTGCTCCTAATTGAAATGAACACTAAAAATCTGAAATATTGTTAAGCTACTTACACAAGAGCAATCATTTTTCCGCAAATGTTTGCCTGCAATCAAATTTGCATGAGGAAGGTGAACAGTAGGAAAAAAGCAGTTGGCTGCAATCAAAAAAGTTTTCGGCAATAATGTAGTATGTCATGTGAACACGTCAGTTTTGTTTGGATGAACTATTTCAGTATTTGCAACTGCTATTTTTCATTTACTGCAATGTTTGAGTGAGGATGTTCCAAAAACAATTTGAAATCGCAAGCTAATACAAAAATTTGTTATTAAATATGAATTATCGGATGGGATGGGTGAAATTGAAGGACGCATTGCTGTGTCACATTTTGTGATTTCTTACCAGGGCTAATAAAGCTTTAAAGTCATTCTTGGACACTCGTAAAAATGGGAATAGACATTTTCATCTTAAGTTTTCAGCTCATTTAAAAGTTGCTGATGAAATCCTTGCTCGGTTCTTTTTGCTATCCAATCTCTTTTTCTGATGGTTTTTTTTTGCTTTAATTTTTTTCACGTTTCAATGAAATTGTAATCACCATAGCAGCTGCTATTTCAGTTTCTTGGCATCTCGTTTTTTTCGATTTTAATCACAAATTTCCATACAAACTATTGACAAATGAAAATGTGAAATATTTTAAATGTAATAACCATGGAACGGATTTTATTGACCTTGCCTTTTTTACCAACATTTACTTTTTCTGCCTTGGTCATATATATCACTTCAGGCCCAGTTGGCATACATCCAAACCAATTGTGGATTTTTAGTCGACCCGAAATAGCATTTATTTTAAGATTTAAAAAAAAAACTAGTGAATTTAAGTACTTAGTTACTAAAGTGGCGCTACAGTCTGAATTGAACCTGGGCTTCAACCAACATGCCTCTCCAATTAGCTCGGTTCTTAGCTAACTGCCTCTAGTTGCGCACGTCAAGTTGGCGGATCTCGGTTTCTATTTGTGCGCGCCCCTTAAGGCGAGGTCTTTCTCTACTGCGTTCCTCGAAAACTCAGCGAGCCCGAGTATTGGTGTTCATTCGTTCTACATGCCCTAGCCATCTTAAACGTCCAATGCGGAGTTTTTTTTGACCAGAGGCATGTAGCTGAACAGTTGTAGTTCTTGGTTGAATCTTCGTCTCCATTGCCCGTCAACGCAAACGGGACCGACAATTTTTCAAGCATTTTCCTTTCGAATCGACCAAGGATTTCTTCATCCGCTTTTGATACTGTAGATGCTTCAGCGCTGGGATTATCAGGGTCGTATATAGGATCTCCTAAGTAGTTTGAGTGAGTTCGAGCTTTACTACTAAATTCCCTTCTGAGCCAGAAGAAACAGCGTTTGGCAAGAGTTATTCTTCGTTTAAATTCTTACGAGATGTTGTTGTCAGAGTTAATAGTGGAGCCGAGGTAGACAAAGTCCCGTAATACCTCAAAGTTTTATCTGTCAATGGTGACGTTCTATCCAATTCGTCGATGTTGTGTATCCTTTCGTGTTGACAGCATATACTTAGTCGTATACCCTCATTTTCTGCTAATCCCATTTTTGCGGCTTCCTTCTCTATACTAGCAAACGTGGCTATGACATAACGTTGAGTCCTGACAATGATGCTAATATCGTCGGCGAATGCTAGTAGTTGCACCGATTTTTGGTAAATGTTGCCTCTGTTGTTCGCTCTCGAGTTTTGCACAATCCTCTCAAGAATCAAATTGAAGATGTCACCTTGCCTTAATCCTTTTTTGATGAAGCAGCTAGAATTCTCCATCGTCATTCTACACAAACGGACGAGTTTGTTCAATATACCAAAAATAGACATGGCTCTGTAAATTCGTCTCTATAAATGCTGTCGTATGCAGATTTGAAATCGATAAATAGATGGTGGGTATCGATTTGTACTTCTTGAGTTTTTTCCAGGATTTGCCTAAGTGTGAAAAATTGATCGGTTGTGGACTTTTCTGGCCTAAAACCACACCGATAAGGGCCGATCAGGTTGTTGGCCAACGGTTTCAGGTGTTCACATAATACGCAGATATGAATAGGAGCTTGTAGGTGATTCCTAGGCCTCTGTAGTTGGCGCAGTTCAGATGGTCTCCTTTTTCGTGGATCGGGCAAATTTAAGTGTTGTGTTTTAATTTGAATTATGTTTCGGAAGCCCGATTGTAGATATTTTAAATATTTTGTAGTGGATCGATGAGCACTTGCAAAAAGCAAAATTTCCAGTTGCTGAAGCTGTGGTAAAAAGTTCAACGCCGTCTTTTCTGCGCAAATGAAGGACTCAAGACCATAAATGTTATAAATGGCACTGAAAACTTCAAATTGCGCCAAAACATTGCAGTCGACGACATGACGTCTTGCCTGTACTTTTTGCACGATGTCTGGAACTCTAGTTCGATGATGAATACAAACTTGGCAGTGTAAAAAGTTTAGGTTTTACAATTCTTGTTTACTAACAAAATCTTTGCAAAAAAAATTTTACGATTCCCGAAAAACATTTCTCACATATGTTGCAAATTAGCAGTGCTATTAAAATGGGCTTTATTAAGAATCACAAGACTACCATTTCATTTATCATTTTTTTGCAAATCTTCCTGTTCTTCTAAGACTTGTTTTTTGCTTTAATGGTTCCTCAAAGTATTTTGTGTTTCTCACAAAGTGAAAAGTTTCTTTATAACCAGTTTGCAAATAAAAATAAAACAATAAAAAAACAACGTTTAAACTACCGGAAATATCTTTTTGTTTTAAACATGTTATCAAATGTGGTAAACAGTAATTATATTTATTTTTAAATATATCTACATAATGACATTTTATATTTACAATACAAGTAATAAAACACAAATAATTATGACCCTGAACTTGATGCACGTATGACATTACAACGAAATTATGCCACAACCCACGTTCGTAAAGTGCATTAATGTTATGATCTCATATTATGATTGTCATTTATTTACCTTCGAAGACACGTGCTTAAAAGTTAACAATCCAAGAAAAAAGTTTTGAAGTTCAAACGTTCGTTTGGTTCTGTTGATTGGTTAATCCAAAAAATTTGAATCACATAATAAGTGCTTTTATTTTCCTATTCTACGTAGACTTAGGCCGTGTGTCAATTGTGTTAAAATTTTAGCCAGTGGATACTTTTTTGACATTAGAGTGGTAAATAAATGCTTTAAAATTTTAACCTGGTCAACAGCTCGCTAAAGTTTATCCCTAAGCTAATTTTTGATATTTTGTATGCCTACTGAGGAGTGGGAGAAATTGAAAGCGAACTCTTGGATTAAGGAAAGAATGCGTATCCGTAGCTGGTAACTGGTATCCCTGTCAAAAGAGAGATATATTTTTAACTTCTGACTCAGATTTAAACATCAGCTACAGCATTCTGGCGACCCATTAAACGTCATAACCAGTGGTCACATGGTTAGAAAATGAAGATTAGAAAATGAAAAGCTACGAATTTTTTTTTACAAGAAAACTTAATTAACGATTTAAAGCTGGGTTTTTGAAAATGGATGGTTACAAAAATGTTATGATTTCATTCGTTTCGTTATAAATTATATGCGAAACATAATTAACTTGATTTTGAATGATAGCTATAATCATGAATACAAGTCATATAACAATATTTTTGTTACAGATAATTAAAATAAACAATTAATTAAGGCTTTTTGATGAGCTCTCTGAAATCTATTCGGCGAATCATCTCGAATTTTTACTAGATATCGGCTTTTTACCATAAGGTACCATAGACATGTCCAAACAGTTCAAATTACATTCATCTATCTTAGAATAGTTCGTCCAGTATGCACATTTTGCATTTATCCTTGAAATGAGAAATTGATTTACAGATTAATTTTATAAATAAGTAACGTCAGATTATTCTTCTTAAATATATTCACTTAATCGGGAAAACAAAAGTAAATATGTAGGAACATACTGTAGAATGAAGCCAGGCTTCGAATGATAATACACTTTTCTGTTTCATGTTTAACAATAATTTATTTAAACACACTCTTATTTCTAGAATTATATTATTTACAAAATAGTTTGTCATTTAACAATTCAATTACACTAACATATGTATTTGAAATCAAATACCAACGACTATTACCACTTTCCAAAATTCACTTAGGTAATTCACTCAGCCAACACTATTCAAATCACGTTCAGGTCACAATCTAAACTAACTCGCTGGTTAGTTTAGTTTTAGTTAGTCCAAAAGATATGGCATATGCTCGTTACCACTATTCCAGTCATTCATTCCAGCGGGCGCATACAGTACCACAAATTGATACTAAATGGATCTGTCCGATTTTCACATCATCAGGGTAAGTTCGTACACTGCAATCCGAATTTATAACAATACCGTTGTCCATGTCCTGGACCTATTGCATACACTCTAAAGTTTTTTTTTTCAATCTCGTATGCATTAATATTTCTGTTACTGAATCAATGTTGCCAATGAGGTACTTTTGGTACCCATCAATTATTTCCTCCGCTTTCTGACTTATTCGAAAGTTTATTTTTTGACTTAAGACCTTTTTGCAAAATGTCAAAGAATTGTTAACTGAAAAAGTGCTGCCATAGCGATGATTTGTTATTTTATATTCAAGACTATAGGAAAAATTCGAGTTTGAGTTCGCACGCGGTAGACATTCTGGTTAATATACAGAAACCCGTTTCATCTGATACTCTTATAGACTTAATAGTTTTCTCTTTTTCGTTACATATTTTTTGTTTCATAAAATCTAATTCACACCGTTCCAAAAGAAATTCACTTAAAAAAAAACACGACAAAAATAGCCACCACTTTTGAAACCTTTATTAGAAAAGTTTATCGTAGCAGTTCGTCTAACAGCAATACTGTTCCGCGTAAGCAACTCGGATCGCTGATATGGAAATGCAATAGTTTATGACACCCATGCAACCTCACCAAACTAGCATAGAACTATTCCTACTTTCCTGCGGTTTCAGTGTCAGCAATCGGCAGACGGCAATCGTTTTCCCAGTTTTTTTTTTTTTATTTTGCCCGCATTTAGGGGAGAGATCAAACTCACACCTCTATAAGTCAGTCTCTGTTGGACAACTGTGTGGGTCAGTCAGTGTTGAGATCGCAAATTGATCGGACCAAACCATGAACATTTCGGAGTACTAAATAGAACGTTTAAATTTTTTTGTTCGGATACATGTTTTGCGCTGAACCCCTTTTCTAAAGACGATAAAAGTTGCCGGTTTATTTGGTGTCATTTTATGTTAATTAAATTAAATTGTGTGCTTAGGCTTCTGCATACACATAAAATACACTGCAGCCTGCAGTAGTGAAAATCTGTGCCACACGAGTAGTGTGAAATTGAGTGTAATTTTATCTGAAGAGGAAAAATACCAGAAAGTTGTTAAATAATTATTCAGAATTTTATATTCCAATTGAAGAGACTACGAAACATATATCTATAAAGGATTTTCTCACTTCACACAGTCGTAAAAGGTAGGGTGAAAATTTAGTTTGTTGTAGATTTAAATTGTACTCATGCGTATCTATATACAAAAGAAAATGCGATAAATTATATATTCCCTTAACGAGTGAAATCCATGAACTGATTAATGAAATTGCTGTACGAAGGTTATATCAAATAAGGGACGAAATCCCATTATTCGGTAATACAATTCAGGCACAATGTTTTTTAATGGTAATTCACAATTTATTTTAGTAATCAATATCAACATTTATTTTATAACTTTCTCTTACAAAGAGAAAGATATTGTTTTCGTGATAATTTTTGACCTCGAGATTTTGATTGATTCTAAATAGATGATGATTTTTGAAATTCGGTTCGTCGGTTCGTCTGTCCATACAGGTCTCTCCAGCCTAAACGACTTGGCCGATTTTCATCAAACTTCGTATCCAGCGTTTTTTGGTTATAATTCTAGGCCATTTTTTTAGCCATGTTATTTCCAATAACTACCAATTACCATTTAGCCATGTTATTACCGCTGTTCCCGAAAACGGCTCTAACGATTTTGATTAAACTTCACATATGCTATAAGCAAATTAGTTTCAAAAAAACTGCATACCCAGTTTTTTTTCGATATATATCGGATTTTTGCATTTAGGCTATATAGAGAAAATTGTCAATTCCTCGCAAACTATTTCGCCTAATTGAATGAAATTGAATTTGTATACTAACGAGTGGTTTAATTTTAAGGGCCGATGTTGAATGTCAACCACACCTAAACGTCAAATTATTTTCTGCAATTCATTTGACATTTCTCAATTTTAGACTAACTCAATTTGAACCATGGAAAGATACACAATCGAGCAACGCGTTAAAGTTATTCAGGCTGATTTTGAAAATGGGCGTTCAAATCCAAATGCATATCGTTCACTTCGTGATTTTTCTTCGGAAAAATCGTGCAAAAATTTGAGCAAACCGGGTCTGTAGGAGATGTAAAGATGTGGCTGAAGAGCTGTCCATTTCAACTCGTCGTCGTGCCCAAAAATTGCACCTCTCACGCTCGTCGTTGATGAAGACTATGCATAAAGACTTGCATTTACACGCTTACAAGGTGCAATTGACTCAAGAACAAAAGCCTGTTGACCATTTCAATCGTCGTCAATTGTCAGAATGGTGGCAAGAAATGACAACAGTGGATGATCAATTTTCGAAGAAAATCATCTTCACAGATGAGGCACATTTTCACCTCAGTGGATTCGTCAATAAGCTGAATTGGGCGTTTGGGCATTTGGGCGAATGATAATCCAAGAGTGATTGTGGAAAAACTAATGCAACCACAAAGAGTGGCCGTATTTTTTCCAAAATGCCCGAATCGGAAGATAAAATGTGGACGATATGTAGTTTTAACATGATGGGGTGCCACTCGCCACACAGCTAACGAAACAATGGCTCTTTTGCGCGACAAATTCAATGGCCGGGTCATCTCACGTGGTGGCGATGTCAGTTGGCCGCCAAGATCATGTCATTTGACACCGTTAGATTTATTTCTTTGGGGTTATTTGAAAGAAAAGGTGTACGTCGATAAGTCTGCAACAATTTAAAAGCTAAGGGATGAGATAATTCGGCATAGAACCTCAATTATGCCTCAGCGTCATTGAAAATGTTCACCATCGGATGGAGGTGTGCAGCAGAGTTCGCGGCGGCCATTTGGCCGATATTTTTTTCTATATATAACCATACTTATATTATCTTATCATAACATTATCAACATCGGCCCTTAAAATTTAACCACCCTTTACTATTACTGTTTTCATGAGTTCCACATAATTGGTGTTGGCCCAAATATCCCGAAACGGAATTTTAATAAAATATCAAAATGCTTACTTTTATTTTAACAGTAAATGTTTAATTAAATGGAGGTTTCTTTGTAGCCACAACAAAATGGTTGCGCAATCTGCCTAGCGCCTACTTTAAACTGATCATTTTGTTGAGAGAGCTCGGGATTTTGATGGTCAGGTTTGATGTGTCGCTTTAAAGGTACAAAGTTTCAGGATGCTGAACCCAGCAGATTGCCACATTCGAAGTTGAGTCAGTTAAACGAAAGCCATTAGTCCGTAGCCCCCATCCAGTAGGTCGTAAAGTTCCTTCTTTTAATTGTCCTCAGTGTTTAGTTTGTTCCAACTAACAGACGGTAAAATACTTTCATAACTATCTATGAACAATATAACTGCTTGACTCGTCATATAAGCTAGTCTCACATTACGAAACGTAATGTACCACTTAATTGTTTAAGTTAATAATCACTATATACACAGCTATTGTGCAAAGTGGTAATTAGGGATAATTAATGATTCTAAGGGTTAAAAGTTGGGTTAGTTGGTAGGAGGTGATCATCAGATCATCATCAGGATCTACAAACAAATATTAACCTTCACCCCAAAAACTGCTTTTTAATATTTTAGTCTAAAGCTGCAAAAATTTAGATATCCATTTTGTCATTATAAGAAACGAGGTGCACGACTAGGTAGGAATTGTTCTTTGCTCTCTCGACTTTAAATTATGATTAGAAGAATTCATAGGCCGTGTGCCAATGGCGTTAAAATAGGGGTTCAATTTTATTCACTGGCTAATTTTTGACATTTCTGCAGAGATATCGAATATTGGCTTTTTGCTGTTTCAATTGGATTAAATGGAATATTATGTTAATACTATTTTTAATAGTTTTCGAAAAGAACTGGAATTAGATAAGAAGAGGGAATCGTCTGAAAACTCTTAGACTGCGTGTACAGTAGTGCGAGAAAGCTATGCGATACGAGAAGCGATGCGATTCAAGATGTAATAATTAGTTGAGACAAAATTATTTAAAAATTGCACCACATAACACAAACACTGACACGACCTGTTTGATTTTTTCTTTAAACGTCAAAATAAACACTTCTCGCACAAATTGAAAAAGTGTTCAGAAGAGTTTGTGTTCGAGAAGCATGCGAGAGGCTTGCAAGAATCCCGCATTTGTCGCATAAAAAATTGCTACACTGCGTGCGCGTGATTAAATTTACATGCTAACAGTTTTCTCGCACTCAAACGCTTCTCGCATCGCATCATTTTCTCGCACTATTGTACGCGCAGGCTTATACTTATTTATTATTGTCAGAAAAAAAATACTGCTGTACAATTTGTGTTCGTGATTAAGGATACGCATTCTACTTTGTTCAAGTTAAAAATATTTAACTATAGATAATGAAACAAATGTAATTACAACTTTTTTTAACAATTCCTTTTCAAAAACGGAATTTTAGTTTATTTTATAACCTTCAATACATTTTCTGATATAAAATACATGTTCTTTGATTTTTGGTTTAATAATCTAAACATTGTGCATTTTTCCCGACGCATGTGAACACTGGTAGGTATGTTTACCAAATGTCAAAATTTAGCCACTGTAAAAATACATGCAAGCTGTTGGAAGGTTTAAATTTTGAAGTCTCTATTCACCGCACTAATGTCAAACATTGGCCGTGTTCCTAGTCTTAGATTTCCTAAGTTAAATTTGCCGGTGCACTGTTCTCATTGGTCAATCGAACATATCACGTTACTGAAAATGCTCGACTGACCAATGAGAACAGTGAATAAGCGAAGTTAACATGGGAAATCTAAAACCCGGAACGCTGCCATTATCGACTGGCTAAATTTTAACGCAATTGGCACTCAATACTGAATTTAAAGCAAATCAGTGAACGCATACAAGAAGCAGAAAAAAAGATTTTTTTTGCTTTTGACCAAAACTCAGTTAAGAGACTTACAAATGTCAATAGTAACATTGGTTTTCAATATAATTCAGCTTAGTTCACAAAAAATTATCAGTTTTACAAATTTCACCTAAAAATAGAAATTCGTAATTCGAGTTTTTAAGGAAAAATAGGGTTGATAAATTTCTGTTTTAACCATGGTATTTCCAATTACAATTGGCTTTTTACCTAAAATGTCACTTTCAAAAACCTCACTGTGTATTGATCTAATAGTGCTTTCACACTGAACCGAAAACTGAGTTTACACCTGAAACCTTCATTGAAAACCGCAGCTTTTTCATAAATTTGCAGTTTTCAAAAACTAGTAGGTTACGCCGTAACCGTATCGAAAAAACTTCGCAGACGTCATCTCGTTGAAGTTTGTCTGAACAAACACACCTGTTCATACGTTTTACATGTGTTACATACGTCCCACAAAACAGCTGATTAACTGCTGCGAAAAAAAAATGTATTTTTTCATTTCACTTCAACTGTGGCTCTGGCTTGTGAAACTATAAAATAATGGAAATTGCAAAAAAGAAGAAACTTTGGTGTGTGAAAGACGAGGAGTACCTGGTAGAGCTATGGGAATAAGCATGAGAGTCGAAAATTGTTGTCAAAATCTTTATATTTGTTTGCTTTTTAGTTTCAAATGCTAATATTATTTTCAACATACATATTTGAATTAATTTTGTTCAATTAATATACACAAATTGTATAGCTGATTGAAATGTCAAACAAAACCTGGTCAGAGTTCGGTCTGAAAGCACAAGTGTTTTTCGAAAACTTTTTGCCGAAAACTCAGTTTTCGATTCGGAGTGTAAGCACTGAAACAAGAATATATCAATTATAAAGTTAATCCGGTCGGCTGCATCAAGAGAACGTCATTTCATTTCAATACTTGCTCTATTATAGGACCAAGTACAAACAAAGCATTGTGTGAATTACCATAAAAAAGTGCTATAGCCGAAAAGCGTAAATAAACAACCTAATTAAACTAAATAACGACCATTTTTTGTATCATAGAATGAGTACTCTTTATTGCGTTAATAATGCTAAATTGCCTCACGCTGAATAGAGATAACAGTCATAATTAAGTAAATGGTAAAATTTAAACGGAAGGGAACGTAAAATTTATTTGTATGTATTTCTCCACTTGAGCTATTTACAAGTATTCATCTTTGAAGTATTTAAAAAGAAATGTAACTACTCATGCAATTATACACCCATAATTATACAATAGATAAGTCATTTTGATTAACTGTTGACAGGTTATAAGTTCATCTTCTTAGTTCATATAATTTGCAACACGAGTCGGAATTTGCTATGGAAAACATTACATGCTTAATGTTTTGTTTTTTCCCTTTATCGCCTTATGGTACTGTAAAAAACCTGTTTCCTTAATCCACTCACCAATTGACTTTTTGACACTAACTTGACGTGAGTGTGCTGCTCTAATGACAATCAAACAATTTGTGTTTATCTTAAGCTCAATCGCTATTAACATTTGTTCAGATACACGCGTTCCACTTTCTTGTAAATTTTTTAGTATAATTAAAAAAAAATCATAAATTTTGTATGATACACCAAAGTGACATTTCGATCTTAAACATCATTATAAACTTGCAAACCAGTTTCGTTAATCCACTTATTTGCTTTAAGGGAACAGGTCTAAAGTTCAGATACTATTATAGCTATTTAAATTGCTTCAAAACTAATCATCCTTATTTTAAAGACAAACCAATGAGATTTTTCAATTTCAACTGAAGCCATTAACTTAAAAAAAAATGTACCCTACTTAAGATTAAGATTGAGATTATATAAAACATGGTTTTTAAATACCATTTTAAGTGTTGCAAGTTATTTTCTTATATAAACAACTAATTTAAAAACAATAAAATTAATGTGGGAAATTAGTCTCAAATTGTCAAATATGAATTACCAAATCATAAAACTTTTAATGTTTAATAAGAAACACGGTCTGTAGGTGATATGCCCAAGCATGGCCCACAACGTACTGCAAGATCGGCTGAAAACATTACTGCTGCTCAAGGAAGTGTTCAAAACAATCCATCAACCTCAATTTGACGCCGTTCTCAGGAGCTTCGTCTTCAAAGAACAACTTTGGCCACAATTTTGCGCAAGGATTTGCATTTGTATCCATTTAAGATTCAGTTGACACAAGAGCTTCTTCCATAAGACCATTTACGGCGCCGAACACATGCCGATAGGATGTTACAGCTAGCCCATGACAACCCCGATTTTCATGAAAAAAATCATGATGAGTGATGAGGCACATTTTTATTTCAATGGTTATGTGAATAAACAGAAAAGTCTGTTCTGGGCAAGGGAAAACCCTCAAATTATTCATCAGTCACCTTTGCATCCATTAAAAGTTACATTCTGGTGTGCAATTTGGTCAGGAGGAATCATTGGACCTTACTCCTTTGGAAATGAAAACGGCGTAACGGTAACTGTGAATGGGTAGCTATATCGTGATATGATTGAAAACTTTTTAACGCCACAACTGCATGCTTTGGGCTTGATTAACATGTGGTATCAACAAGAAGGTGCCACATCGCATACAGCCAGGATTACAATGGAATTACTTCGAGACCTCTTTCCACAACAAGTTGTTTCAAGGAATGGTGATGTTGATTGGGCCTCCACGGTCGCCTGATTTGACTGCTCCGGACCTCTTTTTGTGAGGATATTTGAAAAGCAAGGTTTATGCAAACAAAGCAGAAACGCTTGAGCAACTCAAACAAAATATTCGTGATGAAATTAATGAAATTCCGCGTGAAATGTGTGAGAATGAATGAAAAATGTGCTTAAAAGAGCTCGCATTTGTGCGACTAACAGAGGCGGACATTTACCTGATATTTTAGTCCATACATAATTGCCGATATTAAATAAAACATTTATCAATATAAGATCCATCCTCTTTCATTTGATCAAAAATTATAAACAAACAAGGTAGTATACCTTCTGGCGGACACCCTGTAGAAGAAGTAGTAAAAAGGCTTCCATTATTTTTCCAACAAATGGTGCAAGTATACTGTATCTCAAGTAGTAAACGTCCTATCGGAAGTACCACAAACGCCGTAAGATAAAGAGATTTCGTACTAAAACAAACTTCTTGGACAGTTGCTGTTTGATTGGTTGATTCTGATTATGATCCTGATATTGATTTCGTTTCAAAACTTTCGTCTACAATGCCAATTGTAAATATCATGGAAATCTTCGAGTCTGACTGGCATGTGTACACTGTTTCAATTGCCCAGGAGCTAAACACTGCACAAACCCGTTTGTAATAATTTGAATAAAGCTGGCTACAAAACGAAGTTCGATATGTATGGATGCTACGCGAGCTCCTCCCACATGGACCTAATTTACATTAGCGATTCGCTACTGATCGACCGCTTCGGAATTGGGATTTGACTGATGATGAAAAGTGTATAACTTACGATAAGCCCAAGCGAAAACAATCGTGGTCGAATCAGGGTGAGCAAAAGGTGGCTAAGCCAGGATTGACGACGGCCATGAAGGTTTTGCTGTTTGTTTGGTGGGATTAGCAATGAACCATCTAATATGAGCTGTCCCCAACTGCAAAACTCTTATATTGTAACTGCACTATCAACAAATGGAACGCCTAAAGAAAGTAATCGTCCAGTAGCGAAAAAGCATGGCTAATGGTTAAGGAATTATGTATCATCAGTACAATGTCAGCTCACATACCTCTAAAGTAACTCGCCAAAAACTCCAGGAGCCCATATAATATATCCAAATCACCGATTTGTATTTTCTTCTCCTCGTTTAATATGCAGATATTTATGTTGTTTTAAAAAAAATTTCGTTCTTTAGAAGCATCAATAAAAGGTTCAGCAGCTAATTAATTCCCCATTCCTTAAAATAACAAAAATAAAACGTACCAAAGCAAGTTTTCACTTCCTTGAAAACAAATCTGAATTTCCAGTTTGAACGGTGTTCTAATAATTTTAGCTTAACCAATATTGAAAGCTCTCAAACGACCTTCATTCATGCAAAATTCTAACAATAAGATCTCAATATAATTAAACGTCATATAGGTTGGAATAATTAACATCTTCTTAAGAATGTCCAGGGTTAGTCTTCACTAAAAGCAAACAAAATATGTAAATTTTAAATAAACACGTTCAGCCTTTTTTTGTTTGCAAACAAAACCTGAATCAGCTAAATTCGATGTTCCCCCGATGCTGTACATTGTGTAACCATCAACGTCTGCAAAATGTTACAAATTGCATAACTTTTACTCATACGTGTGGATCACGGCACTTCAGGAAAAAGGTGCGAATGTAACTCGCCATTCACTCGATTACAGCACTGGCACTGGTCTGGCAAGAGAATTCGCAAACTTGATCTAGCCATTTGTCCAGCGATCGAGGTGGTAACTGAACCTACTACTTACTACAATATTGATGGAAAACCAAAAACAAAGAGTTGCTAGGCTGAACGTTGAGTTCATAGTAAATTTGTTGGATTGGGAAATCGAAAGTGATTTCATATTCTAATAGTAAGCAATCATTTAGATAATTTTATTCCAATTACACATCAAATTCATTGGACTGGAAAACGTTGTTTTGGTATTAAGGTACAAAAATTAAGTAACACAAATAATTACTAGTTACGGTTTTAGTGGTTTTAATAACTTTGAGCTTGTTTTGTATTCGGATACACGGGTTAGCATTTAAGTGTACATGGCTTGCAGCTAGGCGTACTGTTTTATCTCTATAGAGGGATAAATAATAATGAAAACATATGAGAAGGCTACAATCCACTGTGTGGCTTTATGGCAAAGAAATATTAAAATTGACATTGTCGCAACATATTGTTAAGACAGTTAATCAAAATCTTGTGTCGTTCGACAAAAAAAACCGATTTCTGCTGCATATGGTATGTCGTAGGGTATACGAATGGTTTTTGTAGGAAAACGTTTCCAAAAAACAGGCGTGGGTCTGAACGATGCATGGACGAAATATTTGTTTAATCAAACCCAATGATTTTGCGTCAAACATTTTTTTGAATATGTATTTTTTTTTTTGGAAACGCACCCAAAAATTGGACGCGGCTAAAAACCTTATATGAACAAAATATAGATATTCAGATTGATTACATATGTTTCTCAGTCACTATTTCAAAATTCCCTACTATGCTTGGACAAAAATAATGTTTTTCTAAAAAGTGGGCGTGGCAGTGAATGGAGTTTGAAAATTTTTACACTTAGGAGGATCTAACAAGTACCAAATTTCATTATTCTAGCTCAAAATTTAAAGCCCAAAAATCGGTGATCTACATACGGACGGGCGGACGGACGGACAAACAGACATGGATTAAACGACTCAGCTAGCGATTCTGAGTCGATCCATATTGTTTGAGGTATATCTAGCTAAATTATTTCTCCATGTTAAAAAATATGTATCTAAACTAATATCCTCTAATGGGACAGGATATAAAAAGGCTGCCCAAATATGTGAAATGGCAGTACTTTCATGACAACGAATCCATTCTTGGGTCTAGATCTGTCAAAAACCCATTTTGACCAATTTTTATTACATTTTTGATCTCAGACTGATTTTGCAGATCTGGGTTTTTCGGCAGATTTACCCCTTCTAACTAATAAAAATAAGAGCTGCCAATTAGAGAGATTTGTTTTATTATTACATATTTCGGTTGTGAAAAAACGATGGTTTATCATTAAAATGGTAGCAGTTCTAAGTGAAATATTAATTAAATAAAAACAAAGGAAATTTATGATGGAAAAATATTCGATAAACAAACGGGTCTTAATCGTTAAAACATTCCATCATCGATTACTGTGACGATGAGAAAGTTGCGTGAAATTTTTGGGAGAAACAACGTGCCAACAAAACTATTTATCGTGTAGTGAATGATTTCGAAGAAAGAGGGTCTGTAGGTGATATGTCCAAGCATGGACCACAACGTACTGCAAGATCGGCTGAAAACATTACTGCTGCTTATGGAAGTGTTCAAAACAATCCATCAACCTCAATTCGGCGCCGTGCTCAGGAGCTTGGTCTTCAAAGAACAACTTTGGCCACGATTTTGCACGATTTTATTTCCATTTAAGATTCAGTTGACACAAGAGCTTTTTCCACAAATCGCCTGATTTGACTGCTCCGGACTTATTTTTGTGGGGATATCTGAAAAGCAAGGTTTATGCAAACAAACCAGAAATTAGCAACTCAAACAAAATATTCGTGATGAAATTAATGAAATGCCGCGTGAAATGTTTGAGAATGTAATGAAAGATGTGCTCAAAAGGGCTCGCATTTGTGAGACTAACAGCGGACATTTACCTCATATTATATTCCATACATAATTGCCGACATTTAATAAAACATTAATCAATATAAGATCCATTCTCTTTCATTTAATCAAAAATTATAAACAAACAAAGTATACCTTGCAAAAACTAGTTAACATTATTTACCACCATTAGCGTAAAAGGGTCTAACTTATCGCAAGTTGATCTTATTTTTGTCATTAAAAAGATGTTCATGCAACGTTGAAAGTTTTCCATTTGCAACATTGGTCATTGACATCTTTCTCTGCTCTTCAGATTTTGATATTTTTCATGATTTACATAAAGAACCATTTACTCACTCGCAATATAGCCGGATTTGACAGTTTAAAATCTGTGACTAATTTTGCATTTCTAAGATTCTACGTATCACGTTTACTTATACAAGAAATGTAAAACTTTTACGAATGAGATATTTTAATCCTAGTCGCCCTCTTTTAAGTTAACTGTCACTTGATTTTTTACGAGTACACAAATGGGCCACACTCGAAATCCTACCTCCTGAAAGTAAATTCATAATTATCATAAGAACATTCATGAACCGTTAATTCTCTGGCGACAGAATTGCCTCTTATTTTAATATAACAAGCATACGAACGGAATCAAACGTCAGATATACCAATATTGCATTAATATTCATAGATAACCTTGAACTTGAAATATTTAATGCTGGTGTGCACCCTTTACGAATGGAAATAAAATATTATTTCATTGGATCCGTGTTAATCTGATCACGTATTCAAAGTTATTATACATGTACAACACTTTCGATCTAACATCTGCGTAATCGTAAAGAATATGGAAAAGAAAAACTAGTTTTTTTTTGTTTGTAATTCCGGTCGAATTGGAGGTGAATTTGTTTGGTTTTATTTTTGATTGCAAATTCTTTGATTGTTTCCCGTCACGGAGTTTAAATACAAAAACCGGAATGATGGTTTTTTAATGGAGTCTGCAATTATCTCTTTTTTATCTATTGATATTTTTGCGCGCAACTTTGAGAAATCGATTTTTTTTAAGGGATAACAAAACGCACACATATAAACATAACAAACATGTTGCATTATAGAAGTTATGTGCAATTTTGCACGAAGTGCTGCCAGCTTTGAATGCTTTTCAATTCAATTTCAATTCCACGATGTTTTGCGTTCCAATGATGTTTATCAATGATAAACTTTATAACTAGACCCTTAAGACTTATTCAGACAGGACTAATACGAATTTATAATTGTGGCAAATAATTATCTTTCATTCGTAATGACTATACACGAAAGTGACATTCAATAGCATTCAACATGACGAATGCGTTACACGTCATCATTCGATAATGATAGAATGTTAAGAAATTATCTAAACTTTTGTGCTTGACAGTTTTCGGCATGTCGTTCTTTCATCATGAAGTATTTTTTTCAGTTGCAATGGTGCTTTCAGTATTGTTGGTGTTTCTGTGTCATTACTGACATTACTTCTCTACCAACATTGGAGTAAATCATTAGCATTGAGTTTTCATTGACAAAATCTCATGATTCTATTTTTCAAACAGAGATCTATGCAGAGTCGGGGTCATGATCCCGAAAATCCAAAATCCCGAGAAATATTCAGGATTTTGAATTTTAGGGATTATTTTTGGTTTAAGGGATTTAACATTTTCGGGAATTTTGGTTTAATAGATTTTTGGTTTAAGTGTTTTTACATCTACATGGTTTTGGGATTTTGGAAGCTTTACATTTTTGAGATTTTCAATTTTGGGGATTTTTGTGGTTTTGGGTTTTTTTTTATTTTCTAGATTATGTCCACCTCTGGTCTAAACAATATAACTCTCTACACTAGAATTAATTAGAAAAGCACACATCAGCATATTAGTTTTCTTGGCCTTACACAATATGTATATGGTATATCATCCCAACACCTTTAAGGGCCCAGTTATAACTCTCATTGGAAATTTTCTTTTACTTCTTGCGGCTTTTTTATAAACTCAATCATTGCCGAGTTGGTGTCAAAACAAAGCTTATGAATTTAAGAACATGATTATCCAAAAATATTAAATAAAGATTATTACAGTTTCCTCAGAAAATCTCTTCTTATTTTACACTGATCAACATTTATTTCTATGAAGTAATGACTTTCCATTTCACCGAACTGAAACGGAAATTTCCAATAATTCCTATAGGAAGCTATGGCGGTGACATTTCAATTCCATTATGTGTTGTGTTCCAATGTAGTTGTTTAATTATAGCTATAACTAGGCAATAAAAAAAAAGGAAATCAAATTCTGTAATTTTTTTATACCCTTCATTAGCATTTCCATTGGCATTACTTTTACTCAATGCTAAAATCATTAGTTACTCCCATGCTTCTCTACAAAAGTGTCAATTCTCTCAGAATGATCTCCAGATAGAAGCGCAATGACTTGTATGTACTGTTGCTAGTAATGTTTATCAACTTGGTGTGCCAGTTATTAGAAAGCTTCTCTGAGGATATTCCTTACGAAATCCTTACGATATTCTTTCAATTTTGTTCGTTTTTATTTCAAAAAGTAACACAAAATTTTGAATCACATATTCGCTAAGGCATTTAAATTGGCGGTGGTGTTACATATGTGAGATCCATAAAATTCAGACCTATTTTTTTTAACACGATCAGATCTGTGTCGTAGCGAGCTTAATACATGCATCATCTACGAGCAGAGATTTGCCACAGCATATAATATACATCCACAGGCTCATCATTCAGTGCATTTGTTAGTGGGACATAATAGAACGTAGAAGTTATTAATGTTAAATATTACTAACAAAATCAATCATTCAATCACACTCTTTTACTCTTAAGAGGGTATATAGCAAGAGTAACGTTGATTGATGGATCACTCTTTTTGAACATGACAATACCAACTAAGCCACCCCAACCATGAGATGAGATAACTTACGGATACGAATTTCCTTCCGCTGCTTCAACTGAGATTATTTGATTCAGTAAAACTACATTCTCAGCAGAGGAGAACTGTTTCTGTCAAAATAACATTCATTTCTGATCTACTAACTTTCTATTGAATCTATTGGAAGAGTCTTGCATTTTTTTATAAGAAGAATCTTTAATAAAATGAAATAACAATCAGTACCTACATATATTGAAAAAAGGACAAATGACATTTTATGCCAACTATAAAAAAAAAAAAAATAATAATAATAATAATAAAATAATGTAATAAAATAAAATAATAAATAATATAATAAAAAAAAACTATTTATATCTGAATCTGAATAGGTAGGTATTTCATATTGATATTAACAAAGGTAAATGTGCCCGTTTCATTTTTTGTTGCCGGCAACACTATCCATTGCATGCAACTTCCTCAGCATCCGTCGCGGTCGCTTCTCTCCTTTTTATTTCCCATTTCATGCCCCAATGCAACCAGATCGAGAAACATGATAAAACAACAACAAAATCGTATCCCCCAGTCTTAATCTTCACTCTATTGCGGTTTTACGGTTCGCAATCGCAATTGTATATCCAACGTGTGGTTTGTCCATTTTGGGGGGAAGGAGCACCTAATTCTCATCATTCTGCTTCTGCAGCACCGACAACAACACAGTGTTGCGGTGCCGTCAGTTGGAATTAAGCTCGCGTATTGGTCAGACTGTGTAAAAATAAATTCTACGCAACAAAAACATTGAATCGATTCACAAACACAATAATCAGAATCACATATCGGAAGAGAGGATTTGTGCAGATTCATTTCGTCATAAAATTAAGTAAAATGTGTCCCTTAGCTTCAGCTACTTCTAATTATGTGTAGGTGAAATGTCAAAGTGTCATAGTGTCATACATGTGTGCAATGTTTGCAAATATTGATTTATTCCAATCAACAATAATTAATACCAATCTACAAGCAGAAGGAGTCAAATAGGTATGCCATTGTGTCACCATTGTGTGCGTATGTATTGTTTTATTTTTACACAAAAGATACGACACAACGGAACCGCTCTAATTTCTTGGTCACATTATACGTTCATTCATTACAATGTGTAAATTTGATAAATAAATATCAAAGTTCAACGCTTAAATTTGAAAACAAAGGAATAGTCACGCCAAGCCACCGTATAAACGAATGCTCACAATAAATAAACATTAAATGAGCTTCGCTTTGGTTTCGATAAAATCTACACTGCCTAAGACGAGATCTTAAGTTAGAAGCTACGAGAAAGCGTTCAGCAGATTTCTTTCTCTCTACATGAGAAATGATAAAAAAAAAACATCAGTGAAGAGTGAACCCCTTTATTTAATCACGACTCGTTCTTTTGTGTAGTATTCAGATTTAAAGAGGCCCTAAGTGTATATCGTGCAGTTGTATACAAGTTTTACTTTTGGGCGAATAGTGAGTGTAGTAAAAGTGCTGGAGAAAGACTAAGGCTGGTATGCACCAACATATAATGAACTACTCATAGGTTTATGGAATTCCTTGTTTTATATCCTGAATTGTTAACCACTCAGCATACACAAGATGAGTGCAAAGTAATGGGATAATAAGAGTGAACTAATTTTTGCAAATCTAGTTAAATGAAATTGTGCTTCGAGTTTAAGAATCTAAAAAGTGATCCAATGAGAGTTTCCTGATGTTGTTTTAAATGAAACCCAAAAAATCAATGTGTTGTGTGAAACCTTTATTTATTGTGCTAGTTTGGTTCGCCGTTTATGTTAAAAGATAGTTTCCTTCAATTGTTGCCCACGACTATCTCTTAAATGGTCCATTCTTTGGGTCCAATTTTTGACCACTCTTTCAAGTATATCCGTCGGCATTCAATGAATAACACAAGTTAAACTGAATTCCAAAACTTCTATCGTTTCAGAAATATATATACGTTAACAGAAGATTTTACATATCCCCATAGAAAGAAATCCAATAGTGTCAAATCACAAGGTGTTGGTGGCCAATTGATAGGACCATTTCTTGAGATGATGTTTTAATCGAACTTTTCCCTCAATAAAGCGATTGATTCGTAATCTGAACGGCATTTAGTACCATCCTGTTAAAACCACAAGTCAGCTATATATCTTGCATTTTCGCAAACACAAATTCATCTCTAGCGATCTCTTCCTGATTTTTTTTAAAGAAATACGGTTCGATGATGCCGCCCATCCATTAACCGCACCAAACGCTGCATTTTTGGGGTTGGTTGTTGAATTGCCCCTGGCTGTTCTTAGGCCCGAATATGGCAATTTAGATTTTTAACGTACCTTTGTAAAACTAAACTGAGCTTCGTCGCTAAGATCAATGTTTTGATAAAAAACGGGTCAATTAAAAGATGAATTTTGAAATAAGTTTCTACAATTAGCAAGCGTTGGTCCGGCGTAAGTCATTTCTAGATGAAATGGCAGTGCATTGTGAACACAAACGTCATATTGGTCATATTGACAAGCCAGTTGCCAAATATTAACTACAGAAACAACGTTGGATTGGATTGGATCACCCGTTATAAAGAATTCAATTAACAACATGTAAATTATACAACACACCTCAAGAATGCGGAATTATTGTCATTGGTTATTTGACCAATGTTCGGTGTGCTGTTTTAATGCAACTTGAATTTCACAAGACTACTCCCTCTTCATCTTTTTGAAATATCAATTTTTGAATTATCAATTGTCAAAAAAAGCAATTGAGTTGATATCAGCTTGAACTTCATAAAACCCACACATGAATGGTGGTGAGAAGAAGCTTAGCTCTGGATCCTAACATTAGCAGTCCTATCGAGGTATCCTTTCTGAAAAAAAATCCTCGAATTTGTTCGAATTGGAAAAATCTGTATCGAGATTTACACCCCTATCGAGGTTTCCGTTCGGAACAAAATTTTCTCCGATTTATTCGATATCGGAGAATTTTTTACCGAGGTACCCCTTCCGATTTGCATTTCGAGCAGATCTACCGGCGAAATGCACAACGATATACGCTTAGAATTCCTCGGAAGTTCTACCATTGAAAATTTTTGCGGAATTCTTACGAACACTAAAACCACCACAAAATTGTGAGTAAAATAATCAGCCCGTGGAAAGAACTTCCGAAACGATAGTCATTTCCGATCGGAACTAAGTTTACACATCGAAGTATCCGTTGCGGAAAAAAAATAAATGAAGCATATTAACATTTTCGTACGTTTGACAATCTGTCAGCTGTGTTATTTTAAAAATGTCAAAAGTGAATAAAAATTCTCAGTAGGTACCCGTAGTACGGCTTAGTTAAGTTTCACATCAAAGTTTATTCAAATTTATTCTAACACATTCGTATGCATTTGTTCCCTTATACATATTTATATATGTCTTATTGGTTTTTTTAACTGATTTTTACTTAAGACCGTTCCCGAACGCAATTTTTGTGGATCCATTTTCGGAAAGAAATTGAATTTCTTAAGACAAACTTTTGACAGCCAACCGACTACAGCGAACAATGGTTGGCGGTATTTTATGTTTGCTTTAGCTTGGGATTACGTTGGCTCTCCATCGCCATTTAACATTTTTCAGTAAAAGGTCATGCACATATTCAGCATCAATTCCCGGCTTAAACAATTTTTAAAAGTATCTTATTTAGTTAATAAAAAATGGTCTATTAAAAAAGCTGACACAAGTTGAAGGTAATCAACTACTGAGAATGATTATTAATGATATAATAATTGATCATTAAAAAAATCTGTTAAATGTAAATATTCAAGCGTGCAAGGGAGAAAAACTAACTGACTTACCGAAGACATTTTGATGATACAGATCACCCAAAATAATATCTGAATAAGTTCTGTAATTTACAAAACTGACAACATAAACATTTAAAAAGTCTAGCAAAATAAGAAACCGTTAACTTATCATTTGCCAGTTATACTCGTATTTCTTGGCAATTAAACTTATTTTAATAAAAATTCAATAGATTTATATCGTCATTCGTCATCTTATTAAAGCTAAAATACTAATGATTTAAAATAAAAAACACCATTAGATCAGTTGCTGAAATAACTATAGGTGTATATCGACAGTTCATCACAACTCAATGAATCATCTAACAAACATGATTTAAATGCTTAAACCGATTAGATTTGTGGTATCTTAGCTTTCTAGAATCCCTAATGCAAAGATCCATTACGAGTAATAGTATATCGACGCCAACAACCTGTCAATGATTAGCATAAAATGTCAATATTTGCATGTTTTCGTTGGAACTATACTAGGCTTTTGAAAACTTTATATTCCATGTAAACACTTTCCTACTTTCGTATTCAATTTAATTGATTCGTATCAATCAAATAATAATAATCAGTGTTTACTTAATAGATGGTAATTTGTATTTAAAAAGGTGATGATTTTTCAGGATGCTAATGTCAACAACTGAGTATAGAATAATAAACACTTTCTCACTGTCATCTCTGTCTGTGTTTATGCTTTGTTTTTTTTTTTTTCTTGAATCAAATTTTTTGAATGAGCGATTTAATGTGATTCAGGTTGGTGAAAGGAGGGAGATTTCTATTTGTGTCCTCAAATGGCTCTATTCCTGCAGATAGACATGAAAAAATGTTGTTGTACAAAAGTAGTTGGAATCAATTAATTTCTAACATCAGATCCTCAAACTGAACCTAAGTAAATACTTGCTGATGATCATGCTTCTGATTTTAGATTTACTTCAACAGATCTTTAGAGAAGTTTTGCAAAAACATCTCCAAGTGTGCGTCATTTAAAACAATCTAACTAACACGACACGAGCATCATTTATGAAACAAATGCTGTACTCTTGCTTAACAAATTAGTGTTCCTGATGTTATAACTAGTCCAACGTTTTCTACTGCCTTGCCAATAAAGATAGAATAGCAAGTCTACTTTTTACTCTAAATATAACGCTTATGAAGTTTTATTCTTCTAGGAAAAGCGTATTAGTAGCACAATTTGCAAATTCCCTCAAAGACGTATATTGCAAAAACAAAAATATCCGCAAATAATAATAATAATGGATAACTCGTTTTTTTTTTGTTTTTTGAGATATTTACGTTTTTTTGCTATCTTGGTTCGATATGAATGTAGTGCAATGACCAGCAAACTCATTTCCTGATCTACTACCATCTTTCTTTATCGCAAACCTAGTAGACATCCTAGTTTTCCATTGCTCTGTGAATAGAAAATTCTTTCAATTCGTCATTTGTACTGTTTTAAAATACAGTAAAACAGTACAATACTTCACTTTTTAATGAAGCCTGGGAATCGTAATGATTGGTAAATTTTAAACCAAAATCTACGTGGCAATTATTCAAATATGGTACCCATACCAATTTTTCGTACTACCGCATATAGAAATTTTTATTCTCTATCTTCATATCGTTTATATAATAAGCTTCCTCGGTCAATCAGATTAATAACAACGCTTGGAATCTTGTCAAACAATGGCTTTTCGATAATAAATTCGATAATTTGGGATTAATTTAAACGATTTTTTTTATATAATCTATGTATTCAAATATTTTCAAAATTACGTTATAACATAGCATTTTTGAGTTTATCAATAGTAATCTGCTTCCTTCTATTCTAGTAGTATTTTCTAATTAGATTCCATTGCATAATGATTTATAGGGTCCACACAAAACTTTGTTTTTTTTTTTTTTAATTTTATAGTAGCTCTTTGATGAGGCATTTAACACTATTTTTTGTACTCTGTGTATAAAAAAAAAGAATGTCTTCTCTTTTTCTTAAACTGTATACTTAAAGAACTTATAAACACTTTTGTTATTTCGGAACTTTAAATCTTGTATTGAATTTTTAAGAAATTAATTATCCATCTATCTAGCTATGTGGGAATTCTATTGCGAAAAAGTGTTTAAAAAAAGCAGAACCTTTTTTGCCGATTTCTCAAGAGGATGGAAAGTGAAGTTACCCACTCTTTGCGTACAGGTTACGTTATGTTCTGAAAAATCAAATTTTATGGCTAAAGCGTCGTTCAAATCCGGAAAGTTTCGTATATATTAATGGAACGAGCTCTTGTAAATATCGCGCTTATGTCACGCTTAATAAATATTTACTAACAAATTAAATATGCCTTGCTTTATTTTCTTCTAAATATATAGCAAAAGTTTATGTTCACACTTAAAAGTATGGAAAGTGAAGTTACCCACTCTTTGCGTACAGGGGACGTTATGTTCTGAAAGTTTCGTATATATTAATAAAACGAGTTCATGTAAATATTACGCTTATGTCACGCTTAATAAATATTTACTAACAAATTAAAACTGCCTTGCTTTATTTTCTTCTAATTATATAGCAAAGGTTTATTTTCACACTTAATATAGCTTATAAATATTCAAAGGGGTCTCTTAGTGTGATCCCTGCAATTACACTAGCAATTCAAGTTTTTTTTTTTTAAAACAGTGATAAAAAATTAATTTCCATTGACCTATATCAAAAGAATGTCACACCTAGTAAATCTACAAGAAATATTACTAATTTTGTTTACATTTTTTTGCTTCTGATGGAATAGAATTTGCAGATGGTTTTGACAAATTAGCATCTGCTTTAAGAACGTTCAACCAAAATGTTTAAACAAATAATTTTCACTTCAACCTTTGCGTGTAAATAAAAATAAACCTCTAACAAAAAAAAAAAAATTACTTGTGAAATCATGTTTCCAAACAGATATTAGCGATTTAGAATATGTGGCACTTTCACTTTTGTATTTTTACACTCTTGAACTAAAAAAACAATTTTTTTTTTAAATTTATCTAACCAACCAAATTCCTCGACTAGAAACTTCAATAGCTTATCACCATTACTTGTTATAGAGTCTATCTATGTGGTCAATTAAAACGACCGATTTAGGTCAGGTGAGTCATTACCTAATAGCGTAATGAAATTAAAAGTGCGTTTTGTTTTTTATTTGCATGTTCTTGATAGTTGTCCATTGATCTCGTTAACTAGAACTATCGATTATAATTATAGACGTGCTTGAGATGATGTAATGTCTTAAAGCGCAACAAAATCTTTGTACCGACGCTTTTGTTCAATATGTCAGATTGGTTATCTCTGTGCTAATGAAAGCAATATCTTCATTTTCTGCTGTTATATATCTCTCACAGGTGTGGCAAACCTATAATTCGGATGTAGAGCCTCAGAATACTTCCGCGTCTTCTACGGTTCTAGGCAATTTGATTTCTCTCATGCAGGTGGCCATGGCTCAGAGGAATGCGTAGTTGACTGCTAAGCCAAACGTTGCGGGTTCAAGCCCCAGCTTCGGCAGCATTTGTTTTCTACGAAAATCGCCAGCTTATCTGAGGCCACCTGTGCGATAATATGAGACAATATTAATCTAAGTCTCCTCCTCTGTGCCACGTAGGTGTATGTTATATGTCTTTCCTTCTTTGTATCTATCTGTCTCTGTCTGTTGTATTAATGTCTTGATCTGTCCCAGCCGATGGCCTCAGTCGCCAGTGCTGTTACGTGTCTGTAGTTCGTTGCATTCATGTGCGAAGTACTGTGATGTCCAATGTCCAATGATTTCTCTCTCACTGTGAAATATTGTCCTCGGTCCATTCCGAATTTCCTTATCCTTGGTTTACGGATTGCATCCATAACTATGTAAAGCATAAGCAATGCTAATAAACTATATTTATTGAATAGTGGTACTGGAGATACATAGAATGTTCCGTAAACACCAATTTGCAAATTTTTTCAGCTTCCTTCAAACAGTGTCGAATATATTTTAGGTGATGCAACCATATAGATCTAACATTTGATCGCAACAAATTGCCTTGTCGAATCCCATTTTGTATCCGGAATTTCCCTGACAACTTTCCTCTGTGCAAAACGTGACACTTTAACCCCTCGAGAGTTGCATTGATAAAAGGTAATAAATTATTGGGAATACATTTCTCGCGACAAACAAGCAAATTAACCACTGTCCCGAATGGCTTTTTGAAATGATGAACTACATGCGATGTGCGTAGTGGCGATTTAAATTTATTGTAAATTGCTAGATGGTGATGCGTACTGTTTTAACATGATGGACACAAGAGGATCTCCCAGCGGCAACTCTTTTAGCTCTTTTAGCTGAAAGGTAAATCAAGAGAATACGTAGAACCTTATCCGCCTCACATTTAATGGAGAACGCACTTAGTCTAACCAAAAGTCATATAGATGACGCACTGCATACCAGCAAAAAATTCTTCTATGACGGGTTCTCATGTGTGCACGTTTGCCCGACGCCAAAGTTATACTGGTGTTTAACAGGAGGTACTGTAGTTAAACCAAAGATTATAAAGTCATACAGATGACGCATTGAGAACAAAAAAAAAACAGAAACTTTATTGCCAAAGAATTGTGAAATATTTGACCTGTTGATTGTATTTAAAGGAAACATTAATCCGGTACATTTTGGTAGATATGATTTTCTGACGTTTATAAACGATGTTTACCTACATGAAAAATTTACTAAATTAAGACGTTATTTTGTCACATAAATTCTGCGTAGTGGAGCGTTCAAAAAAAAATGATGCTAAACTTTTTTTATTTTTCTTTATAGGTGCTAAGATTGAGCGAAAATTAATAATTTAAGGGGCGGGGAGAAATGCATTCTGGACGACCCTTAAGTCATTCAGTTAGCTACAGATGTGCTATCTGTATCTGACGCTTAAATCAGAAGTTAAAAACGAGGCAAATCGTAAGCGCTTACACAATGTGTAATCTGTAGCTTGAAGTTGATGGAGGGCAACTTCATGCAAGAAATGTATTTCTCTTTCACAGCTATAGCCACTCCCACTTTTTTGGGGGCGTTTTCAGTATAAAAAACGTTTTTTGGTAAAATTTTAAACATTTCGAAAAAAAACTTTTGATGCATCATTTCGTTTCAACATTTCGTCATTACATAATTTTAACTCACGTCTAATTTTTGGAGGCGTTTTTATTCAAAAGCCATTTGTACACCATATGCAGGAGAAAATCGTGTTTTTTTCGTCGAACCATACAAGATTTTGATAAACTGTCTGAACAATATGTTGCGACAATATTAATTTTAATGTTTTATTGCCATAAAGTCCACATTTTAGGGATATTAATTTTAAGGATGGGATGGGATAGGGTATAAAACGATCCACACAGTTGATTGTTAATTTCTGATATGTTTTTACTTAGTCGCTTGATGGTAAAAACAATCACTATTAGCGAAATCCACTGCTACACATACGTAATAAGAGAAGAACCGTCTTAAATTCTCACAAAATATACGACGGGCCTATTAACTAAATCGATCTTACCAATGCACAAATTCCAAATAACTACACCTATGCAAAAATCAGTAAAAAAAAATTTCTGCTGAATTTGTCTATTGCTTAACATCAGTAAAATGTCAGTTTCTGTATGAAAGTGTCAAATCGTTTGTTTTAAAGTGGGATTTAAGTCGATTGTTCTATAACCACGTTCCCATACTTTCATGTAAATTTATCTCTATCTGGAAAAATCAACTCTTACTCCAAAAAATTAATTTGAGAATTTACTAATTTTTACTTTAAAAAACATTATTGATTCTGAAATACACTTTATATTGCAAATAGCTTATCCTTGACCTCATTATGTGTTATCTAACCTATTGAAATAATAGATTGTTTTTATAACCCTTGCAAAAATAACAACAGAATAACACAACGTTGTTTTCAAAAATGTTTTTTTTTTTTACAGACTAATAGCCGACATTAAATTTGAACGTACCTTCGATGCGCATCACGTACAACACCATCTATTATTAGGCGACGATAACACAGCGCAATGGATCTTACAACGTGCATAAAACAATCAA
This sequence comes from Rhingia rostrata, assembly GCA_949824845.1. Lineage (NCBI taxonomy): Eukaryota > Metazoa > Arthropoda > Insecta > Diptera > Syrphidae > Rhingia > Rhingia rostrata. Next base: position 97,362,612 of record OX463757.1, read on the forward strand.
AAGATGTCGAGTTCCAAGATGTCTACTATACGATAACTGAACGTAAAAATTACGGTAAGCATGCAAATGTTCAAATTTTGAGCTTATTTTGTTATTATTTTTCTTTGATGTTATTCGAGGCTATATGCAATCAGAGCGACCCGGAAGCGTATTCTATTCTTTTGGGGCGCTCAATTGCTTGACAGAACGGCGCGACAGCCATTAGTTAGACTTCACTTTTCCTGGGGTAGCAGAGTGCTGATAGAATTTTTAATTTGCATGAGTATCTAGGTACTCCGCACTACACGTTTGTTTAATTTTTTGAACCCATTGTGACCACGAGGAGTTGTTTATAATGGCTTTGGAATTTTGTTTTTGTTAGGGTATTAAATGGAGTTGTGGGGGGCGTACTGTTGATACCGACTTCTGTTTTGATCATGTTGTGGTGAACATGCTGGGAACATGTAAACCGGTTGCTAGCTATGGTCATGTGGCTATGATTTGAATTAATAGCTTGAATATTTTGCTTTCGACCGGTATATGAAAAACAAAAAAAATTAATTACATGCGAATTGTGGGTTTTTTTTTTCATTGCAGGGAATAATTACGAATTAATTTCGAAGGTGAAGAGGTTAGAGTTACAGTCCAAGGGGATCTTTTTTTTATTAGGATTTTTTTTTGCAATGCAGATAAAACAAACTTAGGCATACCATTAAAAAGTTCGTTTGCACTTTAGTGGTAAACGTAAACGCTTCGTTTGCACTTCAGTTAACGTTTCTTTCGGACATATCTGCTGTCATAATTTTTTATTACATTTTTCTCTCTCTCTTTTCGTTAACTTTGAATTCATGAATTACAACAATGCTTATGGTTGGATTTATAAAAAAGCCCCAAGAAGTAAAAGAAAATTTTCAATGGTGGTTTTCAATGATACCTATAATTGTTTCCTTAGTGCTAACTACATTTTACAAATCATCACCTAGGAGCTTATTGCATTCAAAAATTATGAATCAATTATGGAGACAATATTTATGAATGCAGGTAATAATTTTCCTTAATTTCACATAAACTCAAATAAATAGGTTAACAGATTCGCACAAAGACAAGATCGCAAAATGAGTTCACATGTAATCTCATGTCGAAATAAATTAGATTACCCTGGAAAATCATCGCATCTAAAGCGATCATCGAACTCAATGCCAGAAATAAAACAACACGGAAACTACCTGCATCCAAATGATGACGAAGGTATTTTCTTCTGTATATGTATCGTTCACGTAATAAGATGAATTTAATTGAATCACCTTGCGGATGATATTCGTTTTTATGGTTATACTGCATGCCACATATAGTCAACTCTGTTTACTGATGGTAAACTCTTTGGTTGTCGAACGCGGTGGTCTTAATGATCTCAAAACGAAAAAAAAAACAGATCAATTCGCAGCAATTGATTCATTGGGCTAAAGATATTTTGAAATGAACATACCAGATGAAAATATTTACAATTTGCTTAATCAAGTAGCTATAATTTTGAGCGGTTAGAAGGAGTCATGGATTGTGAGTAGGTAAATGCTGCGATGTAACCAGGGGTGAATTGAATAGATGGGAAGAACTGTAAAAGCAATTTGTAAGCCTGGGAATGTCAGATATACCTATCGATCATTTAACTTTGTTTGCTGGTTGAATGTCCCAATATTGGTTTGTCATTTGTGAAATGCAAAAGTTATGCCTACTTGAATATAACGGGTGCCCCGTAGTTCGCGCAAAATTTGAATTTTGCTCCATTTAATAGTACATACTGTGTTTGCAATGGAAAAAAAGATAACAATGTGACTGCTCACAGTTCTGGGATAGTAAAATGGAGCGAAATAAAATATTTCAATAGAATAGATCGTACTTGCCAGCAAAGCCGTGGCGGGCATTTATCCGATGTGCTGTTTCGTACATATCCCCAATCTGCACACTCTATGAATATTTTTTTTTCTAATTATGGGCGTATTTTGAGTGAATTATGGGCCACCCTTTATATCGAAAATCTATTTTGTTTGCTGGTCGATTGCATTTACATTGGTTTGCCATTTGTTTTATTAACTTCGACGTTAACTCGATGTGCGTAGTTCATTTCGACCACTTTTATAAGTAGATGTGAACTCAAAACCAAATTGAAAAATTAGGGGTATTCATGCAACTTCGGAAACTCGTTGTAAACGTTGGGAAATCACGGCGTGGTAAATGAACTGTCAAAATGTTCCCACACAAATTGGATGTGGAAACTGAGATGTTAAACGTTGTTAACTTTTGAAGGAATACTTTGACATTTAATCAGTCACTTTCACACATCAAACGTACCTATGCGCTAAATTGGAAAACATAATCGAAAACGGAAAGAGAACTGTAGGAACAAAGTTCTATAAATAAATAACTTACTTAAATTAATTTGAATTCAGTGGATTACAATATTATTTAGTGGTTTAGTTTTAGGTACTTTTATGAAACTACGTTGGCAGCAACGCCAAAATTAGAACAATTCCTATTCTTGAAGTTAATGTTGCTGCGCCAATGTTTTTTTCTAGCTTTAAGCTTTCGAATCCCATACTGACGCGAAAATGTTACAGCATCTAAGTAAAACTATTTTTCATGGACATGTTAAAAATAAACATTTAAAAAATTTTTCCTATACACTTAAAAATGTCCAGGAAATTTCTGAATAAGAAAGTTATTACAAATTAAATAAACTAAGAAGACAAAGTGGGAACTCCGCACCACTGATAAATAACGGGTGATATTTTAAGAGTTACGTTTTTCAGGCTGGTAGCACTGGTTGGTAATGGCGTCCAAACGTAATTTGTCTCTGTCAAAGTGAAAAGTTATCAGTACCTGTACTCTGCCATTTAATCATGGAAGGACTTACAAACGAGCAACGATTGCAAATTATTAAAATTTATTATCAAAATTCGTGCTCTTTGAAAATGTGCACCGTATGTTACGACCATATTATGGTCGTCATAATTGACCTGGTGAATCAACAATTCGTGCTGTTAACACCAAATCTCCTTTGTTGGATATTTAACCATCGACTCGCATGCGTACAGTGCGTACCGAAGAGAATATTGCTGTCGTAGCGTCCAATGTTAATGAAGATCGTGAAATTTCAATTCGTCGCCGTTCTCAGCAACTAAGGAGCAACAGGCTCGTTAATACCCATGGCTTAGCTTTCTCACAACCATTCATGAGTTCCTGTGTACTTCTTGCACGATGGCAGGAACTCCTTTTATATGCGGACTCCGAACGGCGAAGTTGAGATAAGCTTTTCTTGACAGTTGATACTATTCGGATGATTTTTCGAATCATCACGAGAGGACGGCCAGTGAAAAATCATTTTCATGTTTTTAAAGCTGGGTATCGAACCCAGACCTTCTGCGGGGCAGTTGATCGCAATAACCATCGTGCTACTGAGCCCGTAAGTAGTTCATTACATGTATGAACACTTAAATTGGAAATCGAAACGTTTTTCCCATTTCCTCTTAAAACGTACTAAATGGTTCGTTCTATCTAACTATATATTGTAATTAATTGTTGTATATGTTTTGACAGCCCCTGAATTATACATGCACGATTTTACGCGTACATTGCGCAGGTAAGTTAAATGACTGGACAGTGGATAGCATTAATGTAATAACTTACAATTAAAAGCGGGTGGTATCCTGGTCAAGTTACGGTTTTTTTTTTAGATGACACCTACCTAGGTTAACGACCACTTGTCAGATACAGTAACTGTCTATGTAATGGATTGTAACCATATGCATGTCATGTCAATCATATGATCCGACACGTTAAAACAACATGTTTACCTATCGTGTAAACACGTCAGGCAGATATTCATTTTATAAACTTTTACTAAAATAATGGACTGCTAGAGTAAGTTCATCGTTCGCAACCTATTCACTGAACAACAGCTTGTCTTTATGTTTATTGTTCCATAGAATTCCCCCGCAACTGTTTACAATGGTGATTCATATTTCGTGATTATGTCTGTAAGTTTCGGATAACTTGAGGGTACGCAGACATCCGATTAATAATGGGGCCTACTTTTTTAAGGAACATCACATCTCTCACTAAATATATCCCTCAGTAATATATCGAGTTTAAGAACAACATTACAAGTCGGTCAGTGGCATGAATGAACATAAACCCGTGCTTTAATGGTTTCTGATTTATTTTTAGCAAACGACATCACATGTGTACGTACCTGACCCCAACAATAGTTCACATTCATGTTTTGTGTACAAAATGACGTGAAGTGGTGCCAAAAATGTTTACGTTTGTAGCAAATTAATTGTTTGTTGTCATCCTACATATTATGTGTTCATACACGTGTTTTGAGTGCAAATTGTAATTGTAATTATTTTAGGGCGCGCCGGTAAACTGATGTTTCAATGGATGTCATTTTATTTGTCAAAAGTGCATGAGAGAGGCAGTAGTTGACAGTTTTATCACCAGGGTAACTAAAATGTCATCTTAAACAACACAACACCTGTGCTTTATCTGTGTCGGTCGTCTTCAATGGGTTTCAGTTTCTGAAACTCTTACGTTTCCTTTATTATGTTAGTATGTATAGGGTGACCTGCCTCTACTGCATGACCGGATTACATTTTACAATAAGTTATGTTTTGTCCCTTAAGGTGTAACCCATTCATTAGTCGCTAAGCCTCTGTCATCTGAAAACTATATAAACGATAAAATATAAACAGTGTTTTAATTATCATTTTCTTTTAATTGCCGTTTATAATACCCTTATTATTGTGGTGTGAGGACAGAGATATAAATCAGAAACATATCAACTAAATTTTGTGACACAAGTAAATCTTTGTATATACGACATGATGACATAATTAAAACGTTTCTGCAAGACGAGTTTCTTAATGAAAACGCCGCCTTCTTGATCAAAAGTCTGCCATCCCTAATTAAGAAGACTTATTACATCAATCAATGTGGCATAATGATAAGAAATATGTTTTTTTTATTTACAGTTAAAGTGACAGGAACACGTAATATTCTGCGTGGAGTAAGTGGAGCTTTTCGTAATGGACAGTTGTCAGCTATTATGGGACCCTCTGGAGCTGGAAAGAGTAGTTTGCTGAATGCTATATCAGGATATAGGTGAGTATTTTTTTTAAATACAACATTTCGCGTCACTTTTTCGAGCATTTCGGCCTGTGTTCCACGAATTACGCGTGTTATGTTATCTTGGAAGGCTTCAATCTTGTTTGGCTTGTCTACATAGACTAAGGGCTTTACGTTACCTCACAAAATCAAGATGCGTTAAATCGCATGATCTTGGTGGCCAACTCACAGGGCCATTTCGAGAGAAAAAATTTATCCTACAACATTTCCATTGTTTCACGAGCTATGTGGCATGTGGCACCGTCTTGAGGAAACCACATGTCAACCAAGTTCAAGTCAGCCAACTGGGGCAAAAAAAAAAAAGTCGCGTATCATCGCTCGATATCGTTTGCCGTTGACGGTAACATTTCTTCCACGGCCGTTTTTTTTTTTTTTTTTGATATTCATTTTTATTTTACTTTATCTTAAAACTAACTTACATGCTAGACAAAAATTCATAAAAAACTAGCTTACTTAACAACTACTTAAATAACTTACTGGCCCTATGCGGGCGCCCTAAATTAAATGATAACTTAATTCTAATGCCTTTCGGCCTATTATCTAATAAGTAAATCTAATAGTAATAAAATGATGTTTACCAAGAAACATTTGAGAAAAACTCTTCCACGGTCGTCTGTGAAGAAAAATGGACCGATGATGCCACCAGCCCATAAACCACACCAAACTGTCGTTTTTTCGGGATACATCGGTAATTCTTGTGTGGCATGTTGCTGTTTATCACTCCATATGTGACAGTTTTGCTTATTTACGTATCCTTTGAGCCAGAAATGAGCCTCATCGCTGGTCGCAATATGGTTCACATTGTGATAATAAATTTCAGTAATATGCAATCGTTGCTCGTTTGTAGGTCTTTCCATTATTAAATGGCAGACCAGCAGAGTAAACTGAATACCTTTCACTTTGATAAATGACGTTTGGACGAAATAACTAACCAGTGCTACCAATCTGAAAAACTTAACTCTTAAAAATCACCCGTTATATTTTATTAAACTAAGCAGTGATGCCAAATTTTTATTTTCCGTTAGGGAAACTAAAGTTCTCAGCAGTAATTTAATAATTTTTTATGGATTTTCAAAAAGAATGTTCGTTAGTCCTTATGTACCTATATTAGGTTGTGCAACAATTTGAACCATGGGCAGCTGAAGTATAGAGCTTTTCTCACAGCTTCATTTTTTCAGATTTGCACTAAACATTACTCGTCGCTGACTATAGTCCGCCCATCAACGCAATATGTAATGTTTTACCTTAATTTTTCATATAGCACATTTCTCTAATAGTATTATTGACAGATTATTCGATCTGTTTTCAAAAAAGCTGAACTTGGCCTAAGAGGTTATTATTCTTTATTTGTTTTAATGAACAATCATATATAGCCACACGATTTGTATAATGATCGAAAGACGGGACAATCTGTCGAAGCAAGATTTCTTCCGTGTATTTCTGGAATTACTTGAATGTGGAAGACAGTACTGCACGAGGAACTTAGTTTCGGGTAAACATTATCGGAAAATACCTTAATATGGTTTTGCATAAACTCAGTGATGTGTGCAAATTGGAGCATTGGAATTATTAAAGGCCACTACTGCGCTCTCAAGTTTCTACCGTTATGATCCTTTTAATGGTTTATAAAGAACAATAACAAAACAAAAGTATCACCGAAAAAATTAAACGTTTTGAATTTTCAACTGTTTTCGGTGGGAAATCAATTTTGTAACTATTACACTGATAGTTTGATGGCGTCAGACGTATTCTAACATCTGTCATCCGTTATGTTTGCAACTGAAAATAGATGTGATAGTGATAGTGATAAATAATTCAGTGAAAAAATTGTTAATTAAATTATAAATCACTTTCCAAATAAAGATGAATAACCATACAACTATCTCTTTATCATTCCAGCACCTCGGGTGTCAGCGGTCATATAAAAATCAATCGAAAAGACTCCTGCTACATCACTCAGGATGACAATCACCAACTCCTACTAACCGTACAAGAGCTTATGAATCTCGCTTGTGATCTTAAGTTAAGAAATCGAAATGGACATCTCGAGCTTGTAACTGAAATTCTTGAGAATCTCCATTTAAATCATCGACGCAACGTCACAGCTGACAACCTCAGTGGCGGTGAAAGAAAACGACTCTCTATTGCTCTCGAATTAGTTGCAAATCCGAATATATTCTTCTTAGACGAACCTACCAGTGGCTTGGACGAGGTTACAGCGGCTCAATGCATTCGCTTGCTAAGCCGTTTGGCGAGTCAGGGACGCACTATTGTTTGCACCATACATCAGCCTTCGGCGACTATATTCAATTATTTTGATAATATTTTTGTACTTGCTAAGGGACAATGCGTCTATCAGGGCAGTCCATCGGCGATTATTCCATTTTTGGGACACATCAATCTAAGCTGTCCCATGTATTACAGTCCATCTGATTATAGTAAGTCTATCGACAAGAAATAATCCCTTCCATAAACTAAATTTTGTTTACTCCCTCTTAGTCATTGAGCTTTGTGATTCTGATGAGGGCAGCCTTATCCCAACCCTGGCTGAGGTCACACAGAATGGCAAACTATTGTACTCGCCGTCCACGTTGATGTCATCCTTGCCATATGAAAAAACTGACGAACCAGAATTGATTTTCCGCAATGCAGTCACCACAATGTTTATAGATGAAAAGTCTAATAGAAGAAGAATCGCGTGCTGCTCTCTGAATCGAGATGGGGCATTCACTTTAATTGAACGAATGAAGGCGTTTTCGAAGAGGTACAAAACGGATCGTGCGAAAGTACCATCATATCGGCAATTTTACGTACTACTGCATATAATGATGCTGAGGATTTTGCGAGCACGCATTGCTTTACTTATTCAGATTGTTCATCATGTTATGTGTGGATTGTGTTTTGGTAGGTCAACACGTTTAGATATCCTAGATATTTGATTGCTAATGTGGACGTTTGTTCTTAGGATTGATCTTTTACAATTCTGCGAATGAGGGTGATCGAATGTTTGATCACTTAAAGTTTTGCATTGGTGCCATATTGACGATAGTTTACACACAGGTGATGGTGCCTATTCTGAGTTGTAAGTTTATGAAAGGATATGGTTGTATGTTATATTAAATATTTTTGTATTTTGCTTTATAGTCCCGGGCGAGGTGAAAATGGTGAAAAAGGAGACATTTAATCGATGGTACACCCTGCCACCGTATTATTTGGCATTGACATTATCACGCATTCCAGTGCAAGTAAGTTCTCAACATTTATATTTAGAAACATTTGTTTGGTTGGCAGTTTTTCCGCCTCTCATAAGCCTTCGCTTATTTGTTTGTACCGGAACGGCAATACAATACAAAATTCAAAATCAGTAAGAAATATTACAAATTGTATTGAACGGGAACAGGCTTGTTATGTCCACCCACGCCGAAAAATATTTTGCCTCCTCAATTCACAGCAATAATTTGGCTCCTGCGAAGTAGATTGTAGATTGTTATTGTTTCACCGTTAACCGGTTACCAATACACATTTAAACTCGTTCAGAAGGGATTTTGTTGTGCATTTTTAATTGAAAACGTGATAATTTTGTATTTTTGTTGTAAAACTATTCTGCATGTTGGATTAGATTTTTGATACAAAAATCGTAGAGTAGAGCTATTTTGAACTGTATGTAAATATTGTGTTTGTTTATAGAAATAACCATTATACCGAAGGAACCTTAATTTTGGAACATATAATGTCAATTCCAAAAATCTGTGGATAGTAAACCTTACCCATCGAAATCGTTTGTATATCCTATTTTAGAACGCTTTTACCAGAAAGACCGACTGACAAAAGACCACCTTTAGGCCTTCTTAATTACCGTAATTTTATGTTTGATTTAAATCACTTGTTCGATTTTTTTCATGAAACCAATACAAACATAGCAAGTAAAAATGGAAAATAACTATCATTAAAATAAAAAGGATTTTAAATTGTAGGATAATAAGGATTTTCTATACCCACGGTTGTTGTTGTTTCCTGGTTTAAAATAAGTAATTTAGGTGTCGTTCTTAATTTGTGGATTGCCAACTATGCTGAGGAACTTTCCTCAGGCATACTTTCATCTGACCAATGTTCCTTATAACTTGCAGAAAGGCCGTATTTTCCTGTAGTCTTGCTAAGGTTTAGTTTAGATATTGTTATCTTCGCCCCGTTTAGGTCGGGTCTTTGCCAATATTTAAATGTGTGTTATGCCTGACATTAGGAATTCGATCTTCATCGCCGTTCCACAATATCCGGAATTGACTCTTACATATTCTCTGCTTAGACCATGGCTCAATATCTCCTTTTCCATGTTCATCTCGCCAGCATTCAGCTTGGGGCATGAATCTCTTGACGTTTTACATTTTGGAAACTCTTCCTGACATGATTTCTGGAGTGTTACATTTCTGTTCGATTGTGCATTTTTATTGTAATTTCGGAAAATCTAGTGCCTTTTCCTTTTCTTTTGCCAATAAAGCTAAATGGCTGGTGGTGGGCGATATAAATTAAGCTCTTCAGTAGCGGCCGTTGCTCTGAATTCTTGCCAATGTCGCGACAAATCGTTCGTAAAATGTGATTAATTGAAAGATTGAGTAATACACCTTCGGAGTTGCTATGTTAGTTGCAATGTGGTTAATTTAAAGAACTACAGCCATTTTACTATTTGAATATTGATATAAGGAAACCGTTTGCAGTTTATACTGGCATTTCATTCCTCAATGAATTCAACTCTGGCCAGAACCAGTGTTAAGAAAGCTGTTTTCCGACACTACAGTTAAGGATATCTTATCTACCTACCTAGGCATTAAAATCATCCATCAAGAATCTAACACCGTTCCTCTGTTGTCGCTCATAAGTTTTGTCAACCATTTGATAGAAAAAGTTATTTTTGTGTGCCAAATTTGAGGTTGGTGTGGTTTATGACAATGCGTTTGCCAATATCGTTGAAAAACAATACCTCTTAGCAAAATTTGCAAATCCTCATTTTTTCTCTGCGCCTCTCTTCTTTTTTACTGGATGGCGTTAATATATACATTGCAGCACTTTGAAGCTTCTTTTTTCTTGGCTGCACCGTTAATGTTAACTTTTCAGAGGCAGAGTTTGTCGAGTTCGTTCGAACGCCGTTTTCATACATAAAATCAGTTCTTTCCAAATCATCGTTTTCGAAACCCTCCCTATTGGAAATGATCACATTAAATAAGTGATTTATAGTGTTTCATGACTTCATGTGTTTTATTTTATTTTCTAGACCATCCTTAACATAGTCTTCTTATCAATTACCTACTGGATGGCTGGTATGCCACCGCAACTTTGGCGCTTTAGTTTATTCGCACTGGTAGGTGTTGTGACATCACTTGTTGCCGAAGGAATGGGTCTTGCAATCGGCGCGACTTTTAGTATAACGGTAACAAAATAATCTACCTAACGCATAAATATACGCTTGTTTAAATATTATTTGTCTCTTATAGAATGGCTCAGCTGTTGGCCCGATGATGATAGCTCCATTTATGGGGTTGGCTATTTATGGTTTTGATTTTGCCAGTCAAATTCCAACAATTATGAACATCGTTATGAAATTCTCATTCATACGGGTCGGTGTGGTGTCACTTGTAATCTCAATATTTGGATTTAATCGTGAAGATTTGGATTGCAAGGAATTCTATTGTCATTTTGGTGATCCAAAGGTGCTGTTGAAATTTTTGCAGATAGATAAAGTGTCGATGATCGATCAGTTTGGTTATCTTTTGATATTGTTAGTGTTCTTTAGAACATTACTTTATATAAGCTTGAAGAAACGTTGTAAGACATAAACAAGATGATTTATTTTGATAATCTCATCTAGATACAATTTTAATTATTAAGTTAGTAAAGCGTTTTGCCTGTGATAAGATTTTCTTATAATATATAAATATACATAAATACGTAAGGATAATATTTTTGTATTTTAAACGGATCAAAGATAAATATAACAAACTTGCCCTATTATGTGTGCCTTTTTTTTACTTTCTATAGGGTAAGTATTGGTTTCATAAAAAAAAGTTATTTCTTGTTAATTCTTACAAAACCTGGCATTACGATGTCTTACGGCATCGGGTCTATGCTTAAGGTGGAGGCTAAATAAATAAACTGATTTATAACGTGTTTTCCAGAGCTTTTTTTTTGAATTTGGCATTATATGTTCAAAATTAACATTTTCCAAAAATATTTACATAATAATTGAAATTAAATATCCCGTTGAAACTTCTAAAAAAGTGGAGTAGAATATCTTGTGTGTTTTGGAAACTAGGTGCTGCTGTGGGCGAAATATTATTCATATTACGCGAAAAGCAATTTGCCAACGGTTTGTCCATTTCAAAGTCCAGCGACCGAATTTGTATGTCTATGAGGCTGGTGATACAATAGGTGGCTTGTGGATTGTGAGTTCATTTGTACGCCAAGTCGAAATGCGAGTAGAGAGTCAAAGATGCATTCTCGCTAGATGTTCACAACTTCATTAACAACAAAATACCTGCAAGTACTTTTGTATCTGGTACAGAAATTCAGACATGTATATTGAGAAATCAGACGAACAACATGAAGGCTATAATAGAGTAGTAGAATCTGCTTTAGGAATTCTTCTGGTTAACACATCCCAAGCATGTTTAGGTGTTCAATTACAGACGTGACGGAAATGAAAGAAGATTAACCATTTTTTGTTAAAAAAATACATGAAACCTTGAGATGAAGACTATAGTGAACTACCGAGAGAAGTGTTTGCAACATGGTCTTTTCATGTTATCACGTGAACAAGGTATAAAGAAAATGACATTTAATATTAAATCGGAAAGTTCCTCAAATAAAAGAAATCAAGAAGATTGTCTCGAATTGGAATTTCACAAAGGTGTGGCGAATAATGAGCCCATATTCAACAACTACATTATAAAGATACACACAAGAGGAAGCCCTCTGAACTGCGCTAACTTCAGAGCAATAACTTTCCTTAACATGGCCCACAAGATCCTATCTGCCGTAATATGTGAACGCCTGAAACCGTTTACAGACAACCTAATCGGCCCTTATTAACGTGGTGTTATGCCAGGAGAGTCCACAACTGATCAAATCTTCACCCTTTGCAAATCCTGGAAAAAAAAACCAAGAAGTCCAAAACTTCCCACCACATATTCATCGATTTTAAAGCCGCATACGTTAGCATTCATAGAGACGAACTATACAGAGCTATGTCTAGTTTTTTTATACTTCCCAAGCTCGCCAGTCTGTGCAAAATGACGGTGGAAAATGCTCGTTGATTAATCAGTACCGAAAACGACAACAACGACACATTCGATAACAAAAAAGGACTAAGGCAAGTCGATGCACTGTCATGTGACTTCTTTAATCTGATTCTTGTGAGGATTGTGTAAAACATCTGAGCTAACACCAGCGGCACAAGCTCCAATTAATCGGTGCAACTAGTTACTAGCATACGCCGATGATATTGACATCATTGGTCGGACTCAGCGGGAACTCGAAGCCACATTTGCTAGTATAGAGAAGGAAGCGGCAAACATGGGTTTAGCAGTAAGTGACGGTAAGACTAAGTATATGCTGTCAACACGAAAGGTAACACAACATCGACGAATTAGACAGAACGTCACCATTACAGATATAACTTTGTAGTATGACCGGACTTTGTCTACCTCGGCTCCTCTTTGTTCGAACTACTTGAAAACTATTTGAGAACTACTCTTGAAAACCGTTGTTCCTTCGGGTTAAGAAGACAATTTAGTAGTACTCGAACTACTAACGAGCATACCAGTCCTGATCTACGGCGTTGAAGGTCCGTATCAAAAGTGGGTAAAATGGTTGGTCGAAAAGTATTCGGTCTTGTTAGCTTTGACAGGCAATGGAGACGAAGATTCAACCAAGGTCTATACAAGCTGTACAGTGACATGCTGCTAATCGAAAAAAAACTCCACATTGGAGTTTTAGATGCCTAGGACACGTAGAACGAGGTTTATTCCGCACTTTATCGCCTTTTAGTAACATTATATCAATCGGACAAAAGAATGTATTGACATCACTTAAAACCGTTTCTATCTGCATCACGACAAAACCCACAACGTTAGAACGGGTTGATTTTAAAGCCAAAATAGGAAGAAAAAATGAATATAAATGGTGACAACTGATTTCACCAGCCGTCCAATAGATTTAACGACATTGATGGGTTCAAAAAAGACAGGGTTAAAATAGAACCTCCTCGAGTATGCACTTCTGCAATGACTTTCTATGATTTTGGCCTCAGCTAATCTAACTAAAAACCAAATTACACAAATTCTGCATTTCCATGGGAGCATGTTTCAGCTTGTCATTAAGTGTCTACTGCATTACCACTGGTTCTGTTTCATGTTTGTGATACAATTTCCAACTCCTGAAAGTCCTCCAGTTTCCAAATGATTTTCTAATCTACAAGTCATAAAGTACCTACACACTGCCTATTAAATGACAGTCACTAGACTTGACAACTCCTTTGTGCTAAATAAAATCCTCTTTATTTACAAAAAAAAACAGCAATCTCCCTCTTCCACTTTAACTCTACTTTTTCGCCCCACCTAGCTTTTCCTTCCGCTTTTTGACATGCTTTTTCACCTTCACCTTACGCTTCTCAGCATTAGCATCTTTGATTGCCTTCTTTCTCGCTTTTTTGCTGTTTGGTGACTCATCGCGCGGACGAGCTGAGTTCTTGAAATTCTTACGTTCTCCATCGACCGCATCGGAGTCATCGTCATCACTACCGGATTCTTCCTCTTCTTCACTTTCGTTGCACTGTTCGGCTAGAATGTCTGGTGTCGTTTGAACATTCAGCTCTGATGTAAGACCAGTCACTTTGCTATAAATCAGAGACGGTTTCTCTCCAGCCTTGGCTTTTGCAACATCGCGTTCAAAGTGCAGAACCTAAACGAATAACCAGATAAAATGGGCAACTTTTGTGATATCCATGTACTCACCTCGTCCAAACGTTTGGGAATGTATGTGTTCTGCCACACAGCTTCATCGATCTTGTCTTGCGCAGTCAACTGATCGAAGTCGCGGTCTTTGATTTTCTCAGAGATTTCCAGCAAACAATCCTCCATGTTGTCGTCAGTTATGGTCTGGTCAGTGATGAAGTCGAACAGTTCCTTCACTGTCATGGTGGCGACGGATTTCTTTCGGAAGAATTCCGAGATATTTGTACAGTCTTTACGGAGAAAATCAAACGCATGGGGGTGGTCGTGTTCCACCGATTGGCTGACATCGATTATAACGAGTTGTCCATCTTGCAGGAGAATATTGAATTCGGACAAATCTGCGTGAACGAGCTTGCACTTGTTGTATATTCTCCACATAATGACCACACACTCGCGATAGAGTTCTCGTGCCTTCGATGTGGATATATCCACATCCTTAAGTTTCGGTGATGGCCAACCATTTTTGCCGCAAAACTCCATTACAAGTACGTGACTTCGCAGTAGAATCGGCTCCGGAACGGGCACATCAGCGTTCTTCATACGAAGATAGTTCCGCATCTCCTTCTCGGCCCAGGTACGGACCATTTTTCTTGGATTATGCCTACAGTAGCCGTGTCTAAAGCGAAACTCTCCCGATACATACTTGTCGCGATCTTTGAAAACCAGAATTGATGTTTTGTAAATTTTGATGGCATATTCCTGTTCCGTTTTTGACACTGCATGGTACACATTTGCCTCCTTACCCGTCGAAATGCATCCATTAATCTCGTCAATCAGCCCCCGATTCAGTAACTTGAAAAGAATCATTCTAGTTCTGGGGTCCATCACTTGCTCGGCAGTGGCCCGGTCGTGTTTGTCCTTTACACGAACTCTTTCCGTCTTAGACTTTCGGTCGAACGTTACCAAACGATTTGCAGCCTGTGCAGACATATTTGTCGTGGGATCATATTTCTCGACGTTAATTTTATTTGAGAACTTGCGGAGTACTTTCTCATTCGGCTGATAGCTAGACACTTTTTGGGTTTGTTTCTGAACATTGTGGGCGTTGGAGTTCGCGCCAATCGTGCCCTGAGGATTGTGCTTGTGGAATCCACTGTACGAGTCATCGTAGTCGTAGATATCATCTGCGTCCGATTCATCGTATTCTTCTGGTTCGTCCAAATCGTCGTCGTTTACAGTGGCAGGATCGTCTTTCAGATCAGAGAACATAACATGTTTAACAGTTAGTTTGGGAAAGTTTTCAATCAAATCATCAACCGGTTGGCCTGTAGGTTCGACGACAACATCCTCATCCTCAGCATCACTAAACTGATGCTCCATTATTTCGAAAAGTTATTTTTTTTAAAGAATTTCACTTCTACAAGAAATACTACCAGCACGTGTGTTTATATAGGAAATATTTCACCACAACAACTTCACATTTTGACGTTTTGTGAAATAACACAGGGTGATAACAACAATCTGATACGATGAATGTATCCAGGTCAAATTTTTAATACAACATCCATTTCGAATGGTGATTTCTTTGGTAGTTTTATATGTTGAACAAGATGATTTCTTTTAATGTTTTTTTTCTTATTTATTTTTAATGAGTATAAAAAATGCAGTGTCAATTAGTAGCAAAATAGTTTTTTTGAGTCGCGAACAAATAAAAAATAATTTTCACTGCCACAAAATATCGAAAAACAGAGAAAATGAGTATTGTTTAACTGATCATCGTTAATTATAGTTATTAATGTTAGTATCTATACGGGCCCAGTTATAGCTATCATTGCAGAGCTTCACCACCAACTCGCCAAAAAAAAAAAAATTCCGATGAGGGTTTTCAATGATAGTTATATCTGGGCCCTAAGAGGGTTTTAAAAAAAAAACCTAGGCCCTTAAAATGGGATCCGATCCCAAATAGATAGTCTTGATACTTACTGAGTTCTTAGTCATGCGCAGATACACTTCTGTACTCAAGCATGTAACTCTTGATGCATCATGTGACAATCTGTTTGTTTTGTTTTACTGTTAAAAAACGCAAAGCACACGATTTCATCACGATATTTTCAATTGGTCGAACTACCGAAAACTTTTATTATATATGTCTACTTAATAACTGCCTTAGACTCACATACTAAGCTCCACAACACAAATATTTTTCAAGTTAATTACAGGCAGCTAACCTCTGTTAAGTCGAATAAATGAGTACGTTTTTATGAGCGTTCGTACACAACAATCAGTTCATTTTTTGGTGAAGACCATCCTTTAACGTTCGTATTCATCCACTGAGCGTAAAATAAAATCTCCGTTGAATGATTCCATTCTACTCAGTTCTCACCACACCACTGTCAATTAAATGCTATTTGACAGTTCGCGCACGGTGTAGCAATGTGTTCAAGTTCAAGTTAATAGATAAGCACACGATTTTAGTTTAATATTTTTGTTAAAATGAACCTTTAACACATAATCAACTATGTTTGCACTTGCAGAATTAAAGGACACAATACGGATTGCTCCAGATCAATTTCACTTAAAGTTAGTCGAAGCGATTCGGGATGAAATCAATCGAAAGTTAGCAAACAAGGTGAGTTCTTGCGGACGGCTTTTCTTTTGCAATTCTCACACAGATGTATATTTTCAGGTTCTTCTCAATGTGGGACTTTGTATAGCTTTGAAGGATATAGTTTCACTGAAAGATTCCATTATCCTACCCGGAGACGGCGCTTCACACACAGAAGTCATCTTTCGATACATCGTTTTCCGACCATCTATCGGTAATGTCTTGACTGGGAAAATACGAAGTTGCAGTCGTGAAGGAGTTCATGTTACTTTGGGATTTTTCGATGATATCCTAATACCACCGTCAGCACTGCAGCATCCGTCGAGATTTGAGGAAACCGAACAAGCCTGGGTGTGGGAATATCCATTGGAAGATGGTGAGAAGCATGACTTGTTCATGGACATTGGCGAGCCGATAAAGTTTCGTGTATCTGGAGAACTATTCGAAGAGAGTTCGCCGATCGGCCCACCTAAATCGGATCAACCGGGATCAACATCATCCCAGCCGAAAGAAACAAAGACCCCGTATAAAATTGTTGTAACTAGGAAATAATATTGTTTATGGGTGCTTGTGTTAATTTTGTTTACCTCTTGTAGGCTGCCATAAATGAGTCTGGACTTGGTGTGCTCTCCTGGTGGGACTCGCAAAATCAACCCGACGATGGCAACGAAGAGGGTGACGAAAATGAGGAATACAATGACGAAGATGGTGATGGAGCGTATGAAGAATAAATTATTTCGTTTTAGAAATATACAATTGTTTGAACATTTTGTAAAATAAAAATATCCAGTCAAAATGTATTTGTTCAATCAACCGTCCCGCGCGCCATCTACATGTCAAGTGAGAAACTATGAGAATACCCATGACATCAACCTACATTCGGAGTAAGTTTCGGTGCGCCGTAGTACCACCTCAGATATGAACCCACACATAAAATGCACCTAATACACAAACCTAAAATACTACCTGCTGCTGTTCATGAGCGCCTGATACTTTAGAATTGGTTTTTCGAATTTTCTGCTTGCATTTTCAGAGTTGGCGGTTGAATTTTTAATGTGGTGAGAGCATGATGACGAATGATATTGAAGGTGACTTGGTGAGTGTAAAGTGGATTTTTTTTTGAACAAATGAAACGTTAAGCGTGTAATTTTTTTCTATATTGGGAAATATGTTTAACAACCAATTTTTTGGGTTGAACCAAATATTATCTGAATTTTTAATGTGAGATTTGACGACGAATGAGACTGAGGAGAAGGGTTTTAACTTGGTGAGTGGAAAATTATATATATATTTTTAAATAAATGAAGTCGATTTTTTTTCTTTTCTATGGGAAGCTATGTTCATAAATCCATTTTTTGGGTGAAACAAAATAAGAACAGAAATTGAGCTGGAATAGGTCATACTTTTTTTTTTTTAAATAAATAAATTTTTACCGTATTTTTTTCTATATTGGGAAACTGTGTTCAAAAACTGTTTGGGGTAAACAAAATATTGTTCGAATTTTTAATGGGAAATTTGATGACCAATTAGACTGAGGGTGAACTTGGTGATAAATAAATTAATGACAAGGCCAGATTTATTTCTTTTTCATATTATGTTCAAAAATCTTTTTTTTTGGTTTGAAAACAATGTGAGCAGTGATTTAGCTAGAGTAGGTCATACTTTGCTTTTAGATTTCAGGAACTTTAAAGGAATTATTGGAACATTGCAAAACCAATTGGAAATAAAACAAAGTTGGCATTTATTTTCCCAAATGTATTTTAATTCAAAAGTGAATTGTGTAGATGTATTTTAAAAAGGATCCGCACGTTAAGGCAGCCACCGAAACACCCAAAACACTTTTTAATGCCAATTTGTTAATGAGTTTGATTATAATGGACGAGAAAAGAAGGGTTAACGAAATTGAGGAAATTTATTCAGTAAAAAAACGTTGCAAAATTTTTCATTGAATCCATGGTTTGTCTGAACTGTAACCCGGTTTTCGAGGAAATCTGAGAGACTTGAAGACTTAAATCCATCATTATAGATGATTGTTTTTCAAGAGGTTTTTCCAAATAAAACACTTATTTTTATTATCCTTTTTTGCTTTTTATTTTTCATTTTTTTTAGTTTTAATTAAAATTTCAATGTTACTCTACCATTTTTTGTTTGTTTGGTATTTAGTTGTTTTCCTTTTTACACTTGTTTTGCTACAACTAATTATTATTATAAATAATTTGTTTTGTTTTTATTTTATCTTCGGCCTAAAATATTTGTATTAATTAAATTTTGTGTCAATGTGTGTGTGTCTGTGTATTGTTCTATACCCCTAAGCGTGTGAGTTTGTAACTTTTTGTTCGTTCTTCAAAATAAGTTTTATGTAAGTCTTTTATTTATTTAATTTGTTTATCTCATTCGCAGATTGTTTTCTTTATTATTAAGGTTTGTCTTATTTATTTTTTAAAATTGTGAAGAAAAGCTGAGAATTCATAGAGAAGTTTTAGAGTATAATTTTGATTTTGGTTTGCATCGGTTTCTTTTATTCATTAAAGTTTTTGTTACTACTATGGTTGGGTTCATTCGTTGATTGGATAAACATAGTTTTGGCTTTAATATAAAGGGAGGAACACAATTCAATTTAACAAACACTACAATTGTTGACAATGACATCGATTAATATAAACTAGCTGAGGAGACAATTTGGAACACATAAAACGACTAAACAGTGTTTGTTAATGTTGTTGAACAAAATCTCAATTTTTTCTATATACGAACAAACTTATCGCGAAATGTGACTTGCTAGTTATGAAAATCCCGTATATTTAACGAAGCACTAGAACTATAAAAGCACGTTTTAACCACAACTCGACGAATGAACCCACTGAGTGCATTTTGTTGAAGCCTAAAAATAGTTGTTATATGTTTTTTTTAAAGTTTTTTAAGGAAAAAACATCAATTTATCAAGAAAAACATAAAAAAGGTATTTTTAAACTTAAAACATAAATCACAGAAAACGAAATCCATTTATAAAATTAAGTTTTACATCTATTAAAAAACATTTAACCATAAACTAATGTGTAAAATGAATAAATAACTTCTTAAAAATATAATTCTTATTATAAATATTTTTTTTTTAAATAATTTGTTTGCTTTTTCAAAGTTGTTCTATAGCAAAAATGTTTTTTTTTTTAATTACAACGACCGTTTCTCTTATATGCTAGAATTATTTCATTTGAAAATAATTTTTATTTTAGCATAAAAGTTTTTTTGTAAGTTTTATTAAAAGTTTTTTTTTTAAATAATTTTTGTTTTGTTTTGTAGTATTTTACAGTCAACAATTTTTTTTGTATTAAGTTCAAATATCATGTTTTATAACCATTATATTTTGTGTATTATTGCGTATTATTATTCAATAATCAAACATCGTGGTAGATGTTCTTTGAGATATTCAAACAATTCTTGACTAGCACCCGGACAATTTGTCAGTTCCAGTTCTTGAAGGTGTCGCAATTGTATGAGACTTGAGAGGCCAGACGAGGTTAGTAGAGGACAACCGGCCAGAGAGAGTACTTGTAGGTTACGCATTGAGCATAAATGTTGCAGTCCAAAGTCTCGTACTTGTGAACACCAGCGCAGGAATAGGGCGGTTAGTGAGAGCATTGTTGAAATGTACCCAACACCGATGTCGGTTATATGAACGCATCTAAAAAGAAGAAGGAATAAGAAAATATATAAATGTTGTTGTAAAATGGATTATTCCATTTTGTTGACTTTTTTTGTAAAAGGAGAATCGGATGGGATGTCATATGATAAATGTGCGATCATTTTTGCAAATGGCGTCAAATGTTATTGTGTTAAGATTTGGTGACAGATGTTTTGCATGGTCATCTGACCGATATATTTTTTTTATATCTCAATGTAGCCAATTCACAAGACGTTCGTCCTTATTTACACAACGATCTTTCTTTATTCTTGCTAAAATATCTGAAGAGTAGTAAGTAGAATTGTTTGTACGAAAATATCAATATTGTGGCTAAAATCAATGCTGTTTTACTTTTATGTTGTTATGTTATGTTAAATGATGAAATATTGATGTCTTTATAGTTTCTGTCGGGTCATGCTGTTTTGCTCGCTCTGTTACTGTTGTCTTATAAAGGGTATTCCATACGTCACGCAAAATTTGAATTGTGCGCGATTTAATAGAAATGTTTTGCCAACGGAAGAGATAAAAATATGACATCTCATCTAACAGTTTGGGGTTATAGCTTCCACACATTACACATGACAACTTATCCGGTGATATATAGAGGTTCTAAGTCCAACCCTTTTGTTGCCCAATCTGGAGTGGGCCCTATCTTATTTATACTTGCTAATAACGATAGCAAGTATGGTTAGTGCGATGAACAGCCGCGCAGAAGGTCTGGGTTCGATTCCCAGCAGTAGCAACACCTAAATGATTTTTCACTGGCTCTCCTCTCGTGATGATTTGAGAAATCATCCGAGTAGTATCAAATATCAAGCATAGCTTATCTCAACTTCGCCGTTCGGAGTCGGCATAAAACAGGAGGTCCCGCCATCGTGCAAGAAGTACACACGCACACATGAATGGTTGTGAGAAAGCTAGGCTCTGGGTACTAACGAGCCTTTTGCGCCAAAAATTTGTTTTGCATTTTTTGTATTAACGATGCAAGAGCTTGTATTCGATAGAGCAAAATATTGATATAATATGCTGATGACATGAAAATCTTCAAATGTGTAGGAGATCTAAGCGATACGCTTTCACTGCAAACTGATTTAAAAAGTTTTACCATAAGGTGTCTTGAAAATGGTTTGAACTTGAACCCTACTAAGTGCCAGCATATGACATTTTCACGAAAACTTGTTCCATCCAAATTTAATTATAATCTGTCCGAGCACATTCTATGTCGTGTAGACAGTTTTAAGGATCTTGCTGTTTATTTTGATCCTAAGTTGGAGTTTAGTAAACCATAGACGTTATTGGCAATAAATCCAACTATATGTTGGGATTTTTAAAAAGGTGTTCACCCTTTCGCTCTATAACTGTCAAGTTCGCCCTCACTTGGAGTATGCCTCACAAGTTTGGACACACTTCTATGAACTTCACTCAAGTAGAATTCAGGCAGTCCAACGTAAATTCATAAGATTTGCTTTGAGAGGGATGATGCACACAATTTGCCTCCGTATAGGTGTCGAATTAAACTACTATAGTTGTTGCCTATGTCACAATGTAGACTAAACAATGATATGGTTTTCTTACACCAATTATTATCAGGACAAATAGATGATCCTGATCTTTTAAGTGCTATTGGTTTTTATACCCGGGAGGTTCCTATACATACTCATATTCCTATTTTACATAAACCTAATCATAAACACAATTATGGTATGCATGAGGCTATTAGTCGCATGAGTATAGTTTACAATAAAAATAACGATGTAATTGAACTGCATGTTAGTAAAAGTAGAAAAAAACACTCTGCGCAATTGTATGCTAGAGAAGTAATAAGTGACCGTAAAATTATCTTTTTTAAATATAGCTTAGTTGTAATTTTCATCGTTTATTGATTTGTTAGTATTATTTAACTTAAAAACTTCTATGTTCTGTTATGTCTCACTAATGAATGCACTAAATGATGAGCCTGTGGATGCATATTATATGCTGTGGCAAATCTCTGCACGTAGATGCAGCTTGTATTAAGCTCACTACGACACAGATCTGATAGTGTTATATGAAAAAATAAAATAAAAAAACATAACCAATGTTTTTTTATTTATTTCATTTATGTCCAGTTTGGTTTGCTATTTCAGCTAACAGGTTAACAAATCAACAACGCTTGTAAATTGTGCAAAATTTATTTCGTAAATAATGGTTCAGTTCGCGAAGTTAACCGCAAGCTCTGTACATTTTATGGTCGACATAATCGTCCATCAGAGCAATTAATTCGGTTAACCATGGATCGTTTTCGCACTGCGCAAAGATCTTGGCTTACGACCTTACAAGATCCAGCTTGTGCAAGAATTAAAGCCGCGAGACCATGCAATGCACCGTGATTTTGGTGTATGGGCCGAAAATGAGATTGATCTCGATGCTGATTTTCATCGCGAAATTTTGTTCAGCAGTGAGGAGCTCATTTTTGGTTGAATGGCTACGTCAACAAGCAAAATTTTCGCATTTGGAGTTCAGAGAAACCACATGAGATCCTTGAGACGCCATTTCATCCACAAAAACTGAATGATGCTGGAGAGTCAGTTACCGTTAATGGAGACCGATATAGAGGCATGATAACCGACTACTTTGTTCCCGAATTGGATGGCATGAATGTGGATGAGATGTGGTTCCAACAAGACGGCGTTACATGCCACACAGCGCACGTCACAATCGATTTATTGAAGGAAACATTCGATTCAATTGGCCACCAAGATCGTGTGATTTGATACCATTGGATTATTTTCTTTGGGGACATGTGAAGTCGGTCGTCTACGCCGACAAACCAGAAACGTTAGGGGACTTGGAAGCCAACATGCGTGGCGTTATTGCCGACATACGGCCCCAAATGCTCGAAAAAGTGGTTGAAAATTTTATTTTTTATTTCAATTCGAAGTTCCATACCTCTAGAAAAAAACACCCTTTACACGCATGTGCAATATAGTGATTGCGCATACAGACCTTGCGATTTAAGGCCATTTGACTTTTTTCTTTGGGATTTTTTGAAGTCAAGAGTCTATGCAGACAAGCCCACGATCACCAACGCCTTAAAAGAGGAAATTGGGCGGTGTATTAATGAAATGCAACCACATTTATACGAAATGGTCATAGACAAGAAAAGAGTAAGAACTTGCCAGCAAAGCCGTGGCGGTCATTTATCCGATGTACTATTCCATGTAAAACCCCCATCTGTATATTCAATGAATAAATAAAAAAAATAAGCTTTCTATTTAAAACGCTGTATTTTCTATAAAAATAACATTTTCCGTGATTTATCGGATTGAGAATTTTTATATTTGTTTAGCTTACAGAGCGCGGGTTACATCAATCGCTATGGAGGGTTTTTTGGACTCGAACGGCACGCTGTGCGTGCAAGAGTTTTACAAAAACAGTGATTTCGACACTTAAATGAAGCGCCAAGCTTCGAAAATATATGAACAAGTTTGAAGAGACCGGTATAACACTGGTAGAACGAAAATCCGGGTGAAAAACATCAGAAAACGTGGAGAGTGTTAGTCAGTCTGTTTTGCACAAACACCTAAAGCTGCACTGTCCCACTAAAATTTAATTGATGATGCTAGTCAGAGACTTGACTTCGTAAATCAGGTAATTGAGGGCTTTAAAAAGTTTACCAACATCTTACTTTCATCTTAATGGACACATGCCGCTACTGGATCCACGTGCGTCGAATCCAAATCGCAAGCTTTAGAAAGTATGGCAGCGGT
This sequence comes from Rhingia rostrata, assembly GCA_949824845.1. NCBI lineage: Eukaryota > Metazoa > Arthropoda > Insecta > Diptera > Syrphidae > Rhingia > Rhingia rostrata. Next base: position 97,386,753 of record OX463757.1, read on the forward strand.
GTTAAGTCGAGGAATCATCGGCCCTTATTTATTTCAAGGTGGAAAGGGGGACGTGTATTTACAGTGTATTTCAGAACGTTATGTGGAAATGTCTGACTTCTTGGTCCCTAAATTGCAAAACACACCTGGCTATAACCAAAAACATGGTATAAGCAGGACGGAGCACCGTCACACACGTCAATACGTCTTTGCCACGAATTAATAAAATTTAACTCTAAGGGAGGTGTCATGAGTTAGCCTTTATCAAGTTTTATCAAATCTAAAGTTTACACCAATGGCCTAATTTCCTGGAGTGTTTGAAAAAAAATCACGTCATTACAGAGTCTTCCTTGTTTGAGTACTATTCTGTACTGTTCCTAAACTGAACTTTTTTTCAGACACTAATCATTTTAAGACCTTAATTGTTCGCTTTTAGAAAAAAAACAAGAATTTAGGTTCGGTTCTGTCTAAGGGATACATTTACAACTTCAGGGTTTGATTTCATCATTTTCACTAATAACTTTCTTTTCACCTATCACAATTTTTATAATTTTAAATATTAGTTAGCTTCGTTTTGTCCTGACTCTACTAATTGATAATACATAAACCCAAATGACAAATTAAATTTAAACCTTTAACCATCCGAAAAAAAAACCCAAAGACGCCAAACAATTTCGCTTTTAAAATTACGTATTAATTCTCATTATTAACATTACAAACCTTCAACTCACCCTCTGAGATTATTCTTATTTGTATTCATAGAGTCATAATTGAGTTTTTAGTATAGAAATCCATTAGAACGCATAATTTAAACTCTACAAATACTTATTACCCCCCGACAGGCATCTACAACAAAAGCGTTATGATTCGTTTTGCTATCGGATCCCCTAGCTCTGTTCCTGCTTTTCATTCAGTGCGATGAGCATAATTGAATTATTCTTACCTATCTAGAGTAAGCTCTTCCAATTGATTTAAATCACAGGCAATGTATTCTAAGGAAGCATCAGTTATTCTCGGACACCAGGACAGATCCAATGCACGTAGCTTCTGTAGATTCTCGGCAATCAATTCGACACCATCGTCAGTCAGTTTACTGCAACCCGATAGACTTAACACGGTCAGATGCGGTAAAGAATGAACTGCAAAAAAAAACAACAAAAATACATTAAAAATGAAAAAAAGTCAATGAATGTAATGAGACTTTAACAAGATATGCAAAATGTGCTAACATTATACTATCACAGACTTTTGCTACTTATTTTGTGGAAACCTCAATCAATTCGAACCACAAGTCCATGATGAAACAGTCTAACGTATTATGTCTACCTAAACAAATTCAACTGCTGGTGAGAGAGAGCAAGATACAACATTGCGGTTTCAATTGAAGCTTGCACACCCTATAGATAGGTGCATACTCAATTATGCATACTGAAAATACTGATATATGATTCTTTTAACTGTGTATGTGTTATAATTAATCCACTTATAGACCAGTAACCGCAAAAAAAGCCTCCAACGACATTTCGTTAAATTCGAGTCCGCTAACTTGCGAAATCCAATCGTACAGCTAAAGGTAAAGTACAGCACACATTCGCTGAATGCGTCCCTCTGTGTACCGTTGCCACACAACAACATGTGACTAAATAGAACCAATTTTCACGACGACTGATGAAATGTCGCGCTTAGCAAAGTGATACCGATAGCTTGAGCTGTTGTTGGTGATAAGAGGGAAAAATAGGTCTAACCGATTGAGTTTCTGAGGTTTTCTTTTTTTTTGTTTTCCGGATTAATGTGTAATGTGTCATTCTGACAGATATGTGTTTGTGCAAATACTATTTGGATTTCCTTTCACGTTTCCAACCGCATGAAGACAACGGTACCTATATCACTAGAACAAATTAAATCCTAATGTACCTACTGCGAGCCTAGAGAGGGAGAAAGTTTAAGGACATTTCTTCCATATGATATGGGTTCTTAGATGGGAAGGAGAAGAGTACGAAATCAGGTCAAAACAGGAACGTAGTCTGTTTACATTTGCCGTTCAGCCGATGAAACTTATTTCTTATTTGTATGCCAGTGTTGAGAGATGTGCAGTGCGGAGAGCCGCAGGACACGATGTGGCATAGTGTTGCTGCCGTCGAAATGAGGTTATGTTGAATGGGCTACTGTCATATGAGTATATTCATGAACTGCTATGAGTTTTTTCTACGTTTATGTATGGTTGACATAGTCTATATGTAGTTATTATGAAGTTATTTTGAAGCATTTGGAGATTGTGTGGCCATGCCGGATTAACTTGGACAAGCGCATTGCTTGTGACAGTTTTTTTTCATAAATCAATTGAGATTTTGCTAACGATACCTACAGAATTATCCCTAAATTCTACTTGTAAAATGATAAAATCGTTGTCTTGGGATTGAATTTTACGTTATTTGTAAGACTAGCATTATTACAATTCTGTATACAAATTTCGGGACTGACACTATGGAAACAGAGCTTAGGAGCCCAACTAACCGCCAGGTCACTGTTGCATTTGGACAGTATGAAAACTATGTTAAGGTTGTATCAAAGAACACATTAGACCCTTATCATCTCAGTCCTTCTCTAAATCACCGAAGCATCAAAGGCTTATGAAGAAATCCTTGGTCATTTTGAGCGAAGTTTTTTTGTAGCCATAGATTCAAACAAGAGCTTTACAAGCTCTACACCAAACTACAGCAAACATTTTTTCTCAGGTGAAACGAAGCTTTAACACTCAAGGAACGCCATGATTGACTGAATATTTGCTGACTCTTCTCTTAAATTGTTGTACATTGTTGGATTGTTGTACATTGGTGGAAATACATCGCCTGGAAGTTTGTACCTTGTTCTGCAACAAATAGTGTTTTTGTAGAATAAATTGACAACATTCCGGCTCGCTAAGTTGTAGATTCACGACCAAACATCGACGCATCAGCGGAAGACCTCCCCTTAAGTATTACGCACAAGTATACACCAAAACAAGTAGTTAGTCAAGGACTGCTCTAATTGGAGAGGCATTTTGTGCAGCCATTTTGGACTATAGCGCGACTTAAGTTAGTAGAGGGTCCACCCTAATCATTGCTTCTATTTTTTAGTCATAGTAGGACAAATTATTTAATGAACAATCCAAAAAACATCAAGATGTCAGTTAATCATTAAGGTCCCTCCCTAGTTTGGTATACGCACTTCATTACATGTGATATGAATTCGAGCCAACTGGTTCCAAGAACACTTGATGTTTTTGATTTCTAGCGATGGTAGCAATAACAAAACAACAACTCTTAAACAAAAGGAGCTGCAAGCACTTATCGCCTACTATTTGTGTAGGTAAAATAAGACTACTAAACTCTAATTAAAGGCTCCAAATTAATCCTGGCTAGTTACAAATGGAGAAAATAATCGCAATTTACAATATTCTCTGCCTGATGTCAACATTGTATTAAAACTCAATGAAACCATAACATCCCCTCACCTCACTTCACTCCATTCAAGGCTGGGACGCAAATCTTTGTCACATAACAACGATACCAAAAGAAATGCGTACCCTCCGGTTGTCGTTTCTATTACACATAACCAACAGAAAATTGTGGATTATTCCCGCAACTGGAACAACGGCGGCAGGCACAGTGATAACCGCAAAAGTGTCACATTTTGCAAACGAACTTATAGATCTCTCGATAGAAAAACCAAACTGCCAACCCATAGACATATTGAATGTCATTCATTTGTGGAGTTGTAGTAAATATTAATCAGATGATTAATTAGATCACTAGTCATTTATCAAGCAGCCACCAAACAGCGCAGTTATATTAACTCCAGTTCTCAGCTTTATTTATTTTTTTTTAACGTTGTGTGAAACTTTGGTTTTTCAAAAGTGTTAAGCGTGAAACGAGTGATATTTCATCGAAATCCTGTCACAGTTTCATTTTGTGACCGACACTAACGGGTAAAGTTATAAATTTTTAAAATTTTTTCCCGATTTTGAAAACTTACTCGTTTTTGCGATCACAATCTATGAAACTGAGATAAAATTCAACAAAAAGTGAAAAGTGACCATCGAAAATATGTAAAAAGTAAAAATTTGGTGCGTTTTAACATTTTTATGAAAAATATATATTATTATTTGGGATAGTTCCAAACGTCAGATCTCAGTGCCCTTTTGTTTGAGGATTATTGATGGGTTGTTCTGGGTTTGAAGTAGATTTTTTTGAGAAGTACAACTAGCAGAAAGATACACCCGTTCAGTATTTCCTTAATAAAAGTGTTTAACGTGTTACGCACTAATGCAGGGGCATTCGTTGTAGAAGCGGACATTTTTGAGAAGTACAACTAGCATGGCACTAATCTAGGGGCACTCGTTGGCTCCTACATTATTGCGATGATAACGAATGCCCCTACATTAGTGCCATGACGTTACAGGTAAAACAAATACCAAGCGTCAAATATGCACAAACATAAACTGTTCACTCTGTGCTCAACTATAATTTTCCCATTATTAGTCTCTTAGTTATAAACGATTAAAATCTGACAGAATTTTGTCACACAAGAGAGTTCAACTGATTATAGCGTACCGAGAGAATAAACGTTCTTGCGTCAACAAATTAATTGTTGCTGCCGCTAGGGGCACCTTTGAGTTTTAATTTAGGAATAGTCATCAATTTAAGTCATTTTATCATAAGTTTTAATTTGTTTGTGGGTGCAATTCCGAATGTGATAACACCAACGTTTTTTTTTTTCACCTCTTGCGAAACTTTGACAAGAATCCAACCTTATAAAACATTTCGTCTCATTATTTTTAGCAACAATAAAACAAATATTCCATTAAAATCTCAATAATAAAACCATTTAATGGAGGGAATCAGTACTTTACTATCATTGTATTGCTGGTTGTGAATATTTCTTAAAACCCAAAGAAACAGTTGGTCGCTATAAGGGATCGTTGTGACCTATTGCAGAAACAACTAGCTTCTAAAATTATCCCTTAAAAGCTGTATTGTGGCTCCATCGTTATGGCGAATGGCTGAAATCGAATTCCTGAGCGACTTTCATTCCATAATAAAGTAATCAAGCACAATTGATATCGGTTTTCATATTCTAAATATTATTTCTTGTGATATTATTTCTCACTTAACCGTAGTATGGACATGTTGAGAATCATTTAAATACCTCTCCAATTTTTTTTTTTAATTTTAAATTATGTTTGACAGTTTCAATACCTGCAAACACGTTCAATCTTAGCATACCAAATACGCGACTTAAAAATTAAATTCCAAACTAAAAACAAATAATGTCAAACTTTTTGTTATGACAGACATGAATTGACAACTTTCATCTTTTATATCCCCCTTAAGGAATTTTCTTGGGTTTATTCGAACATCAAAAGAAAATCCGTTTAATACCAAAAGTATACGTACTTACTTATCATGCGAATTCGTAAGAATTTCATTTGTATAAAGCACTACAAGAGAGCTGTTTAAGACTTGAGTGTAAAGCTTCAAAGCAATTACCGGATAAGTTTTCATGATTTAATCTTAAATCTTCTTTTAAGAGTTCGTGTTTTAAAGTGGCACCGTTCGCAATCACAATCGTAAAAGAATAACAAAAAGCAAAAATGTGTCATTCACATCAATAAATTTTATTGTTTCATTCAAGACAGTCATAATGGGAGACACATAAACTTCCAAACTCACATTATGTAACCTGAGGAATAAGGGAAAACTAAGCTAAAAGGCGCTGATACATTTATTCTCATTCCACGACTACATCCACCCTTCAGAATTCGTTTCCTTTAAAGAAACAGAATAATACACAAAAATCGATATTAGTTCTATTCATCATTTCCATATGACTTTGATGATAATAACGGAGAAAACCTGATGGTGGCATATTTTCGTGATATTTTGTCAAAGAATACAGTGGCGGTCATTATTCATAGATCGGTTAGTTTAAATTTAAATGATGTAATATATATTTTTAGAAAGATCGCCTACGCATATATATTTTTGCATCATTTACCGAAATATATCCACTTGAGGACATTACCCATAGATCAGTCAAATATCAAGGGTAGTATTCACAAATAAATATTATTCAATAATTTCCTTTCAACCAACCAATATTAGTGGAAATTTTTGGTATTAAGATATGATATTTGTATTCGGACATATCTTAAGTATGGTGCCACTTTCCACTTATATTTATACCCTGTCCCATAAGCATATACTGATTTTGATATATTGTTTCCAACAGCGATTCAGAATAGCTAGTTTTGTCTGTCCGTTCGTTCGTCCGTCTATAGGGAACCGGTTTTTAGGCCTTAAATTTTGAGCTAAAATAATGAAATTTGGAACATTCTATCCATAGATCTTTTTAAAATCCGCCCATTTTTTTTAGAATTTACACGCACTCAAGGGGTGATGAATACCCTTTATATGTTTAACCACAGAACAAGCGTTAGAGGAAGCAAGAGAGTGATAGGAAAGATTTTGTTTGTAGTGGATACTTACTCCATTGGATGGTTTTAGTCCGTACTAACTTCGGGGAATGACTGTTTCTTGTGTTCGTTAAATTTGATGGTGCATACTACGTATAACAACCGACCTTTTTTATTTCTTTTGAATAAAAGTTAAACGGACTTTGGCTGGGATTGAAGGCGCAACCTTTCACTCAACATATTACCACTACACTGCAGACACCCACAATCAAGAAGTACACAGACTAACCAACTTGAAGTTAGCAACTGTCTGTCTGTCTTTTAGCTACATGACGGGTATTTAAACAATCCTAATATCTATATTTTGTCCATATAAACTTTTTTGCCACGCCGACGGACGGAATTCCAAAAAACGCTTTTTTGGGTTCCGCTATCATCGTAATGTTAGAATCTATCAAAATCTCGAGGTTGGAAATTTTCACGAAAATAATATCTTTGGCTGAATTCCAAAACGTCGAAAAAAAATTTAGCATTGTGAATGCACACTGCTTTACTGATGCCAGGTTATTAATGCTTTTGCACTGCTTCGCATATGTTATGCATCACAAACATTCACGATGCTCGTTTTGCGTGTGTTTGCGCAGTTGATGCTTTCACAATTCGTTTTACAAAAATATGCTTTGCTTCATAGTAATTTGTTTGCGTTTTGGAAATCATGATTAAGCAGTAATGCAGAAGTACTGCGTTTTGAAATTCAGCGTTTCTCTTTGTAAGAGAAAGTTAAAAAATGTTCTACAGCGAAACAAATGGTTTTTTGTTCCAAAAAGTGTGCTATGAATCAGCCCAATTCACTTGAGAAATTAAATTTCGTTTAAACATATGAGGAGGCTACAATTCTCTGTGCGAATCATTGAAAATGACTTTGTCACAACACATTATTCAGACAGTTTATCAAAATCTTTGATGCTTCGACAAAAAACAAATACAAATGGCTTATTTTGGAAAACGCACCCAAAAAGTTTATGTTGGTTAAAATGACATGAACGAAATGTTTATATCAACATTACCAATGATTAAACATCAACATTAGTTTCCAATATTTTAAAATTTGACGTTAAAAATTTTTTCTTAAAAACGCCCCGGCGCGTCGGTTCGTCGGTCCGTATAGGTCTATTCAGCCTAAACGACTTGACCAAATTTCTTCAAACTTCGTATCCAGCATTTTTTAGTCATAATTCTAGGCCACTTTTTTTGCGGTATTACCGGTAACTGCCATTTAAAAATTATACATAACCTCAATTTTCTCGAAAACGACTCAAACGATTTTTATTAAACTTCATATATACTAAATATTAGCATAATAGTTCCACCAAAACTGCATACCCAGTTTTTTCGATAAAATCCATATAACGGATTTTTGCATATAGGCTATACAAAGAAAATTGTCAATCTCGCAGCTATTTTGCCAAATTGAACGAAATTTATAAACCTCTATTACTGTTTTCATGAATTCCATATAATTGGTTGTGGCCCAATTATCCGAAAACGTAATTTTCAGTTTTGGCCAATAACGGAAAATCATTATTATTCACGTGGACACCGATTTTTTCCAATTACCGAATAAATAATCACATTTCGACATTATTTATATCATTTTAAGTATCATCAATCAAAATAATTATTACTGTGTATTTTGGCCAAATTATTAAAAACGTCAGATTAACTGGCTGGGAAAGGTGCTTACGAACCAGTCGTGCACCCACTACTCGTTTTTTTTTTTAATTTCGATTACAAGTTTTTTAACATTCCAAATCAGGAATAACGATTCGCTACAAGATCTTTATTTTTGACAACAGTTTTTAAAGATACGACATTGAAAGGACAGCCAAAGAATAAAGTTATAAATAATATCAGAATTTACAATAACAACAATACAACATACTGAAACATTTTTTTAATAGAGATTGTTATAAATTAATTAACCTGAACCTATTGCAACGCCTTTGACTGTAATATGTATGCTGATAAAAGAATCGATTTAAAAAAAATAAATCTGTTTCGTGCGAAACAATTTTTCGATTCTTTTAGAGTGTATATATATGTATAATGCAAATATATTCAGCATTTGTAACAATGAAAGAAAACTCCGTGTATCCCGAAGATAATTTGAGTGTGGAGCCATTGGAATATCTGCTAATTCCATACGCATAAATATATATACAATTCCTTGTGAAATATTAGACAAAACTATCCATATTACAGGAAAACCAACAAATAGATATATCAAGGCGTCAAGCGACGTCGAAAATCTCGATAGCGACTCAACTATTGATTATCTATGTGTAAGGATACCCAATGTCACTCAGAATTATGGGAACGAAAAAAACAAAAAACTTTCGGTTAACTTTTATGGAATATGTATCCTGGGCATGAGCTATTTTTAGACAGGTTCATTTCTCCTGACAAAATAGAGCAAATCTAATCAGGGAATTAAGAAGAAACTGACGCAAGGACAAAGTGAGTTGAGTTGAGTCGTTAATTTTAATGGGAAAAGTCGTTGGAAAATGTGTCGTGACGGTTCAGTGAAATCTTTTTTTCTTGTGCTGGTTAAGGGTCACGAAGAAAGTTTATCCGATAATCTCGGACATAGTTAAGAAGTAGATATGTATGATGTTTGACTGTGGACAATAAAATCGTGATTTTGTTTGAAAAGAACGAACTTTTATTAGAATTCTGACACGTGTCCGAATTCAGTACAAAAAACTAATTTAGTGGTGGTATAGCCTTACAATCACTCCAATATATACAAAATAATTCTAATTGCCAAGCGACTATTGCGAAAGGTAACGTTAAGTTATAGAATCTGTTATCGGTTCGCTAACAAGCTTAGATCAGATTCTATTGGTTGTGATACTAATTGCGAATGTTCCCCATAATCATTGAAATCATCCTAACCTGCGTCTTTTCACTTCCATATTTGACGAATTAGTGACATTTTCAAAGGAGTAGACTCCATGAATAAGGTTCATTCTTATTTAGAGGGCCGGCAGGCACGGAGACGATAGAGAATTGTCTAATTCTCCCTCTTAGTAATAAAACCTATCACAAACGTCTTTTGGATATATGTCACCCTTGCTGCGGTATTTCCTCTTAGACGGTGTTCCGCGATGACAACTATGGTGGCTAATATACAGTCTGTTAAGAGTTCCACTGATTTCATATCCAGCTTTGGGAAAACGTAGTGTTCCTCGTAGGCCTCCGCATTCGGGATTTTGGGTTTTCGGGATTATGACCCCGACCCGAGTTTAACTTAGCATAAGACCAGTTTCATACCATACTCCAAGCGCACACGAGATAAACATGCCGGCAAATTGAAATTGTAGACATGAACCCCTTTTCATTGTGTTAGTATTTATTCGAAATTGACATTTGCCTTGAGTACTTTTGACTTAGTACTTTTGTGTGAGAGTATATGGAACAACATTGATGTTGTCTGTTCGGCTCACAAAAAGCATATGAGAGCCGAACGACATAACAAATTCTTAGACCTAAAATGATGAAAATTGTGTTTGTGTTGGCTTTCAACCTTTTTCTACCACAGAAACTGGGTTGAAGAATTTCAACCATTTTCTCTCCGTTTCTCTCAGTCCCCACGGCAACAAAACCGATTTCATACGAAAATATTCATCTCATGTGCGGAGGCCTAGTGATTTGATAGTTGCTTGGCTGCTTTGGAAAATGCTAATGTGACATTCTCTTCTAGTCAAGACAATACTTTTTTAACCACCATTAGTTCCGCCTGGAACATTCTACAATCACCAAAAATGAAAACAAAAGAAAGGAAACAGAGGCTAATATTACGTCTGTCAGTGAAAACACCTTTTCCCAACGATTTGTTATGGAGCCATCGCTACAAGTTGTTGAAATCCATTGCCACCGTCTTACCAAGACGATCGGTCACGAATATTTATCTGGGGTAATGGAACCGTCGGTGTTTTTTTTTTATTATTAAGTGGACTCTGGCAAAAAGAAACTGACTTGCATTTATTTAGAAAAAGAATTGATCCTGAACTTAAGGGAGAAATCAAACAGTTACTATTCCACTACTCCATGTTCAGCAACAATAGCAGGGATTTTCCACGAAGTTATCGCTTTGAAGAGCTATATGACAGGATCTATTCAGCTCTGTACCGGGATGGAGCAACTTTCAGTTCGAATCGGAAGGAGAAAAAAAGAGCACCACGTAAGTATCACCTTGATCGAAATATGCTTATTTTTTCAGGTCGCTTTCCGTACAAAACCTAGTGAGGTTTCTGTTCACGTCACCTTTCAACAATGAAATCGCCATAAACACCAGATATCCTTATTCAGTAACGAAGATTTTTACCACACCGTAGCGCCATAAGTTTTACCTACATTCCACAATACAATCTCGAAATCTACAATCACTTTAAATAGAAACAAAAATTCTGCAACACCCTACGGATATTTTACAGAATATTGAAAATTATATACGACTTCCGTTTGTGGCCGCTAGCTACCTTCCAAAGGAACTGCAAAAACCCAATGAAATGCAGAAATTTATGGGTAAAACTCAGTTGCATCGCGATGCAATGAAACTTAAAAACTTTGTTCCACTTTTCAACGCAATAAAGTAAATAATAGGTATACACCAGCGCCAAAGGTGAGTTTGATTTTAAAAACAAAATGCACGCCAAATACCGTTAAAAAAAATTACCACATAACGTTAAACAGGCCAGCGGCAACGAACTTTCATCATGAGATATATTTTGCCCCGCTTCCATTAGGAGAATTTCGTTGGAAACTCGAGAAGAAAATAGAGAACAGGAAAAAGGTTCACTGAGTCAGTGGGTTTTTTTCGGCTTGGGCAGAGATGTACATGAGTGTTTGTTCACATTGTACGTGCGATATTGTTTGTGTGTGCGTGTTCTTTGCTGCTTTGTTAAGGTTTTTTGTTGTAGCTTCAAGTTACTCGTTAGTTTGTGAAAATTTTCTTGGAGTCTATCCAACGTTTTTGGGGTAAAACAATTGGGTGAGTGATTGTTAATTGGATGGAGGCAACTGAATCCCAGACGAACCATTTGGGAGATTGCAAGTTTCATGCGTAATTTTAAATTGTTAACACCTATATTTTTAAATTAATAATATTATATCAAAGCAGGTTTAAATTCGTTTTTGATGCCTGACCTGAAGTTGGTTGCAGTTAGTTTTGGCTATGTTCGCATTTCACAAATTTGGAGTACAGCTACGGCCTGGAGCAATATTTGATTTCTTATAAATTACATTTGCATTTCAAACTTTGTAGCAGTTGAGTGGATTCTGAATGTGTTACTGTGTATGATACTTAGAGCTTTGTGATAATAGAACTTTTAGCAAAAGGGAACATTTTACTCGAGAGGTTGAAGTTCACATACATGTCTTAACAAATGAATAATAACAAAAGATTGTCTCCATTAAGAAGCTCTTCATCTTTCTGACTGTCTATAAGGGAGGCATGTTATGACATTAGAAATGGCAGTGCCCCAAATAAAATATCCATATTTATGGAATATCTGGGCAAATAATGAAGCCTTCAATTCGACATATTGATATCTAAAGGGTGTTTTTTTAGAGGTTATTTTTTTCGAATAGAGATAAAACTGACATTTTCTGGTCAAATCGAGCAACTCTAATCATTTATGTTCAATTTGGTTTGCCATTTCATCATGAACTGGTTGACAAATGAACAACGCTGGCAAATTTTGCAAATTTATTTCGAAAACAATGGTTCAGTTCGCGAAGTTTACCGCAAGCCCCGTCCATTTTATGGTCGACATAATCGTCCATCAGAGCAATTAATTCGGTTAACTATGAATCGTTTTCGCACTACGTTTACTCTATGCGATAATACGTAGCCGCAGAGACGTCGAACGGTGCGCACCGAAGAAACAATTGCCGCTGTAGAGCAAAGTGTTGAAGAGGACCCGAATGAATCGATTCGCCACCGCGCACATCAATTGGAACTTTGTCCACCAACTTTATGGAAGATTTTGCGCAAGATCCAGCTAGAACTAAAGCCGCGAGACCATGCAATGCGTCGTGATTTTGGTGTATGGGCCGAAATGAGATCGATCTCGATGCTGATTTTCATCGCAAAATTTTGTTCAGTGATGATGCTCTTTTTTCGAATGAATACGTCAACAAGGGAAATTGCACGCATTTGGAGTGAAGAGAATCCACATGAGACCCTTGAGACGCCATTGCATCCACAAAAACTGACTGTTTGGTGTGCTCTATGGGCTGGTGGAGTCATTATGCCACACTGCTTCCGAAATGATGCTGGAGAGTCAGTTACCGTTAATGGAGACGGTATAGAGCCATGACAACCGACTACTTCGTTCCCGAATTGGATGGCATGAATGTGGATGAGATGTGGTTAAAACAAGACGGCGCTACATGCCACACAGCGCAAGTCACAATCGATTTATTGAAGGAAACATTCAATGAGCGCACCATTTAGCGGAATGGGAATGTCAATTGCTCACCACGATCGTGTGATTTGACACCATTGGATTATTTTCTTTGGGGATATGTGAAGTCGCTCGTCTACGCCAACAAACCAGAAAAGTAAATGGACTGGGAAGCCAACATTCGTGGCGTTATTGCTGACATACGGTCCCAAATGCTCGCAACAGTGGTTGAAAAGTGGACCTCTAGACTTGGCTTTATTCGAACCAGCCCCGGCGGCCATATGCCGGAAATCAAATGTGTCAGTATTGCTCCTTACATGATTTGGTACACACTATTCTCAATAAAAAATGGACTAGGCCTGGCAGTAATGATTGGCATCGCTTCCGCTAGTCATGATGATGGATTGCAATTAGAGCTGAACGGCATGCATTGACAATATATGTATCTGCAGATCTTCAAAAACTCATATCAAAACAGCATAACTAATGATACCTGCATTACCGTTCACACGCAAATATTTATGCAAAGACAAGATACGAAAATCTGTGATTTCTTTTTTGAAATTATGCAGATATCTGCTGCATGTGAGTAAATTACCATTCCACTGAACTCATGCATACATGCGGTATACACATAAGAACCACTAAAATAAATACTGGCCTTCCGTCAAAAATATTCTTATTATCGTGTTCACGGCGCCGTTTTTTCGCATTTAATTTCCATTTCTACATTTTTTTGCCCACTGCTTGCATAGCCAAGTGCACTAAATTGGATATCAAAAAAAGGTCGGTTTGTTCTTTTTTTAACATCTCTCCTCCTGGTTTTCTGTTCTGAAGTGTAGCCATAGCATTTGCTTTTGTAGTGTTTTCTTTTTAAAGAAACATATTATGTCACTATAACGTCTGGCGTGGCCTAAAAACTAGACGAGGCTAGCAACGTACCAGCGTCATTAGGCGTTAGACGATGCTAGACATAAGGCATACTTTATCCATCCATCGTGTGCTCCTCTGCAGAATAATTTAAATTCCCAAATTGCAATGAATGTGAAAAAAAGTCATACAAACACACAGACATTTACATTTTGAAGCAGAGCGGGACACAGAACTATCGCTACTTTGAAATGTGAAGACTTCGCAAAGTTTCCGATTCAGACGGTTTTTGTTTTGCATATAGTGCTTCTGTGAGTATCTTTTTGTATTGCAATTGTTTGCTTTGTTGTATGTTCTACTCGAACAATGTTGCAGTTTTTTTTTTTTTTTAGTTTAGTTTAATGGTATTATAAGTACAGGGTGCATGTGAGCAGGAAGAGGAAGAAATGTGCTAAAGGTTTACTTTGAGAATAGAACACATCTGGGATGTGATACGTATGAATCGATTGAAATGCATGAACTGATTTACAAACCTTGATAACTCATGTCTAAAATGAAATGAAAACTCAATTATTGTCAAGTGATATTGTTTGCAAGCAAGTTGATTCAACCATTTTAAAAGAGTAATTACCGAGGGTATGGATGATTTCCGTCATTAAATGGCATTTACTTATTTATATGACGGATCTCATAAGCAGTCATACGGGTTATTATCGGTAGGAAACTCACAACTATTCATGTGTGAGCTTGTAAACCTTTCATAATGGCGGAACCTACAATTGTATGCCAAATCTGGAGAGCAGATTCGAAATCACGTTAGGTGATAGTTAATAGTTGACAGTCAAAATAATTAATTTTGCTTCACATAAGGTGATTATAAAAATTCACAGTGAATTAAAGCGTTGAATTCAAATGACAGGTGTCACTTCCATACATTAACTTCATTTTCATAAGAGGTTTTGAATGGCTCACTTCACCCCCGTAAGAAAATGAAAGTTAACAATTAAACAAAAAAAAGTGTATGTTATTACAGTGAAATTTTGTTTTTTAAATACCATGAGTTGAACTTGAATAGGTACAGTGAATGTTTACGTCATTGACAATTTTTAATAATGTGAATACAGTGTGTGACAAAGATAGAAGTTATCACAATATCAAACTGATAAAAAAACCTAAGAAAGAAAATATTCCGGAACTTCCTAACCCAATGTAAGAACGGTTTTATGGATTTCCTCAGATAATCATTCCTAGTAACAATAACATTTTAAATTTACGAAAAATGTTCGTCTCACGGACGAAACATTTTTGAATGTTCTCCGGTTGCTCGATTTACGATCTAGAGTAATATACGCATATACGACCTATTCATCGAGTGGGTAACTAACGAGCCTGCTGCGCCAGAAATTTAATTTTATTTTTTTAAACTAAACAATTATCAAAAATGGAGAAAAAATAAAACGTGGACATTTAATTTTTCACAAAACTTAAAGTTATATCAACAAACCAAACTTTTTTTTTATATTTTTTTTTCAAACTAAACAATTATCCAAGATCGAGAAAAAACAAAACGCGGCCACCCAAAATGACATTTAATTTTTGACATAATTTTAGGTTTTGTCAACAAACCAAACGTTTTTTTTTATGACTTTACGTAGAGCAAAGATAAGTATACAAGCAAAAACGTGAGAGTCAACTATAACCTTACGGGATTCCACCCATGAGCTTATGATGACAATCGATACTATTGATATGATTGGTGAAAAACAAAAGAGTTGCAACGGTTGTAAATCAAACCCAGATTTGCAGCGCTCAAGTTCATTGTTCTTATAAAAGAGGTTCAAGTCCGAACTGATGCAATTTGATCATACATTAACGCATTTTTTAGATTTAAAGCAGTATAAAAATATAGAGGCCTGTAAAAGTTACAAGGGCTCAGTGGCGCGATGGTTAGTGCGATGAACTGCCGCGCTGAAGGTCCTGGTTCGATTCTTAGCAGTACCAACACCTTAATGATTTTTCACTGGCTCTCCTCTCGTGATGATTTGACAAATCATTCGAGTAGTATCAAATATCAAGAATAGCTTATCTCAACTTCGCCGTACGGAGTCGGCATAAAACAGGAGGTCCCGCCATCGTGCAAGAAGTACACACGCACACATGAATGGTTGTGAGAAAAAAGCTAGGCCCTGGGTACTAACGAAGCCTGTTGCGCCAAACATTTTTTTTTTAAGTTACATTTTCCAAAATTCGTAATTTTATTGCCTTTCTGAGAAATCGTTTTGAAAACAAGCGCTCAACCTTTTACGGATGAATCTAAATGATCTCATTATTTTGATTATAGAAGAAATTTATTTTATATAACAAGGTTTTGCGATTTTAATCAAGCCTTCAAGATGACATTTGAACTGATATTGAGGATGGTTAACTATGTATTCACCTTTAAATAACAGAAATTCGCCTTTACCCCACTTTCGCTGTTACTTTTTGTATATGTTAGTACCTTTGCTGTTTTTGAGAAACTTTTCGCAGTTTTTTTTTTCATATTTTTTTATATAGCAAGTTGATATTAAGTTGTACAAAAATAACAAAATAGATCATTTAGGCCTACCTATAGCAAACTTAAAATTTAAAACACACTAACCACATTTATAATATAGTTCACTCACTCACTCACCTACTCATATTGCATAAATCATTTATCAATATCATCTCCTATCTAACAGCATCTGCAATGAAGAATATTCCTCTGGAATTGTTTGCATTACAAAAAGAACCTGACCCACATAAACACACAGCAACATCTTCTCATAAATATTCAACAGAACGTGAGCGTGAATAAATCACAAACCAAAAAAAAAAAGCCAACTACTCATTTTCCAAACGTCAATTTCAACAAATTTACCATTTCAAGCATCAATTTCACATTGGCTACACTCAAAGCCAGCAATTTCCTATGTAGCCTTGCTGCACTAGGCATAAAATGAACCAACCCCAGTCATAATATACACGAGTGGGTTGAAACTATCCCCATTTTACGCACTCCCCTTTCGGCGCGCCTTCAATTCAGAAGTTGACACGTAAGCGAAAACTAAATCCCAGAGAAAAAAAAAACGATTATCTAGGACACGCGCGTTTTTTAACATTAGAAAAAAAACTCTGCTTCCTTCGGTTGAATAATTTAGGAATATGTACCTGATTCTTGTGAAATTGACAAGGAAAAAAATAACAACACTTAATTTGTATATATTCGTACATGGCAGAATTAATCCAACAAGAATCCATTTTAATTTCATTATGCATAGACAGAAATTTGAAATAATGTATTTCCGTGTCGTGTGTCACTTTTGACTGCGAAATACATTAAGAAATTTCAACGAAACAGCTTGCCAAAATTGAAAATAAAAGACAATACTGTCAATGGGAATTCTCTTAATTGTGAAAAAATACGTAAAATAAACAAAGAAAGAGATTCAGTCGGCAAGTTGTATCTTTTGTTTATTCCACAAAAAAAAAAAGACATCACAGAAATATTTTGACTTTTTCAAACCGAAAGGGTCTAACTTTTGACGGTAAGAAAAATATTATCTACGGGAATAATTTTTTTTCTGACATTTGACGGTTAAAAGAATATGCATGCTATTTTTGTTGAATTGATTCATGTTGTCCTTTCCTCTAACTGGTTGACACAACACATTCAATAAACAATTGTGCTAACCTACAAAATATAAGATGGTGCCTCTGAAAATACCCATTTTGACTATTGAATTCAGTAAAAATTTGTCATTTCAGCCGATTTCAGCCGAAATGCTATACATTTCGCCATTCCAGAATGCTGTGTTTGGCTGAAACGCAATTTACAGTCGACTACAAAATTACTATTTTCCCCGATAAAGTAGACTGCCTCTCAGATATATACAAAATTATTTCTCTAGGTTACTAGGTTACAATTATCTTGTCCAAACCAAAAACAACAATATGTAAAACAATATGACAGTTGGAATGAATGCGAATTTTTTTGGTGGGAACACTATTTGCAAATGTTGAATTTCGGTAATGAAGTGACGCGTTTCGGTTCGGTTTTTTGTAATGAATGGAACGTGTATACGGTTTGCATGTTTTTTTTTAATCTCGTGTCGGTGTAACTGTCAAATTTCAAGTTAAAAGTTATTATTTCCACCCATTCAACTTTTTTTTTTAATTCGATATTAATGTGCAATGTAGCGGTATATATTGCACCAAATAATGCAACATGTACAGGGTGTGTGAAAAATCGATTTTTATTTTTCTACCCAATTGAAAAGAAACATTTCGTGACGGTGATAAACGCAAATACGAAAATTAAATTTCAAAAATTAGTTCATGTTCCAAATGAAAGTGTGTTTAGAAAAATGAACCCTTTGGTATTGGGCCTTAACACAAAAATATGCATGTGTTTTTTTTTTAGGTGTCACCGATGTTGGCAATGTACTTGAACTGATCTTTTATATCACATTTGCTGTTTCCTTTTTCTGTCTAATCTTTTGTTATGCCACACCTAGTGAGGACAATAAATTAAGATACATTCAAGAAATGATGTCTTCATATATCGTATGCGCTCTATGATAAATGTGTATGAAAAATATTAAAATGAGTTGAATATTGTAAGAATGTTGACATTTTGACATTTCTTAGAAGAGAATTCGTTTTGTTGGTATTGTGTTGTATTGTCACAAGAAAATGCACATGTATGATTTCATGTTTTTTTTATATATTTAAGGTTGGTATGTATTAACGATTTTAGCCTTTAAATCTCATAAACTTATTTAAATCAATGAATCTTAGTGCAGATTTACGACGGCTCATAAAAGTTATGAGTGGTCTCCATCGCTAATGCCAACTAGGGAAGTGCTGCCATATCTACGATAGCCGTTTTGTTTTTCTCAATTTTACCTGTGCCTATAGACTAAGAAAACAAAACACGCCTATGGATGTAAGTTAAGTCGGTTTAGGTAAGGTAAGTGCTGCTACCAAATATCAAAAGTACTCTTCTAATCTCCCATTATTTAAAAAATAACCACCAACACTAACCTTCGATTAAGATACCCCCTTCTTCACTCTAACGTTTATGTTCCTTTTCTTTTTAATCAGATTACGAAATCGAGTTCAGGGGGAATGAATACATTTTACCTTGACCAAAGTGTTTGTTTGTCTGTTTATTATACACAAACCTCCTCGTGATACCCACTTTTCTCTCGAAACGAAACAATTACTACACCGATACCTTATGTGCACACAATATCACAGACATTCACAAAAAAAAAAAACCAAACAAGTGTGTGCAAATCTATTGCCATTAAAAATAAAATTGTTCATACTCTTCGAAGGTACAGACGGCTATTTTCGGCGCCAAAAAAGAAAAATCCGCAAATTAATCTATTTTCAGCAGGAAAGCAAGTGAAATCGATTTGAGTGCATCTAACTAGGCGTGTGTATATATTTAATTGAATTTATTTATCACGATTGATCGGACAAATAATTGAGTCCGGCATTCGCGCAGGTACACAAATTCTAAGCGAATGTGTAATGAAAAATGGTGAACAACGACAACGACGACGATGGCGATAAACTGTTGAGTTGCGCTATGCATCTGCACTTGTTATTAATTAATTAGAAAATGTATAATCCCCTAGAGAAGATTGAGAATGCTTCATTATAGCAGCAGGCGAATTTGTGAATTAAAAATGAAATAGAATTAAATTGCTTGCCAGTTCATTCTTTCATCATATAATAATAATCAATAAGGATTACATTGTGGTTAAGGAGAAAAATGTATCCTTATACTCATTGAGTCTTGTGTAATACGAAATGATTTAAATTGTTAAGCTGGCAGTTGCATTTATAAATAAAATCATAATTGCGGTATTTATTGGTCTATATAAATACCTTCACCGGAAATTTATCCATCAGTAATTAGATACAACAACACCAAAGGAGTAAGAAAGGTTGAGATTTCTAGGAATACCTTCCCCCTACTACCTACATCTCATCTACGATAGAACTAATGTCGAATTCCCAGATACGATTGTATCACGTATAGATATTCCACTTACCGATATTAACAATGCCATGATTAGTTAGCTCCCAGCATGATTGCAGGCGTAATATGCTTAGGCTATGACTTTGCTTTGGTGAGAAGTATCCCAGTGCGGCATCAGTCACATGGTAGGCCTGAAATGTTGATTTGTAGTTAAGATTATTATATATTATGGTATTTGTGTGTACATACTTGTAGCGAGAATTCATAAAGCGATGGCAACAGCTGTGCCACAGCGCCCACAGCTTCGTCGGCAATATTTATACAATCCGCTAGCGACAAGGAAACAATACGCGGGGTGAGGCATGCCCAGAGACCAGCTTCGGTTACCTCATTGCATCCGGCGAGTTCCAGTTCAAACAGTGACTGAAAATAAAGGAAAACAAGTGATAAGTAGTGTGTTTTGTTGGTTAACTTTTAAAATATTTTGACATAGAAAATAAATAAAAGGAAATAATTTACAGCAATTTAATGGTAGTGGAAAAGTACAGCTTGGATTTGCTGCACTTATAACCGTGGTTATTTAATCCTAGTATGCTGTTTCAGTAAAATATTTTAAAATAATAAAGAATATAAAATTTGTCATGAGATACACCTTATTTTCATTTTATACAGGCCCAGTTAGGTTACACAAAGTTAATATCCAAAACAAGGTACTTTGATATTCTCGTTTCACTCTTCTGTTGGAAATTTTAGAGGTATGGTAAGAAGCTTATCGTTTGCTAAGGAATCTTCTGGTCAAGATATGGTTGAAAGGTTATAATATTGAAAATACCTTATTAGAGAAAGCAGATTCAGTGGCGATTTGGATGCGGCTTCTGGAACCCATTACACTATCCTTCTTTAATAATCGTCTACCTTAAGACACTTTTTTTTCAACCACAAGTTCGTCTTTTTTCAATAACCAAACTTAAGAGTCTCGAAAGCAGCCAACAGTAAGATTAAAAAACCATCTAATGTTAACATTTGCATTTGACCCCATACAAAGGGAAATTAAGACCACTAGCTCTCGAAAAGCAGAGGAATTAAATAGATACTCGCACGATTTAGTATATAAAGGACCTTCCAATAGGCACTTCCAAACTTTGACATCTGTCAAATTGGCTGTCATTTATTCAGTCTGTTCTGCCTAATCACATTAGACGCCCATAGCGTTAAACAACAAGTGCAAATGATAAAATTGTTTTATCAAAATGGGTGTTTCGTTGGGGCAAAATTCCGCGTGCTTCGCCCATTTTACTTTCGCCATTGTCGTCCTAACGAGAGGATTATTCGCAGTGTTGTGGATAAATTTAAGTCCACTGGTTCGGCAAATGATAAACCAACATCCGTACGTCTACAAAAAGCAAAAAGCATGTGAAGTGGAATTCTAGGCAGTCGATTTCGCGTCGCCCAAGAGAACTCGGACTTTCGAAGACCACAAGTTGGTGAATTTTGCGAGGTGACTTCAGGCTGCATCCGTATAAAATTCAACTGACCCAGGAGCTAAAGGTAAACGACGAAGACAGCGAAGTGTGTTCACTGGTTCGGGAACAGTTGCACTAATTTTCAGTAAAAATTCATCTTCAACGATGAGGCCCATTTCTGAATGAATGGGTATATGTCAACCTTAAAAACTATCGAAGTTAGGACGATAGAAGAAAATTTGACCATTCAGATGCGCGCCACCCAGAGAAGCCGCGGCGGATATAGGAAGCGCCTTTGAAATACCATTTAGATTAATTGCTATATATAGGACTGAGGTTCGTATATTTACCAAAATTGAAAAACACAAGGGCTACAAGACTAGAAGAGAATCATGTCGAAATGTAAACAATGTTGAGAATATAAAAAAATAAAAATAAATATTATAACCTAGAAGATGTTCAACAAAGATGGTCGCATCCCTCTTTGGCAAAACGAAAAACAGTGACAAGAACCGCCCATCTTAGAGAGTGAGGATATAATAATCCCTTTCTGTCCAAGTGAGTTGTAGATATACAAACTTATCTTCACTTTTAAAAATCATTCAAATCAAAAAGCGAATCGTATTTCAATAAAAAATAACTTCGAGAAGTGTTGTCTTTTGTTTTATAAATGCAACACGTAGACGAAGCTTTAGCCTATGAACATTTAGTTCCATAATCCTTACTCAAAGTATAATACTTTACTTGCAGAATTTCACATAAAGGATACAAATTAAATTCAAGTAAGTTCACTTCAATATTCAATCGCATTCTCACCATTCGCACGCATTATCACAGGTCCATTGTGTACTGGCTAGAGCTTTAGATAAATCCACGTGAACGTTTCAATTTAATTAACTAAATAACCGTGCGAACGATGACAAATCCCCCAACTGCGTTAGCTTTCCGCCATTTGTTTATGCAGTTCGAATTCAGTATACATTCACACATACGTCCCAAATGGATATGCAAATCATCCGCAAGTAATCCATATACTTAGTCGACGATGGATATCTATAAATTATTATTTTAGCTACACCATAAAACGGACGTTTCGATGCCGCATGCCAGGACTATAACTCCGTATCGGAGCGCAGAGCTTTATAGCCCTAAAATGTCTGCTGAACTACTTTTTTTGCAGTAGAATATTCTCAAGCCAGACACTGCTGGCCCCCATTTTGTACAAAATTGTTGGAAAATAGTTAACATGATGGTGGCGTGGCCACGTACACATAACATGCATCACCTTTGGAGCTGTTCATCCATGAAATTGATATTGATTTACCCTACATTCAGTCAGAATGTTCGCGTTAAACCAACACCAACAACAAAAAGGAAAACAGGGGACAAGAGTGCATTTTTTTGTGCTGTGATAGTTTTTTAGCGAAAAAAAAGGATGAGGAAAATTGATTTTTATTGCTTGTTTCTTGGAACAGAAACTAGTGTTCGCTGCCTCAATGTCTAGAATGGGTACACATCCGTGGTCATCCTGGTTGGGTCATTTGCTATTCCCATGCGGACGACAGCAGGCAAACATCCGATGATGATGACGATGACAATGGCAGCAGCCGCCAGAGCCAAATATTCGTAATTTTATTGCCACACGATATGGCGAATACCGGTGGAGCGATGGCGACGCTCGTCATAGAGCGCTTTAGTTATTCATACTGCGGAACGCTGTTATTGGTTGTTTGATGAATTTATATCGAATAATGGTGTCGAATATGGCCGCTTTGGCAAGGCAGAACATTAAAGCTTAAGTAGTCTATTAGTTTTGCGCCACTTTGGCCGTGTTTGGAATTGTGGTTACGTATACGCCAGAGTGGTTGTATGTCTATTTGGAATGGAAGATGGATTTTGGTAGTTTTATAATGGATGTGCCAGTTTCGGTTGCCATTTGTTATTAGACAAATCCAATTAGTCAGTGGCGACTGACAGCCACCTGCTATCAAATGGAAATTGAATGTGGTCGATTGTCTACAAAGGGGATGTATAACATAACTCCGATTGTTTGCCTTTTTTTTCGCAAAAGCATCCTTGTGCTAAATTTTAAAAATTTAAAAATTGATTGCTTTTTGTTTGTCTTGATACTTGAACTTATGGACCAATGCAATAGATAGGTATCTACGAAATGTTATGAAAAACTGCTAAAAAGGGACATTAACTACCACTTTCACGTCCACTTAGTAGATAGGCCCGCTGCGCTGGTGAAAGAACTGTCAAAGGTGCACAAAATCGTACTTTCAGACAAATATGGAAGGCGCATTCACACCTATGTTTGACTGTTTTCAATGACTAAAAAACACCTTATTGCTAAATAATAAAAATCTGGATTTCAAGATAGAAACATCGAATGGGAAATAAATAAGAAAAACTAAAATTGATCAACTGAAATAATTTTGAGCCTTTTTACAATAAAAACATTGACGCGAAAGATCATCTTCAGCCATGGTCGTCGGTTGAAGGCACATAAAATTAATGTTACTACGTACTTAAGTTGCAATTTGTTTTTTTAATAATTATTGTCATCATAAAACCGACTTTTTTATCACATTTTGAACACCGCGTCCCAAACTTAAAACCACCAAAATTCATTGTCATCTCATAGCAGTTACCTCTAAAAAATTTATCATGTTCTATGATGGCTCTAACATTAGTTATATGTTCTAAGGATAATCAGATAAGCAAGGATTATGATAAAAACAAAAGGACTAAGTACCATTTCCTAGGCGAGAGATTTGTTTATGGTTCTTACCTTCTGTGCATAAAAAGGGTGCTGTTTTTAAGTATATAACTTTCGAAAGGGATGACTGTCAAACTAGCTGTCATACTAATGAAGTGTGTTGGACTTTTTTTTCAGTTCACTTTAACAAATCACCATGGTAAGTCTTAAACCAGAACAACGTTTACAAATCGTGGAAATTTATTTCCAAAATTCGCGCTTTGTTTGCCAAACTTATAGAGCACTTCGTTAAGAGCAGCTAATAATCAATAAAATGGATCGATTCATGATCACATTGATAATATTCATTTGGGAAGCGAATGAATGGTCAACAAAAAAAATGTCGAGTGGACAAATATAAATTTTAATCTACTGTCAAAATGTCGAATGATGTTTGATCGACAAAAAAAGTTGAAAGTTTAATATCCAGACGATATAAATGTCAAATGAAAAGTTGTCGGTAAAAATGACGATTTTTATCTAAAACAAAACTGGATTTTCAGGTTGATATGATTAAAATAATTCTGTAAATGTAATTATTAACAGTTTTTCGAGAGTGACTCGTTGATCGACAGTGGCTAATGCGGCGCCGCGTGCAATCGACTTTATAAGAGTCGGCATTTTAATCAGTCGGTATTTTTACCAATCGACTTTTCGAAAATCGACATTATGACGGTCGATTTTTTTAAATCGACATTTTAAAAATCGGCAAATCGTACCCAACCCTATTCACCCAAATCGAGCCCTTACCGTGCATACAGAAGAAGCCATCGCCGCTTTAGGCAAGTGTGACAAAGGACCCGAATTTATCGATGCAACGCCGTTCTTAGCAACTGGCCATCCACTACTTGGAAATTTTTGAGCAATGATCTTGGACTACCATCCATGTAAGATCCAATTGGTTTATGAATTAAAGCCAGTGGACCATCATTTGCGTCGTGTGTTCGGGGAATGAGCTTAGTAGTTGAACCAGCTTTTTATCGTCAAATAATCTTTAGAGATAAGGCACATTTTTGGCTTAACAGGTATGTAAGCAAGCATAATTGTCGTTTGACGAGGTTTTTGGGGCTCCGAAAAAAAACCTGTTTGTTGCGGTTTACATGATGTAGGCGTCATCGGCCCATTTGTATTTAAGCCCAAAAACGGTACCAACATTACCGTGAATGGCGTACGCTACAGGCAAATGATTCGTGATTTTCTTATTCCTTATGTTATTTTAAATCATTTGAAGGAGAAATGGTGCAAACAAGACGCCGCAACATGCCATACAGTCACGGTTGCCGTTCTAGCGAGTATGTCGCTATATCTAGCGGAACTTCGACGCAGTCAGCGACAAAAAATATTTTGATGCCACTAGATTATTTCTAGCGATTTTTCGGGGCATGCATATTAAATTTTTTTTGTCATATAACTTTCCTGGTATTGTTTACATTTGCAATAATTTGACATAAACGATTCTGAAATTTACCACGTTAACCCAGCAAACTGTGGAGCTTATCCGAAATGTGAGTGCAAGTGAGCGAAGTATACTGTGATGCAAGCAACCAATCTCATCTGTCATCAGTTGTCATATGGGAGAATTCTGGATATTTATTGAACCTATGTATACAGAATTAGGTAAGCCTAACTTAGACTTATGTTAACTATGAGACTGAATTCCTCTTTTTTATCATCAAAATGAAAGTTTTTTAAAGAAAAAAAACATTTTCAATTTTGTTTGCACCATTATTCTTTCTTACCACTTTTAGCGACTTTTTGTCTTCAAAATTTCAGCGAATCTAGCGACTTTTGGAAGACGGCATAGCGACTTTTTATTTTAGCCAAACGTTTGGTGGTAAATAATCTCAAAAAGTGGACCTGTAAATTGGCTATCTCGTTCGTGTGATTTGACACCTTTAAACTACTTTTTGTGGTGGTACGTCAAATTGCTGGCATATGCTGATAAACCAGCAACGACTAAATCCAACATTCGACACACTTTTGACGAAATAAAAACGGATATGCTCGAAAAAGTGGTGCGAATTCTGACCGACAGGATGGTCTTCATAAAGCGCAGTCGTGGTAGCCATATGCCAGAAATTATTGTCAACAGGACGGAGCAACGGACGTTTTATGGTCGTAAGATATCGCGTTTTATGGATTTGCAAGATTACCAAAACATGACTCTCCTGTCTTTGGGCCTATTCAAAGTCACGGGTTTAAGTGAAGAACTTTTTGTTGGATGTTCTCTTTGACAGGGGTGACAGAGTCTATCCAACAAAAAGTGGAGAAGTACCGAAGACAACCATGGAAAATGCCATTAAAATACCCTAAATATGGCATCAAATAAGCCGTCGGCCAATTAAGCGATAGTTAAGTGGAAACGGATTAGTTCGTAATATTTATAAACATTTTTGAAGCACACCACATCGTTTATATTTATTTAAACAAAGTATGTATCTGAAAAATAAACATTTACATACAGAGTATGTCTTCCTCCTAATCTCTTGTACAGAAAAATTTAACTCATGTACTCCCTGGGGTCGGCCATGTTAAAAGTAGGGACATCATGATTCCTACAGCGGACTATGACCTTCTCATATATTTTTTTTTTCTTGACATACTAACCTGATTTCACTCCGAAACAAAAAGAAGAATCCAACTCAAACATTGTATTTCCTTGCTAGCGGCAATGGCGATCTTCGTTATATCACCAACCCTCTGCCCTTTGTAAATAAGTAAAAACCCTCTTGTAAATATGCGTAATGTCCAGAAAAAATCATTTCGCAATCTTTTTGGTAAACAAATTTTAATTAAATGGCCAAGGACTTTTCTGTATTTCACTTGTAGTCAAGAACGAGTGTTTCCCCTAGAATTGTAAATATTTACACAACAAGAACAAAACAACACAAACGAAACCAAAACCAAAACCCCAGCCGCACATCAATTGCAATGAACGTGTGAACTTCAAAAAAGGAAAACAAATTTCCAAACACAATAAGGACGTACTCAACGCGCCGTCATGCCGATTCAGAGCAAATTAACACACTCTCGGCGATATACGAATACGACCATAAAAAGTTTGCTGTCTATAATCTAAAAATACCTCTCTGCATGCAATCTGTCTGTTATTCTCTTGACCTTTGTTTTGAAACAAAAAAAAACTAAATTTTTATTATTTTTTGAACACACTTTTCGAAAAGAAGCGGAACCCTGGAGCGAGTAAAAATATTCCATAAATTCCACAAATTCGAGAGCAAGGTAAAAATGAAAATTTTTTGACTGCGAAATATTTTTCACAAATTGGATTTTTATTTGCAATTAATTTAATTCCATGAAATTAAATTTCAAAACTATTTCAACTGAAGAAGGATGTTCCACCAGATGCTATAATTTCTGAACTAATTTCACAGAGGATTCATTTCAAGGTCTATTTAGGTATGTATACTCATTTAAAGTGTTGTCAGGTGAATTATATCGCTTGTGCACATAAAATCCATTAGGGCTTGCGTTCACCACAATGGAAAATGTGTGGAATATATTTTAAGATTAATTATGTACAGGCCAATAAATTAGAACTGTCATATGGAGAGAAATAGCACCGGTAATAGTTAGACAATTTAAGAGTATTAATACATTAATAACGAGTAGGCGAAGGAAAATTAATTTTATTTCGTTGCTTGAAAAGGAAACTGACATAAGTCAAAAATTGGGGATTTTTAGTTAGGTATACAGACCGATTCGCAAAAAGAAATACAAATTTTCTATCAAACCGTCATATCAGCTCTGACAGTTTGAGAGCGTATCGTTTGGCATTTAAGGAAACATGGGATGAAAAACTTCAAATAGCTTTTCTGAAATTTGACATATGACAGTTTGCTTTTATGCGACGGTTTGCATTTTTATATCATGTATGTACATGTATATTTTGTTTCTGATGTTGTTCTGGCTTAACGATTTTTTTTTTAACTTTTTGTTCCTCGTTTTGATAAACATGAGTTTTTGACAGTTCACACTTGCAAGTTTAGTAACGAGACCACTTTTTTCGGTAATAGCATATCGAAGTCCAAAAAAGGGACGTTATGGAACGCAATGTGATCTGGGGGTGTACATGGGCCCTACTTTTTTAAATACGAGCGTGGCTTAACGTTTGCAGTTACTGCACCGTTACATAAACAGTTACTTCTGAACTTCCGTGGGATCCTTGGTGTTGAGTTAACATGTGGTTCCAACAAGGCGATACCTGTTTAAACAAACCTAAATTCATCGAAAGCATATTTCAAAACTATACGTTAAGTTTCATTCAGTGCTAAAGGCTGAACTATAATAGTCGGAAGCAATCGGAAGCTAATGTCAAAATTCTACGTTAAGTTTTCTTCAGCACTGTCAA
This sequence comes from Rhingia rostrata, assembly GCA_949824845.1. Classification (NCBI taxonomy): domain Eukaryota; kingdom Metazoa; phylum Arthropoda; class Insecta; order Diptera; family Syrphidae; genus Rhingia; species Rhingia rostrata. Next base: position 97,415,135 of record OX463757.1, read on the forward strand.
TTACTCAAGATGCCCATTACAGACTTTTGTGAATGTAAGCGATTGTCAGAGTGGAAGTCATTTTGCCAAACAAAATTTCGTTGCTTATGAACTTACAAATTTAAATGTACACAAAGAACACTTTGCAAGTGAGCGAAAGTGAACGAAAACTGAACGAATCGAAGCGAAAAACTATTATGGTCGTACAATATAAATTGCATGCGTTCTTTTTCGCAAAGTTACGGAAGTGGTCGTCCGCAACAATGTTCTATTATAGTTCAGCCTTTATAGTTACTTAAGTTGCTCATTAAGTTTGAGGTCGTCCCCTTACTAAATTGTCACATCTCCATTATCGTTATGGCCATGAAATAGAAACTAAATATATTTGCACATTCACGACGGTGGACATATGGAGCTATATAGCCTGTTATGCTTTAACCTTTACAATATAATTACAGAGGTATCAGTTTAAGCAACCAAACACAGTTATTAGATATAAGTGTCTAAAAAGTCTAAAAAGCATTATGACCATGATCAGTAAGATGACACCACTGCAATTGTGAGTAAAACGGCTAAGACAGGTGTAACCAAGGACAAAACAAAGAGTTGTGAAAGCTGTCAAAAAGTGAAGCTAAGATTTTGAAGAAATCGTAAGAAATATGGTTAGTTTTCGTAAGCAATTTCGATTTAAGGTTGAATAAAAAAAATAACCTACGATTATGAGACATTCAATCTTAAATTATTAGCTTGCGAAAAAACGCTTTATGAATCCAACACCTGTTTTGTTGAACGAAGCAGCACGCACCACAGCCATTTGTATGGTAGAACGGAAAATGGTCCATAAAAACCGAGCACTTAACCGATTTGGATGAAATTTTCGGAAAGAAAGCATTACAATTTCCACCCACTGCAACGATAACTACGGGCCCACTACGGGCTCAGTGGCGCGATGGTTAGTCTGGGTTCGAATCCCAGCCGTAGCAACACCTAAATGATTTTTCTTTGGCCCTCCCCTCGTGATGATCTGACAAGTCATCCAAGTAGTATCAATTTTCAAGAAAAGCTTATCTCAAAGTCGCCGTTCGAAGTCGGCATAAAACAGGAGGTCCCACCATTGTGCAGGAAGTACACACGCAGCCATGATTGGTAGTGAGAAAGTTCGGGCCTGGGTACTAACGAGCCAGTTGCGCAAAAAATAAAGAATTTGCCCCACAGATTTTTGGGTTTTTTTTTACTCTTTTTCTTTTCCTTGTTTTTGTAAAAGTTAATCGTTTTGTATGGAGGCAGGCTTTTTTAGTGCGATAAAATCGAAACCCCCCAACTGATTTAAATAAAATATTCAAATATGATGAAGGATAGTTCAGGAAATGACAACAAATTATTTCCATCCACTGACGGAAAATATCTAAAGCCCAAAGTTGGTAAAATGAATATTAAGTAATTATATTTTCTAAACTAATTTTAAATTTTACACACCTTTTTATTAATTTGCAAGAGAATTACATTTCGGAGAGAGGGACTCTTCCGATTTTTTATGATTAAAAACTCATTTCAAATCCATTCGACTTATATGTATATTATGTTCGTACGTATCAGTTAAAATTCATCACTCATTGCAATCCATCATCAATTTGACACTTTAAAAACTTTTAACTGTGAACGAACTCGAACAGTCCTTATTTTACATCACCCGGAGGAAAGTAAACAAACAAATAAAACATCGAATTCATCCTAAATCAAAAGAAAGAACACACATTTGCCACTCACCGCTTATAATTAACGACTGACAATATTTTTAAAACATTTTCAAAAATAAATATTTTCCTCGAAAATAAACCTCAGCGATGATTAAAAATAATTTACACAAAAATGCCACACAAAGGTGTTTTTTCAATATTTCACAGAGTTATATATGTCCATAAATATATATATTGCTATGGTAGCTCATCCATGAAAACACGTCACACACCGAGATACTTCAACAAAGATGGAAACACTATTTTACTTTTGTGCGCGTTCATTTCACCGGCAAGTGCAACATTTTTGCTGCATTAAACTCTCACGATTTTGCTTATCCCATTCCATTAGAAAATCCAATCCGCATCCTTTTATCGGATCTAGGCAAAGTACATGCAACTAAGTTGGATAATAATCCATAGACTAACAAAGGGAAAAACCCTATTTTCACGATGTCAGAGAAAACCCTTAATGAGCTTATAGCTTATCCCGGAAACCATATGAGAACACAATTTCTCTAACACAAATCCGAGACAAAATCTCCCAACAATGCACAATTATTTCCTGATGTGCACCTATGACGAGGTAGGCATATAACTCGACTCGGCCCACGTGAAACAGTGACACTTTGAAGTCGGCCGCATGTGAAGAGCGTGTAAGAAGAATGCAAAAAAAAAAAAATTCCTACATGATGATTCTACACATAGATCCATGTCAATGGATCCGAATATAGTAATGTAGGGATGGAATGAAAAGGATGCGACACGTATAGGACGAACAAGAAAATTCTTAAACGAGAGCACAAAATGGTTGACGGATAAACACGCACATACAATGACAGTGCTGACAACTGCTTGCATGCACACAATTAACAATAGGGGACACAGCGTATTGACCTAGATATCCTTGAGACTGTAAGACAATACCTAGGAAGTGGGTAGAACGGCGTCGTAATTTAGGGAAACTGTGCGGATAATTGACCATGCTATCGAGGGTATTTTAAAATGACAGAAGCAATAGACAAATGTTTAAAGAAGGTAATATATGAGAAAGTGCTGAAATGCAAAGAGTTCATCTGATTCAGCAAATTAAAAGCATTTAGCCACTTTGGACTTTTGTTTAGTTTGTTTACTTTTAGAAATATGCCAGCCAAGCGAAAAAAATGTTTTCCACGAATAATCTAATCTTAAAGGGATTAGGTACTAAACACGCCCATTAGTCAACCACCTGGCGTAATTCGAGTCATTTGTGGAGTCAAATAAGTCACTGATTGGAAGGACTTGGTAGAAATTATTCCACTTCAGTGTTACAGAAAAAATAATAAAAAGATAAATGTCGGGGGGGTTTGACGGTAGAGACAGGGAATGCAATGTTGAGTAATCAGTATCTTAGACAATGTCATCTATGTTTATTTTAATTCTAAAGATTGTTTATTACATTTCATGGCATGGCATAAACATTGCCAACAACAAAAAGACATGTTCTAGGTATACATTTATGTAGATACGCCAACCTTTGGCTGATTTCAAAAACAAATACGTATTTCTTTTGAAAGTATTAAACAGCTCTTTAAAATTTAAAAAAAAAAAGTGCCATTCCTTTTAAAAGAAAAAAATGCTCCGTGAAATTAACTTGGAGACCGACTGAGTATAATTTTTCGCTTCACCCGATTTCTAACCTTTGCTCGATGATTTGATAAACAGATTTTTAAGAGATGTTTACATTGAAGTGAAGAAGTCACTTGTACATTGGTGTGTTTTCACTTTTCACTCTTTGCCACGTTTGTTGTTTGTCGATGTAGTTCATGTAGCGGATGCAATTGCTAAGCAATGTAATGTTTTTCTAAAATTGCTCTTCAAAGTCGATAAAAGTAAACCCAAAAAATTCCATGACTAAATTTGATGTTATTTTCAACCTATTTTTATAAAATATTTTCTGTATTTCATAGAAATTTGGCACGTGTCATTTCATTTATTTGCGATTTCTCGCCATTAGTCAAGTAAACAAAGCTGAGCTCCCACATCACCTTTTGTTTCACAACCATTCTCCTATCCACCTTAGCACAACAAAAAGCTAAATCATTTCTTTTAATTTGGAACATGAGATCAAAGCAATATACTCCACTCTTGCAAAACAAATAGCAATTATTTATCACCTTTTCGCAATACTCCTACATGCAAACGCGTGCAGAGAATAGCCAAACAAAATGTATGGATTGACCGACTTGTTGTGACTAAATATCGTAAATCTATTAATGTATTTTTCCTGTTCTCTATCTGCCTCGCAGAAATGCAGCACTTTTCACAAATAATTAGATTGGATTCGGATACGCGACAAAAATGTTACGTATACGTCAGAGAATTTTATACATTTTAGGACACAACAACATTCACTGAACTGTCAAAATAGAAGAAATGTATAATTTCAATTATTTCTACCGCCTTGCCATAGGGTTTGTCTGTATTAATCGATTGCAGCTAGGTTTGGAGACATGTTTACAATTTGATGATTTGTTCAATGCAAATAACGACGTGTTGACATGAATGTCGAAGCCATAGAAACTGCATTTCTCTGATTAATTACTCAGTGGGGAGTTTTGTTTGTGCAACCCTCGAAGGGTTTCTTGCGAGTATCTTTTTTGTTTATTGCGTCTAGTGTGTACTTAACATAAATAGGTTGCCTTGGGTATTGACTTTTTTTCAGAGAGCGAAATATCCTCGGAAATATCTTTTTTAAGACAAATATAGCGCTCTCTGAAAAAAAAAAATCGATAGTACTTCAAAGTGCAATCCATTTTCTTCGATATAATAAGGTAGTGAACGAATGAGTTAACTTGACGTTTACGAAGGATTCACTTAATAACTATTGACAACTCAATTGAATTTGTAGAAATCGTGAAAGGTTGTGAAACTAAATTTATTTTCTTACTTGAGAGGTTGATTTGTCAGCATACTTTAATAGCGTGCAATTTTAAATTATCCATTTGGAGTTTCAGTGGGCACATACGTCAAAATGTAACATCGGTCTTAAGGGAAGCATTTGCAGTCAACAACTTACAACTTGCGCATTTTCCAAGTTTTCTAGGGTCACATACAAAATTAAGTTATTCTTTCTATTTAAAATTCAAAGTAAAGGTCGTAAAATATAATTGTGGAGATTAGCAGCGTTTTTAACGAACATAATTCACATGTCTTGGGTGACATTTCACTTCGAAAAACATTTATAGACGACACAGAAGCAAGAAGTAAACAAACCAAATGACATTTTTTTATTGATGTCTAACCAAATTGTGGTTGTATACTTTTTCCCCAAGACATAATATCTAAGGCATACATAATCTCCAATCCCAATTTTTTCGTTGGAGATTATGTCCATGAATATTTTACCTGAGGACATAGGGTGTTTTCACAAACGTGTGCATGACTAAAATCTCTGTAGGACTCACTTATAAAAGCAGATTTTTGATCGAACAAACCCAGATGAATTGCAGATGATATGTTCATCAACGTCAAATGTTTCATCAGCATATGGCAGACTGTACATCCATATCCATCCAAAAAATCACTGTGTGGGACGGTGCTATTTGACATTAAAAATGTTGATCCGTTCTTTTTCCTTTGTTATTAATTCAAATAAGATTAAGCAGAACTTCTTTCGCGATCATTTTTGTCTGACGTTTATTCAGTGACTACTTAAAATTGAACTTAAGCAGGCCTTAAAACGTTCTGCATAATGAGTATGTTCATTAATGCAACAAAGTGTAAAGACGATTGGACTAGCGCAGATTTCGACGTTTATGGAAACACAAAAAAATTCTAATTGGATTTATTTTTTTGAAGATTTTTTCGAATGGCGATTTTCGTTTTTGGATTTTTTTACAGCTCACTCAAATTTGGCGCAGTAAGCTTGAATCAGTTTTAGGACACATAAAATGTGCAGCAGGTTATTTGAAAAAAAAAGCCGCGAAATCAATTGATGAAAATCAATCCGTCTAGTCTAATAGGAAAATCACATACTCACATTGCCACTGGCTCTTGATCATCAACAATCAAACGAACGCGTGAATAGTAATTTATTCTCTTTGCGATTATGAAAAGTAACTGTTTTTACTTGTTACTTCCTCAAAACTGAAAAACTTGCCAATGAAATATGTCAAATAAAAATAATTATTAAACTCTTCTTCTCGCCAAATACATCAAGGAGCATAGCTTAAAAAGACGAAAAAATAGATTTTAATTTTATAAACCGCATTTTATATTCTGTGTTACAAACGGGGATAATGTTAAAAAAAAGCCCTAAGTGTAACCACTTTCTCATTCATAATGAGTATTTAAATCGGGTACATTGAACTGAATAAATCCACACGCAGACAATATTTGTTTTATGTGAAAGGATACTCTACGTCTACTTCTCAGTATTTCATCAAGGATCACTAACAAAAAAGGATTTAACATTTTACTTTCTCTAATCCTAGCCGCACACACTCACCCACACCTAGTCTAAGCTTAGCCACGTATACTTAAATAGCCGTAACTGATAAAAGAAACCGCCTTTACAAACCTTTTTCAACAAGACCACAAGCAAACACACCTAAAGAAGCCATAAATATCGTTGACATGTTACAAAAAATAAAGTCAAGAGGATTCAGTACGGTAAACCGATACGGTTTGGATTATTCTTCTCAAATTTTCGCCTTAACCTTTAAGTAAGAAGAAGTTGTCCTCTCACGGATTATACTGTCTGAAGTTTCAGAGAAATGCAAAGCAAAACACAAAAAAAAGTCTCAAGTGAGTGATACATGGTATCACTTACAAGCAAGATATTTAGTCCTTCTCCATTCTGACAAGTCAATTAAAATTGCATAAATCAATGATAACGCCCACACACTGAGTGACATATGTCAAAGAATGTGTGTATAAATTATTTCGCAACCTTTTAACCTCGAACTTCGGGTATAACCCAACAGTATACGAGCATGTGAAACGTGAATGGTTTTCGCAATTAATTATACCAAACCAAGGGTGACAGAACACCCACAATAACAACAAAAAAAAAAAAATAATGCGCGTAGCTTGTGTCACAAAACCACCAAAATAATGCCAAAATTTGAATTCTTGTGAAGAAAGGATGGGCGTAATGTTAAAGTGTACATGTGTTTCAATTATTAGTAAATTTAAATTTATTGCATAAATTAGCTTTTACAAAGTTTATGTGTCCCTGTGTTAAACTTGTTTAGAACCTGAAACTTTTGTAAGCTGGGAATGCGTGGATTTTATGTTTATGCTGGGCAAAGCACTAAAAAAAGCCCAAAACTGTTGGATTTATTACACCAAGTTTAATGGCTCACTTAAGCTTACCAAAATACAGTCAAGTGGGATGAAAAATAAATTAGTGTTAGGTGACAATTCAATAGAGATAAATGCTAAGGGATTTACGTCACAAGGTTGTAGGCAAGGACACACTGCATCATTTATGAGCAGTCTGTACTTATAAATATATACTTTTGAATGAAAATACAGTCGGGTTGAAAACCGAAAATCATGACAAACAAGAATAGTTTGGCTTACTCCACATAAAATAGGTAAAAGATTCGAAATGCATGAGACCCCGACGGGATTATTCGATAGGGTAGATTCACTAAAGTGGAGTTTAATACTTTCAAAACACAATAGAATCTCCTATTATTAAAGCAAAAACAAAATCTACAGCCATTATCTATGAAAGTCACGTGTATCAATGAAACCGAAAAGTAGCAAACATTGATCGAACGACAGCATATTCAAAGTCGAGAAAAACGCTACAAAATGTCTGGTAAACCTAAATAGATATATGAACAATTTTACCCCTGGCCTAGATATTTAAAACGTTGTTATGAACATATTGAGTTAAATGCCCATGCTTACGAAAAACATCCATTCACCTACTAGACAGAAATCAAAGAAATGCTAAAAAATTTGTTTTAATCATACCCGATAAATGCATAGCCAACTCCTTAGTTTCGCTCGAACATTGTAAAAATGTCTCCTGCTTTGCTTTACGATACATCCTTGCTTCTAATTCCCAATTTCATGAGCAAATATATGAGATGGCTACGATTCGCTGGGCGAATCTTTGAATACCCAATCACATTCCATTCTCAATCAAATCTCTTATTATTCGGCCAAATAGTTGGGCGTGCGTTAAAATGATATTCATACAAGGTGGGCCAGAAGAAGTCATCTGATATTGTTTAGCCTTCAGAATATCGGTTGTGGCTCGCGCAGTATGTGCCGTTGTTCCGTCCTGTTGGAACCACATTTCCTCCAGTCCTATTTCGTCCAATCGCGGCAAAAAAAAAATCGGTTAACATGGCCCTACGCGCGCACCGTCCACTGTTGTCATTTGAACAGCGGCGTTCTCGAAAAAAAAAGGCCCGATGACTCCTCGAGCGTGAACAGCGCACCATGCAGTAACTTTGAGCGGGTGTTATGGCTCCTCGTGCATTACTCGTGGATATTCGGTGCCCCAGAAGCGATAGTTTTGCTTGATCACGTACCCGCTGAGATGGAAATGAGCCTCATCGCTCATTATGATTTTGGTCGAAAAATCGTCCACTTCGATTTTTCCGCGTTCTTGGGGAGTGTATCGCTCCATGGCTTGTTCACTTGTATTCTACATCATCTGTCTAGTCCACAAGTGTCAAAACAGATTTGACATTGGCGGCCATTTGCAAAAATAAGGGCATCTTCCAATAGGGTGATCTCTTTTGGCCCGCATTGTAGTATTGTTCTCAAAATATTTGCATCAAACGTTTTTTCTATTTTTCTTTAAACTTGTACTGAAAACCGGTTTTTAACTTCTATGTTCTGTTATGTCCTAATAACAAGTGCACTAAAGAATGGGACGGTGGATGCATATTTTATGCAATGGAAAATCTCCGCACGTAGATGCTGCTTGTACTAAGCTCGCTACGAAACGGATCATATAGTGTTATAAACGTCCTGAAAAAGTGGGTGTGGCTAAACAATTTAGCAAATCGAAATACAGATATTGAGATTCTCTAAATATGTTATTTTGGCTGTTTTGTTTAAATTATTAACCGTTTAATTAAAAAGTAAGAGTGGTAGTAGACGGATTTTAACATTTTTAAAACCTGTTCTGCTTCTTCGGATAGAGAGTCTGTATATACAAAATTTCATCGTTCTAGCTCAAAATTTAGGGCCCAAAAATCGATGACATACAGAGGGACTGAGGGACAGACTCAGCTAGCGCTTCTGAGTCGATCAATATACTTTATGGTATATATCGAAATTATTTCTCTATGTTACAAACCTAATGTCAAAACTAATTGGGATAGGGTAGAAAATTTAATAGAGCGTATTCAACAAGTAGACTATGATCGGATTTTGGTACATGGCAAAATTAGTAAGTCACATTTTGACCCAATAGTTCTATTCTATTACCATAATAATAATGCAAAAGCAAACTGTCAACGTCTATTCCTTTTTTCTTTGTACGCTCGTGTGACCTTAATGACCAAAACACCAGTGCAGGATTGGAGTGAAGACCGCAGTGCAGCAAGTAATACACATGAATAGAAGAAATAAAAATTAAAAACGAGAAAATTCCTGGATAAAAAAGGAAGTGTTAGTTGAAAGAAATGATTTTTAAGTGTTATATTATAACCATATGAAATTTATTTCCAAATTTAGAGTTCAGAAGGTGTAAGCCCCCCCAACAAAATTTGTTGTTACCCTTTGCATAATGACAATGAGTTACTTGAAAAAAAATGTAAGAATCTTCTTACGCTTTATCCAAATTTACCGCGCGCCGTGTGATTTTTTTTTTTTGCAAAATACAAAAATAAATTCTGGGAACTTATAGTACGTTTCCACCGAGCCGAAATGCGTCATTTCGTTACCGAAATTTAATATTTGAAAATAGTGTTGCCACCAAAAAAACGCATTCCAATTGTCAAAAAACAAATGTCATTATTTTTTACATTTTGGTTTTGACTAGATAATTGTAACCTAGAGAAATAATTTTGTTTATAAATGAGAGGCACTCTTCTTTATGGGGGAACATAGTTATTTTGTAGTTCATTGTAAATTGCCAAACTCAGCATTCTGGAATGTGAAATTGTTTGGCGCAATGTATAGCATTTCGGCTGAAATCACGAACTTCGGCTCGGTGGAAACGTACTATTAGATTCACTTAGAAACTGTTAAATTTTATGAATTATGATGCGAACCACCTCTAAAAATATTTTTTTTTTACTTTCCAATAAAACTTAAAAAAATATATTTTTCAGCTTTAAAAAAAAAAACAATATTCACACAACTCCACCGCTAAGCAACGATGCACCAATTTGCCACACATACTCACATAATCATCAGTCTAGTGGTCTCCGTATAACTGAATTATTTCCTTAATGAAAATTACTCACATCTCGTGTCATGTGCACATTAGAATTTCGCTCCTCCAATCCTATGCGATTGCTGTCACACTCGTACGCTACTCAATCAAAGGACTCCTGATGGCATTCACAACAATGACAGAGCACATAATATTTCACAAAACAACCGTCAACCCACAACTGTCGTGTCTTACGTACTTAGTTTATTAGAGACGGATTTTTTGTTCTTTTGTATCTATCGGATATACTAGTTTATGGGAATCGCAAAAAAAGGACACACACGTTTCCAAAACGATGTATGTATGCAACACCATCTGTCGTATCTCATTTGGGAAGTTCAGATTACCATTGGAGATGTTTTATGAAATTTTATTGACATTTTGTATGTGAAAAGAGAATCAATAAATTGATGGGTTGATAGCGACAATCATATTGATGGAACGTGTAATGCTATAATTGCGGACGTCAGAGGCTCTCTTTATGAAACAAATATCGAATTATATAATGTTTATCGGATTGATGTTGTTATAGCATGTGGAGAGGCATCCTTTCATCTTTATGGTGGGCAGTAATTCATTTTTCTTATCATTCACATCAATATTAAAGGTATTCATAAAAAAGGACACGTTATCAACATGTTGTTAGCTTATCAATAAAATGACAGGCATCGGATACAATATTTTGCGTTAGACCGCTAATTCACTTATATCAATATAATATTTTGAATAATACTAACTGACAATATTATAACTCATGATTTAAGAAACGCAATAAAAGTTGGATTAATAGAATTGCACGGTATCAATATTCGCAGCATTAGGTATGACGTTTGTATGTTTTTAGCTTTTAACAAATTATCTGAAAAAATTTTTCTAGCAAATCCAATTTCTTAATTTTTGCCAATATTAGTTCTTAGGATGGGATAGAGTATTAAATGAATCGCATGGCGGATTATAGTCTTCTCAGAGGCTGTGCGAATCCTCCAATACCCTATTCCAACATATGAATATCCCCAAAAATGGTATAAGAGGTCAAATACTTAAGTTATCTCCCATATATCTCCAAAACTAAGGCTGAAGTTTAAAAAAAGCACTTCGAGTTTTTTTTTTGCGTTGATGGGCTATGGAGACGAAGATTCAACCAAGAACTATACGAGCTGTACAGCGACATGCTCCTGGTCAAAAAAAACTTCGATTTGGCCGTTTAAGATGGCTAGGACATGAAGAACGAATGGACACCAATACTTCGGCTCGCAGAGTCTTCGATTCCCAGCCAAACGTCGAACGCAGTAAAGAAAGACCTCTCCTTAAGTGGCGCGCACAAGTAGAAACCGACCTCAACCAACTAGAAGTGCGCAACTGGAGGCTGATAGCTAAGGACCGGGCTAATTGGAGAGGCATGTTGGTTAAGGCCCAGGTTCATTCCGGAATGTAGCGCCACTTAAGTAAGTTTCTTTAAAAAAAAAGAAGAAATAGTAGATGTTTGTAATGGGTTATCTTCAAGGTATTTTCTGAAGGCTGGCAAGTTGCCATGTGGTTTTATCATTAGTAAACTTACAGCTGAACAACGGTTGCAAATTCAGTTAATTCTCTCACAAGAGACTTGCTAAAGATCAACTGTTTTCGACCAAAACTTTGTTCAGCGATGATGCTCAATGGATACATCAATAAACCAAATTGCCGTATATGAACCGAAGGACAATCGGAAGAGTTTTACGAGCTGCAGTTACATCCACTCGAATCAACCGTGTAGTGTCCGTATTTCTTCAAAAATCAGCCTGGCGCTAACGTGACTGTAAATGGGGAACGTTATTGCGCCATAATAACGCGACTATTTTTTGCTTGAAATTGAAGCCCTAGATGTCGACAACATTTGGTTTCAACTAGACAACACTTCTTGCCACACAGCCAGAGAAACAATGGACATATTGAGAGATCGATTCGGTGTGCAATTAATTTCACGCTTTGGATCAGTGAATTGGCCAGCTAGATCAAGGCTAACGGTGTAATGCCTTTTTATCCTTTGAAGTTACGTAGTCTTAGGTGTTTGTGGATAAGCCAGCTGGACATATTGAGAGATCGATTCGGTGTACAATTAATTTCACGCTTTGGATCAGTGAATTGGCCAGCTAGATCAAGGCTTACGGTGTGATGCCTTTTTATCCTTTTAAGTTACGTCGTCTTAGGTGTTTGTGGGTGAGCCAGCTGGAGTTCACGACATTGGAGGCCAACATTATCCGTGAAATTCGCTCAAACGCATCATAGAAAACTGGAACGTCTGTATGAGCTGCGGCGCAATCGCAACCAATGCTTGAAAGGGATTATCTTTAACAAGTGAATATCAAGAATGGCTCTTTAGATTAATAATAAAGATTTCTCGAAATATTAGACTCCGAAATGTTTCGTACTATTGACGTTGTAATAATGACTTATAACTGGATTTGATCTGATCGTATATTTACGAAATATACACGGCTTTACTGATTATCATAAAAATAACAATAAGGAGTATTTATAATCACAGTTGCACAAAATTTCTATTTTTTTTTTTAGTTCCACCCTCATCCTTTACATATATGGGCTGGTGATGTACATTTTATCAAAGCTATTTAAGTTCGAGCGTAGAAAGAGAAAGCACGTACGACCCAGTAATGCAGTAACAACTCGTTGAAAAACTTTTTAGCATTATTTTATTTAAAACGTGATTTTGAACTCTATAGGCTCAAGTTTTCAATGTTCAATGTTTACATAGCAAATACAAAATTGTATTACTCAATGTCGTACGAAAAAAAAAACTCGAATGTAAAACATTTGCAATGTGCATGCAAATCGACCCATTAATTCAATTTTCAATTAATTCAAATTTGCGGATATTTGCTAACTCTGCTAGACAGATTTTCGAATTTTAGGTGGCAAATGGTGAAAACCTAAGATTCTTATAATGGAAGTGCTTGCTAGGTTTTCTTATGAAATATTTCAGTGCTCCAATCAATGTTGAACAATTTCAACGAAGGGAAGAGTATGGACCGTGGAAAAGATCCAATTAAGGATCTTCATAACAAAAGAGCCAGGCAGCCTGTTTTCTGACAGGGCTGTTAGTGAAATGATAACCTTCTTACTGATGTCCCAGTTCCTCACATACTAATGACCTTACCAAATTGACGGGACATGACGAATTCACAGCCCTATCAAGGTATCCGTTCGGAATAAAAATTTCCGCATACTGTTCGAAATCGGAGAATTCTTTTCCGAGGTTTCTGTTCCGATTAGCATTTCGAAAAGCTTTTCCAACGAAATTAATCACACATGATCGCGCAGCGGCATACTGTGTTAAGTCAAAAACATTTGACAGCTTCCGAAGTTGTCCAACAGAAAATGTTGCAGAACCCATCGAACGCGATTGAAATGTGTTAAATCAAAAATGATTGACAGCTAGGCGTTAAAATTCTTCCGAAGTTGTCCCACAAAGAATCATTGCGGAATCCGTCGAACGCGATTGTAAGCTTTTTTTGATTGTTTTCCGCAACGGATATTTCGAAAGCAAAATGATTTTCTGAAACTGACTTTCGTTTCGGAACTTCTTCAGAACGAATACCTCCATAGGCTTAGTATCGCGGTGGTTGTGCGATGAACTGCCACACAGAAGGTCTGGGTTCTGTTCATTCTTGCAATGGTCTGACAAATCACCCGAGTTGTGTCAATTTTCATGATAATGTATATCTGAACTTAGATGTTCAGATTAGGCATAAAAACTAAAGGCTCCGTCGAAGTAAATACTGTACAGGTATGGTATACACAAGAATGGTTGTGTGATAAAAGATAGGCCGGTCCTACTGAGAGTTTATGAATTTTTTTTTATTTATACAAGACAACATTCCCGAAAAAGGATGCGGACAGGAAGATCAAGTGGGCAACCTTAACTAGTAATATAATTAAAATTATTCTATAAACTCACCTGTAAATGATCCAAAAGTGCCTCTAATCCTCGATCGCTAATCGACGAACAGCGCAAGCTTAACGAATGTATATGCTTCGAGGCCAACGGAAATGAGTGCACCACATCAAGTGCATCCTCGTCGGTCGCCCCAACCAATGCCAACGCATGAAAGCCTCGGCGGACCAATGAATTATAAAGCTTGACACGATCATGATTTGGAATCAAACGCAACTCCCGGCACTGCAGCGTTGGCAACAGTCCCGACCAAAATCTTGGACTTCTATACAAGACATCGCGCCATCTCATGCACACCTGCGCCAGTGTACGTCGCTCGTACGGATTAAAATACAAAAACAGTTTCCCCAAGAAACGATCATCCTGCATGAGCTGTTCCATAGTGGTTATAGGAGGTGGCACCACTGTTTGCATCTTGTGATGTTGTAGCAACATTTGCTGTTGCTGCTGACTACTATACGGATGATGATGCAGATGCGGATTTGGAAGTTGCTTACGCACTTGTTGTGGCGTACCAGTCTGACTTTTCTGGCCGCTGACACCGCCGCCTATATTTGGATTTAAGTTCACATTCTGCTGTTGTTTGCTTCCGCCCACAATATTCGATGATGGATTACCCGTAACAGATGACATGTTCGAGTGTGGATTTGTACCACCACCCGGCGAGGCTAATTGCTGTTGGGCAGTGTTCGCGGATACACGGGATGGTTTATCCGGTTGGGTGTTGGCTGCAGCAGCTGCTGCTGCCGCTGCTGCGGCGTTACTATTACTGCTACTCCCCCCACAGAGGGCATTGGTGACGCGTTCCATTACAGATGTTTTGCCACTGCTACTGCTACTGCTGCTACTGCTGCTGCCATGATGATGTTTCGAACGCAGGCCCAGACCGTTAATTCGTTTCGACAACTCAGCAGAGGCGCGTTCAACAACACCCTGTGCCGATATCGATGACATTATGTCGGTATACAGTTACGAAAAAGTCACTCAATCGTTCAATTAACTCACTCATGCATAATTCACTCATTCGGCAAGATTTTTTTATTATATATGTATGTATGTGTATTTTTTTTTATCTTTATTAAGGTTAAGTTTACTGTCACGAACAAAAAGCTAGCGCGCACAGAGACTCAATATAATAATATCGTTGTTTTATTAAATGTTGTACACTGTAGGCATTTCCTTTAGAACGAGAACAAACAAGGGAAAATGAGGCAAATTGTGGTACGAAGAATAAAGGAGACAAGCGCAAGAATAAGAATGGAATAAAACTCATGGACAAAGTTGTTTTCGTTTATATGTGCCGTTTTTTTTTTTTTCTCTTCTGTGTGACATGAGTTTTATTGTTTGTTTATTTCAATGTCCTGGGAGTTATTTTTTTCAATTAAATTCATAGAAGATTTTCTAATGAAGAGGGAAACCATACCACTTTGATGGGAGGAAATAAAAAAAAAACGAATTAAAATCAAGACGGGAGACTTAATTAAAATTTGATTAGAATAGGACAAGAACTAATGTTGTTGTTCATTCAAATGTTAAATTTGTTTAGACTTGGGGGATGCGAGTTTTCTAAAGTCTGAGTATTCCGTTTGTCTTTGTCGCATAAATAGGTGAATATTTAAATCGCTTAAGCAGTTTGAGGATTGGTGACTTTTAACTTTTAACTTTAAACAGGCGAAATCAGATGGAGATTTATGAGTTTTGGTTAAAGCTTTACACCAAGATAAGACCTTGGGTATTGTTTTTTTAATTTTAATTATCAAAATCCTTAAGGCATCATATTAGCTTTACTTCGCCATAATCAGTTTTGTTTCCATAATCCAGCATATTAAATTGATGCTGTAAGAATGAATTGGTACCAATTTATAGCAAAGTTAACAAAATTGTGCTACCAAATAATGTTTTTTTTTTTCAATTATCACAGGGACAAAGGAGACGCTGTGAACGGACCCAACTACAGTGGCAGGTTTTAGGTTGCAGTGGCTGCACGCGATGCTCTGGTACCTCGTGGATCTGCTGACTTTACATATATATTAAACCATCCAGAGCTCAATATATAGCGTAGGAGGTTTCTGATATAAATATTAGTCAGATGGAGTTTTCTTTTGTCTGAAAAAACTGGACAAGAGCAGAGAAGTTGAGTAATACTTTCCTCCTCTTTTTCGTCCAAGCACCCTAGTCTTTTTGCATATAGGCCTATAGGACAGTGTACTGTAAGAACACCGATTATGGTGCTGATGTTTGATCTATTAGGCATTGTCAAGCTGATGGAGCTCTTCTGGTTGAAGTTTAGCCAGAGTTGGTTGGTCCCACCATCGTGCAAAACATAAATACGCACACGGTTGGAAGAAAGCTCTGATCTGGGTACTAACGAGGTTGTTGCGCTGTTTTGGTTTGCTTTCTTGTTCGCATCCAGTTTGATCTGTAATTCACATGTAGGGAGGGGCATACTTAACATATTAACTGGCGGTAGTGCCCTGTCTGATAAAATCATCCGGCTCGCAGTCCCCTGGTATGTCTCTATGGCCCGGCATCCAGAAATAATGAATGATGAAATTCTCTGCCATCCCATTAAGAGATAATCGGCATATGTGGGCTGATTTCGATTTGAACGAGATGGATTCTAGGGATTTAATTGCCGTTTGGCTGTCACTGAAGATGTTAATATACTTCGTGGATATTACATTCCTTTTCAGACAGGACAGGGCTGCCTTAACTGCCATGATTTCCGCCTGGAAAACGCTTTAATGATTGGGAAGGCGAAGGGATATGCTTAGATTAAGCATCTCGGAGAAAACACCTCCACCCCCTCCAGATTCTGCCGCAATATATGAACGCCTAAAAACTAATCGGCCCCTATTAGTGACTTAAAGCTATGAAATGGGTACAACAGTAAACTAGGATAAGACCAAGTATCTGCTTTCAACACGAATGGACACAACCTGACGAATTGGACAGAACGCCACTATTGCTAGATACAACATTCGAGTTAGTAAGGAACATTGTCTAAATCGGCTTCGCTGTTAACTCTGACAATGACATCTCGCCAGAAAAAAACAAAGAATTTAACTGGCCAATCGTCTTTTCCTCGAGCTCAGAAGGCAGTTAATTAATAAAGCCCTCACTCGAATAAGGAGACCCTTTATAAGACTTTTATCATCCCAGTCCTGCTCTGCTGTACTGAAACATGAACCGTATCAATAGCGGCTGCTAAAATCCTTGGAATTTTCAAGCGAATTCGCAAATTCTTCGGTTCCATTTGCGTTGACGGATTACCGATTCTAGATTTAACTCCATCAGAAGTAAAACCCGACCTCAACCTACTAGAGGCAACCAGCTAGGACCAGGCTAATTTGAGAGGAATGTTGGTTGTAGCTCATGTTTACTCCGGTCTGTAGTAAGCATTTATAGATTTAAACATAATTCCTGTATAGTGCCCCTGACAAGAAGACTTTGTCGTAAAAGGTTATTCAAAGAAAAATTGACTGAGAATCTTTGTGATTCCAATAGTATCATCTTGCAGAATTCTACTTTGAGTTTGCACATCAATACCAATAACATTCCTGGTATTCCTTTATGGTTTTTGTAGATGTTGTGGATGTCTGTGGGGAATTCAAAAAGTATGTCTTCAAAGAAGGTTCCTTCCTACAATGCTGTCCAATGGTCTTGAGAGTACTCAATTTGTACATAATAAAAAAAATTTAAGAATTGTCCTTGATAGTAATCCACTTTTTTAATACCAAGTCATCTCTACAAGCATGAAATGAAATATTCTCAACTCACAGAACATTGAGTTAAATGTTTAATAGAGCTTCTTAAGAACCTCGTTTTTTTACAAAAGAGTAACTACCATCATAATCCATCTATACGTAGAGTTAATAATTTGTTTTTGTTTCCGCCTATCCATTTCTATGAAGTAGTTATCCTGGAAGGTAGGTAGTTACTCGCAAACAAATTATAATGAATGGACTTTTCTACTTTTATAGGAAATTCAGTGGAATGCAATTGAAAATACCCAACGGAACACATTTTCATCCCAAGGCATTCGAGGAAAAAATGCTAAAGCGAAAACTGGAAAATACAAAAAAAAAATGGAAAAGTTACATGCACAAGTTCACATGTAACATAAATAACGTGTATTTCCCACATTGCCTGGGAAACAACTTTAGGAATTATTCTACGTCCTTTTTGTATTTTTTTTATTTGTTTGTAGAAGAACAAATTGGCACGTGAAAAGATTTAGTGAAATGAAGGCGGAAGTAAAGTTCAGAAGGTGCATACGCGCATTTGAAAAATTAAAATAGGAGGAGGCAAGTTTTCATAAATCTAGTATTGAAAGGACTTTCAGTGGAAATGATTTATAGAATAGTGGGTCACCCAACCATGAGATCGTTTGAATTTAAAAAGCTTGATGAAGCTGTTCGTTAATTGGGTAAAATTCAATGTTTGATGAATGGAAGGTTTTACTGTCGAGCTATTAGACTTTGAAAAATTATTTAGTGGATAAGGTAGTTCGTTGAACTGGCGCGCGCAGTAATTTTTCTTTTTCTATTTTCTATCACTTCATGATATGCAAAGCATCAGAGTAGTAATTCAAGCGTTCAGTTTACTCGTACAACTGTATGGTCCCCGATTGACGCACATAAGGATGGCTTTTACCCCACATACATAGTCCCAAAACATATATGAATTCCCTTATCTCAAGAACTGCTGAAATGATTTCGATGTAGTCCCAAAACATGTATGAATTCGCTAATCTCGAGAACTGCTCATAGGATTTCGATGTGGTTTCACTGGTATTGCCTGCACTTCCCTGGGAATGATATAGTGTATTCAAAATGTATCACTTACAGCAGCTGAGCATTCGAGGTCTTAGTGGCAGAAATCAGATTTTGCATCATTAAAATTGTACCCGGCCAAAGTTGCTAATGAAAAAGGTAGATTCTAAATCCTAGCGAACTTGTTGAGCTAGAGCTAAATATATATTTTGTAACATGATAATCCCTGATGTTAAATGGGGTGCTTATATTTTAGTGTGATGAGTGCTTAACTTTACAAAACACAAATAATGCTTTTAAGTGGCCTACATAAAGCTTTTAATATGTTAGTGCTGCTAATGTCGATGTGGATGTTGTTGTGGCAATGTATTTCAGTCATAAAGGAAAACTTCAAAACAGACATACATAAACTAATCAGTCAAATTTTATTTGGATGACTGTATATCAGATAAATGAGTTGCACGAATCACAAGAATGAAGTTACTTACAACTATGTAGTTTACAGAGGCATAACTCTAATGCATTTAACATATCTTCTGCCTCAACAGGCTACACCAAACCAAATCTCTTAACATTTCCACAAAACTTGGAAAACCCATCACTTATATTATATTGATTTTAAGACGCATTTGACAGCATTCATAGAGGAGCTATACAATGTCATATGTATTTACTTTTGGCGTACCTAAATAGAGATGTGCTGGATAATGTGGGATTTGAATACATGCTTGCATCTTCGATGGTCTTCGAATATCTCAAAGAAGTATCTGATACCGAGACCGAGATAATTTAGTACGTTGTCATGTGACTTCCACAATGCTGTTAAGAAAAACAATTGTGCAAATCCCACAAGTCGAAAACAGTGACACAATATTTTGTACATCTTTACCTACAACTGATACCGTATACCAACGATATCAAAAGTATTTCCAAGATCAGCTAGATTTACCCAATACGTTCGGAATATAGTTGTCAAAAAAAGCTTATGTCAAATCAGCCGTCCAGATTCGGCATAAAACAGGAGGCCCCGCCATCGTGCAAGAATTACATACGAACACATGAATGGTTGTAAGAAAATGATATGCCAAGGGTACTAACGAGCCCGTTGCGCCAAAAAAAAAGTATTCTTATTTGTTGTTCTTGTTCCAAATATGTATAGAGATTAAAAAAGCCCCACCATGAGTTAAAGTTTTAAAACAAATACTGCTGTCATCAAAAAGGGACAAACAATATAAATCAATCAAACAAAAAGTCGTATTAACTGACAACCACGTATATTTTGGCCCCGATTTATATTTTAAGAACGAAATTATTTCGTCGGACTTAGTAAGGCGTTGAACAGCAAAGCCGTAACTCAAACCAAGCACGAGATTGTTCCTAATCGGACTTCTCTTTGTAACATCTAGACAGTTTGAACATCCTGTATTTGTTTTCATTTTTATTCAACTAGACAATATGAGAAATGTACGATTGACTGTGTATGGCATTAGGTACAATAATAAATCGAATTAAGTTTATTCAAAATCGTTATAAGGCGTTAACCAATAGCTTTAGCTCCATAAGGACAATCCCAAACACACCTTTCGGTATTAACTCAAGAACCTCGTATACCAAATTTAACCTGACGTCCAGACGTTTGGCCTTAATGCGTGCTCAGAACCACAAATGGACAGAATTGCGAAACCCATCAATACTCTATTAGGTGCAAATACATTCCACTTGCATAAGGTAGATCAAATGGACTTTATATGAAAAGAAATTGCCCTCCTCTGGCGACGATCTGGTCATCCGAGTAGTAACAACTCAGCCGTTCGAATTCGGTATAAAACTGTCGGTCCTGCTTGGAACAAGAATTACACACGCGTACATACATGGTGGCGAGATATGTTTACAAATGGCGCGATGAATCTAATCGTTATCTGTCACTGAATTAGTGTATGTTCAAGATTGTAAGTCACATCTAGTAACGGGTGATTTTTAAACAGTTTAGTTTTTCAGTGTGGCAGCACTGGTTAGTAACTTCACCTGTCACAGCGAAAAATGTTCAGGATACTCTGCCATTTAATCATGGAAAGACTCACAAACGAGCAACGATTGCAAATTATTGAAATTTATTATCAAGATTCGTGCTCTGTGAAAAATGTACACCGTTTGTTACGACCATATTATGTTCATCAAAATCGACCTGGTGAATCAACAATTCGTGCTGTTATCATAGCGAACGATATCGAGCCATGATACGCGAATTTTTTTGCGCCAGTTGGCTGAGTTGAACTTGGTTGACATGTGGTTTCATCAAGACGATGCGACGGTGAAACAATGGATATGTTGAAGGATGAATTTAGTGAGCAGCTTATCTCTCGAAATGGCCCTTTGAGTTGGACGTCAAGATTATGCGATTTAACGCCTCTTGATTATTTCTTGTAGGGTTATGTACAGTCGTTAGTCTATGTGGACAAGCCGAACACGATTGAAGCCTTACAGGATATCATAAAACGAGTCATTCGTGGAACACAGGCCGAAATGCTCGAAAAAGTGACGCAAAATTTTACCCTCCAAATGGACCATTTGAAACGGAGCCGCGGACGACATTTAGATGAAATTGTCCTTAAAACGTAAATGGCGAAGGAATATATATCGATTACAATAAAAATGTTGAATATTTGATTCAAAT
This sequence comes from Rhingia rostrata, assembly GCA_949824845.1. Lineage (NCBI taxonomy): Eukaryota > Metazoa > Arthropoda > Insecta > Diptera > Syrphidae > Rhingia > Rhingia rostrata. Next base: position 97,436,646 of record OX463757.1, read on the forward strand.
TTAAGTGCTTTATTGGATTTAAAAAAAAAAACTACGCTTTAAAAATCACCCGTTAGTTTGTTCTTATGTTTGCTTGTTATCTTACGGAAAGGGTTTTATTATTAAGTTGTTCGTGCTGTTGTTAGTTGAACTATATGTCAATATAAGTAGTCCAAATGTCGCACGTCTACTATAGTTACGAATATTTTGTTCATAGAATTCGTGTCGTATAAATGATCTGCAGCATCGATTGCCGTCACGTTGAATAATCGAAGGGTAAGCTGTCAAAATAATCCAAATGTGTATTTACACGCGATAATAGTGCAACCAAAAGTAAACAGTGTCAAAACTCAAGAGCACAGACAATAATTGCAACAATACGAAATATACAAGTGGATGGAGAGAATTATATACTAAATTTGCTAACTTCGTCAGTTGAAACGAAAAGTAGAACACACTTAAAATGTTTGGTAATTTTCTGCGCAGATTACAACAACTTACAACCTACAAAATTTCTACAAGCAAAGACATGGCTGAAGTAGAAATCAATATAGATGTGCGTAAGAACTATTTTGTAAGGGAACGTACCGAATATTTCATATATGTAAACGCTTTCATATAGGAACAACGCTTTATCGGTACAAGCATCCCCAAAGTTAATTCTTATATTTTGTACAAATCATATTTACAATGCTCGATGATCAATGAACCTAATTTTAAATGACAATCATTTAAAACAAGAGTGAGCGATCAGCTTTTTTTTAGAAACGTGTGTTACAAGATTTTATGTACAAATCAATATCAGCTCTATAAATGATCACCATTTATTATTCGCATCACTTTACTTGAAATCATGTTAACCCTCTGTCAATCAACTGTCAAAATCAAATACCTACATATTCACGAAAACGTCACAAGAAATATGTAATTCGATGCTGGAAATTTTAAAAACTGCCTTTGAACTCTTAACCCTTTTAATGCCCTTCAAATTCCATTAATATTGATTTTGACAATAAACTCACTATAAAAAACAACAATAACAACACGAAAAAAAAATAATCAGTACACACAGAAAACTGAAATACCGTCATATCTCATACCAAAAGTCAGAGATGTCACTTAAGCAAGGACAGTATTGGAATGTCTGCACGGATTTTAAAAATCCGATTTTTTTTTCTTTCCATTTTTTTTGTTAGCACATCCTTGAAGCTGAAAGAAACATATCTGACGGCCACCATACCTCATGGTTTCCTTGTGTAGATGATACAAAATAATAATTTCCTACGAAATGAATATCCCAGATGATTTTGTTTTAGTTCGCTTTTCTCTTTCTATTGGCTCCTTCTCGCACAGTATATGGTATCCTGTGATTCATAATGTTCCCTTTCTTTCTAAGCCAGTAGTAGTCATAGAGAATTATAAAGCATAATACAACAACAACAGAAGCAGAAAAACACCCCCCTCAACATGAAAACAAGAAGAAGTAGTGAAAACTCCCGTAAATATAAAGAAAAATCGATTTTTCCATCAAAACGAGAAGGACCATTTCAAAGAGAAGCACCAAAAAGGAAGAAAAGCAAAGCTTTGTCGTCAACTACAGAGGGGGTTGGTTTCAGTTGGTTGGTTGTTTCGTGGGTTTTCGTTTGTTTTTTTTTTTCGGATGAATGGCAGGGCAATTTTTATTTCAAGTCCCCCCTTCCCTCCAATACATGTGCACCATGGTATTAGTATCGTTTTTAAGCATGGATAATGCTCCTTTAACTGGTGAGGTTCTTTTACATATATGGTATGTAATTATCGCTACACATGTAAGCGCGATGTCTGTGTATTCTAGTTTTTTTTTTTGAGAAAGTCATGCAAAAGTATAGCCCTTGGATTTTTTTTATCTGCTTTTAGGGGCTTTTAACGATTTTTCTGGGTTTTTAAGGATTTTCTTCGAACAAAAGAGATTGGGTAGCTTTAACAGCCAACTAATGTCATCATCATGTTTTCCATTCTTATTCTTGTATTATAGTCCTCAAAATTCACACTATCACATCAAAATTCGATTGAAAATATTTTTTTTATCGAAATCAACAAAAATAGGGCGGTCAATATCCCACCTTACCCACGTATTGAAAAAATTTGTACGAAAAAAAAAACCGATCACACCAACAGAAAGGAACAGAAAAACAAGTTAAACCGTTTTTGAAAGCGTTTTCCGTTACCGACGTGTTCTTAATAGACGAACGCTCGACACAATACTGCAGTAAATAGAGCAAGTGTATATTTTTGAAATTAGCGTGGAAAAGCTCTTTTCGTCTGCGAAGGAAAACGTGAGTGCGCAGCACATGGAGGTGCAGCTTTTTCGAAATGTCAAAAACACCTGCGCCAAAAAAAAGCCAAGGGATGAAGGAATTTCGCTCTCTTAGTCTCTTTCAGTATGTGGCGGCAGCGGTCCGCTATCATTGAGAAAAATACGAAAGTGAGGGTGGTATACTGTCAACTGTGTATCGCCTTGCAGAAAGTGAGGCGCCAAGGGTGATTCAAAAGGATGTTTACTCTGTCAGGATGCTGCAAATGTTAGTGCTCACTGTATGTGGGATGGGTGAGTTAGATTTTTTTTCTATTCCAATGTTGTGTGTGTTTATTGTTTTTTTTTTGTGATTTTGTAAACAAGAACTGAGACAAAGCGACGCTGAACGATGGTATTTTTAATCACATTGACAGTATCGTGGTAACGATGGTGGGCAGAGGGAACGGTCGGGAAGAAAGATGTAGGACAATTGACCTTTCACTTTTGATTAAGACGTCAATGACAGTGTCGTTTAGGACACTTTTGTTGAAAGCTGCAACGTGTCCGCAAATCGCGATGAATAATATACGAAAAAATGCAAGGATTTTCTTCTTGAAAGTAATGGGGTTGATGAACTGCAATTTGCAGGGCAATTATTTGCCTGAAGTAACTTTTATTAAATATAGGTTTGAGCTAATCGTTGAAGAAAGAATTGCAACAATGTGATCGACAGAACTTTTTGATGACCAGAAATACAAAACTTTAAGGCCTAAGGCTGAGCCATATATATGCAAGGGTGACAAAGAATGCAATATTGCTCAGTTTTCCGTACTAAGTATATCAATATTGGGACCATATCAAAGACAATTTCTTTCTGTAGCGACATGATTACTTACTTACTTAAGTGGCGCTACAGTCCGGAATGAACATGGGCCTCATCCAACATGTCTCTCCAATTAGCGCGGTCCTTAGCTAACTGCCTCCAATTGCGCACTCCATGTTGGTTGAGGCCGGTTTCTACTTGTGCGCGCCACTTAAGCGAAGGTCTTCCTATACTGCGTTCGACGACTGGCTGGGAATCGAAGACTCTGCGAGCCGGAGTATTGGTGTAAATTCGTTCTACATGTCTTAAACTTGCAATGCTGAGTTTTCTTGACCAGGGGCATGTCGCTGTACAGCTCGTATAGTTCTTGCTTAAATCTTCGTCTCCAAAGCCCGTCAACGCAAACGGGACCGAAGATTTTTCGAAGAATTTTCCTTTCGAATCGATCAAGGATTTCTTCGTCCGTTTCGGGACGGTCCATGCTTCAGAGCCGTAGAGCAGATCAGGGTCTTAGGATCTCCTTAGTAGTTCGAGTAAGGGTTTTTTCTACTGAATATGTGAGTTCTTGAAACGGTTAATTAACAATGTGATCACTCATAGCAGTGTGGTTTTAAACGAGAAAAATACACAATTAATCAACAGACTTCAACAGATCCTGGAAAACAGGACTCATGAAATCTTTTTTGTAATTAGCACGCGTAAAGGGTTTACGAACACCCTTATTGAGTTTGGCACAGCAAGGGCATTAAGGAAATGTGCGTTGGTTTTAAGTTTCTGTAAATTGTAAGGAGCACGAAAAATTGATATTGCAAAGGATTCCACCATCGTATTGTTCGGTTTAGGAACGAATCTCTACATTTCATAGTACGTCCGAAGATAAACTTGAGGGTAAATTGGTTAGCATTCATGGCATTGTCAGTATTACGGTTGGTTGAATGTTTGAATAGGCGGAATTCAGCTAGCTATTTCATTTGGGAATTTTCTGTTAAAATAGCGGTTAAAAAGGTGTTAAGAGCCGACCAGAATGCATATCTGCAGCTGGTATCTTGTATCGCTGTCAAAAGAGAGATACATTGCTTGCATGAAGTTGCCATTCATTCAACTACAAGCTACAGATTCACATTGTGTAAGGGCTTACGGCTTGCCTTTGACTCATCTATAAGCGTCAGCTACAGAAACGCATTCTGGGCGGCCCTTTAGGCAGGTGATATTCCTACGATGTTCAGGCGAGACTATAGAGTTCGCTTCGATTTAATCTCAGTAGATTAAATAATGCTTTTGCTGCACCTAACATGATTTGGCCTTGAACCCAAGTTTGGGGCGTATATACGCTTTATATATTGAGAGCAGACTAGAAGATGTGAAATATTTCTTGCATCGGTTAAGAAAACCCAGACATTCCGCTGCGTTTTTAGCTACGAATATTCCAAAGAAGATCGTTACTAACACACATACCGTACAAAAATTCCACTCTATTAGATTTACCCCAATTAATTATGCTGTCGAAATCGGAACTAAATGAGCTGAACATATTTTGCTGTTTTTGTTAGACGTCCGAAGGAAAGTACAAGAAATGCTGAGAGTTATGTCACCACCAAAAGAATGGTTGGGTTAGAATAGGTCATTAATCAAAATGAGAAAAATTGTCGAAGACAGAACGGAGCCTTGGGGAACACACAGAGAGAAAGTTCATAATCAATGGAAGAAGAGTTTCATTGATTCCCAAAGCACGCATTTTCGACAAAAGGGATAGTTGCCAAACCCTGCATTTGAAATATCAAGATTGGTTCCACTTTTCGCAGAGTTATATCGTTCGATAACCGTATTGTCGGTTATTTAGGAGTTTTCGTGATTCAAGATATTTCATAAGCTGATCGCTTATCAGCGTATACCAGACCTTAGAAAGAATATTCGCCTTTTTTATAGATGAGCTGGACAAATATTGTTTTCCATCTATTCGGGAAGAGTCCTGATGAATATGACAGATAGATAAGCTTACGCAGTAGTTTTGCCCGCGAGAAAGAGCGCCTCTTCAGAATTATGGGGAGATACCAACTGGACCAGACGATTTGTAAATGTTACAAAATCTAAAACGATTAAGAGGCACATATAATACCGTACTTAACCATGCCTTGAACCCTGCCATGAGGCATGAACTCTTGCTACTCCATCAAAACCCGTAACGACCTCCAAAAGTTTCTAAATTCTACAAAAGGGATTTAAAAGAGGTGATGTTTGGTCATGCGACTTTGTCGAATTATATTATTTATATATTCAATGAATTCAAACGACGAATTACTTTTGCCAACCTGTTTCTTTAGACTAATCACAATGAAGTGATAAATCCCTACCTATCTTAATCCCTGGTTGTTTTTGTTTGGTAGATTTCGGTGAAAAATCTGTCTGTCCTCACATTCAAGCAGACCTAGAAAAAGCAGCTTCAAAATAACAATAATGCGAAACTACAGACAATAAATTAAACGTCAGCGATGTAGTAGTTTTTCTTTTTATTGGCACCAAATCGACTTATTCTTTCCATGTCATGCTACTCGAACCACTCTATCAACACAGCTCCTTTGTACACGATCATAATATCTTCATATTTCGGCAGATCCAAAGAAAAAAAGGAAGAAGTCCAAATCGACAACCACCACCTATTTATAGAAACGATCCATAAACTCGTCCGTCTGTGTAGGATGACGATTGAGAATTCTCGCTGCCCCATCGGGGTCGGACACGACCTCATCGACACATTCGATACCAAATCCTCTTGAGAGGATTGTATAAAACTCCAGAGCCAACACCAGACGCACATTTGTACAATTTTCAATAAATCGGTGCGACTAGCATACGCCAACGATATTTACATCATTGGTTGGACTGAACAAGATGTCATAGCCACGTCATTGACATCATTGGTCGGACAAAACGTGATGTTATATCCACGTTTGCTGGCAGAGAGAAGGAAGCGGCACAATAGGTTTAGCTGTAAATGAGGGTAAGACATGTCAACTCACAACGACACATCGACGAATTGGATAAAACGTCACCATTGACAGATATAACTTTGAGGTAAAACAGGACAAGGAGTCTACCTAGGCCCCTTTATAAACTCTGACAACAACATCTCGTCAGAAATTAAACAAAGAATTATTCTTGCCAACCGCTGTTTCTTCGGGCTAAGAAGGCAATTCAGTAGTAAAAGCCTAATTCGAACTACTAAGGTGCTCTTACACTAAATCCTGATCATCCCAGTCCTGCGCTAAAGCATGGCCAATATAAAATGAGCATGAAGAAATCCGTTGTCCATTTGAGAAAAAAGTTATACGAATAATCTTCGGTCCATATTGCGTTAAAGGGCAATGGAGACGTAGATTCACACAAAAACTATACGCGTTGTACAGCGACACACAGTCCGCATTGGACGTTTAAGATGACTAGGACATGTAGAACGAATAGACACCAATACCCCGGCTCGCAGTCTTCGATTCCAAGGCAGACGTCGAACGCATTATAGGATGACCTGGTTTTAGTTCGCGGGCACAAGACGTAACCGACCTCAACCAACTTGAAGTGAGCAACTGTTGGCAATTTATTAAGGGCCGGGATGACTGGAGATGCATGTTGGTTGAGGATCAGGTTCATCCGGACGGTAGTGCCACTTAAATATGTATTATAATATGTTTCACATTCCACGCTAGAATGTTTTAAAATAATCCAACATTAAATTTGGAACGAGCAGTGCCACCTACTCTCAAGGATGGCTGAAGTAAAATGTCGACCTAGCACTTGAAGAAAGCTACTGGACCTGGCTGAGTTGTATCCATTGTACCTACTTGAAAAATGTAGGCTTCAAAACAATGAATCCATTGCTGATGACAGTACTCTAGTCCCTAATTGTGACTAACAACCAGAAATGGCAGGTCTATTAACGCTTTTGCATCTATAAAAGATTGTATAATAGGGAAAGGAAAGCCAGGTACAATCTTCCTCGAAGAAAATGCAGTATACAACATTAAGAATCAATGCATCTGATAGGCACCAAATGTGTCAAATGTGTTATGAAAACAACAGGTAACCTCAATTGCCAAATCAGCAGCGCCCACCCAGCTTCTACTACCTACTCTATAAAGCCAAAGTACGACCAAGTCATGAATACTGTTCGCATCTTTGGAGTTTGGCCCGGAACATACTTCCTGGATTATATCCAAAGGCGAGCAATCCGACTTATAGATGATACTTCAACATCTGATCTGTCTCTTTGTTGCAGGTACTATAACGGCAGATGTTCAAAAGAGCTTAAAGAAACCATACCTAGAATTGGTTCTTTCATAGACTTAGAGAACGACCAACAACTCAAGTGCTGAGTTAGTAAACAATAGCAAGCATCATCCCAGGGCACTGTTCTAGCGGTATAGGTTTGCCTCACCTGAGAATAGCTTATAAATAAAAACAGGCTATTGCATGGATGCAGTATCCTGCGGCCTGTAAAAGGGGTAAGGTGGTTTATTTTCCTGGTCTAAATATAGATCATGGCTTATTGAACACGGTTGTTTATATTTGACCTAAGCAGTTTCTTAACTTTAACCGAAAATCATTGAGATTCTCATGAACACTGGGTATCTTTCGTTTACGTAGTTCTTATAATTAGTTTCTGAATGTTCTTGTCCTTTGAGTTTAAGGCTCAGTGTGTATTTACAATACCTCCCATAAGCAGTTTATATGGATTTTTTTTTCATTTTCGCCAAATTATGAAAATCGTCTATTTAATGAATTCTCCGTATATGAACATAAACTTACCTTGCAGTGAAAGAAATGTACGATCCAATTCTGCACTTCTATTGTGTTGTATGTTCTTGTAACAGGTTTGTTTGGATTTAATGTCTTAGCTTGACAAAATAATTAAATAAAAATTGCTTATTATTTAATGAATAACATGTATAGTTTGTTAATAAAAATCTTGTTCAGCTAAGTTGAATTTCACTGAGTAAAAATGCTGAAATCTATTCAACTCTAAAACTAATCAGAAAGCATAACCACATTTTTTTCTAAAAAAAAAAAAGTGCATCATGTTCATGCTACACGATGTAAGCACCACATAACGACTCAACAAGTAAAATATTTTTCATGTCACCCTGTACGCATTTTGTTTCGTTTTTTGTGATGGCGCATTCCGTTGAACGTCTCGCGATTTGTGCTAACACCAAATTCTTTAATTCACCGGCATAAACTCATATTTAATTCCAAAAAAACACTTCCTTCTCTTTCCTAATATCACCTTAATCACAACCATATATTATTTAAATAATTTACACTGAAACTATTGTGATAATCTGCTTTGAAGAAAACGTGTAAATTCGACTTCTGCAAATCCATCGTTGAGCTGCCAAGGTAAGTGGAAGAAAATTTTCACATTTTGACAGTTGTGCCGCCACCATCGGGTTGTTTTTCGTTTCCTCGTATTTCACCCACCGCTGTTGTATCGAAACTGAAATTTGTTGTTTGCCATTGTGTATCTGTGGTGAGTGGTGAAAATTTGCACCGTGATTGTTGTTGTTTATGTGATTTTGGGCAACATGATGCTACGGTGCGCAGAAGTATAGTGTCAATACTGATGACAACAAATTTAAACAGGGTGGTCCATACACTATTTATGAATATATTTTTTTTGTTTCATAATAACCTATTTTATTTTTTATTTTTATAGGAATAAAATGGCTGCCACAACAACTGAAACGAAATATGTCACTGAAGTACCAAGTAGTCTTAAACAGTTAGCTAGATTAGTAGTCAGAGGTTTTTATTCTATTGAAGATGCGTTAATTATTGACATGCTCGTTCGAAATCCATGTAAGTAGTCATTTCATTTATTTACATTATACAAAAACGATCCGGTAAAGTACAAACGATCAAATCAATACTGTGAAGAATATATCGGATTCTCTTTCTTGATAACAAGATATTTTTAATGAAATGTTTGCTTTATACAATTTCTCGAAAGATTTATTTTTAATTAAAGCTAACAAAAACTTAAAAATAAAACGTGTATATATTTAATTTTTTTGTATTGTAAAAAAAAAACTTTAAATATCCCCACTGATCTTAGGCATGAAAGAAGATGACATTGCAGAATTGTTACGTTTTGAAAAGAAACAAATGCGAGCTCGAATATCCACCCTAAGAAATGACAAATTTATTCAAATTCGTCTAAAAATGGAGACTGGTCCCGATGGCAAAGCACAAAAGGTCAATTATTACTTCATAAACTACAAGACATTTGTAAATGTGGTCAAATATAAATTAGACTTGATGCGAAAGCGCATGGAAACCGAGGAACGAGATGCAACCAGTCGCGCTAGCTTCAAGTGCACAAACTGTAATAAAACATTTACTGATTTAGAGGCAAGTATATGCATGGAGACTCAAAATTTAGACATATTAATAATATCGATTTCTAGGCTGATCAACTGTTTGACTTTAATTCGCAAGAATTTCGATGCACGTTCTGTGACAGTGCTGTTGAAGAGGATATGTCCGCTATGCCAAAGAAAGATTCTCGCTTATTGCTGGCGAAATTCAATGAACAACTGCAGCCATTGTATGATCTTCTAAGAGAAGTCGAAGGCATTAAACTGGCTCCAGAAATTTTGGAACCAGAACCAGTTGATATTGACACCATTCGAGGGTATGTTTGCACTGTTAATCTTTGTTGCAAATTATAATTTTATGTTCATCCACCAGGATCAATAAACAGGGATCAATGCGCCCAGATGGTCAAGCTTGGTCAGGTGAAGCTACTAGAAATCAAGGTTTTGCTGTGGAAGAAACCCGTGTCGACATTAGTATCGGTGGTGACGATACTCCTGAGGTTGCTGCTGAGCGCAAGGCAAGACCAGTCTGGATGACAGAAAGTACAATTATCACAGAAGATAATACCGAAAATGCAGATGCAATATTGGATCAAGCGGCACAGACATCAAGTCAGCCAACAGCAATTGCTGGTACCACGAATAGTGGACGTAGTAAGAAGGAGAACGAAGATATTATGTCGGTGCTGTTGCAACATGAAAAGCAACCTGGAAAGAATGAGACTAGTTTGAAGGGATTGAAGAGTAATGTAAATTCGAGTGACTCGAGTGATGACGAAAAGGACATTGAAAATGCCACTATTCGTAAGTTCATTTTAATGTTGTACCTTGAAAGTGTTTGATTGTAGTGTCTTGTTCTTTATTTTCAGCGAGTATCAATCAAGATAATTACATTAATTCTGAGTCAGAAGATGATGATGCACCAGTTGTTCATGTCGGTGGACGTCCATATCCAATTGATGGCATAACAGACGAGCTTATTGCTCAAATGAGTCAACATGAGAAGGATAATTATATATTAGTTTACCAGGAGCACTATAGCCATATGTATGATTAGAAGCAAAATGTTTATTTATAATTAAAAAGAGATAAATAAAATAACCTTTGAGGTTTTCCAAGTAGTGATAAATTCATTGAGTGCGTTTTTATCAACTAAAAACATGGTGGAATCAACTGACTCTTTCATGCATGAGTATGGCAACGTAATGTATAAATATGTTGAAAGACCATCATGATGCTTAACGCGCATTTCTGATTTGGGGTTCGGTGGTGAATTAAAATGGCAGCAGGTCAAATGTAAATACAATTGTTTTTGGATATAATAGTACCAAGAGACAAATCCATTTTATGCGGCAATATGTTATATACATCCTATACATGGTAGAATTATTCCGCAGGTATTTAAGGAATGCAACATACGAACGAAATGCCGATCATTAAAACAGTTTGTTTAAAGTAATTTTGTGTCTGGTTACAAGTTCATTGAGATGCAAATTATTTCATACGGCTATGATATACCTGTGGATATAGTATGACCTCATTATATGTAAGTATATACAACTTTACAACTGTTCCATTGACGACTTTACGTGTGTTCGTACATGAGAATGAAATTCGTTGAGATGAATGTGCAGCCAGACAATTTGATTATCGATTTAATGTACATTTTAATTTTTTTTTCTGCACAAAGAAATAATAAGTCTTATTATAGATGAGAAAATTAAGGAAATGAAATACTACTTCTCAAGACATAAAGATACCTCTTTAATTTTTCAGACAGTGCAAATTAATAAACCGCTTCACTTTAATCGCTATATTCTGTATTCTCTGTAGTACTATGTAACATTAAATGTCCGCTAAAACCTCAGTTATAGAGACATGAAAAATCCACATTAAAAAATGTATCTTCTGAATATTTTTTGTAAATATATAAATATATCTTTTTTCTAGCTAGTTTTATAATTCTTTAGCTAATGGCAAGCAAATGACAAATAAACAATGGCCAAAAATTCTTAACGAACAAGCAAATATGCAAACAAATCCAATCCTAGACACATCGTCATGGGTAAGTAACCAGCCTGTGGAAAATCACTCCACGTGTAACTTCACCCACAGGTTAAGTCTCAGCCTATATTTCCGTCTTCCTGATCATTGCAGTGTTTTTCAGGCGGAACTTACGGCGATCAAAGAAGCCCTATCTTTGCTGGAAGAGAATGTTATAACTGACAAGGATATAAGAGAAAAGAAATATCTGACAAAGAAATCTCGGACAGTCAAGTGGCTATCAAATCCCTGAAATCAGTGTCAACAAATTCAAAGACACCCTAGACGCAGCTCATCTCATCAAAACTTGTCAGATCAGTTTAACATTCACCTGTGCTAGGTGCCTACACATATAGTGGCATTCCGGGGACCAAAATAATAGTTCTACCCGACAAGGGTGCACTAGGGATTCCTGTCGTTACATGCGAAAGCTTACTAGCGCAGCATGCTAGCAGCAAAATCAAATCTCAGGTAGAGTCTTGTAACGACGTGTCAAATAACCAAACAAAAGCAGAAAGGTCCCCCTTTCACTAAAATTACTTCTGAAGAAACAATGGCCGTGTTCCAGATTTCAGATTACAACTGAAAATTGAGGAAAGGTAACGTGCATCGCAAAATCTTACAGAGTTTTTAATGTAAATGTCAATCTATTCCAACCCTTGTTTTGTAATAATTTTTACATATTCCTATTTATTTCTATTTACTTTTATCCATTCAGAATAATTACTCTTTATAAAAAAAATTTAAAAAATAACTTAAATCAAACTATATTATCGGGTAATTTTACTGATATCAAAACATCTTCATGACAGGTCGAAGAAAAATCAGCTGTTTCACTCATACAATTTTCAAATTGTTTCGTCAGTCATTTCCCCTCATATGTCACACGACTAAAAGGGTCGATTGTCCAACGAGAACAGCGCATCGGCAAAGTTAACTGGTAAGGAACGTTTCCAATGTGTACTTCATCTTCTTTGTAACTGCCCGGCCCTATCAAACAAAGCAGAACTATAATATCCATGAGGATATTAGTCGCATGAGTAGAGTTTACAATAAAAACAACGATGTAGTTGAACTCATTACTGCATGTCAGTAGAAGTAGTTTAAAAAATACTCAACGCAATTGTATGCTAGAGTCATAATAAGTGTATGTTAATTTTTTTTTTTATTATTAATATTCCCCCTTATTCATTAGAATTCACTAAAACACATCTCAACGGTTGTATAGTTATACAGGGAATTGTTATTCATAAAATATTTCCCCACCCATAATAGTTATACAGGGCTTGTGTCAAAAAAATTAACAAAAAAAGTGAAATATATTACAACTGGACGTTTAACAGCTCGGCAGAGTTACCAAGGGAATATTTTTATGGTTGCAAAATCCATAGCGACAACTTTGTTTTCAACACTTCAGCAACATTACACAGAATTAAAAGATTAAAATGCGCTTATGCGCTAGTTCAACGTTATATAAGTTTTTTGAATAAAGGGCCGACCAGAATGCGTATCTATAGCTGGTGTTTTGTATCGCTGTCAAAAGAGAGATACATTCCTTGCATGAAGTTGCCATTCATTCAACTTGAAGCTACACATTTTGTAAGCGCTTACGGCTTGTTATGTTTAAAACTTTCAACTCAGCTACGAGGTCAAGCTACAGATACGCATTCTGGGCGGCCGTTAAGGTTTTTGCGTTCAGAGGCATTTTAAGCAGTGCATAACTTTATACACTGCTTAGCTTATAATGAGCATACGAGAATTCACACGAGAGTAAAATAACCGATTTTCATCGATTAGTAATGGTGCTCAGGGAAATATGTGTTCGAGGAGGGGAATGAAAAAACACTCCACAATTTAGATTTATTCGGTGAGTATTTTTGACGTTCTCTTTTGTGGTCCTATTCCATCGTTCCGGATAAGTCAAATTTATTCCATTTATGTTTGAGCTCGCGGATAGAAAGGTAACATTACATTACAAGCTTCCATCTGCACGAGAAAATTTACTTTCCGCCATGATGGAAATCCCTTGGAAATATCGTGCGAGAATGCAGTTTTCGCCATTTTTAAATAAGGGAAGAGCAGAGAGGAATAAAAATACGCATAGTAATGTTAGTAATGTTCATTACGTGTGAACACCCAATGTTCCTCTCGTGTGAACTGCGACAATAAGGCTGATTATATAGAGCTAAATTGCAATTTCATCGTTTATTGATTTTGTAAATAATGTCAAACTTAATAACTTCTATGTTCTGTGTGAAGTCTCCTCGGTTTCATGAATAGCTCAGAATGTTTTTTTTTCACACTTAACAACGGGAATGGATAAAATCCACTTCGTGTCACAATGGTCCAAAAACTGGTCAAGTGTGCTGGCGACCTAAGCCTAAGCTACATCTTCAGAATTATATTGGTTGAATGCATAAACTAGCAAAACAAATATTTTTCCGTGATCATATTTCGTAATGTTATGCCCACCCTATTCTATAGCAAAAAGCAGCAATGTCCCCAAACCCAATGAATAGCAACATTTAAATTATGCATAGCAACATATTCACCGTGGTGAAACAAATTCCACTTGTTCCTTTTAAAACAGCTGATGATGGCTGTCAACAAAGTTTTACAGTGCTAGTTTTGTTATTTTTGTTTTCTTATTGAAGATTAATTTTGTTTGTTGCTGTCGGGCCACGTTTAATCATAATTATTTCATTGCTGATAAATACAATGTCTAGTGAAGATAAAAACAGCAATCACAGGTAGTAAATAACTTCATACATTGTATTACACCAAAGTGGTTTATAATCACAATCAACGATAACCAAAGATTAACTACAAATAGCATTTTTAATATTTAAACCGAATTTGGGGCTTTCACAGTCAGTCACCAAATGCAGACAACACCGATAATGGGAATTCTCCATCCACAACAGAATCCCTGGCTAGTGTCCAAATGGCAACTGGTTTGCTGCAAATTTATGAACCACCGCTGATCAAGGTTCGATATCATCTTAAAGAGCTAATGTGAGTAATGGGTGGGAGTGTATAACTAAATACTGAAATTGATTTTACAGTGGTAAACAGAATAAGATCTATATTGACCTCTCGACAGAGAAGTACAAGTATGACAATGTTGAGATTGCTAGTTTGCAGGAAATGGTATGTTTCAATATGGAAGACTGGATATCAGTTGTGAATAAATATCCTTTTGCCTTCTAGATGAATAATGTAAAAGTCTACAGAGAGAAACTAGTGAAAATCAAAAAGCAAATGCAGTCCATCTATCAAAAGACAAAAACTCTTAAGGTAAGGTTATCGAATGTTAGCTTGCAGTAACTTAAAATTCATAAATATACTTATAACATGATCCTGTTATACCCTTATCGATGGAATTGAGGTGAAAATCATTCATATAAGTGGTCGCAATTAAAATTCTATTACCTGATTATTTTAACACCCCTTAAAACGTGACGTTAAATTGATCCCTTATCAAGCAGCTGTTTATATAAAAATGTGTAAAACAAAGTTTAGACGTAGACGTGGCCTCTATTTAAGTTAAGTGATATTTCAAAGGCCTTGGTTCCGTTTCATTATTATTAAAAAAAAATAACCGCAGCATTGTAGTAAGTAAAACTTGAGTAGTAAATCAGTGGAACATAACGGCTAGGGAAGTGTTAAATCAGAAACCGATAGATAAATCGATTTTAACACTTTCGGTATCATGAAGTAACTCCTCATGGTTTATAATTGTTGGTTTGTTTGTAGAAGTGCATTTTCTTGTGGAGATCGTTATGAGCTTGGGCGCACTACGTAAGGCGAAGTCTTCATTAACAGGTTTATCTTCAGACTGGTAATCAAAGACTCTGTAGGCTAGAACGTTGGCGATAATTTGCTTATTGACAGTAGTTCTACATGTGCTTTCTCCATATTTTCCTTGGCAAATTCCATGGAACATTTATGAAATATTAGCACGCGCTATATAAATGATGCTCGACAATATGGATTGTTTTACTTGGTCTATGGAATTTTTAGTTGTCTTTGATTGATGAATTCTATTGCTAGTTATAGCAGCAATCACTCCGTTGAATATTTAATTCATCCCTCTTCTTTCATGTATGCGCAGATTTTGTGACCACCCGCCATAACTGTGTAAATGCTATATTTTTATGACAAACATATTAAGTTAGTTTTGTGTTGTCTCATTTCACGGTACGTTGCTTTTCTTTTGCCGTACAAGCTTTTAGATATGTGTACTCCTTAATATCCTTCCACGTTTTATTAATATGCCACGCGCCATTAGATCTCCGTGATCCAGCGATAATGATTTTTGAAGAACAGCTATAAAATCAGAATCCACGTGAAATGACTTCCTTGTGGTTTATTGAATTTACTTTCGCGTTGTACACAACACGCTCAAAATCTTGTATAGTTGGGGAATCTGATGAATTATCCCGATATAAGAATACCACTGATCATATTTATCCTTATGTCGGATCCTCATTTGTTTGCAGGAAATAATTTCTTCTGAAAGACAATTGATCGATCAAATTGAATGATGGTAGACTCTGATTGGCTTTGACTTGACAATGCCCAGTTGTTGTAACTCCAAGTGGTAACCATTGCCGGTGTGTGATACAAATATTTTTAGACATTTCTCCCTTCTGCAATTATATGTGAACGTTGATTGATGATGTCTTTTTAACAGGGTTTGTAGAATAACTTCGTGGACATGGCAACACCTATTGTTGAGTTGAGCTCCACTTTTAACATGGTGTTCTTCGTGTGAAGGTTCCTTTTCATCACGGTTTTTCACCTGTTGTCTTTCAAATATATATCACAACTTCCGTTAAATTGTCCTTCCGTTTACAAAAGATACCAAAGTTTTCCTAACACTGCGACCACCTATCGACACAACAGGTTACTTCTCCATCACCGACACATTCGTCGAAGACATCATCTCGTCAGAAATTAAACAAATACTGTTTCAAATTAGTTCATATATAAGACACTGATCATCCCAGTCCTGCCGTGCGGCGCTGAAGCATGGACCATATCCAAAGTGGATGTCGAAATCCTTGGTCGATTTGAGAGAAAAATTCTTCGAAAATCTTTGTTACTGTTTGCGTTGACGGGCTACGGATACAGCGACATGCCACTAGTTGAAAAACTCCGCATTAGACGTTTAAGATAGCTAGGACATCTAGAACGAATGAACACCAATTCTTCAGCTCGAAGTCTTCGATTCTCAGCCAGAACGCAGTAGATGAAGACCTCGCCTTAGCTTATTCCTCCGTCGGAGCGTGAGTCCATATAAGGCTTATGTTTGCGAATTTGGCCTTGATGCGAATTGTAACAATAGGATTGAGTGCTACCACAGGCCTTTCGTTTCAGATTCCTAAAATCTATGGCTTAGAACAGCAGGCCGGGTATTCCATGCCATTCTGACCAGGCTGTTTATGGTGTTGCTGTTTTTCGTCTTGTTATCAACACGATTCGCAGCCAGACGTAGAAAACAGTGGACGAAAACCTCTCCTTAGCTATATCATCTTTTTCCTCCGTCGGGGCGTGAGTCCATATAAGGCTTATGTTTGCGAATTTGGCCTTGATGCGAATTGTAACAATAGGATTGAGTGCTACCGCTGGCCTTTCGCTTAAGATTCCTAAAATCTAGGTTCGCCTGGGTCAGCAGGCCGCGTATTCCATGTCATTCTGACCAGGCTGTTTAAAGTGTTGCTGTTTTTCCGTCTTGTTATCAACACTTATTGTTTAGCAAGTCAAATCCGGTTGGATGAGACCAGTATCCGATGGTTACGACTCGGAGGTAACAATAAACACAATTGATGTGTAGTCATACCAGACTATAGTTCCACTTAAGAAAGTGGAACGGGCAAATATGATACCCATTCCTCTAGAACATATCCACCCATGTAACGAGGGCAGGGCCGTTTGATCCTCACAATTCTCCAAATTGATAATTGAAGAATCTATTGCTTAGGATCTAAGACGTTTCTCGTGTACACACTGACTTCAATTTTGACCTCTTTGGTTATTTGTACCGACCGTGTTCAATTAAAAATTCTTTTCATAGGTCCTTTTTGAAATCCCGCTGGTAACACTTACGGGGGCACTTACGTTTTTTTTTCAAAAGGTAGAACACTAGAAGATTCTTATATATGGCGTTTGAAATCACTGATTCGTAACCCCTGGTGCCTAAAATGAAACACTACACACACATAGTAGAGATGTATTTTTAACCACTTTTGAGCTGTTAATGCCGTTTTTTTTTTAAATTAAATATTTTTGTTTGTTTAGAAAAGAGCCAATAACATACAAGCATGCAAACAAAAGGAACTCGCACGTAAAATTCAAAAGCAACAACAAGAGGAAGCGCTCATTTTGAAACGAACTCAAAATCCAGCAACAACCGCTACAACATCACAGTCATCAACAAATAGATAGTAAACAATATAGGTAATTACATTCATCATCTGTTCGTTTTATTTTCTTTAAATATTTTATAATTTATATCCACACACATTACAAGAAACTTGTATAATAAGAATAGAAGTGTTTGTAAATATTTATCAGAAATCAAAATCAAATTAATATTAATCGTATTACTTTGGTATAAATTAAAAACTACTTAAAACAATAAAAAAAAGGATAATACTTTTCTTTTTATTTAACAATAATAATTTAGAACAACTAAACAACCATGCTTTTCAAGACTAAATAACGAAAAGGACACAATAAAATTACACACATCTACTGTTGTATTGTTGGCTTATTATTTAAATTTAAAGCTTAGGTGAAACCATGCATATTATTGTTTTTTTTTAATCCTTCAAAATAATCCCAAATCGTACATATACAGCGAGTGTGCACCTAATAATTTCTATTAGGCTGAGAGGAAATTATTTACGACACAATTATGTACTCCTGTTCGTCAAGCATATGCATTGCATCGTTTGGTGCTAAATACTTGGCGGTAGCCGCTGGAAGAGAATTTATTTCTTTTTAATTTCAGTAAGACTGGAGGGAATGAGAATGGAACACAAAACATTAGACAGCACACATGGGGGTTTGATTTTGAATTTTTTATTTTGAATGTTGTTATATAAAAGGGGTAACGTAAAAAATCTTATTTCTAAAAACAAACTTTAAAACGTTCTTAACGGTATGCTAAATTAATTTTTAGTTTAGTTAGCAATGGGAAAGTGGGTAAGGTGGTATGAGATTCTAAGCTAAGCAATGGCGAATAAATAATACGTAGTCGGATGGGCATTGTGATCCGTTTTTTTTTTTGTTTTGTTTATCGATGTTGAATGAACTGTACCTGAAATATTTTGAAAAGTGGTAGGAATAAAGCTGCAAAATAATTGTTCAACGACAACAATTTGAATCGAAATATTTTGTAGTGGAATTAACTCGGAATATTATTGTGTTTCAACCAAAGAAAATCCAACACGCGAAATACTGTCATAAAATTTAACTGGGGCAGCAAACGAACACACTAACCTTTGCAGAACGTCTATCTCAATTTGCCGCCGCCACCATTAAGTCCAAAAAACAACGACAGCTATACAAAACTACGCAGATGATGCGATCGTGTGAAAACATGTCTAAATAATGAAATAGAATTCACAAAGAGGGTCTGCTACGCCAACTACGGATGCATAACAGTTTTACTAACAAGATCCTTACTGTCGTAATTGTAAATCGTTTACCAACAACTTATTTCTATCAGTCAGAAGTAACGCTCGCATCTATCGTGTATTTCGCAGAATTATCCTGTTTGCTCATGTCAATATATCAATCCTGTATTTTACTAATAAAACCCTGTAATCCAATGCAGGCATCGGCTGGTCTCACCAAGCGTCAAAACGCAAACGAATTACTATGATGCAATGCATACTTTTCTAAAACGCATTATGAAAGCATGCGATGCATAACATATGCGAAGTAGTACAAGGTGGGCCAAAAGAGATCACACCCTATTAGAAGATGCTCTTATTTTTGCAAAAGGCCGCCAATGTCAAATCTGTTTTGACATTTGTGCGATACACTCCCCAAGAACGCGGAATAATCGTGTCTACTTTTTGCGTAACAATTCGTCTGTAGTGTTGACGCAGCGCGAATTCCATCGCGGATTCCCCGGCCGTCCGACACCGACTGCGCAAACTCTGCGCCGTTTGGCCACCAACCTTGAAAAGTATGGGACCACACGAGACGTCGCCACGAGTGGCCGGCCCCGGAGCGCCCGTTGTGCCGAGAATTTCGCCGCTGTTGCCGAGGATGTCGAGCTGTCACCGGAAACATCGACCAGACGCCGTGCCTCGCAATTAGCCATCAGCCGGTCGTCCCTAAGGCGAATTTTGGTCAAAGACTTGCGCATGTTCCCGTACAAAGTCCAGTCCGTGCAAAAGTTGCTGCCAGTCGACGATTAAACGCGTGTAACCTACGCCCAAGCCATCCTCAATCTCGAGGAGAATGCACGAGGAGCCATAACACCCGCTCAAAGTTACTGCATGGTGCGCTGTTTACGCTAGAGGAGTCATTGGGCCATTTTGCGAGAACGCTGGTCAAACGACAACAGTGGATGATGCGCGCTATAGGGCCATTTTAACCTTGTTTTTTCTGCCGCAATTGGACGATTTAGCACTGGAGGACATGTGGTTCCAATACGACGGAGCAACGTCACACACTGCGCAAGCCACAACAGATAAAAATGAGAGCAAAACAACATCGGATGACTTCTTTTGGAAAAAAGCATTCATAAACTGGGGAAATTTCGTAGCTCGTATGCGTCGGCAAGACTGTTGTTTGATGCTGTGGTAGCAATGTGAACACTGGGGTATCAATATCAGTACCCCACATAGAAAATAATCGTTGTATGAGATGCGCACTCTACAATACTCTCTAAAACATTTAGATCCACTCGGCATTGGTCTATTGCAATCGTAAAACCTAAACGTACTGCGTAAGTTTAGGGTGGCCATTAGCATTTTCCGATAGTATTAGACCATTGTGAAACCATTTGGTTTTTGCGAATTTGTTATTTGCTACTCACTGTAGATATTTTGACATGTAAACCAAACCTAGATGGCTTTTTATCCTGATAATTTCAATAGAATTGCGGACACAAAACAGCAGGTAAACCAAAACAGCAGGCAAACTTTTCAACGTACATGACAAAACGTTAAGCCAAAATATGGTGTTATCTAAAGCTGCCACTCTGTTAACAGCACAACTATTGAATACTGCAATGGTTTGCTTGACTTTTACTCTTAGATCAGTATTTTCTTAAAAACCTTACAACTCTGATTAGTTTTCGAAGGCAAAGTGTTTTCGTTGTAATCTTGAAATCAAACAAACTATCCGGTTGCAACTTGCGTGTTCTATTCTACAAACAAACCAACGAATTGCTTGTTATTTAGATAGTAGATCGTGATTCGCCGGCATATTACTACCTGGTTTTAGTTCGAGTGCCAAATATTAAAACAGTATACGGATTTAGACGACGGATTTAGAGGGAACACAAATACAACATATTTTTCATCTCATTAAGCATTTTCTATGGCAAACAGCATAAAATCACAATAATTGTTTGTAGATTCACTGGCTTTAAATTCAATCGGAGGAAAAACCTGATGATCAAACAGGGGTAGTCATGAACTATTTGGCTCAGTCAAATCTAGATTTGCGGTTAATAGTGCGCTTGTTACTAGCAAAAAAGCGATTAAACCAATTTATGAAGATAAATTCTTTTTTTTTGTAATTCGTAACATTACTCACAGTTACTTGGAAGAGTAATCGTATAAAGAGTTGTTGATACACGCGCTTACAAGCATGTGGTTACTTTGTGTCGTGTATTCACTGCCTATCGGAATTATAACTCATATGATAAATCTAATATGTATTTTGTGTATCTAACAGAGTGTGCACATCTAAAGGTTTACTTTCATATCATGAATTAAAATGAAAGGTCAAAAGTCTTGTACGAACAGGGTAAAAGAAAACGAAAGAGCAAACAACTACAAGCTTCACAAAGGTAATTCGTTTGTTATTACCTTTGTTAAAATTAATAAAATATTGGATTACATGAACATGAATATCGCCAAGTGCCTAGGTGTTTACTAAAAGCAATATTAGTACTTGTTTAGGTATGGTGATTCAATAATCAAAATTTGAGTTTCAGGAATAGAAATCTGTTGCTTGCTTTCAAATAATTATTTGTTTATGTCATTGACGTTCAAATAAACTTATTTGTATGTTGCAAATTTGATTCATACTATACAGCCCAAAGATGTAGCATCCAATAGACATCTAAACATTTTCGAAACATTAAAATTTTCCAAGTTAAGAAATTGCTCTTCAATGAAGATAATGTGTCCATGGACTTAGCATCTGAATTAAGCAATTGCGCCTATCAAAAGGGCTCATTGGTATGTATAGTTAAGAAAAATCGGTATTTGTTTAGAAAACAAAAGCAGGGTTTACCCGGAAAATTAATAATCCTACCAAGGATGCATTTTAAAACCTTCCGGACTACATAAAAAGAAAAAAACTTTGACTTAAACCTCTGGACGAAGCATCCGCAGTTTGAAAACTATTCTATTTGAAAACTTTAACGTTCGAAGAAGAAACCATCGGCATAGATTAAAAAAAATACATTTGAGGAGCTTGTTTAACGATAATAATAAGTAGCCCTAGGTTACCTACATGTTATAACTTTGTGATCGCCACATGGTTGAACCGCTACCGTAATCAATACAAAAACCACATCATCCAACATTCTATGTGAAAACGTCGACTCTTACTATATTCAACAAAATTTAAAGATTGACTTTT
Organism: Rhingia rostrata; assembly: GCA_949824845.1. NCBI lineage: Eukaryota > Metazoa > Arthropoda > Insecta > Diptera > Syrphidae > Rhingia > Rhingia rostrata. The sequence continues at coordinate 97,458,976 of OX463757.1, forward strand.
GCACGAGATGACGGTGCGACAGTCTCAATAAAGTGACTACATTGGATGCCTTAGAGGAACAGACATTTTCAAAGACTCCTGGATTTATGTGCATTAAACATAAAAAAGTGCTGGTGAATATACAATTTTAATTTGTTCACAAAAATGTCTCTGAAGACATATCTTCGTTGGTTACGATTATTTGAGATTCAGAAGGTTCAATGCAAAGGGCTAATGTGCCGAAACACCACCAACGATCCATTAATAGTTTCGTATAGCGTTCGGTAAACTAGTTTTCCATCGGTCATGTTCGGCAGTGGCAAATGCGGAACTATCGGGTTTTTCAACGGGGACGCCTCAATGTAAGAGCGCTACGTCCAATTTATGGTCGTCATAATCGTCCTAGCAGATCAACAATTGAGCGTCTAAAATTGAGCGTACAAAATGTTCCCGTGCCAGTGAGACAAACAAGTGCACGTAGTGTCGGAAATATTGCTGCCGCTGAGGCTTCAGTTGAAGAATGCCCAAATGTGTATCTCACACGTCGTCCTCAAGCTTTGGGCATCTCTGTGACGTCGTTGTGGCGAATTTTGCGAAAAGATCTTGGCCTACATCCTTACAAGAATAAATTGACGCAAGAACTGAAGCCGCTTGACCACCAGAAGCGTCGTATGTTAGTGAATTGGGCTGAGCAACAACTTGAAAATGATTCGGATTTTCATCGAAAAATCATCTTCAGCGAAGAGGCTCATTTCTGGCTGAATGGCTTCGTCAATAAACAAAATATGCGGTATCGGTCAGGCAGCAATCCACACGTACTCCATGAGTCATCATTGCATCCCGAAAAAATTACGGTTAGGTGTGGTTTATGGGCCGGCTGCCTCATTGGGCCGTACTTCTTCCGTGATGATCAAGACCGGCACTTTACTGTGAATGGGAATCGCTACCGTTCAATGATAACCGAATATTTTTGGCCCCGATTGGATGATATGGACTTGGAGGACACCACAAGCCACACAGCGAATGCCACAATCAATTTATTGGAAACCAAGTTTGGAGAACGTGTTATCTCACGAAATGGTCCAGTCGCGTGGCCGCCTCGGTCGTGCGATTTGACGCCGTTAGACTATTTCCTGTGGGGCTACGTCAAGTCTATGGTCTATGCCAACAAGCCAGCGACGATTGATGAACTTCGTACGAATATCGAACGTGAAATTGCAGCAGTATCGGCCAATCTATGCTTGAAAACCCTCGAAAATTGGGTTCAGCGTCTGGACTTCTGCAAGCGTGCCCGTGGTGGCCATGCAAAAGAAATCGAGTTCCATACATAATGGCATCGAATGTACTTTCACAGGAATAAAGAATTTCACGTATCTAATAAAAGCATTATTAACGCACTATTCGTTATTGGACTTCATACATCGACTACAGGTATTTTTATCAACGGATGAATGAAGTAAGACGGAGCTAATAACCCTGTTGGAGTTATAAAGCTAACATAACGTCAAAAGTATTTTAGCACGTAAGCCAATGAACTACAAAAGCAGTCTATATGAAGGTGATATTTGCAACAATCTACAATTACAGCAATAAACCTAAGTCGGTCGATGCTTTTCCATTAACAAAAACAAACATAAAACACTTGGGCAAATAAATGAACGAAACGGAACCGGATTATCACATCACACCTTCTTCTTGGCATGGTGACAGAATACATTACAAAGAAACACCAACAGATACATTAAAATGCATTTATAGCAAACAATTTAATAATTTACCCAAAAAAAAATGTACCACCGCCCTCTATAGGTAAATGCGCAATGCATACACTTGTGCGGTATTGTCGCTATCATTTCAATAAAACAATTTACTCTACTTTAGGATGCAGATAATTATTAAGTAAGTAAATACGTAATCCTGTCATATGCTAAAACAAATACACATGTGTGTATGATAAGAGAATCTGAAAATTTTGTTACGAATACCCGACCAAGATATGTCCGAGTTTGATGAAACTTGTTTCTTTTATTTTTGATTTTAAACCATTGCTATCCCATCTCCCACTGCTAGTCGTCGTGTAAAAAAGTAAAAAAAAAAAAAAACAACACTTAACGCTGTTCTACATGCTAAATGGCAAGTCTAGGAATTTAGGAATTCAAATCAATTTCTGTGAATTGATTGGGATCCATATTTACACCACCCATCCCATTTTTATTGAAAATCTCATCGCTTTCGTTCGCCGCCACCACATCCTTATTGTCCTTCACCCTTTGATTATTGTTTTGATTAGTGTTTCCCTCTGTATGCTTACCACTATCTTTGCTATATCGCGGCAATAACCATTGAACTACAGCGTGCACTATGAATGCTACAATAGCGGCCAAACCGAATGCGAGGAATGTCGATGAACCGCCGACTGAGTTAAACATAACGCCAGCGACTGAGCTGCCCACCGAGACGCCGATACCTTCAAATATCGCTCCAACTAAGCCCTACATGGAAAATGTCGTTTAATATATATTCACTTGTACTTCTAGTTTTGAACTCACTTGAAGGGTTGCCTCTGATCCAGGTGGCGCTAAAATACTGGCATACGATGCCATTGTCGAATAGAACATACCAAATGTAACGCCGTTCATCAGTTCAATTGGGAGCACATACCAGGGATTCTCCAGAATCGAATAGAGGAGAAAACGTACTCCAAACCCAAGGAGTACCAAACTCATCGAATGAACATGTCCGATCTTCTTCAAAATCCACCCAGAGAGGAAGAAGAAAGGTAACTCTCCGCCGAAGCACTGCACCCCACTGACAAAACCTTCGAGTGTTTTCATTGAATCACCTTCGCAGCCTGCGCGCTTAGCATTCAAATCTTCCAAGTGCCAAAAGAGGAAATTCCACACCAACGCGGTGCACAAACCAATAACGATGCACCAAACAAAGAAGATGATCACCCGTACGGATAGGAAAAGCTTACCGACATCGCGGAATATGTTCTGCGATACATTTGTCTGTTGCGTATGCTGTAAGGAGAAGATTATTTAAACTCATCACCCCATTCATTGCTTGAACTAACCTTTAACTTGGTCGATGCAAACATATCCAGCCCAATGATCACCGCCGTCATCCAAAACACGATGGTGTAGTTTTTGTTCACACTATTGCCCGACAACTTATCGACCAACACACCCGATAATATCGCAAAGATGCCCCATCCAACGGCGCCCCACAGTCTTTGTTTCCCATAGAGGTGATGTCGCTCGCCCAATATAGCAAAGCAAATCGCATCGCCAATGCTCACCACGACCGCCATGCCAATCCAACTAGTCACCAGCAGCATAAAGAACAACCAAAACTGGTACAAACCTACAGCGTCTGAGTTACTAATTACCGCACTTTCCGACAGTGTCGCCTTTAAAAACTCATCACTACAATCCATTTCGCAGGTTGTGTTAAAGTACGGCTTGTCCTTGGGACAATTCAGTATCACATCCTGTCCATTCACTACGCCTTTGTCATGTTGTACTTTAAAGAAGAAGCAATCCCCTTCGGGAAGTAAATCACTCATGTTAGTGGTCACAGTGAGATCTAGATACGGATTTGAAGACGGACAACTGGACGTATTGTTAAGCCAATCGGTGCACACTGTATCCCATATTGTTGCGTCCGCTTTACAGTGAAGCTTGCAGATGAGCATTGCGTTTCCATAGTGTTGCTCTAGATTTGATTGAATGCATGAATCCAAGGCGGAGCAGTATTTCAGTTCGGAGATTCCTGCGTGACAATTGAACTCAACCGAAGTCGCTGGGGCTGGTATTGCCGGTATGAACATGATGCAGAAGAATGAGATTGCCGTTATCAGTTGAGCGATAAGAAAGAGAATCCGATGCTTCTGAAATCTAAAAGGGTGGTGGACGGTATTCGAATTGATTTAAGTAATGAATGGTGTGGATTGTGTTGACCAAGTGTGGGAATCATTTTTTTTTTCTTTGTTTTCAAATGCGTTTTGCAATTTGAGGTTTCCTTTGTGATTGTATAAACTGCGTATTGAATGGGAAAGAAGGTGGTGGGTGGTATATGCTTGATGATTTGAGTTAATGTTCTGAAAATGCTACTATCTATTCCATAAAGCTGTTGGTGTTTGATGAACTTGTTTACTGCTATACTGCATAAGATTTATCGAATCTGAATGGTTGCGTTTTGAATAGCACTGTTGTTATGGTATTATCGATTGTTTTTGATTGGAGCCATAAGGTTTATATATGTTTTCCGATCATAATATTTGATATATTGAATATGAGGTTCCAATGGGCGTGAAGCGCGATGAAGAGCAAGTTTGGAACACGAGACAACATAATCTAGGTCTTACGCTATTCAATGATGGAACATAGTTTCAAATCAGGCATTTAGCTGTTTGTGATCGAAATAAAAGGCATGAACGAGCAACCATACAGGCAAGCAAGCATACACTTGATGGCGTGAAATAAGATAGAACAGAACAGAACGTAGAAATTGATTGAAAAATGAGAATGCCTCCATGTTGAAAGATCTCATGCATGAACTGATGATAGAAATTATAAAGAAAAGAACAGAAGAGAACCTACACCTCTGGACGAACAAGTAAAAATAACTTTACACAGCAAGACTGTGACAGTGTACCAAAATTCGTTCTGTTACAGAACAAGTAAACTACGAAACACACTTTCAGATAATTTATTTCCACTAAAATAACATCTACAGCAAGTAATGAGCAGAGTCAAACAAACATCTGCAAGCATTGCATCATCTCAGAGACTCCTGGAGCGTTATAGGTTCGTACGGGCAGTCAGTTATTTTCTTTTTTGAACTAACTAGAGTTGAGAGCAAAATAATACCAATTGAACGACCTTTGGAGATGGGTTTTAAATGCAGATCATAAAAAGTGTTTTTTAGTAGGCATAGAGCTTCTGATAGGGATAACAGTCAAACTAGCTGTCATACTAAAGATGTGTGTTCGACTTTTTTTTTCGTTTCACTTTGGCAAATCACCATGGAAAGATTTATACCAGAACAACGTTTACAAATCTTCTAAACTTATTTCCGAAATTCACACTCTGTTCCTCAAACTTATAGAGCCCTTCAAGTCAAGTTTACGGTGCGCATAATCGCATAATACTCCAACTGAGTAGCGAATACGCATTACTATGGTCCGATTCGTGACCACATTTACTATTTTTGATAATATTCATCCAAATCGAGCCCGAACGTGCGTACAGAACAAGCCATCGCCGCTGCAGATGTGAGTCTGACAGAAGAACCGAATTTACGATCCGACGCCCTTATCAGCAGATCAGTCTCTGCCGGCCACTACTTGAAAATTTTGTGGAAAGACCAGGCCTACCTCCATATAAGATCCAACGAATTTAGGAATCCTCATGAGACTCCATTACATCCAGAGAAATCATTGTTTGGGGCGATTTTACCGCAAATGAGTTGTAATTTTTTTTTTTCTCAAGTCCTTGGAAATCATTTGGAGGAGAAGTGGTTGCTACAAGACGTCGCAATATGCGCGTGCAACCATGACTTTATTGAGCCAAACGTTTGGTGACCAATTCCTATCAAAAAATGAGCCTGTGAGTTAAACACCTTGTTTATGTGATTGACATCTTTGGACTACTTTTGTTGGGAGTACGTCACATTTCTGGTCTGTGCTGATAAATCAGCAACAATTGATCACCTAGAATCCAACATTTGACGCACTATTGACGAAATAAGGGCGGATAAGCTCGAAAAAGTGGTGTAAAATTGGACCGAAAGGATGGCTTCCATAACGCTAATGAGCTAATGAAGCCAAACTTTTGGTCATTCTATTGAATTTGTTGTGTTTTATTCTATGCCTCTAAAAAACACAGTTGCTTTGCGCAACTTTTAACACAACTCTATCGGGTTTCAGAGGGACAAATATCTGAGGTAAATTTATGTGAGTATGAATCCCACACTGCCATAAACTCTGGAGCACGCTGTCCAAAATTGAGCATCCATTGAACTCGATTGATACACACGACAGAAATTTCCGTCAATAGAGTTTGTATAACTCTGATGACAAATATTCAAAGTTTTCCCTCGAATATATAAAAATATTACAAAAGGGAGTCAGTTAAGCAATCAAATATCCAACATTGTCACGCTGCAATGAATCATAAGATGGCCCTCTTCAGTTTTAATAGCCTTTCACAACGCACTCAGCATAATTGTTTTGGATCGAAATACCGGTTAAGGTCACACAACCTAAGTGGTTGAGTTTCCCTTTATATCTTTACAAATATATGTTTGCTTGTACATTAAACCCATAATTCCCCAAAGAAAGGTGCCAACAATTCCGGAGAATTGCATTTTTTAACCTCATCCAAAAAACATTCAACCCTAATATCCATGGCTGCTGTTTCTAGAATTTTCTTAGCATTCGATTTATTACTGCATTTAGCCTTGTAGATATTCAACATCCATGCTGATACTGGTAACCCGATAAGTTATCTGAAGATTGTTCGTGTAATTGATATCTTGCCGCTAACCGCCTCTGCTAACCAACATTAGTTTGGACAAGGGAACGAATAAAAAAAACTTAAAACTATGATATTGGTTCTAATATTACCAACCTAAAACCGCTATAAAGCCAGTCATAATCACATCGGAAACGTATTCAAAAAAATGATTCTCTTGGTCAATAATTGCAAATGTTTTTTTTTTAAATTGATTTTTACCTATCAGCAATAAACCCAAATAAAGGTTTCGCCAGCATTCCGACTATTGGCAGAATCGTGTATATTGTCCCAACGACAACTGTGGAGAATCCCAATTGTCTGGCAAGGGTTGGCATATAAGGCACAACTGGTGCAGTTCCTAAAATTATTAATAAAATATAAATGTACACACGCACACGCAGTCATTGTTTTAAAAGGTATCTTTCACTAGAGTTATATATAATTTAGTAGGTTTCATTTTTGATTGATATGATTACACATTGGCGAGTCAAGACGTGTGGCAGTCTTACCTGCGTTAAAGAGGAAGTAATGTGCCTTCATTGGCAAGAGTTCCTTATCCACTTTTGGTTTCATCTTGAAGCTTTCTTATGATCTATTATACAAAAGCAAAATAAAGCACTGGGTATCGTTTAATCTAAGTCTTATCACAAATGCACTCAAACGGAATGATGGGTGGAAAATGCACTTTTGGGTAAGCTGGAGGCAAAATTAACGATTTATTAAAACTAGAGCAGCTGTTTATTGGCGCTTCCCATTTTTCCTACCCATGTTTTGCACTTTGCACACTGACAACAACTGACGGATCGATGACAGTTGGTGGAATTCAATTTTGTTTGACAACCGACTGTCTGCGTTCTAAGTGCGGGACAATTTTGTTCTTTTGATTTTAATTTTAATTTTTTTTTAGTTCGATTTTAGTTCTCTGTTAGGGCCCAGTTATAACTATCACTGAAAACTCTCATTCAAAAATTTCTTTTACTTGTTGTGGCGTTTTTATATGTTCAATCTTTGGCGAGTTGGTGTCAAAACAAAGCATATGAATTTTAGAACATGTGACGCGACGATTAATCCTTGAGTATGCTTTCCATCTCTCTTACTCCTCAGTTGGTATACCAAATGTAAAAAATTAGCCACTGGATAAATTTTAGCGAGCTGTTGAGCAGGTTCAAATTTTGAAGTCTCTATTCACCATATAAATGTCAAAAAATTCTCCACTTGCTTAAATTTTAACGCAATAGAGTTGTTCAGGAGAACGTCAGTGTCAATCTGTCAAATGAAAAACTGAAATCATCAGTATTAAAACAAACATTGACACAAACTTTTGCACAGATTACTTTTTCTTTTACTCATTGAAATTGCGTTTATGTTCACACTTTGCAATGATAGTGGTCAATTCAATCCTTTTATATCAATTTTATGATTTATATCAATCCGTTTATATTTTTATAAGCCAATTATTCGTGTTTTACAGTAAGCAACTTTAATTTTCATGTTTTTAATGCAATAACCCCACAAAACAGAACTCCCGCCAAATAATTGTTTTCCTCCAATTGATGTTGACGTTTTAATGAAAGAGACAACGCACGTGTGAGGGAGATATCTCATATGCCATATAAAATGTATCATTGTTTTCTTCCAAAAAGAGACAACGCACTTGTGAGGGAGATAGTTTCATGAACATCTCTTTCGCAAACACCTTGATTATAACGGGTGATCCAAGTAGAGATACTTTTTTCAATAGCCTTTTTTGACAGATCACGTGTGAGTCGTGTCATGCTGTCATGTTATTTTTGTTTAGTATTGCTTGGCATTTCATAATGGAAAGACTTACGCGTGAACAACGTTTACAAATTCACGTTCTGTGAGGAATGTGTTTCGTGCACTTCGCTCAACTTATGGTCAACATAATCGGCCTACTGAGCGTACTATTCGCAACACCTTCACCCATTTTGAGACCCAGCATTCATTATTGGATAATATTCTTTTTTTCCTTTTCCTGTGGGGATCACGAAACATCACGCGTGTCATTCGCCAGTTACCAGTCGAAATGCTCAAACAAGTGATCGAAAATCGGACTCAACGGATGGACCATCTGCGACGTAGCAACGGCCAACATTTGATAGACATAATCTTCAAAAAATAAATGCCAAAGAATGTTCTTTCAAATGATAATAAACATTCTCCATTAAATTTGAATTTTCTGTGTTTTTTTCTTTAAAAAAATAGGGAACTTCGAAATGGATCACCCTTTAGTACGAATCGTTTATATTGCCATTACGGAAGTATTTGCATCAACACCCCCAAAAATATTGCGTGGTAAAAAACTTTGTATGCAGTAGGCAGTAGGCAGTGCGCGGATTTTAAAATTTTCTACACTTTTTCTGCTTCGTCGGACAGAGTATCCATATACGAAATTTCACCATTTCGTCGGGGCGAACGACGGAAAGACAGACATGGCTAGATCGACTCAGCTAGCGATTCTTAGTCGATCCATATACTTTGAGGTATATTATGTCGAAATTATTTTTCTATGTTACAAACTTGATGTCAGAAAATAAATAACTGTTTTATAAACTAATAAGAAAATAGACATGACCCCAGAAGCTAAACTACATTAAAAAGCACGTGTAGAGAAAAACATATGATAATGCTACATTCCGATGTGGGGATCGTTTTATACCCTATCCCATCCCATCCTTAAAATGAATAACCCCGAAGTGTGGGCTTAATGGCGATGAAATATCGAAAATTAAATTTTGTCAAATCTCAGTTTTCTCCTGCATATGGTATGGCGTAGGGTACAGAAATGGTTTTTGTAGAAAAACTCCTCCAAAAAGTGGGCGTGGGTCAAAAAGATATGTAGACGAAATGTTAATATTATCATAACCAATGATTTTACATAAAAGGTTTTTTTTTCGAATATTTTAAAATTTTACCGAAAAACGTTTTTTTTAGTAAAACGCCCCCAAAAAGTGGACATGGCTAAAACTGCGTATAAACGAAATATAGGTATTAGGATTAGGATGTCTTGTTCAAAATTCCTTATCACTTTGCCAAAAAGAAAGTTTTTCTTGAAAGTGAGCGTGGCAGTGGGCTGATTTTAAAAATGTTAACACTGCTACTGCTTTGACGGATAGAAAGTCTATATACGAAATTTCAAAACTCTACCTCAAAATTTAAGGCCCAAAAATCGGTGAAACACAGTAGAACGGACGAACGACAGTCAGACTGACATGGCTAGATCGACTTATACATACTTTGAGTTACAAACCTTATCTCAAAACTAATATATTTTATATGATAGGGTATAAAGAGAAATCAGTTTAACGTGCGATACAGTATTATGTATTGCCTTTTTGAGAGATACTTATCCCTATCCAACTACGGTAATCTACTGCTCAACTGGGGCTTAGATTTGCAAGTATTAAATATAACTTTCAGGGTCTTTGGCTTCGGATCTCGTCTACAGACCTAACACAGCTAAACACGGGCCGACAAGCATGTATTGTTCTAAAACAAATATATATCTATTGGCTTTAGTTGTAGGGCCAAACAAGTTTACAAAAAATTTAATTCTTCTTTGAAATAATTGAAGATGAAGTTACAAACGTTTCTCAATTGCACAAAAGTAGGCTTCTCAAGCACGTTAAAAAGAGACGCCAGGAGACTAAGACGGGAAAACCTCTTGATCTGTAAGAGTTAGCTAAGTACAAGCAATTATGTCATGTTTTCAAACAAACGAGTAATCGGTGCACGACTGGGCCGGACGCAACGTTCTTTTTAACATCGTGTTGGACTTTAGATCAAATGCCAAGCATGCGAGAATTGGATGATTTTCATAGTTTGGCCAAAATACACAATGACATTAATTTTGGTAATTGATGTTCAAAATATATTAATAATTCCGAATTATTATTACGCGAACGTATACTCCGGAATTCAAAAGAATCGATGTCTGTGTGAATAAGAATGATTTTCCGGTGTTAGTCAAAACTGACAAATTAGTTAGGAACCATTTGGGCCAAAAATGATTACTTAAAGTTAAAGAGAAATTAAAAATTGTCCTTAGATGACCTAAATCCAAAAATCCGTTTTATGGATTTTTCTCGAAAAAACTGATTATGCTGTTTTGTTGGAACTTACATACCAATATAGTATTTGTTAAGTTTAAATTAATTCGTTACGTTGTGTAATTTTTATATGGCAGGTACAAATAGTAATATGGCTAAAAGAAAAAAAAATGGTCTAGAATTATGACAACAAAAAACGTGGATACGAAGTTTGAAGAAAACCGGTCACGTCGTTTAGGTTGGAGAAACCAATGCAGACAGAGTGGCGGAATTAAAAAAAAAAAAGTTTTTGGGTCTCTATCATCGTAAATTGAGAATCAATCAAAATCTTGAGGTGGACATTTTTTCGAAAATAATATCTTTCTGTTTGTAAGAGAAAGTTCCAAATTTTTAAAATACTCAGCTCTGCAATGCCTTTTGATAATTTTTCTTTCCATGTTCTCAAAAAAAAAAAGACTATGAACAAGGTTCCGACTAAAAAAGTCTAATAACTTAAGGATCACACACATTCAAGAACACCGGTCAAAAACAGGAAGCTCTTTCCATAAAGGTTGAGGTCATTGAATAATTGTCGAAAGTAACTTGTAGCTTGTACACCTAGTAGTTTAAAAAAATGCATTATTTCTAGGATACCGCTCATAACTTTAAGTATTTTTATTTGTTCTTAAAACAGAGAAAGGGAGAGAGAGGTAAGGAGAGCAAAAACTTGAAATTCGGGAACTTAAGTGGCGCTACAGTCCGGATTGAACATGGGCCGCAACCAACTTGCCTCTCCAATTAGCCCGGTCCTTAGCTAACTGCTCCATTTGCGCATTCCAAGTTCGTTGAGGTCGGTTTCTACTTGTGTGAGCCACCTAGGTTCGGCGTCTGGCTGGGAATTGAAGAATCTGCGAGCCGGAATATTGCTGCCCATTCGTTCTACATGTCGAAGGCATCATAAAAGTCCAATACGGAATTTTTGTTTACTAGAGCATGTCGCCGTACAGTTTGTATAGTTATTGGTTAAATCTTCGTCTTCATAGCCCGTCAACGCAAGCGGGACCGAAGATTTTCCGAAGAATTTTCCTCTCGATTCGTCCAAGGATATCTCCATCAACTTTTGATACGGTCCATGCATCAGTGCCATAGAGCAGGACTGGGATGATTAGGGTCTTATATAGAAGAAAGTTCAAGTAAAAGCTTTACTATTGAATTGCCTTCTTTGCCCGAATAAACATTCAATAGCGGAGCTGGGGTAGATAAATTCCCGTACTACCTCAAAGTTATATCTGTCAATGGTAGCGTTATGTGTCATGTTGTGTGTCTTTTCCTGTTGACAGTAGTCTTGCCCTCATTTACTGCTAAATCCATTTTTGCAGCTTCCTTCTCTAAACTAGCAAACGTGGGTATGACATCCCGTTGAGTCCGACCATTGACGTCAATATCCTCAGTTTTTGCACAGTTCTCTCAAGAATCAGATTAAGTCACATGACAGTGCATCGATTTGTCTAAATACTTTTTCTGTAGCGATTATGTCGGTGAGGTCGTTTCCTACCCTGATGGAGCAGCGCGATAATTTCCATCGTCATCCTGCTGTGAACCAAAACAAGACATGGCTGTGTATAGTTCGTCTATATAAATGCTGTCGTATGCGGCTTTATTATCTTTTTTCCAGAAGATTAAATCAGTTGTGAACTTTCCTAGCCCAAAACCAGACTGATAAGGACCGATCACGTTGTTGGTAAACGGTTTCATGCGTTCACATCTTTCGGCAGATAGGATCTTGTAGGCAATGTTGAAGAGGCTTATGCCTCTGTGTTGACGCAGTTTAGAGGGCCTCCCTTTTTATGAATCAGGCAAACAATGCTGAGGTTCGATTCTTCGGTATACTTCCATCTAACCAAATTGGGCGTATGGTAATCTCCACCGGTTCGGTGGGATAGCATTTATTTCCGACAGCTTTGTTAAGCTTGAGTTTAGATATTGTTAACTTATTTCACTTGGGTCGAATGTTAGAAGTTTTCGCTGTCGTCGCCAATATTGAATGGTTCGTTCTGCATCAGCGGAATTTTGTTCGTCTTCGCCGTTTTACAGTCTGCAGAATCTACTCAGCATCGACTGCGTCTCAACTAATGATCTAATGGCTTCTCGGCATCGTAGTTATTTAGGTATGTCTTTTCGTCGATACATGCATGATTTGCATACACACTTGTGGGACAGATTATTCGTTTTAAATGTGCCGCTCACATAATTGTGATTTCGTCCCTCATCGTCTTGTTCGATGTTTTTAGACTGTTCCTGCAGCGGTTGTCTAACACGAATAATCATTATTTAAAAATATTTATAACCTTCCAAACACCAGGATGTCGCATCTGAAAATGTCAATAAACTTTTCTTGGTTTATCGATGTGTGATTTCCACAATAAAAACTGCAATCAAAGCAGAAATTAAAAGAAAAACAAAAAAAAAACTTTTTCGGATGCGTCACTCATTGAAGTTCCAATTTAGTGTGATACACATACCCACGGCGACTTCCAATCGCATTATAAACCTGTTGCTGATTAAGTGTTTATAATTTACCCAATATATTGCGCCCGGCGAATGGAGAGGAACAATAAACAGCTGACGCACACGCCTCTTTTCAATGTGCAAAGTATTTCGAGTGGTATTTTGTTTTCATGTCGTAAGCATTTAAGGCGTCTGTAGGCAAGAGAAGCATAAAAACAATTCCATTGCCACTACATTTGTGGTTGGAGTTCAATAGCACATTTCCAAATTTACTTTCACGTACAGAAAGCAATCAAATAGATAGCCATAGCGCTTTAATACCGACGATTGTTGACTTAATGAGCACGATCAAGGCCAAACATTTCCAATTCGATAGCCATCTCGACGTTATGCCAAATATCCAAAAATATAGTTCAATACGGCCAAAGTCACGTAGGTAAAAAACTTTTCCGACTCTTCGAGCTTTTCTCTACCGTGAGGGTTGAATGAAGCGAGTCGGTTACTCATACTCTTGCGCTAACATAAATCATCGTGTGAGCTAGTAGTTTATAACAACAAACCATCTAAAAGCAAAACAAAAATAGAAAACCCAAGAGCAAACAGAATGCTTTTGTCTTGTGATTATCAATATCAAATTCAAGGCAATTAACGACGGAAACGGACACAAAAACACCAACGATAGAGTAAACAAAACAAAAACGTCACCTTCTTCCGATGTTCAACTTGTTCATTTATTGCTAAGTGTTCATTCAAATATTAATATGCATTTTTTTTTACATACAAAACAGTTATTTACATAGTTTCATGGTTAGCTTATTGAATAGGCAACGCCGTTAAATTAATCTAAAAACGAATTGTACTTCTATGGGGAGCGGCCAATTCTGTCCTTATCCCTTCTTAAAGTCAAGTAAATCTTCGGCTGCTGCTGTATCCTTTTCCAATTCGCCGCGGGTGCATCGTCCACAGCATTTGGCCGAAGGTTTATTCTCGCATTCGCCCAGTGCTGGTGGTTTGAAATTTGGTGTCCATGGTCCCAGACTGCCGGATGCGTAGAAGTCCATGGGATACGCGTTGTCTGGCTCCAGGTTGTTTGGTGTCCATTCGACGTCGCCCAATACCACCGATAATTCGTACGGATTAAGCAGGGGCTTTTGAAACGCAGAACCCCAATCGATAGAAAGGCGAGGGCAAGCAATTTGCACGTATGCATCGATATCGGCGCCGAAAAGTGCCAATTTCTGGGGGAAAATTTCTGACAGGAGAATCACCGTAGTCTGGTAGCCCTTGGCGTGTAGTCGTCGTTCCAAAAATCGCAAAACTCGACTGCTGCCCTGTCGACCGAGAGTGCCCAGAATAATGCCGAACTTCTTCGCACTTTTCGCCTGTTTTATGTGCTCATACCGAATAGCTTGCATAGATCTGTGGTCATACTCCTCTAGAGTGAATTTCTTCTCATAAGGATCGTATTTGTACGCCTTTAGTTGTGGATTTGCAATCATAGCCGACTCCAAGTGAAACCGTCCATCGCCCAGGTAGATGATGATCTTTGCAGTCTCTGGTAGTTTGGGTGAGGTGCAGCCGAGAATCTCGCCCGGACTTAGTGGCTTCGCCTGGGGAACAATTACATCATAGCCCTTCTCTTTAAGGTCGGTAGACGCCGCCTGTAGGGTGGTTACAAACTGAATAGTGCTCACCAAAGCCATTTGGCCGTCTTCTGGCTTGAAGTTCAGCTTCACCGAGTCCAAGAAATGCAGTGGGTCGATCTTAATGTCTACAAACACGTACAACACCTTAATACCCGTTGTTTGGTCCACTGGAATCAAGCAACTGTGACCATAGTGTACAAGCAGGTCTGCGCCTAACGCTTTGGCTGTGTAATCGTCAACGCAACACGCACCGTACGTAACATCGCCCATGATAACAGTGTCTGCGTTGGTGAATCGTTCCAGAATTTCGCTAATTATGATCGAATACATCAATAGGCCCTCGGGCAGTTGCAGGGCAATTCTTTTCGCTTTTATTTCTCTGGCTCTCCATATCGTTTTGTGAATTTCAAAATTGTAGTTCCATGGTAAACGTTCGATTGCTTTCTGCAGAACGGGGTCATCCAGAAGTTCTTGGGGGATTCGATTTATTTTTGCCTTTGGTTTGAAAACTTTTTTTGGTTTAGCCCGAACTACGACCACTCCCGGTTGGGCAGTGATGGGCAGCGGCGCTACATCAATCATAGCGTTGGTTTTGTATTCTATTCGAGGGATTTCAAAAGAACGAATGAAAAATTGTTAGATTGCTGTTATTTTTTTCACACACGAACAAAGAACAAAGCTGGCGAGGTGCACGACAAACGACTTTCACAAAACAACTGAGAGTGTGTCTACAAATGGTCGCTTACAAGAGTTTTGCTTTAGCAGTCAGGTACTCAAGTACTTGCGCAGAGGGGTGGATGAGGATGCATGCAGAAGTGACAAGAAAAATCAACCATAGGGCATTTGCATTGAGTCACGTAGGCACGCTGGCTATGTAGCTGGATATTCTGAGGTCGGGATTTGTTTATGTTTTGTTTAGTTTTTTGGTGGTGGTAAATGGTTTGGTGATTTGGTTGTTTTTTTTTTTATCACTTTTAAGATAACAAACTTATTTTATTCAATGAAAAAAAACGTGCAAAGTACTGCGAGGAGGTTAGCTAATTTCGAGAAAACTTTGAACTGTTTGACAGGTTTTTATTTTGATGTGAAGTTGGTATAGCTTTGTTTTTCGGTGGTGTTACCAGCAGACATCAAGTCAATAATGACATTTGTGCAAGAGAGATACATTGTAGGGATGATAAAACATAATTACTGCTACATTCAACGGGTATTAATTAAAAATTATATTAATTTATGGTGGAAAATACCATTGGGGCACTAGCTTTACGAAGAATACGGAACACAAGTGCCTATTTATTTGTTTCGGAAATCAACTAACTTTCAAAGTTTGAGAGCAACTAGTATCACTTTTGAAAGTCTGTGGATGGTCTATTTCCGGGTTAGTAAATACTACAACCGATAAAACCTTATAAATACATATCAGCTGGCATCCATCAGAGAACTACGTGACACAAAATAAATATTCGTCTTTCCAAGAAATTTAATACATACAACCTCCTCGCTAAATCCTAATTGTAATTCTTAAAAGAAATTTCTCTCCTTGCGAACAATTTTCTTTCCAATTTGTTTTGTAAAAAATAAAAAAATTCCTTCAAATCTGATGTAGTACATTTCGAAAGTAGTGACAATTAGACCACTTACCTTCGACTGGGAGGTTGGCAGCTCCTGTAATCCGGCTTCTCGGAGGTCCGATTGTGGGATGGTCTGAGGACGGGGGTCCTGTGCAGTGGGCCAATTCATGTTGACGGAACGTCCGCACTAAGCTTGCCATCAATATGGGTGCCATGGAGGAGTCCAAGGTATTCAGGTTGGCCAAGGAGGGATGAACCGGGCCAGGGGCGAAAGCCAGCAGCCAAGAGTCCCCGTGGTAAGCAGTAGTGGGATAGCGTACCGGAGTGGAATGCCACTGTCAGCCCGGCCAATGGCTGGACCACAATCTTTTTGCATTTTTTTTAATACACACACTGAAAATAGTTCTCTTATTTAATTGTTTTTACACATTCACTATTTACATATTCACTTGGTTTGTTTTGCTTGACTAACTACTTTTGTTGTTTTTTTTATACTACAACATTTTTTTGCTCGACAATTCTTGACTCGGTATTTCCGCGTTGTTTTATTAGTTAGATTTGTAGTTATTATTACAAACTCAGAGAACTTGAATTATTTTTTAATTTCATGTAATAATTCATTGAAATTGAAGAAATTATATACCAAGTCACATGCACGACCATCTGCACGGTGTAACGGGAATTCAAATTGAAATGCCATTCAGTGGGTGTGTTCAAGATGAAAAGGTTAGGGTTGGCAATTGGCATTCATAGTCGATCGTGGTAAAAATACGACGGTGTAAATAAATTCAACTTTTGTATTGAATTTTTTAACACAGCGAGAGCGATGGCCTTGCTGTGTTAAAAAATTCAATGTAAAAGTTGAGTTTATTGCATCGTCGTATTTTTACAACGTTCGAATATGAAGAGCAAAAGCGATGGCCGTGGCAGCGCTGAATTCCGTAGTTTATACTGTTGGCCCGTGTCCTAGGGGTATCTAATAAATTGGAACATGCCATGAAAAAAAACGTATGTTACGAAGCAACCAATAGCCTCGGAAAGGACTGATTTTGTTGTTGACGACCCTACTAAACAAAAAAAGAGACACGTTCGTATCTGCACCTGGAATGTGAGATTATTAAACAGAGGAGGTGCAAGCGAACAAGTAGCAAAAGCCCTAAACTGCTACAAAGCAGACATTACTGCAACATACGAACAACTTGCGAAAGCCCTAAACTGCTACAAAGCAGACATTACTGCCATCCAGGAAATACAATGGGATGGGCCGGGCAAAAATAGGATGAAAAACTATGACATCTACTACGGAGGAAAAAGATGATATAGCTAAGGATTGCTTCTACGAGCTCCTTCGCCTTGACAAAACCTATGAGCAACTACCGAAGTACGATGTTAAAATCGTGCTGGGACATGGCGGTCTCCAGATCAACGAACGGTCAAACAAATTGATCACATTGCGATAGACAAGAGGCACGCATCCAGTATTTTATATGTCCGCACATTCCGAGGAGCTAACATCGTTGCAGCCAAGGTAAGAATGCGGATATCCAGCACGCCACAACAATCCAGCAATACTGTTAAAAAATTAATGTCGAAAGACTACACTTGCAAGAGACCGCCAAAACCTTCGCGCAACGTGAATCGCTTAACCTCTCGATTAACACAATGGCAACGATGCCAACAAGCCATTTGATCAGCGACAGATGCTCGCAGCGAGAGCTGCCTGCTTTTCAGAAAGAAGAAAAAAGATAAAAAAAGGCGCGCGATCCAGGATATAGAGAGATGCCCCCCCCCCAGTTCGCAGGTTTTACCAAAGTGTAAAACGCCAAAGCCAAGGATAAAAAGCTCGAACAGAATCCTGTCGAGATGAAGAAGGAAATATCGTAGTTGAGACACAGTCGATGCTGAGGATATGGAAGAATCACTTCTGCAGACTGTTAAACGGGGATGACGACCAACATTCCGCTGTCAGGCAGAACGAAAGATTCAATATTGGCAACGACAGCGAAAACTGCCGACCACCCAGTGAAGTGAGGATAGCAATATCTAAACTCAAGCATAGTTAGGCTGCCGGAAATGACGTCCTTCCCGCTGAACTTTATAAAGCCGGCGTAGATGACTTGGTAAATAACATCCACCAACTCATAAGCCGAAAGTATGCCTGAAGAATGGAACCTCAGCATCGTTTGCCGGATCCACAAAAAAGGAGACCCTCTAAACTGCGCCAACTACAGAGGCATAAGTCTCCTCAACATCGCATACAAAATTTTATCTGCCGTAATATGTGAACGCCTGAAACCGTTTACCAACAACCTGATCGGCCCTTATCAGTGTGTTCTTAGGCCAGGAAAGTCCACAACCGATCAAATTTTCACACTTCGGCAGAGCCTGGAAAAAAAACCCAAGAAGTCGAAATCGATACCCACAACCTATTCATCGATTTCAAAGCCGCATACTACAACATTTATAGAGACAAACTATACACAGCCATGTCTAGTTTTGGTATACCGCTCAAACTTGTATGTTTGTGTAGGATGATGATGGAGAATTCTCGCTGCTCCATCAGGGTCGGAAACGACCTCACTGACACATTCGATACCAAAAAAGGATTTAGGCAAGGCGATGCGCTGTCATGTGACTTCTTCAATCTGATTCTTGAGAGGATTGTGCAAAACTCACGTTCCTACACCAGGGGATTTTTCCAAAAATCGGTACAACTACTAGCGTACGCCGACGATATTGACATCATTGGTAGGACCCAACGTGATGTCATAGCCACGTTTGCTGGTATAGAGAAGGAAGCGGAAAAAATGGGTTTAGCAGTAAATTAGGACAAGACGAAGTATATGCTATCAACACGAAAGGACACACAACATCGACGAATTGGACACTATTAACTCTGACAAACACATTTCGTCAGAAATTAAACGAAGAATTACTCTTGCCAACCAATTCAGTAGTAAAGACATCACTCGAACTACTAAGGAGATCCTATATAAGCCAGACACGGTTATAATAAAACCGCGCGATGTGTCGAGCATAGTCTCTGAAAACGTAAACATATTTAATCGCAGATGAAGATAGTGCTGTCTAGGTCAGCTTAGTCACATTCGAGATTTGTATTGTTGTTTACAAAAATGCTTCATATAGCCCCCACCCACGGACCCTATACATCCGTTACTAAGCATAGAACATTTTCATTGATTAACAAATTACATAGCAACCATACAAAATCGTAAGCTGTATTCCAGAACTTCTATTTCTCTGGCTTTTCTGATTTATAAAATAAAATATCTCCAACAATGGAGTACGTCTACAAGAAAGAACGCCGAACTTTTGGTACACAGCACAGCTTTCAAGACAAAGATGAAATTATTTTCACGGAAAACTCCAATCGGGAGTTGAATCGAGACTACATTCTTCGGAATCCTGTTGATCGAATGACCCAATATACCAAACAGATGTCAGCTAGTGTGGCTAATACAGAGCGAGCAACCTTCAAGCACTGTGGTATTACCCATAACGAGGGTGGTTGGCCAAAGGACATAAGTATGCAAGATCCAGAGCAAACAGTCAGGTAAAAAGCTTCATTTGTGAGTAATTGTCTGTTTTCCACATTCGTATATCTCCAGGTACAAGCGAAAGATCGAAAAGGATGAGAACTACATTACACAGGTTATGAACTTGACCAAGCCCATGGAACACTATATTCATCAAAACAACGCGGTCAATATCTATGAAAACTACTTTGAGGACTTGGATCCGGCACCATTACCTGAGCCATGCAAATCACGTACTGTTAACGTCTATCGGGATCCGAATCCAATAAAGGTCCCTGTAACTCATTTATCTTGGTCACCAGATGGCGGTATACGACTAGCAGCTAGTCACTGTGATATGAAATTTCAGGGAGAGAAGTACGGCCAGTTAACTAATTCCTACATATGGGAGATTGAAAACCCGAACGAACCATTGGTCACTTTGGAGCCCAAAGTTCCATGTGTCTGCCTGGAGTATAATCAAAAGGACCCAACCAGTCTCGTTAGTGGTATGTATAATGGTCAAGTGGCCGCATGGGACACCCGTCATGGCCGTTATCCGGTGATGATAAGCGAAAGGGAAGTCTGTCACCGAGATCCGGTTAATTCGGTACTCTGGAACAATTCAAAAAGTGGCACCGAGTTTTTTTCCGGGGCATCAGATGGTCAAGTGTTGTGGTGGGATACACGAAAATTAATCGAACCTTTGGACAAGTTACTGATGGACCCGGTGCGAACTGATGAACAGGATTTGTCGCGTTCCTATGGGGTGTCGGTGCTAGAATACGAAACAACCATACCAACAAGATTCATGTGCGGTACCGAAATGGGTATGTTATTCTGTTGCAACCGGAAGGGAAAGACACCGATGGAAAAAATACAAATAAGGGTTAGTTATGCGTGAAATTTGCTTACACTTTGATGATTTCTTTGTTTAGATGATGTGTCACTTAGGTCCTGTCTATGCCATCACTCGGAATCCAGCTTTTGTAAAGAACTTTCTGACTGTCGGTGATTGGACAGCGAGGATATGGTCAGAGGATTGTAGGGAAAGTTCGATTATTTGGACGAAGAGTAGTGCTGCTATGTTAACTGATGGAGCATGGAGTTACACCAAGTTAGTATTCCTGAGCCGCATAGGCTAAACTTTGAATGTTTGTAAAATGCAATGGTTTGTAAATGACTTTCGAGAGTAATTCAGTACTTTGAATCCTTAGAGTATCACAATTCTTTGTTACCCGAATGGATGGCGTTTTAGACGCATGGGATCTTCTCCAGCAACAAAACGAACCTGTGTTGAGTGTTAAAGTCTGCGATGAGCCGCTTTTGTGCTTGCGTACAAATGAAAACGGAAAGTTTGTCAGCTGTGGTAGTCAAAAGGGCGCAACGTTTCTCATCGAGGTTTCAGAGAATATGCAGCATTCTTCTAAAAATGATAAGCCCTTATTAACTGCGGTAGACCATCAAATTCATTAAGTAATTCTTCTTGACTATAATAACGGTTTTCCCCCAATTTCTAAGATGTTCGAACGTGAGAATCGTCGAGAGAAAATCCTTGAGGCAAAGTCCAGAGAAATCAAACTTAAGGTTAGAGTCGCTCATGGTCCAGAACAGGGTGACGTTACAATGTTGAACGGAAAGGTTAATGTTCAGCCATTCAAAAGTAAGCATATAAAAACCTATATATATAGAGCATTGTTTGTTAATACATAGTCATAATTCTAGATGCATGTGAACAAGCTGAAGCAGAATACTTTGCTGCTGTTGAACAGGAGAGAATGCGTCGTTTACCTGGCAACAAGCGTAGGTGAACGTTCAACATCTTGTTTTTTCGTTTTTTTGTTTTTTAATAATTAAACCTATATATTTCAGAGGATGCGGAGGATGCTGAAATGTCAGAAGCTGACAGTAGCAAGGCTTGAGGAGCAATTTAATTTGTTTTTCTTTCGATGATAGTTTTGAAACATCGGTACTTTTGTGAAAACAACTATCTGATATTCTGTGGGTTTCCACATTAAAGTTGGAATCTATCGAGCTCCGCCCGAGAGACTTAATGTAGTTTATGCAGAAAATACTTGTTAACAATTGTAATATAATCGTTATTTATATATCTAGTTGTTACGATGTAAACAAATTAATTATGTTTAAAACATACCATTGTATGCACTTTCAGGATGCTAGGTGCATGAATTGTATTTGAGAGCAATTACCGCGTATTCTCTGATAATTACTAACACCTAAGGTCATAGCACATAAGATATTTAGTCGATAAAATTGATAATCGGCGCGACATTAATTGGGTCAATCATTAGACATTTCTCAAAAAAAAAAAATCGCAATACAGAGAAAGAAATAAGTAACAAGGCAGTATTCCACCTACTTCGATCCAGGTCATCTGATTCTAGTTGTTTAGTCCAACAGCATTTGGATCCGTGATGTTTTAGTCTGGGTTAATAGTGTGTTTACTTTTTAGGTGTAGGTACCTATAATCCGAAGTTGTCCTTTTCACACCTTGCTGTTTTTTTGTTAAATAAAAGGACACATGATTCTGACAAACCATTCAAATCAAACGTAATTCAAATTTAAAACTAAATAAAATAAGTTCAGCATTTAATTTTAATTAAAGAATTGAATACTGTTGCACATCTTTTGGCTTGAACAATATCCAAATGTTATTATATCCTCACTATATGGTTTAATAATAGATAATTATCCTCAGTATTGACGATTGAAGGGTCGCTTTTTTGCCACTAAGATGAGATGCTTATCACATACACATTAAACATATGATAGCTGACATAAGGCGTAATTTAAAATTTAAAAGAATTCAGGGATTCAGGAATTAGTGATATCGTAATAGACCTGTTTAATGACTCTGTGCTGCACAGAAAAGTACTTACAGCTTTTTGGGTTTCTGAGACTTTCAATATGATTTGTTGCGATTTCAGAGTTCGGTCCATTTAGTCCACCAACAATGATATACACAGGCCGCAAAACTTTATGCTCAATTAAATAGAGTGTTCGATTATTTTTTTGCTACAAATGCTGACTCCGAACGTCAAATTTTAATTTAATATTTTAAAAAGACGAAATAGAAGTACATTACATTATATATTATTATTATTAAGTATATTATTTCTGTATTCTGTATCTACTATACTTTAGCCTTAAGGGCTAAAGCGTAGTTGGACGCTTGTAGCTGAGTAAAAGTTAAAAACAAGGCCCGTAAGCGCTTACACAATGTGGGCAGAGATAAGGGAAGTACTTACTTCCTTTATCTCTGATGTTGGTCTCCATCGTGAACCTTTAGCTTAAAGTTGAATGAGGGGAAACTTCAGGCTACAAATTCAAGTTTGAAGTTTGAATTTTAGTACTTGCTGTCTGCTGTTGTTTTTTTTTTAACGACGCCTCTTATTACTTATTACCCTGCGGTTATATTTATATATAATACATAATATATGAAGATTGTGGTAGGTATATTTTGTTGTTTTATGAGGATTATGTGTTGATCATTTTGTTAGAGAAAATAAATTGTGAACTATTCATCAAACTTACACGATCAAATGGACTTTTATGGAACTTGGAGAATCCGACCTACAAAAACGTTAAGGAAAAAATTAAGATTTGGAAAACTATTTTTGAGAAGTAAACTCACCGCTGCGCTGCTAACGAATTGCAGTTTTTCACAGAACCGTGATTCTGTTAATTCTGTAGCTCGACTTTTGACAGCGATACAAGATACCAGCTACAGATACGCATGCTGGGCGGTCCTTAAGCTGTCAATTTAATTATTGTATTCACTTGACAGTGACATTGACGTCGCGCAGTCATCCGACATTTCTGTACAAAACCAATGCCTACTTGATACAATAATTTCTTTCGACGTTATTATTATTATTACAAAACACTAGTTGATTTATTTTTATTTCTAAATAAATATTTACAAACCTACTTTAACTTTCAAGTCGCGACCACGATCTGTCATCATCAATATTTCCAATGAAGATTTTTTAGCTGACAATTAAAACAACCTAACAATAATTAATGGCCGTGTTCCGCATTTCAGTTTACAACTGAAAATTGAGGTGATGTGACGTGGAACGCACAATATTACTAAGTTGAAATATACATATGTATATATTCAAACTATTCCAACCCTTATTTTGAAATTTAATTTGTCCATATATATATAGATTTTTTTTTACTTTTACGTATTCGAACAATTTATTCTTTAACAGAAAAGTGAAAAATAATTTCAATAAACCTATATTATGGGGTAATTTAACTGAAATCGAAAACATCTTAATGACAGGTCGAAGAAAAATCCGCTTTTTCACTAACTGAGGTCCCATGCGTAAATTTTCAACTCGTTTCGTCAGTCATTTGCCCACAAATGTCACGTGAATAAAATGGTCGATTGACCAATGGGAGCAGTGCACCGGCAAAGTTAACTTGGTAAAACTGAAATCCGGAACGCACCCCAAGCTGATAGATTCAATGGAAATGTGACAGCATTGCATTGACTTATTCAGGCCCATCGCGAATAAAATTTCCCGGGAATTTTTCCCTTGTCAGCAATGTAAATCAGATTACATAATGGAAACAGTTTCCCGGAAAAATGTATTCACGATAGGCCTAATTATATCGTCACTTGAATGCAAGAACTGGATAACTCGATTTTGAGATATTTGCCTTTTTAGCTAAATGTCACTATGGAAATGAATCTCTTCACACAAGATGTTGCTCTATTGTTAACATGTTACTATGCAAATTTAAGCTTGACGGCGGCACGTGTTTCTTTGCTAATACGATGTGAAACAGGAGCGCCTGCCTTTGCTGTTTTCCAACATATTTTCTCTCAAAAGGGTATGAAAATGACATTTAACTAGCAGTCCTAGTCCATGATAAGTCAATGTGTGGCAGAGATGTTTGGAGTAATGAGTGGTGTCCTAATTTACATTTTGACAAACATTCCAAAATTATACACAGAAGTCTCCAATGACTTAAATAAATTCGTTCAGCCGCTTGTCAAATATCCGACAATAAAAGGAAAAGACAAATAAAATGTGTTGTTAATTTTTTATTTATTTCCCAGAATTTCTGATATAATTGAATAATTATTGTATTCAAACAAAATGTTTCTGTTTACTGCTTCTTCAGATTGGAGGCGCGGGAAAAGTGTTTCATTTTTATATTTCAGTAATTGTTTTGCCGTTAATTACACAAATTATTTTTAGTGGGTAAGTTTTGTGGGAACAACAAAATTCAAGATATCTCATTTTCTACTTAACATCTTAATTTCGTTACGCGATTATTTCAATAATTGTAAATATTTTAAATCGTAAAATTCTCTTTTCAATGAATTTGTTAGGTGTGTTTATTGTTGGTATTAATGTTTACTTTTGTATTCCAAAGAAGATATAGGACCGAGAAATAAACTCAAAATTCCTACACATAGATGCATATACGGTTACATGTAATTAAGTTTTTTTTATTTTAATTTTACTTTGTGATTTCGATTAATATTTTTATTTTGCTTTGCAATTTAAACATGATTACTTAAATTAAATGAGAAAAAACGCAATTTACCGCAAGATCAGTTAAAAAAAAAATAAAATAAAAATATTTGTAAAACAAAACATTTAAAGACGATTCGACTATTTGGTTGCACATGGATTTAATAAAGATTTATGTAGGTGTAAAAAAAAAGTTGAACAACAAATTAAATTAAATTAAAAAAGAAAGAACAAATTAAGAAAAAAAATATAATATTATACGCTGAATATATTCATATTTCTTTGTGTATGGATTAAGGAAATAAATAGAATTAATTTTTTGTTTAAGTCTGACATAAATTTTAATATATATATATTTTTTTTTGAAAATTATTTTCTTGACTCGCAATTTTTACTTTTTTTTTATAAAAAACTTCACTTGAATTTTTAAAATTTAATTGAATTTTAATCGTTTTTTTTTTGTATTTTTTTTTTGTTTAAATAGAAGTTATCCCAATATAATTGATATTAGTTTGAATTTTTGTTTTGTTTATAATTTAATCATCCTCATCTTCAGATTCTGCTTCTTCCAGCCATGTCAGCCAATTGTTCACCTGGAACAGAGCGGTTCCCTTAGCTGGATATTTCTCTGAGAAATCTTCTTTCCATAGGAAGAACGCTTCTTCCTCTATAACGTTAGCTTCGTATAGATTTTTGAACCAACGGCACAACATACCTAGAAAAGAAGGGGGCATTCAATTAAGGAGGGACGCAATATTTAGCCGAATGGGAGCATCGTTATTTGGAGTTTATTAAAAGCTTTTCAATGCAAATGTGTGTGCTTACCTTTTGGGAATTTTGCATTGTAGCAAAATACTTGCAGGGCGTAGAGCGCAATTAATTGTAGATTAATATTTCCGCTTAGGAAAGTCTCTAAGATCTGGCAGTATTTATGTAATAGAGCCTCTTCCTTTTCAATCATTGATTTCTCAGGATTTATCTTGATATTCGTACCTTCTGCGAGGGTTGTCTCCTAAAATAAAAATAAAAGAAAGATTCAAGGGTTAAACCGGTTTAAATGTCGTTCCTATGTTAATCCTTACCTCTGTGATATATTTGAGTATAACCGTCATTAGGGCTGTAACAAAGCCCGGATCTTTGTAGTACTTTGCATCAACGGTCGTCTTAATCCACTTGAAGAACGTAGTTGCATTGGACTCTGTCTGCAGCTGTTTCAACATCTCCGCCTGGACCTTTAACAGTGGATACAGGAACGCCAAATTGCGATCATCGAGAATCTCGGCGAGGCGGTTCTTGTTGCGATCAGTTTCGGGAAGACTGTTCATCAGATCAATCTTGCTCGAACGGAACATCTCCTCTAGAGTGTCGCGTCCCAGCGACTTGTGCAACTGCTGTAACACCAACAAGAATAGCGGGTAATGTTGCCCATTTTCGGTATAGGTGGCTACTTCTGTGAGTTTTAGCAGACTGCCAGATGCAACCGCCTTGGACAACAGACACGCGACTAATGTAGCGATGCGCGGGATGATCACCTCACGCTCGTTCATACGGTTGATCACTTGCTTGAAAACCTCCAGTACAACGTTGGCCTTAACAACAGACTGCTTGCGTAGTGACTGGAAAAATTCAATCAGCTTGTCAAAGTACTGATCAGACTTGTCTAGCACGTCCATGACCAAGTTGATGCAGACGTCCTTCAAGCACTTCTCGGGTATTTTTAGCTGAACAAACTCGTCCACAATCTCTTCGACGGGCTTGTCATTTGTGTAAAAGCTATCCTTAAAGAATACCGAGCTTCGCTGGAGCACTTCCTCCTTATTGAAGGCTTTGTCTTTCTTTTGCTGTTTGGCTCCGCTGCTGCCGCTATGCGCTGAGGACACTCCCGACGTGGATGGTTTCTCAGTTGACCCTTGCTTGGTCAGAGTTGCTGTATCGACACCATCATTGCTGGACTTTTTGCCCGAGTAAGATGGTGAATTGTTGTCGTCGTTTTGGCTGGCGGTGCTAAAGTTTGGCGATGAAGCAATCGACTTGAGCACCTTCTCTGTCGCGCTAATTGTTGGCTTTTGCGCTTCATTCGACTCGTACTGGTACTCGCTCGAAGGAGTCGAGCTTGGTCGATTCTGATTCAACGAAGCAGGAGTAGCCAAAAGCGGATAATGATTTGCCGACAATTGTGATGTGGACGAGGATGCCGATGAGTTGCCTGTCTGTGATGGTGCCGAAGACATTGGCAACATTGGGGGTGATTTGGAATTTTGCACGGCAACCTTGAACAACAGACTATTAGCGGCCGGACGCATTTGTAGATTCTCCACAGAATCCTGATTGGTCGACATCAGTTTGCCCTTGAAACGTGGCGCCAGTTCTTTGTTGTTCAACATCTGGTTGTATTGCGATGATTGGTTGTTGTGCATGTTGTTGTTATTATTGTGTCCACCATTATTATGCTGACCGTTGTTGTTGTGCTTGTTGTAGCGATTGTTGTAGTTGTTGTGATGGTTATTCTGATTGTTACGTTGATTGTTGTATTGGCGGTTGTTGTTATAACCACTAAAATGAGAAAAAAAACAGGCAATTAGGACTCAATCCGATATCGTTGAGTTTTTTAAAACTTACGGTGACATAATTGGAGATGATCCGCCGACACTTAAGCTGCCAAACATATCATTGAAGCCAGGCTGTAGATTCAATGGGAACCTATTCATCCAGTTGTCACTGTCTCGATCGTTGTTGCGCATATCACGATTGCGATTGGCATACGGCGTTCGGATTGGTGTATCGTCGTCTGTTCGAATTTGTTTAATTGGTACAGGACCCTCAGTGGTAGCCACCTTGCGAGGTACCCAATTATTTTCACGCAATTCGATGACATCCTTCAGCATGAAGCGAATTCGCGGAGGATATTCAGTCGATTTTGATCGTCGTTCCAGTCTTTCAAAGTAATGGTTCATCATGTCTTTTCCCTAATACACACATAAAAACACACAATAAGCATCAAACACTCTTTTGCAATAAAGTTTTCTTCCTACCTGTTCTGTATTATCCAAGTTCTTTCCGCAAGTTCTAAGTAACTGGGATAGACATTCCATGTCCTCGCACATTTCCTGTTGGCTGGTACGTTTCTTCTTTTTGTCCAACAAGTCCTGTATGCATTGATGCAGGATTTTCTTCGAAAGCATTTCCAATTTATACAGCTCGCCGATAAACTTAACATTACCAAGCATACGTTGCTTGGCCAGATGACGTTTCTCCTCCTCCTCTTGGGTGAGCTCTTTCGGCTCTGCCCCGACAGATTCATTTTTAACATTGCTGCCGCTGCCACCAGTGGCTGTTGCATTTCCATCTTTACCATCTCCAAGGGGGCTTATTATGATCGATTTCAAACGATTATTAAAACTGTCACGGCAAATAGCTAAAAGTAAACGCAAGAATGTGCAATCGGTGGTGGGAGACTCTTCAAAATTTGGCGCTTCTTTGGATAATCGCTTGCACAACTGTGCATACATAGACGAATATTTTGGCTCATCTAGGGCTTTGTCAAATATGAGAAGAATAACACCGTTCAATATGTTAGCTGAATTTAAATCGAGATTTAGTAGATCATCGCTTAGCTCTTGGAATTTTTCTGGGGTGAGCTTGTTGAGAATACCACGAACCTGAAAGAAGAAGGAAAAAATATTAAATAAGGGTATGGGCCAAATAAAATTGGGAGTCTTTAATAACACAGTTAGATGAAACGTAAATAACAAGGATTGCCCCCTTAAGCAAATGGAATGGGATGCCTCTTCTGTTATACACCATCGACTCGCAAATAACAAAGCAAATACGTAAGCAAATCATTTTCAATGAAATGTACACTCACATCTTGCGTAAATGACAACAGACTCACTAGCATTGTAACTGAACAATATTACCTCAATCGAAATCAAGACGAAGAATCTGTATCCAAGTTATGTGTAGGCGCTATTAATTTCTTTTGAAGACTACGACATGGAGCTGAAAATAGGCCAATAATAGACCATCTGAATGTCAAATATTTAGCAACTATTCTGCTCTATCCTATCATGTCAGTATAGTTGATGGATCTTCTCTTTATACAGATCTAGGTCAGGGAAAAGATGACATCGCAACGACATCACCTTACATAAAAGCATAGTAAGGGTTCATGGAATTGCTAATGGAAGACAGACCATGCAATAGAGCACGTCGTAGAACATAAATAAAGTTTAGATTGCAAGTCTACTTCATGAAACCGAAGGCTTTTAATGGACTATACAGATACCCAACATTGTTTTTTTTGTCGCAAAACATAATATAAATCTTTTCAACTCACCTTCCTAAACACTGCATCGTTCTTCTCATTTTGTGTGAGCAAATGTTGTGGTCGCAGTGATGGTGGCACCCAACGTCCTGCCGCTGGAGGTGCCGGAGTCGGTGAAATTGCACGTGATGACGATGAATTGCCGCCTCCTCCTCTCTCGTTATTATTTGCACTCGATGGCGAACCGTTCAAATTGCGATCGGCATTCCTATTGTAATTGCCACGATTATATGATGACACTGGTGTCGTAGATGATGAGGACGATGCCGATGAATCAACTGAATAGGGATCACCTGCCCCAGCTGAAGTTGATGTTGCGTTGTTCGATGGCCGGCTGTTATAGCTGCCACGTTCGTCGTGTTGTTTATTATTGTAACGTCGATCAAGACTATTGCTGTTGCTGCTGCTGTTGTTATAATTATTATAATTGTTATAGTTCCTGTTATAATTACTGTTGTTGTTATAACGTGATGAACGAGAATCGTCAAAATCGTTATTGCGACCGCCGTAATCTGTATTGTTGCGATCGTTATTACGATTATATCGATTGCCACCACCGCTCTGACTAATTACATTACCGCCCGACAACGATGACAAATTATTGGTATTGGAATTGTTGTACGAAGACTGGTATCCATCTGTTGCTCCATTTGTAGATGAGGCATTGTTGCCGCTGCTATTGCTGCCCCCACCACCATATTGTCGACCACCGCCGCCACCGGAATTCTCATAGCGATTCGATTGACGATATCCACCACCGCTTCCGTATGGTGAAGTTGATCTCTGATTAGATCGACCACCCACTACTCCTAGACCATTGCCGCCGCTGGCGTTGGTTTTGTACGAGGAGCTGCCGTAATCGTTGGAATTGCGATTGTTATTGTATGATGAATATGAAGACTGTTGTTGCGAATCGGATTGCTGGTAATGATTCGATTGATATTGACGTCGAGATGCGCCTCCACCGCCGCCTCCCTCTCCACCGTTACCCGCACCAGCAGAGGTAACGCTACGGTTGTTTTGCTCACCAATTATTGAACGGCCTTGACCATTGACGTCACTATTTTTATTATAGTAACGCGACGACGAATCGTTCTGATACGGCCGTCGTGGTCGAGGGCTTAACGCGTCTGAATCGTGTTGACGAATTTTGGCAAAGTTCTTGTTATAGCTGGTTGAAAAATTTGTCGCAGAGTTGCCACTGCTGCTGTTGCCACCACCGACGCCGGTTAGACTGTTACCGTTTGCCTGCTGCTGTTTGCCACCAACACTTTGATTGGATGACGATAATAGTCCGGACGACTGTTGCTGGAGTTGACGATTGAAATTCGAATACTGTTTGCCTGTGGGATTGTTCGTTGGCTTTGTATCGATCTTCACAAGATTCTTAAGATTTTGAAATGTTTCGCTGGCCGTTAGCAGCTGGCTACCACTGTTCAGCAATGTTGCTTGCTTGAAATTGTTCTCGATTGCCGTCGTTAGCGTTGTGGCAGACGACGACGGCGAAACGGGACTTATTAATGGATCAATATTTATGGTTTTTGAAAATGGTGCACTATAGATATTCGTGTGATCGGACGATGTTGACTTGTAGGAGATATCGTCACTCCTGTAATTAGCCGTTATTGCAGTCTTTGAATTGCGACGATACGTATCGAAACCGCCGGGTGAAGAATCCTGTCGATAAATGGTTGAGGATGGTATAATTGTTGGTGGCGTGGTGATGATGGGTAATGCAGATGATGTGTTATAGAGTTTCAGATCCTTTTTATTGTTATCGTGTTTAGTGCCCCAACGACGAGTGTCCTTAGAAGGAATCGTTACCGTTGAGTGTGGAATGATGATGATTTATTTAAAACGTGGGGAAGTAAAAAATAAACGAATTTCTCTGGTTCAGTTTTTTTGTGTGTGTGTTGTGTTGTGTTCGCTTTGTTTTTTTTGTTGCACAATCGCGAAGCCAAACACTCACTGAATTTGTTTCGTTCTTTGCTTTGTTTGATGTTAAACTAAAATAATTATTTTGCTACTGCTTGTATTTTTAATTTACCTAATTTTTTTTGTTTTCTTAATGGGGTTTTCGTTACTCTTATGATTATTTTTTTTTTTGTTATATTAAAGAATAAAAAAATTGTTCTTCGACACACGGAGGATGCCTCTTTTTTGCAATTAACTAATAAACTTGAAAAAGAGGTTCCTGAAAACAGTCTCTCCCTTTGTTTTGTTCTTGTTTGGAGGTTTTCTGTGTTTGGATTAATTGTCCAAAGTCCTTTTTGATTTTTTTTTTTTTTTTTTGAAACTTAAAAAGTTTTCTTGACTTCGGGTGTACTGCACAGATTCTGTTGTTTCTTTTTTTGTGTATTTGGGAGCACTGTGTACTAATAATGTATATGTATAGTTCGGCCTGGTTAAAAACTGAAAAGAGAAATGAAAATTAAAATTAGGAAATCAGTTTAATGAAATATTATTTGCAAAGTATCAAAATCGCGTTTTCGCAAGTATTTTTCCAATTTATTAAGTAAATTTAGCAAACAACTAATGGGGATGGGGGTTAACAAAGTAAGGAACCTGATAAACACTTAGTCATAGCATGAGTATAATTGTAGAGAATGCAACGCTGTGATGTTGATTTTTTTTTAATTGCAGCTGATAAAATACAATATTATGACGATGAGTAATTGGAAAAGATTAGTGGCGAGTTAACAAAAAAATACAAAACGAAACATTTAAGTGATGATAAAAATGTGCTGACTTGGTATTCTAATATAAATTTTATGAAGCAATGCCCGGCGGGGTGCTTTCAAGAATTCAAGGTTCTTTTTCAAAATAGACGATGATTTTATAGACTTATTGTTGTTGTTCTGTTCGCCCATCCGTTCAAAAATGAAAAAAAAAAAAAAATTTTATATTTTAATTTTAATTAAACCCGTTGTGGTCTTCGCGATAAATGTTGATATCTAATTCTTCTTTTCTCCAAACAGCAACAATTTCACACAGTTTAAGTAGTCAGACAAATGAGATATGAGTCTGATGTCATTAAATGTCATTTTTGTTAGTCCCGTTAATGCATTTAAGCAGCAAACTACGCTTTAATAGTTTTTTTTTCCGTAGCCTGGTGGAAATCTCACAAGTAGTGTGAGACTTAAGCCACTAAAACCACCGCCCTTTATTTATTTGTATTGCAACTAAGTATGCGACTTATCTAGCTATTTTTTGTTTTATCACGAGTAATTAATGTTTGGAAAGTAACTTTCCCTTTAGCCAAATCTAAGGGCTTAGTTATTTGGAGATGCCGTAATAAATTTGTTTCGTCAAAAATTTAGAGGGCAGTTGTGTTAAAGTGTCCCAATAAACGTTTTTTATGTTTGCGTGCAAAATTTTTCGTTTCATCTTTAACCGCGGGAATACCCAGATCTCTGCGTAGATCTTCATTCCTTATATACCACGGCGCATGATCTTAACATTTTGTTTTCAAAAGTTTGTAGAATGTTTAGATTCGTTTCACTGGTACAACCCCATAGTTGTATACCATATGTCCAGACCGGCTTTAGCACTTGATTGTATAATAGCAGCTTGTTATCAAGGTTAAGCTTCGAATATTTTCCGAGTAACCAGTACAGTTCTCTGTATATATTTTTAAGTTCTTGGCATTTCTTTTTTACATGCGACTTCCATTTTAATTTTGCATCGAGTGTCATTCCGAGATATTTCGCTTAATTAGCCAAAGGTACTCGAACCGTATTGAAAAATACAGGCATATTGTTTGTCCGTTTATACGAAAATCTAAATTTGCTCGCTTGAGCAAATTTTCTTTTCTTCGAAAGCTTTCTCAATTACATCAGTAATTCGATGAACTTGGTAAACAGTCGTATGTTTACTTCTAAACCCAAATTGATGGTCAGGTAAAAGGCGTTTCTGATCAATAATGGGGTGTAAGCGACCGAGTAATATCCTTTCAAAAACTTTTGAAATTATTGGAAGAAGTGAATTAGGTCTGTAAGATTGTATTTCATTCGCTGATTTTCCTGGTTTGAGAACCATTATCACTTCCACGACTTTCCATTGTCTTGATATGTATTATAATCTAATTGCTGCATTTACAATGTAGAGGAGTTTAGTAAATGCTTTCCGAGGCAACATTTTAAAATATTCTCATGTAATTAGGTCATAACCAGGAGCTTTGTTAGGCTTTAATTTTTGTACTTCCCGTTTAAGCTCGGCAGTAATTGCATATCTTGTTATATTGCTATCGGTTGTAGTCTTAAATACATTAACGTTTTCTTGTTGCGCTGGGCCATAAAATGGCTTAAATGTTTCCTCGAGATATTTGGCAAAAATGTCGCATTTTCAAGTCATTTTTTGCCTAATCGTCTTGAGTTACCCTAATTGGTGGCACAGCGTTTTTTGGTCGTTTTATGACTCTAATTGCTTTCTGAACGATTCCATTCCAGCGGTTTGGCTTTGTAGAAAGTTTCTACTGCAGGCTTTTAAAATTTTTAAATCGAATTTGATAGCAAGTTACTCAACCAAAAATCTGATCTCAAAACACATTCTGAATAAAATTGCAGGTCCTGCTATCGTGCTATCGAGGGTGTTTTCATTTTAGAGGTATAGAACTCCCGATAGGGATAACTGTCATACTATACTATATTGTTTGACTTTTTTTTTTATGTACTATTTTGGTCATTCCACTAATTTGATGTTTAAAAAAAGTTCTGAGCCTTTAAAAAAACACCCTATAAAAGGTTAAAAAAAAATCCTACTTTATAAACGTCTACAGATTGTGTGAAAAAATCTTGGAATTGCATTTGACAGATCTGTATCACTGTTGGAGGAAATTAGGTACATTAGGTAATATAAATCTATTTACTGACGGGCTCAGTAGCGCGATGGTTAGTGCGATGAACTGCCGCGAATAAGATCTGTGTTCGGAAACTTGCCCTCTTCTCGTGATGATCTGACAAATCATCCGAGTAGTACCTACCAATTGTCGGGAAAAGCTTATCTTAAATTCGCCGTTCGGAGTCGGCATAAAACAGGAGGTCCCGCCCTCGTGCAAGAAGTACACAGGCACACATGAATGGTTGTGAGAAAGCTCGGCCCTGGGTACTAATGAGCCTGTTGCGCCAAAAATTTGTATTTTGTCAATCTACTTAAGGGACGCTTTTTGAGCTTGCCATAGAATGCTTGACCAATATTTACCAAAATTTCCTTGATCTTATGCCATCAAATTGCATTACAAATAAGTGTCATTACACCACAGACATTTAGTATGTCCCATGTCCCGCAATTGATTTAAGAACAAAAAAAAAATACAAAATCGATATCTAATTGCATAGACATTGGTTGCATTGCAGTTTTTACATAAGTTCACCCAAACGGATCCATACATCATCATAAATATAAATGATTGGATTGGCAGCATATGAAATGAATGGAAGTGCCTCATTTGGCATTGAGTGCTAGTCCGAAGTCTTCTTACAACATCATCGCGTAGCTGCCTGTCTTATAAGTAAACATTCATATTACGTCTACTAGGTACATGTATTGAATTCTTTGATAACTAATACATAATTATAGAATTCCCAGCATGCTTACCACACATGATTTCGGTCGATAAAGTGTGCGTCGACGTCACAATAAGTTGCCTCCATACGTCGCCATCGCTCCCTAATTCCATAATCAATGTATTTCGGTTGTATTTATTTATTTATTTATTTTTTTGACAAATGATGTATTTTAGGTGCGCAATTTAATACGTCATTCGCGTGGTTTCGCTATTCACCTAGGTAGGAAGCTACCACACCGCCAACACGTTACAAACACATTTATACAAAGCCATTCCAAGATGCAATCGCATTCGAACTTGAATGGCGAAACCCAGTGTCTATGCGTCTAATCTGTGTTTTCTTTGTTTAGATTGAAATGTATTGCGCGCTCTTAGTAGACTATGATTAAATGTAAATTGGGTGACGACATGTTTTATTTTTTGCCTTTAAAAAGAAAAAAAATTATTGAAAAAGAAATCGCTGCGACTACCTTATTGCATGTGTATATACAAATGTTCTCGTTTCCCATTCGGTCGCTCTCTGATTATATTGCTAAGTGTGACATTCAGAGGCGGTATGGCAAGCTCTTCGGAAAGTAGGTCAAAAATTGGAGCAAAGTTGTTGCTGTGGTCTAGATTTTTTTTAATATATTTCTTCATTTCTGTATTTTCGTCAATGTAGGCTTTGAAGCCTACATTGAGTTCAGTTATTATGCTATAAGTCATAGAAATGCTTTAGTTTTTGTAATTGAAATTGTATGATAAATCGGATATTTACCATGCAATGCGATTGCAGAACGTAGCTTTTATGGCTAAAATAGTGCTGAAATAGGTATTTATCGACAAATCGGTTGAACGGATAGTGAGGCTGTAGGTTGGCTATGTAAAGATATTTCAATCGTAACAGGGATCAATTTGTCATTGGAGTTTTTCTGTTACAATGACAAAAACCTCTTTCAAGCATACGTCAGCTTTCTCCGTTTCACTGCGCATATTTTAATATTCACTTCCACCCAACCCCATCCAATATCTTTCTACACAAAGGCAAAACAAAATTATATCTATATCCACTTCAAAAGTATCCCCTATAGACTACAGTATATACAAATATTCATTTCCACCAAGTATATGTACACAGAATACCTCTTACCTGATGGTAAGTACACAATGCACTTTTTCACAGAACCTATTTCTATAGCAAAACAACTACGCAATCTCAATAACCAGCTTAGGAAACACTGTAAAGCTCTTTTTTCATAGAATCCTCACGTGCCAACTATCAACAATCAGCACTCACCCCATCCCCCACTACAGAAGATAGTCCACTGTCGGCATGCATACACGTGCCAACATACATATAGTATAGGAGCACTTTTTAATAGTCAATTTAAAACCCCCACATCCTGTCGGAATGAGAATTTCTCACGCAATCCCACACAATAAGCCTTCAACAAAAATTATATATAAATCAGCGATTGAAATAAATTAAAAAAAACACCGTTCTTCAAAAGCGCAAGGTTATTGACGTCGCAATTTCTTACATCAACTGAATATACACATGTATCTACTTAGGCGGATCATTCGCGAGAATAAACAAACCGTTTTCGAAATACCTGCGAATATCTAATGCAAACAATCTGTACTGTAGACCCCGTCGCTGTTGCTGATTTGCGTTTGTTTCACTCAATTCGATGGCTAATTTTAAAATTTCGAGACGAATCAAATACAAATGTGCAAGAGTAGCACTCTACTGCGCTTTAAAAAAGAGTGCGCTGAAGAGTGCAATAATACTTCTCATCGCCTCAGAGAAGAAGCTACTTATCGTAAAAAAAAAACATAATATCTCATCGCTTATATGGCAAAAAAAAAATTAACAACGACGACCTTTCCATCTCGCTCTCTGCTTTGTCTTGAAATCATCATCATTGGGGTCGAACCCAACAGATATGACTTGAATTTCTTTTTTTTTCTCGCTCTCTCTTTCGTGAAGCAATGGCCGTTCATTCGCCTGACAATCAACAAAATAAAGTAAGAGCAACACATAAACACATACGTCTCCACGTAATGCTGGAGAGGACAAAATGTAGGTATTAAGACAACGACAAGACGTGGAAAAAGAAAATCTACCAATTACAATGAAGATCCACCACAAACCACTCCAACAAAAAATGACATTAAATCCGAAAAACTAGAATTCGAAACAAAGAATTTCGGAATTTTAACAAAATGGAGTTTCGCACAGAGGCAGGCAACTACCTACCAACAAACACAACACAAATCAACTCAAACTCTTTCTCATGTCCCGACAATGACAGTAACCTGTGCACAGGCTCGCTCCTCTCGTTCATTTGAAACCTTCCAGGGCGAACGTCAAAGTGTATTAAAAATCTACTTGAGGTCTTCCATAAAAGGAAAAGACTAAGTGAATAGAATAAAGAACTAGGAGATCTGTGTGTGAGTGTTGGGAAGAAAGCGCAATGCCCTTACAAATACTCGTTTGGGCACTTATCTTTTGCAGTAAAAACAAAACAAAGAAAATATATACCTATATACACACAAAGTGAAGATGCGTTTCATAGATTCATTCGAAAGACTTAAAACGTACGATTTGTGCCTTCAACTCTAAACATGCATTAGATCATCTACTTGGAACGGAACGTGTTTAGGGGTTTTTCTTTGCAGAAAATGTTTTTACTTAGTCATACATATGTACCTAACATATGGATATGGAGATAGGATACGTCCTCCAAGCCACGTACACATTTCATGAGTGTCGACAGTTCTATTTGAATTTCTTGTCATAAAATGGAATGTGAAAAACTGAAATTTTATTTCATATCCACTAACGGATGTTCACTTTAACCAATAAACGAAAATGTACATAAACTTGAAACGAGATCATTGTCTGGAAACTATAATCGGTGACATGAGTTAGAACACTATAAGACTCTAGTTATAGGTATAATTAAAGACAGCAGTTGCTGGTAAAAATATGTTTTTGATATTTTGTTTTTCAAAATCCAAAAATATTTTTATTTTCATTAAAACTATTGCAGAAAATCGTTTTTTTTTTTTTTGAAATATAAAAGTTGTGCGTGAACGGATAAAATGCATCGGCTGATGGTTTAATTAAAATTAATTGCAGTGCAGAGATTATGTTCTGACAATCGAATATCATAGTTAAGAACTGTCGTTGTTGCCATGTCTTCTTTTGCATTGTAAAGGGTTAAATTTAAAGGCCCGATGTTGAATGTGAAGAACACCTGAACGTCAGGTTTTTTTTCTGCATTTCATTTGACATTTCTCAATTTCAGACTTAATTTGAACCATGGAAAGATACACAATCAAGCAACGCGTTAAAGTTATTCAGGCTTATTATGAAAATAAGCGTTCAAAACAAAATGCATTTCGTACACTTCGTGATTTTTTCGGTCAATTTAATCGTCCAAATGTGCGTGCAATCGGAAAAATTGCGCAAAAATTTGAGAAAACCGGTTATGTAGGAGATGTGAAAACACCAGTGCATGCTCAACAGATCGTACTGCAGAAAATATTGCTGTTGTTCGCGATAGTGTGGCGGAAGATCCGTCCATCTCAACTCGTCGTGCCCAACAATTGCACCTCTCACGATCGTAGTTGATGAACATTATTCATAAAGACTTGCATTTACACGCTTACAAGGTGCAATTGACTCAACAACTAAAGCCTCTAGACCATTTCAAGCGTCGTCAATGGTCAGAATGGTGGCAACAAATGGCAAAAGCAGATGATCAATTTTCGAAGAAAATCATATTCTGTGATGAGCCACACTTTCACCTCAGTGGATTTGTCAATAAGCAGAATTGCCGCATTTGGGCGAATGATAGATAATCCAAGAGTGATTGTCGAAAAACCAATACACCCACAAAGAGTGACTGTTTGGTGCGGTTTATGGGCTGGCGGCATCATCGGGCCGTATTTTTTTCCAAAATGAGGCCGGTCAGGCAGTTGATGTGAAAGGTGTTCGCTATCGTGAGATGATAACGAATTTTTTATGGCCCGAATTGGAATATATGGATGTGGACGGATGTCGCACTTGCCACACAGCTAACGAAACAATGGCTCTTTTTTTTTGCGACAAATTCAATGGCCGTGTTATCTCACGTGGTGGCGATGTCAACTGGCCGCCAAGATCATGTGATTTGACACCGTTGCACTTCTTTCTTTGTGGTTATTTGAAAGAAAAGGTGTACGTCGATAAGCCAGCAACAATTCAAGAGCTAAAGGATGAGATAATTCGGCGCATTAACGGAATAAAACCTCAAATATGCCTCAGCGTCTTCGAAAATTTGGACCATAGGATGGAGGTTAGCCGCCGCGATTGTGGCGGCCTTTTGGGCGATATTTTGTTCCTTACATAATTGAACCATACCAATATTATGATAACAAAAATATAAGACAATCATTTCTTAAAAAATTGTGATTAACCACCCTTAATTTATTTTATGTCAAACTTGCCATAAATATGTATATTCATTTCACTTATCACAAATATAGTTCAGACATGTAATTATATTGGTAAACAAACAGAAAAAGTGCCCACTGTTGACATACGCTTGTCAATTAAATTCCTTTGTCTTAAGTTTCGTTTTCACATTGAAAGAAATACAATTTTACCTCATTATCGCATCCATGTGCAAATGTTTGCTCGCATAATGATACTTTCAATGACACTTTGTTTGCAAAAACAAAGTCCTCACATTGTAGTCACAAAAACACAAAAACCATAAAATGAATCCATGGTGAAAATATGATCGACTTTGTTATGTTAATATACTGATTATAAAGTTAATTATTTACAAACTAAAAGAAGTTTTATTTAGTTTTCGAAAGAAGGGTCCACTTATATGGCTTAAACTAACCTCTCTTTGTCAGCAGAAACGAAGCGATGGTTTCTTTGTTTAAATTAGTTCAGGATATTGGTTCGTAAACAAATACATTGTCAGATTTTTTGAATGTGGGCGCATAAGTGAAAACTGCTAAAGGATCATTCAAAACTTGATTTGCTAAGAAATCAAAAAGCTAAACCTTGAACCATCCCATTAACACACTCCAATGTAATAAACCAATGTCTCATCGAGACGCGATAAATAAAATAAATAAACTCTTAGCTCGAATTGGGAGCAAAGGCTGCAGAATGTCTGTTACAAAACAACCCCATTTTGTTATCCACCACCAGTCAGTAACCTGACTAGGCGGTGGTTTATTTCGCCATGAATTCATTGCCATTGTTTAACCACCCTCATATATACATAAACAGTGTGTCTTGATCATCCTCATGTAACATCTCACACTATTTCAAAAAACTGAAGACTTTTTGGCCTCCCTTTATTTAGAAGGGTGGACTGGACACACAACAGCGTATGTACTTATATATACACGAACATTGTATTACACGAATAGAAATCGATTGCAGAAGCATACCAAACCAAAGCCACTTTTGGTATCCACACACAAATTTTCTTTGTTTAACCAGAATGCGTCGAAATGCTCACTTTGTTGTTGTTGGTTGTGGACGTCTTCTTTTTCTCACTTTATTCTATTCTCCAAAGGACCTGTACACCGAATGGGTGTGTTGAACTTTTTATGTGTGGAACCGAATATGCGTGCTGACACCATTGAGGAGAGACCATACCCCATCTTTCAGTGTCGTTTGGATTAGAGCACAGGCAAGAAGAAAAGAAGGTGAAATAATTGTTTATAGTGGTGTACACATCTGTACATACTACAAGTGTATGCGTTAGCGTTTGTTGACTTCGTTATAGTGCGTAGTGGAACCTGACGCATCTCTTTTAGTTGAAAAGTTTATTGACCGTTTCGTGTTGCCTTTAAACTCTGTCCATCAAAATTGGATTATAATGCCGCGACAAAATTTTATATGGAATTTAATGATAATGGGATTTTGTAGCTTTTACATGTTAGCCTTTTTGACACAAACTTCTATCGGGTTTTTCAACAGGGACGCTACAAAAGTTGAGCGTCAGGGACAGCAAATAACGCCATATTTCTTGACGCTCTTTTGACATTTCTCTTTAGTAAGGTTTGCCATTTCATGATGAAAAGATATACGATCCAACAACGAGTCGAAATTATTAAAATTTACAACCGAAATTAGGAGTCAGTGGCCTAAACATTCAGAGCGCTACGTCCAATTTATGGTCGTCATAATTGTCCTAGCAGATCAACAATTGAGCGTCTAGTGGAGAAATTTGAATCCACAGGCACAGTACAAAATGTTCCCGTGCCAGTGAGACAAAGAAGTGCCCGTAGTGTCGAGAATATTGCTGCCGCTGAGGTTTCAGTTGAAGAAAGCCCAAATGTGTCTCTCACACGTCGTTCTCAAGCGATGGGCATCTCTGTGACGTCGTTGTGGCGAATTTTGCGAAAAGATCTTGGCCTACATCCTTACAAGATTAAATTGACGCAAGAACTGAAGCCGCTTGACCACCAGAAGCGTCGTATGTTCTTTAATTGGGCTGAGCAACAACTTGAAAATGATTCGGATTTTCATCGAAAACCGTTGAAAATTGGGTTCAGCGTCTGGACTTCTGCAAGCGTGCCCGTGGTGGCCATGCAAAAGAAATCGAGTTCCATACATAATGGCATCGAACGTACTTTCACAGGAATAAAGAATTTCATTGATATCCAAAACCGTTTTTGTTTTATATAAAAAAAGCGCTCTTATTGAAAAACCCTTTATATGGTATCATGAAGATATTGACACGTCAATAGCAATTTGTGGTTTCTCTCTATTACATTTAAAAAGTTACAAATTATTAACTCAAAATGAAAAAAAAGAAGAAAAAAGGCATGAACCGCACACACAGGGTTTCAAACCTATGTAGCTTCCGCATTCATTTGTATGTTTGAAGTTATATTTTTGGGACAATGAATAAAACCTGCGATTTCAGGATTCTCACCGGCAAGATAGACAAGGTTATGACATTTTAATACTCTTGAATGCTTGTCAGATGATGAATGGAAGAGATGAGGCAGTAAAAAAGGTTTGTTGATGCTACTTTGGAATAGTTTGAAGTTTACCTGAATAATAAAGTTGCAAATCACCTTACATTACTATTTAGATGTAATCTGAGTTCAGTTCGTGTGAAAATCTAATCTGTCAAACTATGACATTCGAGAAGTTTGACAGAAATGAAGAAAATATTTGTTTGTTTTATTTGTGATATATGTGATTTTTGTATATGATTGTATAAAGAAAGGACAAAACACTAAATTAGAATTACAACTTCTGTTTGTCGTATTCATACTTTATTTGGGAAAATGTACACCAAATCGAGTGTGCTCTCCCGATTGCAGAGATATGACAATCATAATTATTGTTTCAACAATACAACACGATTAAACCGAAATTTATATTTGAAAAATATGAGAACCAAGTTTAACATTCGATTAAATAATTGACCTACTGCCTTGAAGTAAAAAAAATACAAAAATCCATCGCCAAAATGATTTTTATCATTTTGCCAAGGAAAACAAAATTATGTGCTACAAATCGACAATAGAGGTCAATTTGAGTGAATGCATGTTGAGAAAATTTAACGACATATGCACGCAAATTGCAAATTGAAAGCACGATGCGTGAACTCAGCCATATATGTAAGTAAATTAAAAAACAATGAACAATACAATGCGCGTGGCGAGACTTGACAGCACACACTTGATTTGAAACTAAAAAGGCTTAACGCCACCAGTGACAGATAAATTTGTAATCTTTATTTCGCAGACAACAAGTAATCACTTTTTACACAGAATCTTTGAATACAAATGCAAATCATCTTGCCGCACCAGAAATCTAGGTCACCTTTATCATTTTGATAACTATTCACTCCCATCATGTCATTTAGTAAGACAAAGAATAAGAAATGATTGCAAGTCATTAATATTTTCGCAGAACGGATAAGTATATGTATGAACATATGACCAATATTTGAATCAATACCAATTCTTTTAATTTTAGGAATTTGCAAATATTCTGTTTTGACGGACCCATAAAATAGTCATTAAAAAAAAACCTACAGATAGCAGTCAAGAAGAGAGGGAATTTACATTACATGAACCTATTTATATATCTATTAAAATTAACCTAAAAAAAAACACAATCTCCTCAAACATAAAACTAAGTGTGTCACTAAGAAAACTTGACCTTAATTAAATGCACAGTTATGTGTAGGTTTTTGTGTGACTACACCTTACGTCTCTCCTCGCTATTTCTGCATGTGCTACTTGCTATACACACACGTATTAACATTTTGTTCTCATTAGTTTGCCTATGAAAAAAAAAATATTTTTAGTAAAAGAGTAGCAAATAGGAAAATGAAAATCATAAGCGAAAAATAAGATAAATAGAAAAAAATCTAGAGAATCAAAAACAGTTAAATAATAGAGAACGAGGGGAAAAGGAAAATATATAAACATGGAGAGTTGGCAACTCATTGTGGGCAATTTAATAGCATACAAGGTGTGCGCAGTGCAAGTAACAAACTGAAAACAAAATGGAAGTGAATACCTGTTAGTCAGTGACGTGTAACGGTGTAACGTTATTCAATGAACGATTTTCTTTAATTTATACAGTTTTACGAAGGTGGGAGGAAGTAGAAGGAGAAATTTATTTTGGTTTCTCTCTTTCTCGTTCGATATTCAATCAGGGGTTTAAATTGCAGAGTCAGTAACTAAGTGCAAGTGGGAAGAGACAAAATTGGATTATGTTAAATCAGTTCGAACCTTGAACTAACAACTGACCGAGTTCACGAGTTCAATAGGGCAAGCAATTAAAGTCAATAGTGACTAACTTATGACAGTTGACACTATTGTAATGAACTAAAAATGAGGTCTAGGACATGTGTAGGAAGTGCCTTTACATCATTCCAAGCAAATGGGTGTGAAAAGGTCTTTTGAATAATAAAAATGGATCAATTCTTACATCATGGGTTTTAACAACAAATAAATATTGCTATCACGCGATAGGTCAAGGAAACATTAAAAACAAAAATGTTCTTATGTGGAACAGTATAAACAATTTCAAATTATGGGCATTATTTTGACTTCTGAATAAAATTTGAATTTGTCATTTATAACTTTCAAAGTAGTTAATTCAGTAACCACAACATTCAGGTATCGTGTATAGGATTCAAATTGATCTATAGTTGCAGGACTTAATTTTTACTCCATGAGTGATGAATTATCAATTTTTGTTGTTAATTCTGTATCAATTCTGCACTGCAACCTCAATTGTCAGCTATTTTGTTTTCTTAAAAATTACAGAAAACAAATAAAAGAAGAAGCACTCATTTTATTACCATTCCAACATCTGTCAAAAACATTTGATCATTGATCGGAGTTAACGAAGAATTAAAAGTGACTGAAAGACATGTTTCTCGATATAACTTAAGGTTATAATCGATCTCTACATATCTCTATCGAACTTTACTTTTAACATAAAACATCTATTGCTCATTAAGTACCTTGTGGATTTAAGATAGAAG
The DNA here is from genome assembly GCA_949824845.1 of Rhingia rostrata. Classification (NCBI taxonomy): domain Eukaryota; kingdom Metazoa; phylum Arthropoda; class Insecta; order Diptera; family Syrphidae; genus Rhingia; species Rhingia rostrata. The sequence continues at coordinate 97,503,713 of OX463757.1, forward strand.
AGACTTGACAGCATATTCTTTCGAAGCAATCAAACAACTAAGACCAGATTTTGGATACTGTTCTCATGTTTTGGACCAAAACCACTGAACATTAATTCAAATCTTTAACCTTTCGCTAAGCGAAAACTTGTAGGGGACCTGTCTCTTTATTACAAGAACTATAACGACAGATGTTCAGAATAGAAAAATCATCCCTAGACTTCTTGCATTTCAACCAATTTAAGACATGTAGTTGCAGGTTTAACCTCTAATACTATTTAATAACAACACGAACAATGCAATAGCAGAACCCTTTTAATCACAGAATAGCAAACAATGGAGAGTATTTTCACTAATATACGACAATTAAATACCCAGAAAACATCTAGAAGCATCATATCGGGGCGCTCTTTCAGTGCGTTATAGAGGTTTGCGTCAGCTAATACAAGTGTATAGATACAAATAAGAAAATATTGGAATTGCTCCCATTCTGATTTTCGAATTGAGTTGGAATTGAAACTGGAACACAAAAGAAATAGTACCTACATATATTTCTTTTGTGTTCCAGTTTCAATTCCAACTATGAGCTGAATCGTTTGAGTATTATGAATCCAAATTCCTATGAGTTTGATCAAAGATTATAAAGTCATACAAATAAGGCACTGCATACAAAAAGAATTGTTCTATGGCGGGTCGTACTGACACAGCCCGCAATATATTTGGATTTCGTTTCTCATGTGTGCACGTGCACACCGCCCGCCGGTACCGTGAAGCTGGTGATCAAAAGTTTCTGTTTTTTGTTCTCAATGCGTCATCTGGCTTTATAATCTTTGGTTTGACATAGTGAATAGAGTTCCCATGTGCTGACATCCGAATTTCTAAAACAAAAACAATTACTAATGAAATTAGAAAATTTATTTATTTATGTCCGTAATTCAGTGGGACGTGTGGAATGTATTAAAAGTAATGTTCGCTCCAACAGTCTTCAAAAAGACGGTTGCACCGTAATCTGAAAGTGTATGGGAAAACGTAAGTTTTCAATGAATGTTACGGGTGTTTTTGCTAAAAACTCTCTTTTCGTTGTGAAAACGGTACATGACATTATAGACCATAATGTTAGTTAATGTAAGGAAAAAACTCTTTTGTTAATTATGTTTCTTAATATCTAGTGCTTACCCACCGAATCGAAACCTTAGTTTTCGAAAACCACTTTTGCTATCAGACCGAACTTCTACCAGGTTTCGTTTGACATTTCAATCAGCTCAGCTGTCATGCTTGCTGCAAAATTTGTGTGTGAAATTATTTTAAATTAAATAAAATCCTCGGAGTTCGTTCATTTTTTTCTGGCCACAGCTCCACCAGGTACTCCTCATCTTCCACACACCAAATCTTCTTCATTTTTTTTACAATTTCCATTTAATGAAACGAAAAAAATACATTTGTTTTGACAGCGAGTTCATCAGCTGTTTTGTGGGTCGTGTGGAACCCATGTAGAACGTATGAAAAGGTGAGTTCGTTCCAACAACCTTCAATGAGACGACGTCTGAAGTGTTTTGTAGAAGGTTACGGCGTAACCTACTAGTTTTTGAAAACTGCAAATGTATAGGAAAACTCTTTTTCTCGATGAAAGTTTCATTTCTGCGAAAACTCAGTTTCCGGTTCGGTGTAAAGCACTATAAGAAAGATATGCGGGCTATAACGATGTGAAAAGTGCTAATATGTAGTTGAAGATTGCTTATTGATGTGAACTTCAAACGAAATAAAGTATTTGGCTTGCAGAGCGATATTAACGTGACAGTGTTGGTTGAAGATTAAAAAAAAAGCTCTTTGGAAAGGGACATCTAAGATAAGCCAGTAAGATTTAATTGGCAGCATATTGATGGCTCTTAACGAGATTACAACCTCTGTCAAAAATGTTTGTTGAAGTTTTTTTTTAGTAAACCAGTCTCTGAAATCTTATTAGAGAATGAAATCATCTACTACATTCTTAACGTCTATGTTAATTTAGTTTGAATGGAAAATACTCATAATCTACATTGCATTACCATCTTTTTGCAATCAACTTCAATTGCACCCAATGAATAGACAACACCAAACACATCTGAGAATATAGAGAACATGATGTTCATATGGTATCTATACCACCACAAATTTATATAAAAAGATTCTGCTTCGCGTGTGTACGCTGTTGCAACGTGACGCTACAATTTGATTACGGAATTGATGTGTGCGCTCTGCTCCTATGCGACGACGGGTTATGCGATGCCTTCAATGACAACCCCCAACTATACACCTCTTCGTCTTTCCATCGTTTATTATTTTCTCACACATGAAACGTGAGAGAATTCACCTTCGGGATATGTTAGTGGCTGCAGTGCTTTGGCAAAACAGGAAGTCACCAATAAACAAGTGCAACAAAACACACTCACACAACCTCCTCCTCCTCTTGCCCCACCCCTCAAACAACTGAGATCTTTTCAATTTTATTGAATGCACTACTGACAGCTTCGCCTTGTATGTTTTTAGTTCTCAATAGCGCATTTTGTTTGGGTTTTATCGATTTGCGTTGTTGTTTTCCTCTCTCGTCGTGTGGTTCGTTTTGTTGCCCATTAACATGTAAGGTATTCCTGCCAATTTTGGTATTTCCTCTAGCTCACTCTGATCGACATGTGAATGTAAAAGGTGCCGAGCAGGCAGACTACGCACCAAGGTTAAGGTTAAAGGAATCACTGGACGACCCCTAAAACTGTTTGTCCACTTGGAAAAGATCGGATAAATGGAAATTAATTATTTTTTTTATTACTTCCCAATGTGCATACGACCAAGCAGTTTTTGCGCTGCAGTGCATTTGTGTATGCATCTTTGTTAGGCAGTGTGTTGTAAGCATGCACACTGCTATGTCTATTGCTAAGCATAGACTCTGGCTGTTTGATCACGAAATAAATATAAATAATTTTGTTTTTACTACAACGAGAGCTGAGTGAGAGAGGAGGTGGCGGGGGCGCACAAGTGCACGTTGCTTTCGTTTTGGTATTATTTCCGATTTTGAATGACGACAATAAAGTGCCTCCGAAGTAGGTTGTTGTGTTCGCCATGTGTGGGGAAATTATATTTTAATTTTGTTTTTCCATCACATGGCATGGAACGTGTGGTGCCAGAGGGGCGGTTGTACCGAGTTGAATGGCGATGCAGCGAAAGGACAGCTTTTTAAAAGGTTGAACGGTATGTTGGTTGAGGCATTGAGAGTGACTTGTTCCGTCATCTGTTGATGTGTTCGATAAGAAGCAGTCATAGAAGACTTTTACATTTAATGTTTATTTTATAATATATGCAATTAAAATAAACACCAAATGTAAACGTCTTTTATGACTGCTTCTTGAGTTTTTTTTTTTTTAAGTTTGTAAACCGAGAAATTACGCTGAACTAATATTTTATTTTTTACTCGCTGCCCCTTCTGTAACCGCACTGCTAGAACTCATTTGGTGTGGGGAGGTTGGGTGAATGCAGTTTCTTTATATCCACTTTTCGCATCTCCGAATTCGACCACAAGCAGTAAGGTGGCAGGGCAGTGTGCTCCATACATATTTATATATCAACTATTTTTAAAGTTATGATGTTTTCTTTTCAAGATGGCAATACTGTGTACACCATAATCAATCAATTGCCAAAATACACACAATTCCTCTTCAAATTCAACCAATCTCATTTTAATCATAAATTTTAAACTAACTACAAGCGATAATTTTTTAGAAACAGATAAATAATCAGCAAGCAGAGAACAATTCTTCGCGGAATTTGTGTAATTATACTCAGCCCCAACCAACCTGGCCCTTAGCTAACTGCCTTCAGTTGGGCACTTTTGAATTTAATGTATATAGTACATATCAAATTATTATGAATATGACACAAGATGCTCAATAAAGTGGTCAATAATTAGACTAAAAGCAGAATCCTGTTTTCGAATAACACTATATAGAAGTGTCAATCCAGTACCTTATACCAAATTTTTGATTTTTTTTTTGGTTTTTGGCGTTGTATAAATTTATTATTAACTTATTATGGACAATATGGATGTATGTACACATTTTCGAAAAAAAAAAGTATCTAATGTAGCATTAAAAAAAACTAGTTACACATTTTTCCATTATCCCAATACTCGGTCCTTACAGGCACCCAAATAAAAAAATCAATAACAAAAGGGACCAACCAACCCCCGCCGCAATAAAAACCAACACACCCCTAAAAAATAATCAGCGCACAGCATCATTTTTCTTCATTTGACCCAATTCGCCGCAAAGCAAACGGAACGAGAAAAAAAGTCAAATCATTTGACAGCAACTATTTCTTTTGCTTTCTTTGAGTTGAAATCCATTTTCAAATTGCATCTCCCTCTAAACAAATCAAACGATTCACAAATAACAAGTGAAAACACAACATTTTTCTCAAAACAGGTAAGTCAATGAAAAAAAAAGAGAAATGCGGCAACCTGCAGGAAAGAGTTTTTCATTTGAAAAATTCTTTGTGGATTACACGTGTGTGTGTGTGCGTAAGCACAGATGTACCTTCATCTCTGTTGCACTTGTTTAGTGCAAAAGATTTCGAAAATCCAAAGAAAAAGGAAAGAGACAGGCAATACGATTAAGGACACTAAATACTGAAACCATTCCCAAATGAATTTCAGTGTCCTCGGATTTGCTGCAATTTTCCGAAATTGAATTTGTAAAACATTTACCAAACTTTCTATGGAAAACCATAAACAGAGCCAACCACAGATGGTATTACTATAATTAGGTGGAATGGAGTGAGACAACTAGGTTTGAGCGGATATTGTGTCGTCACCTTAGCTGCTGAGGCTTCGTCATCAAGAGTGACGAATCGTCGTCGTCGATGCGAATCTCTTCTCTCGTGTACTCGATGTGTTGTTGGCCCCGTGAAATGAACGCGCGCGTGTATGTGCGAGAGGGAGGACGAGGTGCTGCACACCCGTAGAAGAAAAAGAACATCATCGTACACGGTAACTGTAAAATACTCCTCTCGCTTGCCCTCCCCCTTGTAATGATGAAATTCAATTTTTTCTCTTGTTCGAGCACTTTAACAAAATGAAGTCCTGGCCCCTGGGTGGTTTTGGATTTTTTTTTTGACGTTTTCTATTTCGAATCCCATTTTTCACTTGCTTTTCGCGAGAGATTAGGTACTTGTTCTAAACTCAAAGATTCACATGAATCTTCTTATCTCATTCACTAACACAAAAACACGGAACAGAAATCTCGAAGAAAAAAACCTCATTTTGATGGAACGGCCAAAAATTCCCCACACAATGATTTGAGAGTCAATTCTTTACAATAATCTACTTACGAACTTTCGATTCCTTGTATAAAACGAAAAAGTATACTATACATATTTATAAATAGAAAGTTAATTAAAACTAATTAAACAATGTTCGAATATGTAGACAACGAAAAAAAAATATTTCAATTGAATGGATTTTTTTATAACACCCTTTGTTCGATTTTCTCAAGTCACTTCACACGAAACAGAAAGAGCGAAAAGAAAAAAATGTAAAAAAAGAAATTTCAATAGGAAAAATACTTGCGATTTGATATATTTAATTCGATTTAAGTTTCTGTTTTTTTAAGTTTTAAATTGAATAGGTCCAATTACTTTGATGGATGCAAATTAATATTAATTTTTTTGTTATTAAAAAAACAATTGAGAGAACTTTTCTAATTTTTTTTTTTTCAAGTTGGAAGAAACAAGAAAAAGCACACTTACAGGCCGATGCTAAATTAATTTATGAAAAGTGAAGATTTCACACAATGCGAGAGAACAAGGAAAAATACCAAGAAATGCGATTTGGTGAGTGGTGAATTTGTTCAATGGCTGAATTGATTTAAAAAATGGCGGACATTTCTGTCGTTTATGGTTGCTGAATTGGATCGGGCTGGGGTATGATTACATTTTGTCGAGTTAGACATGCATGCTATAAAGTGGTGTAGACAATAGACATATCAATATTAATATTCGACAATCCACTCATTCTGCGTACCAATAGAACTAAAACACGCTGCTGAAGGTAAGCGTAAGAATGGACGACAAAAAAAAGTAGACTGGGCAAATATAAATTTCATCGAGTGTTAAAATATCGACTGAAGTTTGATCAACAAAAAAAGTTTGACAGTTTAAAATCCAGACCATTTAAATGTCGATTGAACAGTTGTCGGTAAAAATGTCGATTATCTGAAATAAAACAGGAATTGCAAGTTGATATGATTAAAATAATACCGTAAATGTTAACATTACCAGTTATTCGAGAGTCACACGCATGTGACACGTTAAGAGTCGACATTTTGATCAGTCTTTATTTTTACCAATCCAATTTTATTCTAGCTCAGCTGTTTGGACTCGGCCAAAAGCTGTTTTTATAGAAGTATCAAATGATGTTTTTATTCAAAAATAGTAAAATTTCTTAAATCTCATTTATTTATTATTTTCTTTATTTTAATACCATGTATGTTCTTGTTAACAAATAGAATAGTTCATGAATTTGCCATTGACGCTAGGTTTACGTTTGCAAGTATTAAACTCAACTCTCATGGTGTTTTTTATGCCTTAGTGCACTCGTAACACGTGAGCACTCATGTGAGTCGTGACTCAACAGTCAACGTGAAATAATAATACCATGAAATTTGAATTTAACACTTGCAAATTCTAGACCCCTGGTGAACAACTATTAAAGCGCTGAATGAGTACGCATTGTGACTTAGCTCATCCCAATCCAAAAACACACCCGTTTTACAAAATGAAACTTATTCACCATGATAACACAGCACATACATCCACCGACAACCACTCATCTCTCACGGGTACTCTATCTTTTTCGTTAAAACGTCAGTCAAACTTGTAGGAAGAAAATTACTGATTCGTATAAGCAACGCTGTTTATTACCTATTTTATTTAATATTTAAATACAAACAAATGTTTTTAAAAAGAGAAACACAAATTTAAAGTATCAAATTTAGTTGTTAGCTCATGGTATTATTTACATCCATTTGACACACATCGCGAAGTACTCTATCTGTCATAACAAAATACGAAGATACCATTAAATGAGTTTGAGTTCGATAAACTTTCTCGAAATCTCATATTTACCACCTTATTATAAGTGAAAGCTACGGGAAAATGTTACTAGCACTATTCGAAATTATCCAAGAATTATTGGAGAAATACCAAATCAATTTAATTAATTGTATCTTCGTTAATTTTGCGCTTATCATTGTGGTGTTTGGGTTAATGCTCAACGCCATCGAACCGCATCTGCCGGCTTTCCTAACGCAGTCTATTCGCTATGGCAAATTTAGTCACAAGGGTGAACAGAATGCTCTGGTCGGAAAATTAGAGGTACCCAAATCATGGTTTGCTCACTTTTACATATTCGCTTTCGCTTGGTCGTTGCTCGCACTATGCCTAACGCTCAAGGGCTTCATTAACACCAGCACAGCGCCGGATTGTGTTCTGGACTTTTTAGACTTTGTAGCCGGCGGCAAAGATCGCAAGGTTTACGCCAACTCGACAGCTGGTCTGGTAGCTATCGTCATGATTACCATGCAGTGTGGACGTCGGTTTTATGAAACTAATTTCGTGCAAATTTTTTCTGCAAAGAGTAAGATTAATGTATCGCACTATATTGTGGGATATGTGCATTATTTCGGTGTTGTGGTTGCACTGTTGGCCAATACGGAAGGATTCGTAAGAGGTGAGACCGGGCTAGTTGGTGATATAGATAGTTACAATAACATTTCATTCCAGGCACAACACCATCGCCATTTTCACTGTCGAAAATCTCGCTAATGCAATATCTTTGCTGCTTCATATTTCACTTTAGCTGGTCACAGCAGTATCGATCTAATATGATTCTAGTCAATTTGCGTAAGGACAAGACCGGAAATAAGATCACCGAAAGCCATCTTATGCCGCAGGGTGGATTCTTTGAGTTTGTCTCGTCGCCTCATATGTTTTTTGAAGTTTCTATGTATATGGCGATTTGTGGAATCATTCCAAACTGCCCTACATGGCCTTATATAGCTTTTTGGGTAGTTTCTAATCAGGTAAGTAAATTATTCAATTGACTTAACCCCTATATGAATTTGATTCCACATTGTTTTCTAGACGCAAAATGCCTGGCTGACCCACAAATGGTACAAGGAGAACTTCAAGAACTATCCAGAAAGACGTTTCGCTATCTTTCCCTATATTCTATAGATGAGGCAACTGGTTTTTCTTTATCAAAGACATGACATTCCATTAAAACAGGCTCGTTTAAATACGCTCGATAAGCGCAGTATCGAGTGAGAGCTTGTTTCTTTCAGGCAGGTGCTATTTTTTCCGTTTAACTTTACTTTAAAGTCTTACTAACTCAATAGTAGCGATATTTGCTCAAGTGTAATATAAATATATGTTGAGATAGAACTTGTTGTTTGTACTCATATGCAGGATTCTCATATTAAGGATTATTTCTTGGTGGTCGTCTGCTATCTGTATCGGGTTAATAATCAAACATGCACACAGTGATCTACCTGCAAAGATATTTCCCTCTGAGTAAATTTCCCCTTACTCTAAGAAATTTGAGAAAATTATTTTTTACTGCAAAAGTACTTGAAGGGGCCCATACTGTTTCGGTAAACTAATTGAAACGAGATATTGTGTTTTTTGAGTAGGTAGGTACATTGCAATAGCCACTCACCGATCTAATCATTATATGAATATGTTTTTAACAACAAATCGCTTAAACCTCGCTTAATATATTAACAAAATCAAATATGGATAACAATAATGTAGCAAATTTCATAATGATATAACAAAACTAAATAATAATCTTCTTAATAAGATGTACTGCACTTTCTTAACAAATTTACTGCAAACACAACTTGATCAAGTCCGAGCCCTGGATTAAAGGTTAGTAAGCGATTTGATGTCTAATAACAGGCAATATTTCTCCACATAATTATTATTTTCTAATAATCATTTAATAAAAAAAATAGTCGGAAACCGTTGCTGCTCATCACGTTTTTAGTTAGGTTAATCGTCTATAAACACGCCGATTTGCATGTGCTTAACTTGCCTTCGCATTTTCTCTGCGTTTTTTATGTGATCATATTAAAACAATTGTGTCGTTTATAAACGTTTATATGTACTTAATAAATTGCCCTTTTAGCACGATTAATTTAAATAAAAATTCACCTCAGGTTTATTTAAAACAAAACACTACACAATGTAAGCTCAGTTAACATTGTATAGACTAAGTGAAAACATTCGAAAAATGTTTCAAGCCAATATAGTCAACTCCACCTTTATTTCTCTTGGATTAATAGCATTTATCCTTGGTTGGATGATAAACACCATAGAAACACATCTGCCGGTTTTTATAACGCAAATCTTTCGACCTGGCAAAATTAGGCATAAGGAAAAACGCAATACACTGGTAGCATTTTTGGATGTTCCTAAATCATGGATCAGTCACATCCACACATTTGCTTTACTTTGGTCTCTTCTTGGCCTTGTACTCATGCTTAGTTGTTTAATGACTGCAAGTGCCGCTCCGCATTGTGTTGTTGAGTTTTTGGACTATGTAGCCGGGGGCAAAGATCGTAAGATTTACGTTAATTCTAGTGTTGGCCTACTGACTTTGGCCTTGATTACAATGCAGTGTGTGCGTCGATTTTATGAAACAAATTTCATTCAAACATTCTCATCGCAGTGTAAGTTCAATGTGTTTCACTATATTTTGGGGTATCTGCATTATTTTGGCATTGTCGTCGCACTATTGGCCAATACGGAGGGATTCGTCGGAGGTAGGAAAATAAGTGATCTTTACAAATCAGCGGACAATAATTACTCTCGTCTATTTAAGAAACAACGCCTTCAATATTTTCGTTGTGGGACATTGATTTATTGCAGTACATTGGCTGCTTCATCTTTTACTTTAGCTGGTGCCAGCAGCATCGATCGTATATGATCCTAGTCAATTTGCGTAAAGATGAGGCTGGAAATATGGTCACAGAAAAGTATATTTTGCCTCAGGGTGGATTCTTTGAGTTTGTATCATCACCACACATGTTCTTTGAGGTTTTAATGTACATTGCGATCTGTGGCATAATTCCAAACTGTCCTTCATGGTGGTGTATACTATTTTGGGTAGTTGCTAGTCAGGTAAAGGACTTAAGAAACTAATAAGCACGGATTTACTGATATTATTTTTTACAGACACAAATTGCATGGCTTACACACAAATGGTACAAAGACAACTTTAAGTTTTACCCACTGAGACGTAACGCTATTATACCATATATTCTATAAATTAAATCTATTTTGTAGTTTTAGTTTATAAGTATAGCATTAATGTATATATTATACATGATTGCAAGTACCTAAAGCAAAAAAAAATATATCAGAGTTGTATTTTCAGAATTTGAAAGCAAAGTTGTGTTGTGTTTATCTCTGTTTTTCAGAAACAGATGACCTTCAAGGATAACAGTGGCAAAAATCGTTCAGGTGTAAAAGAGAGTCATTTTCTATTCTACCAATATTGTCATTGACAGTTTAATTTATTGAAATGCTAATTCTTACTTTCTACACATCCAACATTGTAAGTGAGGTTACTGAGTCAACATAAGTTACCAAAATGTTAGAAAATGTGGGCTTTATGATTTAGATTTAGGTTTCGCAACCATATAATCATCTTTTGGTAACTCTGCCGAGATGTGGAACAGTTAATGGTAATAGATTTTCCTCTATTTATACCCTATAGGGGTAATATTAGTTTTGACATTAAGTTTGAAACACAGAAGAAATAATTTAGCTAGTTATACGAATCGATTCGAAATCGCTTACTGAGTCGATTAGGCCAAGCCTGTCTGTCCGTCCGACCATCCGTCTGTAGGTTACTGGTTTGTGGGTCTTAAATGTTGAGCTAGGGTAATGAAATTTGTTACATGTGTTCCATATACGTGCTCTGTGAACGGATAAACATTTTCAAAATCCACCCATTGCCACCCCCACTTTTTAGAAAAACGTTATTTTTGACGAAACGGTAGAGAATTTTGCAAAAGTGACTGAACAACGGATATTGTCAATCCCAATGTCTATATTTCGTCTATATAGAGTTTTTTGCCACGTCCACTTTTTGGGGACGATTTAAGTAAAACACATTTTTTAGTAAATTTTTTGAATATTCGAAAAACTTTTGATGCGAAAACAATATTTTGTCATTTTATATTTCGTCCATATATCATTTTAACACAGGCCCAATTTTTTGAGGCATTTTCTTACAAAAACATTTATATACCCTAAGCCATTTATATACCCATGCAAGCGAAAAGCGTTGTTTTTTGTCGAACCATAAAATATTTTAAACAACATGTTGTGACAAATGTCAATTTCAATATTTCTTTGTCATAAAGCCCACATTTTAGGAATATTAATTTTAAGGATAGGATTGGATAGGGAGTTAAACGGTCCGTATAGCGGATTGTAGAATACTCAAGCTTTTTTTTATAGCTTTGTCTAGTTGTAAATAATGTAAGTTACAGTTACATCTGCTACACACCGTGGCAAGATGAATTAGATTTTGTACGGAAAGAGTTTTTTTTTAACGTTTATTTATTCACAACAATTTTTTTACTTAATTAATAGCCTAAATAAACTTAAAAGCTAAACATATGAACTGTGACAAAGTAAATGACAATTATGGTTCGCAATACATGTTTTATTGATTTTTTTATATAACTATGCATATGTTTTGGTATTGAATATTATTATAATATTTGTATTATTTTTTTATTTGTAAATAGGAAAATGTGAATAGAAAACCTATTAGAAGACAGTCGCAACATTTTTTTTTTATTTTATATATAACTAAAACTTACAAGACTAACTTAACCTATCTAAACCTATCTAGGCCCTGTCATGTGATCTTTATTCCATCGGCTAACAAGCAGAGAGTAAGCACAACGCTTACTTCTCCCAGTTATCGCTAGATCAAAAATCACATGTCAGGGCCTAGTTTTACTTAACCCTAAGTTTCGGCTTCAGCCCAGCCTAGCCACCAGTATATATCTCTATTTAACTTTTTACTGTCATTTTAATCGCATTTAGGTATGCTAATGCAGTATCTCATTCGATCAGAATTCCCACCCCCGACTCAAAAGGCTCGTAAAGGATGCTTTTATCTGTTGCTCTCCTTGCAGCATGGTATATGATTGGGACGTTCGTTGAGTCCGATAGGTAGCCATATGCATCCAGAAATAGGAATGTCTCTGGCGGAATGTATCCGCTTTCTAAGGCATATCTGAAATACCCAGGATTCGGATAGAATAATATAGAGATTAATTCGTTTTCGATAACATTTGCCGAACGAGCAAAGTGATTCCTTACGAGGTCGAGTATGACATTGTCAATTCTAGATACACCGGAAGCACCCAGAAGTCTTTTGTTTGAGACGTAGTGCCTCAACTCGGAATGTGCACTCCTATATATCTGCATGCAGGCTCTGAGACATTTGCGCTCGAACACTCGGAGCTTTTCCATATACGATGGGTTAATGTTCCACCATTTTCAATTGACTTAACGCCTATATGAATTTGATTCCACATTGTTTTCTAGATACAAAATGCCTGGCTGACCCACAAATGGTACAAGGAGAACTTCAAGAACTATCCAAAAAGACGTTTTGCTATCTTTCCCTATATTCTCTAGATGAGACAACGGGTTTTCTCTTTATCAAAGACATAGCATTAAATTTTAACAGGCTCGTTGTACGCGCAGTATCGAGAGAGCTTCTTGCTTTCAGACAGGAGCTAATTTGTCCGTTTAAGTTTCCTTTAAAGTCTAACTTACTCAAAAGTAGTGATATTTGCTCAATTGTAATACAAATATATGTTGTTGTTTGTACTCATATTCAGGATAATTAAGGCATTTCTTGGTGGTCGTCTGCTATCTGTAGCGGGTTAATAATCAAACATACACACCTTTGACCTAACTGCAAAGATTCGATTTGAGTAGGTCATCATTTCGTTTACCAATGCTATATTTCCTTGAGTACATGGCTTTCTCTACATTCAGGGTAACAAATCTCTAAGCAAATTCTTTATTTTCGTAGATAACAAACAACGAGCTTTTGCGATATACCTAATCCAAAGACACTATATATTGCCAACAACTTGCATTGATCCTAAATAAGAAACTTTCGAGATTTTGTATTGACATTTCGAAAGGGAAATTTCAACTAGTATAAACCAACTGTGAAGTGTGCGATGGTAATTTTAAATTTGTCTCCGTTTATTTATTTATTTGAAATACAATTGTGACAAATACGACGACAAGAAGTCAAATGTTAGTTTGTTACCAACAAATATGTTATAATAGGAATTAAGGTATGTATTTATTATTATGGACGACAGATTGTCGTGTTCGCGAAGTACTCTATTGATGAAACGTCTAAAATAGCCATTAAGGCCAACATTCGACATTTGTCTGAATTTGCTGTTGCATTCATAAAAAATACAAGATCTAAAAATTGTGCTCTTAATAATTTGTGTCAATAAGCGTGTTCCACTTACAGATTCTTCCAAGATCTCCGTAAGTCGTACACGATTTCTGATTCGTCTCCTCACTAAAAGTTAAAAGACTGCAGCTGGTTATTTTGTATATAGAATGGACTTTGTAAATAACTTTACTACTTTAGCTGCAAAGAAAGCAAACGGATTTTTTTTGACTAAAAGCATTATCTGCTGAAAATATGTTGCTCCACATAATAAAAAATCTCAGCTGATGCAGTTAAATCTCTGTCTTCTTATTCTGAAATGTGCTTTGTGTCACATGTTATTCAATGCGTGTTAGTAGGCGCGATTTTTAGGTGCGAGATCACCCTAGGGCCAGGATTAAAATCGAGTTAAATCGGGAAAGGATTTTTTCAGTCAATATAAATGCAGAGTTAACTTTAAGTTAACACATCAAGTTTGATGAGTTAACCCTAATCCTAGGGTTATCAGATGTTTTTTGACAGATGACAAAATAAAAAGATAAGCAGTTGTTTCCAAATCCAATTGTGTGGACATAGGTTTTTAGAAACTAAATACTTGTACGTTAAATTTAGATTCAGATCTCAATGACTCTAAATTGTTTAAAATATTAAAACTTTTCAAGAAGAAAATGACTTGTAAGATGCGGGAAAAGACAACCAAACAGCCGATAACTGAGCTTATGCAGATTCTATCTATGCATTTCGATAATGTTTTTAGGTACAGCAAAATCGATAAATCATTAGTGCTACCAAATTAAATCACCACAAAAATTTAATCCACTGAAAAACTACTTCCTGAGTTAACTTGTATTAACCTATTCCGGGGTTAATTAACACTGTGTTAACTCACATTTAACGCAGCACTGAGTTAACTCTGACTCCTTGTATGGGGAATAAGAAACCAAACAACTGATAGTTGACAGCAACATCGATGAATCTTGAGCGCTACAAAATGAAATCACCACACACGGAGCCAAAGTTAATCCTACACTGAAAAACTGCTTCATGAGTTAACTCTCGATTAAATTGATTCCGGTGTTAGTTAACTCTGGGCTAACCCGGAATAAACGCAGCACTGAAAAACCGGGCCTAACACATATAACTACAATGAGGGTTAAGTTTAATACTCCTAAACTTCTTACCCCAGGTTAGAAAATTCTTCCAACATTCAGCTCATCAGTTGATTGAAAATTAACAATTAAAAGTTTTTTGAACTGGTAACCCATTCGGCGCGGTTATCGACTATAAAACTGTTTTTTTTTTTTTTTTTAATAATGAATCAGCAAAAAAATCATGTTTATTTTATGAAGCGAGCTAAATTACCACTTAGCTTTGTCTTATTAACTACTGTTGTTAAAAATCCCAAGGTTACAATCGGTTCGTGTTAATTTTGTAAACGACGCGATGAATCGCAAAACAACCGCTTTACTTGTTTATGTATCAATCAGTTAAGCAATAAATTACATACGATTAACGGAAACAAAAATATTCGACAAGTAGGTATATATTTTGGTATTCAAGTTTTCCTTTAAAGTATACTAGATGTTACCAAAGATTATGAAGACATACAGATGACGCATTAAGAACAAAACACAGAAACTTGTGCTCACCAGCTTCTTGGTACTGGCGGGCGGTGTGCTCGTGCACACATGAGAAACGAGATCCAAATATATGGCGGGCTGTGCCAGTAAGTAAGTGCCAGTACGACCCATCATAAAACAATTTTTATTGTATGCAGTGCGTCATCTGTATGACTTTATAATCTTTGATGTTACGGAACTCTTACGTTAATATAAGAAAGTTCAAGTTTCTTAACAAGCAATTAAACATAATAACAAAATAAAAAAATCTTCCAGCTAGTTTGAAATTAAATTGGAATGTCTCTCTTTTTAAAATTCAAAAACCAATGCATCTAGAGAATATAAGGGTAGATGGCGTAACGCGTTGTTGGGTAGTTTTTGAAGTTTTCCTTGTACCATTTATGCGTAAGCCAACCAAACAGGGTCTATAAATATGAAATTACAAAAAAAAAATTGTTAACTAGTTGGAGGGACCTTCTTACCTGATTAATGATAACGAAAGAGGTAATCAACTGCCATGTAGGAAAGTTTGGAAGTATACCCAAAATCGACGTATACATACAAACTTCAAAGAACATATGTGGTGATGATACAACCTCAAAGAACCCACCATTGGGAATTAGATGACTCTCAGTCACCTTATTGTCATTCTTGTCCTTACGCAGATTAACAAGAATCATATTTGAACGGTGCTGATGGGTCCAGCTATAGTAGAAAATGCAGAAACAAAGGTACTGCATAAGGGAGACTTTCGATAACGAAAAAATTGACGCAGTTGTTCCTAGAATAGAAAACTATGTATTTGCATATCGCATCAATTTAAAAAAACTTACCTCTAACGAAACCCTCAGTATTAGATATTGTGGAAACAATAGCCGTGAAATAAAACAAATATGTCGAAAAGTACACCGACAGATTTAGTTTACCCTTTTTTGAGAATATTTGAAGGAAATTCGATTCATAAAATCTACGTGCACACTGCATAGTCATCATGAAAATGGCTATTAAACCGTTCGTAGAACTTACATACACCGTACGGGTCTTTCCACCGGCGACAAAATCAAGAAACTTAACAACAAAATCTGGTGCTTGGCTGGAACTTGTTACAACATTCAACGTGAAGCCGAGTACAAGTAACGATAGAGCGAGTGCGAATACGTAAAAGTGAGCGAACCATGATTTGGGAACTGTATATTTCTGGAATTTGGTGTTCTGTACTTCCTTGTGATTGAGTTTTCCATAGTGACAGGATAGCCAAAGTAATGATGGAAGTTTTGGTATTTTGTTGTTGAGCAGGATATCAAATAAAACAAATATGACGGTTAAAACTATGCAGATGCAGTTTAGCAGGTTAAATCGATATTTTATTAACAGCTCCTGGATAATTTCGAATTGTGGAAGTAACATTTTTTTTTATTTATTTTAGACAGTCACATTTGTGTTACAGATCAAAGCAGTTCTTGACTGCATTGGAAGCAAAGTCGTACTATTCATATTGTGCTTGTTTTAAGCTTTACTTATTGCTTTTTTATGGTAATGTTTTTGCTCATGTACTGAGGTGATAAATCCATGAGGTCATTTTTAATTGCATAAGTTCACAAACCCTGATCTTTGAAAAGACGTCACAGTGACTGACCTACAAGAATCAAATATGCAAATGATCCTCACATTACTGGTATTTGTACTAACCCTGTCTAGTGACATTGTCATTTGGTTTTTGGCGGTAACAGACTTATAAGTACACAGACACAAGCTTTCTCACAACCATTCGTGTGTGCGTGTTAACTTCTTGCACGATGGCGGGATCTCCCGTTTTGTGCGGACTCTGAACGGCGAATTTGGGATAAGCTTTTTCTTGACAATTGATACTAACCAAATGATTTGTCAGATCATCATGAGAGTAGGGCCAGCAACAAATCATTTAGGTGTTGCTACTGCTGTGAATCGAACCTAGACCTTCTGGGCGGCAGTTCATCGCGCCACTAAGGCCGTCAGTCGGTTTTGCACAGCTTAAATATAGCTTTTCTCTAAAGTGCAGAATTTGGTCCTTTCTCGTAGTCCTGTTTAAGCGTATATTTAAAAAAATGACCGTTCAGGTACTTTTGTGTGAAGAAAAATAAAACTTGCAAATCTCCAATACCGAGAATTCATACACTTTCAAAAGGCAAATTCACAAAAAGGCGAAGTTTAAAGAATTGTGAAAATGACGATGAACAGAAATTAGTGCAAAAATAAATGTGGCTATGACATCACATTGGTTCCTACCAATGATGTCAATATCGTCGGCGTATGTAAGTAGTTGTACCGATTTTTGGAAAATTGTGCCTCTAGTGTTGGCTCGTGAGTTTTGCACAATCCTCTCAAGAATCAAATTGAAGAAGTTACATGACAGAGCATCGCCTTGCCTAAATACTTTTTTTGTATATAATGTGTAGGTGAGGTCGTTTCCGACCCTGATGGAGCAGCGAGAATTATCCATCGTCATCCTACACAAACGGACGAGTTTGGGCGGTATACCAAAACCAGACATGGCTCTGTATAGTTCGTCTCTATAAATGCTGTCGTATGCTGCTTTGAAATCGATGAATAGGTGGTGTGTATCGATTTGGACATCTTGGGTTTTTTTTTTTAAGAATTGGCCGAAGTGTGAAAATTTTATCGGTTGTGGACTTTTCTGGACTAAAACTACACTGATAAGAGCTTGTTGGCATCATTGCCATTGTTCTTCGATATATGATGCTGGTGGTATGTTGTTAATCGATATGTTAAAGGATACGCTTACGATTGCAGTCTTTAGACATTCAATTTTTTCACAGTATTTCTGGATTGTTGTGGCGTAATGGATATCCGCATTTTTACCTTGGCTGCAACAAGACTGTGGTCCGAATCGATGTTAGCTCCTCGGAATGTTCGGAAATCCAAAGTACTGGATGCGTGCCTCTTGTCTATAGCAATGTGATCAATTTGGTTGACCGTTCGTTGATCTGGTGACCGCCATGTCCCCTTATGGATATCGAGTGGAGGAAACCGTGTGCTGGCTATAGTGGCATTTCGTTCCGTAGCGAAATCAATAAGCCGAAGTCTGTTACCAGTCGTGTTGTCGTGTAGGCTATGTTTTCCAACAATACTGCTAAAGATGTCTTCTCTTCCTACCTTTGTGTTAAAATCTCCCAGCACAATTTTAACATCGAACTTCGGTAGTCGCTCTAGAAGCAATCCTTAGTTATATTATCTTTTTCCTCCGTTGGGACGTGAGCGGATATAAGGGTTATGTTGGCGAATTTGGCCTTGATGCTGATTGTTACAACGCGTTCACTAATGTCTTGGAAACATAAGACAAAGCCTAAGTTTGGCCCATCCCATCGTAATTCCTGGATGGCAGGAATGTCTGCTTTTTAACAGTTTAGGGCTTCCGCTAGTTGTTCGCTTGCACCTCTCTTGTTTAATGTTCTCACATTTCAGGTGCAGATACGAACGTCGTTGTCCATTTTTCGTTTAGCTGTGTCGTCAACAATACAATCCTTTCCCAGGCTATTGGTTGCTTCGTTACAATTAATTTTTCCATGGTTGTGTAGTTAACCCAAAGCACAACCCTCAACCTGGAGCGTCAGCTCCAATTTATTAGATACCCCTAGGACACGGGGCCATCAGTATCCACTACGGGATTGAGCGCTGCCGTTGGCCTTTCGGTTCATCCTCCACCGTCTCTGTTCAAGAGGCCTGACTAACCCTTGAAATTCCTAGACTAGGTTCGCCTGGGACAGCAGGCCGGGAATTAATTCCGTGCCATTCTGACCTGGCTGTTTATAGTGTTGCTGTTTTTCTTCGTGTTATCAACACTCGCGTTTATCGTTTAGCAAGTCAAATTCGGTTGGATGAGACCAGTGCCCGGTCGTGTAGTCGATATAATTTACGTGAAACAAATAAACTGATAGCAAAAACGACTATTGGTCTTATTGTCAAGCGATAATCACTTTACGGAATAAGGGCCTGATCCCGCAAGCCCTCTATAGCACGACCACGGTATTCCCCCATATCAGTATAAGCGAGTTCATGAAACTGATCATACCCTTTCGCCTTCTCCGGCCAATGGTACCATGTGCGAGAAATTTAGTTTTGAAAACCCATGGTGACTTAATTTTCAGGGGGTCTGTCCACTTATTCGCAGGTTCCATTGCGTAAAAAGTTAATTTTCTCACGATGCAATCTTCAATGTTTCCAATGAATTACCGGGCCTTTAAAAAAATTCAATATATAGGCAGCTGCATACTTCCTTTTGGTGCGTAATCTGGGGATGGGAATAATGGGAGGTTTGCGTCTGTAATTGGCCAATGCAGAGGGTCATCATCCTTCTGGCTCGGAATAATTATGGTGAGATTCAATTAAAAAATAAAAAGATTCCAGAGATCATTGTGAGAAGATAGCTAGTGAAAATTAATTTGGTCTAACCATTCTTGGAAATCGACGCCATACATCGAATCCTCGCACTAACTACAGTACCCCTGAAGCCTTAGCTAAGTCCATTAGTAAGTTTCTTTGTTGTCTTACAATTCCTTACTAGACCATTATTAGGCTTTATGTAGCGCCGCAGTCATTCGTGTACGGTCAGCTAAACGTTGTCACCGTCAATATAAAATTATCCAACTCTCACTTTCGATTTTGAGTTTTCAACTATGATCTAGGTGAGGAAAAATAATGCACTGTTCGATATGGATCCTCTATCGCATTTTCAGGTGTATTTCTAATAAAATTTTATAAAATCCTTTAATTAAGCATGAAGTCATGTTTGTAATTGGGAATCTGCAATCATTTTGGAACGGTTACTTTCACATTTTAATTTTCCTTCATTTGAGAAGCATAAAAAGAACATGTGAATCATTTTTGGTGTCGAGTTTTTCGGTTTCCTCTTTTTTATTTCAAAAACTGATCTTTACAAAAGAAAAACTGTTGTGAACGTGTGGACAGGAATAGAAACACGAAATGCTCCGCAATTGAAATTAAAACTACACCAGACAGATCCGCCCTATTTAAATAAGAAACTGAAAAGAAGCACATCGCATTAGAGCCTTACATACATTTAAATCAAGAGATTACTTTACCTATAGGGATATCCTTGCG
The DNA here is from genome assembly GCA_949824845.1 of Rhingia rostrata. NCBI lineage: Eukaryota > Metazoa > Arthropoda > Insecta > Diptera > Syrphidae > Rhingia > Rhingia rostrata. The sequence goes on from OX463757.1 coordinate 97,523,966, forward strand.
CTTTCGACCGGAACACTGAGAGCAGGAATGAGAAGAAGACCGCGACCAGAATCAATCCGGCAATGGCCATAATGCGTCCTTTGCGCATATCATTCTGCCATCCAGATTCAGTTAATAAAATCATTCCCAAAACGATCATTGCATCTGGAGGACAAACAACGCATTAGAAAATCGAACAATAAATTGCCGATTTACAAACTTGATCACTTACTAAGGAACATTACAATATATGTTTCGATGACCAACTGCCCTTGAGATGAACCATGAATGTACGCTACACCTCCATTCTGACTCTTATGCACCAACGGTGGGCTACGAATGTGATTCCACATTTGTCCTGAGATCATGGCGAAACAGAAGAGTACAGCCAGTGAACCCCATAGCTGCTTGTTGTAGAGGAATTCCAAGTTGTTACGGCGCAGATACAAGAAGGCACCCAAAAGAGCGGCCAATGTGATTACAGCCACTGTGCCCGAATAGTTTGGTGGTCGAAAAACACGAATCTGAATATCGGTGCGTTCGTGAACGAATTTCGAAATCGATTCAGCAGCGAATCCAACGCGATGAATATCCATGGTGTCGGCTGCTTTTGGCTTACCCTTGGCGGGGAAGTGCATAAAGACGGGCGCAGTGTTTAGACGCAACATCTGGAACACATCGGAACCGTCATCGAAGTCGACCATAACGAAGAAGAGTTTGTTCGAGTAGATTGGCGAATAACGATATGAGTTGGCGACGATATTAAACTCGTCATGGGCGTGTCGACAGATTTGACACTGGCGCGACGGAGCCAGTGCAGTCAACATCACAATGACTGAGTAGTTGCGTGGTGATGTTTTTACATATTCACGGAACTTTTGCCCGTTAAAACGCAGCAGTGACTTTTTCATGTTCATGTCGAGAAGATTCTGCACCTTCTCCGAGAGGGTGAGACCAACCTGAAATGGTAATAGAATGGTTATTCGTAAATGAAATAATAGTGACAAACAGTTATCGAAGAGTAAATGAAATAAAATTGAGATTTTTCCTTCAACAAATCTAAAAAGAATGTGTTGAGTTGATCGTCGACCTGCTACAAACGCATTAAAATCGACTTAATGCAGAAATAACCTGTTCCGTATTAATATTGTGATCATTGATATTACTGCCTGTTTTAGAGGAAAATATCTGATAAGCCTGCCGGCTTTACAGAATTGTAGTACTTATAAACATCCACCGCATCAATACCTTTTCACTTCCCTAACCAAGACGAGTTTTCCGTGAACTTGACACGTCTTTTTAATTTCTTGTAGAAATCATTGTTACATTGATTTATGACCATCATTAGCTTTACATTTTTCATTCACTTAGAGAAAGTATTACATTCGCAATCTTCAATCATGCAGCACCATCTACTTGAATTCTATCACTTCTATATTTCCAATTCGAACTCATAACTACTATAGGTTTATCTACATAAGTCGGCAAATTCGTCGATAGAATCTTATCAATTCATGTAGAAACACACATTTTACAAGTGACGTGGCCCCACCATACACTCCCTGGGCATCATTGCATTTCATTCAACTCACCTTCTGTTTACTTTGGGCATCGGAAATCACCAAACAAACGATAACCACCAGCAAAGAACTTAACACCGTTCGCAACAGTAACATTTTTATTTGAATTTAATAATTATTTATGTGGGCACGAAACTTTTTTTCTTTTTCGTTGAGAAAAATTTCGAGATACCCGTGAGTAGAAAAAACCAAACAATCCCCGGCTAAATGATGTGTCAAAGTTGACAATTGGAATGGAGTGAAATGAAATGGATGGTTGGTATGCGTTCAGCTGGTCTAATTGACGAATGGAAAAGTTTTCTTGCAGACGAAACTAGGTACTGAACTATTTCATTAACCTTCTAATAAGTACTTGTTTTGCGATTTTAAAAACAAATCCAAAAGGGGTATTCATGCAACGTTGTAAGTCTACAATGTGCGAAAAATGATAAGCTTACGAAGACATTTGATTAGAACTATGTGGTAAGCCACTGAATTTAATCCCATTTCGGTATTCATTTTATTAATAGAAATTGTTCCTTTTCTTCTTCGAAATTTCCGATTTGTTGAAAAAGATTTCTTATAAAAATGTTGATAGTTACCAGTTGACAGTTGACCACGTTTTCCGACGTTGCATGAATGTCCCTAAAGATAGGCTTCAAGGGAAGCCTCGTGGCCTCACTTATTTTCTGTATACTAAATCAAGTCTGCTATATAATTGTGGCTTGTCAGTTTGGCCTACAATTTTAGTCCTATTCATAAACGCATTTTAAAATATACAGAACCAAGAGTAGTGGATGTTAATGTTACGCATTCAACGAAATTCTCCAACATATTATAAAAGTCCAAAAATATTATTTTTTGCATGTTTGTTATGCGATTTGTTTTGTTAGGTCCGGTTTTTCAGTGAGAGGTCATCCTAGTTTCGGGATTAAACTCAAATTAACTCCAGTAAATCTTTTCAGTCAATTTAAATCCAGAGTTAACTTCGAGTTAACCCTGGGACTAAATGATCAGATGTTTTTCACAGATGATAAAACACTAAACAAACAATTAATTTCAATTCCATTTGTGTGGACATTCTTCAAATTTTTAGAAACTAAATACGTGTACGATCTGATCCCAGTGGGGTTTGACTGTTTTAAAAAGAAAAAGACTTGAAAGATCGCGACAAAAACTTTTTCATTTGCTTGAGAAAAAATAAAACGCACAGCTGATAACTGAGCTGTTGCAGATTCTATTTATTTTGATGACTTTTTGACAGCAAAATCGATAAATCATGAGTGCTACTAAATCAAATCACTAGAATCGGAATCAAATTTAATCCCGCACTGAAAAACTGCTTAATGAGATAACTCTAGATTAAATTTATTTCGGGATTAGTTAACTCTGGGTTAACTCAGCACTAAAAAACCGGGCCTTAATGGTGTTTTCTATTGGTAATTTCTGATTTTGATGTAAATTTTGTTTGTATTTAGTTATTTATATTTGCGTAATTTGATGTTCGTGAAATTGGTAGGTATCTTTTTACTAAAATTTCAATCATTTCAGTAATGATTAACAACAGTTTTTCACAACCGAAATAATAATAAATTAAAATGAAAGCCACTCTTGTCAAACATGACGGCTATAAGTTGCATTAATGTTAGTGCAAGATGGTGTAAATCTGCCGCAAAATCCAGATCTGCAAAATTTATCGGAGAAAATCAATTTTTTGACCAGTGAAACACAGCAACTGTCAAAATCGGTCTTTTGATAGATGTAGATATAAAAATATAGATTTTTTAAATGGGAAACACCAGTAGCTACGCATATATGTACATATACTTGCTGTGGCATAAGTCGTGTCATTAGCGTTGTATTTCCTGAAACTCAGATAATACATACGTATATCATAGTATTATAGTACCACCAGTGTGACAAAGGTATAACATCGATTCGATACCAACATGTATTTTAGGAATACCTCGTTGCTGTAGAGTGGATGTTGATGATTGAAATAGCCGAGTCCTAATAACACCTCAATTGGAGATTTTCCTTTACTGCTTCAGTAAAGATTTGTTCAGATTAGGATACTTTCTGATAAACACGAATGAATTGCTCTCGTGATAGGTACATCAAAACTAATAATTGAACAAAAATATTCAGTCCCTCAGGTGAAGAACCCCTTTTCTTTCATGGATATCTCAGAGTTTTCGGACCGATCCATAAGCCGAACTAAGCTAATATATTGCACACCATACAATACAAACTGCATTGGTTTTAAAAATGCTGCTCGAAAGCAAAACCGTTATGGATGTCGTTTTAATAAAAATTGTCTAGAGTAGATTATTTGAAGGAATGGTGGAATTTTATTTTTAATTGATTTTTTGATCCATAAGTCGAACTTAGCTTACATAAAGAAACAGGCTAACATTTTAAGGAATACAATGGTTATAAAAATGCTGCTCTAAGAAAAAAACAATCGTGCTGTCCAACAAAAAAATATTGGCACTCATATAAGTGCAGATTATTTGAAGGAATGTTCTGTTCTGTTGGTATTTTCTTGAATAGATTTTTTTTATTCGAAAATTACATTTATAGACTACCTACTTGATGAACTCAGAAAGCAAAGCAAAGTAATAGTTCTTTGATGCATTTTTCTATTGCTATAACTGGGGCCTAATTGACGCTAGAATTGGGGTAAACAGATCTTCGTTTGTTATTATAATATTACAATGATTTTTTTTTAGATTTTTTGTGTTGCTCATATATGGCAGTATCGCCTGAACAAATAAGCGAAACTATATTTCCGACGTCGGCTAGGTAGTTCCGATTTACGAATTCTCTGTGAAATCATGTAAATTTGTATGCGACACCTTTTGAAACGAATAATGTTCAAATCATTCATTAGAATAGTACATAAATCAATAAAATAAATTCGGTAAATAAAAAAACAACTACATACACCTCAACTGAAAAATCATAACAAAATACGAAACTAGAAATCATACGTTTCTGCACAATACTCTGCGTCCCATTGGCGCAAGCGAGATAACCCCACGACACAGTACTCTGCAAACCATGTCGTTCTTCAACATTTTCGTGTATACAAATTTAATCCTTTCTCACTCTGACACACAGAGAAAATAATAGAAAACGGGATTCTTCTGGAGTTCAGGTGCAGTTTTGTTGTATGTCGAGATCGCGAGTTAAACGTCGACCACGAATTGTCCGCTGTCGCCTCCGTATTGGAATATTTTTCTTATCGGATTTTCGCGGAACATTTCTATCAAACAATAGCTTCATTGAATAACAGCAACAAATTCAAGTTCTAGATGTCAAATTTCCCCCAAACAAATCGATTGGAAAAGTAAATTCAGCTCTTGTATTAAGAAAAAGAAAAACGAAAACTACCTTGTGGCAGTGTGAGTGCGATTTAACCATAGAATACCAATAAAAAATCTCATGTACCAGAGAGCGACAGCAAACGCGCAGTGTATGAACAAATATCTATTGTTTTCCCTTTTCTTGTGTTTTTTTCTTTTATTTTTGTTGTGCTTTGACAATATGCAAATGAGAAAGTGAGAAGAAAGACGAGGTTAAATGGTTATCAGTGGCAGTTGCCAGAAAGCAATGCAATAATCCGCGATATTTTCTTTTTCTTGTTATTGCGTGTTAATCTTGGGATTTGTGTTAAAAATTCATCGGTGTTCTGTCAGCATTGAACCGGATTTTCGTGTTGGCGACCTTAATAAGAGCAAAAAGTTATAAAAAAGTGTTCTCGTTCCAATTTTCATTTTGTTCTACATACATTTATTTCTACCTCTGTTCCTCATACTGTCGTCTCGTCAACGACGGTGTAATTTTTCTTCGATTTTTATTACCATCTTCACCGGTTTCGGTCTACTGGAGAGATTTTTTTTTGTTTTTCTTCTGTTCCCTAATCAGCTGGGTTCGTATGGATTAGAAAGGGATAAATAGTGTTTTGTGGTTTTTGTTATTGTTTGCAGTGTTTTTTTTTCTTCTTGTGTTCATAGTTCATTTGGTTGGATTTCTTGTCGTCTCTCTGAAAGAAGAAACAAATAAACAAGTGTATCGAATTTCCACCACGACACGAAACTAATTAGAAACCAACTGTCAAAACACATGTCCTTGTCAAAAGCTTAGAAAAAATTTACTTGACAGAGTGGTGATAGTATCTATTTTCGTTGAGTGCGTGAAAATTTAAGTGAAATATCGTGTTAAAAGTGATAAGTGCATTTTAAAAATCTTGAACATCGAAATCGGTTGATATCTTTCAAGCTGGAGCGGATACCGGAATATTTACGCGACACTGTCGACTGGCTTATGGGGTAAGTTATAAATTTGTTTCTATATTGGAAACATAGGTAACCAAATTAATTGACAAAGTTTCCTTTTTTCTGGTGATGATCCTATTATCGGTCATTTCTATCATTGGCGAAAAAAGTGCATGCATGCAAGTACATCTGTCTATCTCGCTCTTGAAGTGCACTTGTGCAGACATTTTTACATGCAGAGAAATTTATTTGTTTTTCAAAAAAAAACATTTTTTTCTCTCTTGACTGACGGGGTAATACACTTTTCATTTATAAAAAAAACAGCCACATCATTGGGGGCTGTGGGCTATCCATTGTATCGATTATTTTTATTTCTTTTTTCTTCTTAATCATAAACGACAGAAAGAGAACATTGAGTGAATAAAATAATTTATTTGTTTGTTATTCACTGGGGGTCTGCTGTTCGGTAACTATTTATAAACATTCAATGGGCTAGAGCTATGAAAGCGGAATGGTGGGCGGGGAAGGCAGAGCTTTTGACGCAGTAGTGGATGATGAACATGTTTAGTTTTTGAAAGAAGTTTAATGGGGTCGTCATTTGTCGTGAACAGTGATGGTATGTACTAGGAAGACCTATTCACTACTTTTCAGAATGATGAGATTGTAACTTATGCATTTCTAAGTGATTGCAATGAACACCTTTCCTAAATTTTTGTGTTTGTCAAGAAAAAGTTAGGTACATTACATACTATCGCACATTGCTGTCATTTAAACATGCCACTCAAAACCGCTGACAATTGAAATATATTTTGCAATACTACTGATTGGAGAGGTGGTAGTTTATCCACAAACGCGTTATATCACTGATTGCGGAATAAGTTATGAGATGCAATGTTGAATGTACCCCAAGACTTTAGTCTAAACGTAACAGCCCACAAAGCGTTATAATCAAAACAAGAACGGTTTAATTTGGTAAAAGGCAACATTTATTTAGGACAGTTACACCTAAGTTTTTTCTTACGCAATAATATATAAAATGTCTAAAAGTTCTTAATATTCTTTCGTTAACCTTCTAGTTTTCTTTAAATTGACACCTTCTATAAATTAACAAACAAATCGTATCCTTGAGATTACTGTATTATTTTAAGCAGCAGATTTACGTCTGTTTCCTTTTTTCCAGGTTCATGTGTACTTCTAGAGCGAGGCTGGACATCCAAGTTGATACCCGTTTGACAAGTTGTCATATTATAGCATAAGATGAAAGAACTTGGCCTGTCAAAACTATTTTGGTCTGCGTATGCCCCAAAGCCTTGGTTCCTAATTATACAGAATGTGTACATTAATGTATTGTGGTCACCATATTTCGTTGAAGAACCTGAAATGGGTTACCATTTAAGTCTAGGTTTTTTTTTATTATTACATATATATTAATTATATTTTGCTACTATTTATGCCGCAACAAATCGATGTGGTTACATTAAGACCATTACAGTCTGTAAGCTAGGAGACTTGAAATCATCAGTAATAAAAACTGAAGAATATATCTGCTCTGTTCATGCCTTAAACTCTCCAATAAAAGCAGATTTTACCTAGGTACGCTTTCTTTGACTTACGACATGGTCAAGGCAATCGTATCAACGTAAGGTTATGGATCCATATGGTATGGCACGACGGACCTGACGGGTGTAAGTGTGAGCCCACTTCATATCATTATCGCGCGATATGCCTATTCGCACACATATTTTAAATTATTTTCTCAGTCATAAGTGTATTTTTTGCATAAATGGCTGTAATTACCATTTCATACAACTGTTGCCTTGGATCATTTGTCAGATCATGGCGGTCTAAAACGCTTAGCATTTTAATCATAGGGGTGGTAGCATTTCGATATCCTTTTGTTAAAGCCAGTATATAGTAAAACATTAATTTCGACATCATAAAACCACATCCAACCTAAACACGTTACTATGTGCAACAGCGCGTCGACACTCACAAAAAAACAACAAACATATGTCACAAACTCTATAAAAGTCACCTCCAATCCGTCTCACAGTAACCTTCAGTCTTACCAATTTCATTTTACCTACCGTCCATCAATATCTGCTTGCTTATGTAATCTCGTCAAATGGCTTAAAAAGTCAGCTAATAACCAACTAAACGGGTCTACAACTTTTATTTAATTTCTCGATTTTCTACGTGAGTGCCATGCCCTAGCACTGCCACCTACACATCAACTGAAAGGGTTTCTCAGCCTACCCAGGCCGAGTACACTGAATCAATAGTTTCTTCCGCTATTCCATTGCTTCCCCTACATCATTGTTGTCAGCTTCGCGATTTTATTTTCCACAGTCATCCACTGTACGCAAAAAAGAAGAACAAAAAAAAATCCTTGACATTTAATTTAATTAGTGGCCATGCAGATTGCATTTGCAGAAATTCCAATGAAAAAAAAAAAAACTCGAGTAAACAACCCTCTTGTCTAGCAGTTTACAGTTCGCACCACCCTCTCAAGCGCAGCAGTTTCATAGCTTCTCCACGTCAAACTAAATTGCATTACAGTCTCCAACTGAAATCCCAGTTCATAAATAACCCTTGAGGTGGGTGAAGACACGCGGGGCGCGGTTCTCTTTAGAGCTGTTAAGGGAAACGGACCCAGATAAGCTATTAAATCCGTTTTTGTTCCAGAAAAAAAAAAAACTAAAATCGGTCGAGGGTACAGAGTAAGAGGGGCCTTCTTCTGTGTGCAAAATGATGTGGGCTATATCAAATTTGACCGGTAGTAATCGGGTTAGTCGGGCGATTCTAGTGCGTTATTCTGCGGTCCCATTGGATTCGGATTCGACGCCAACAACTCCAGTTGCTTCGTCATCATCAGCACCAGCGGCGACGAGCGGTAGATCGAGGTATATTCCAGGTAGAGCTGTGCCAAGGCATGCCGCACATATGGTTCTACCGCTTGACGTCGAGGAGACTGTCACTTGTTTTTGCAGGTAAAAGGGGGTTTCTAACTACTAAGATGATTTTATTTCTAAAATGTATACATAAAAATGTCCTTGTATACTCTAGAGAGGGGTGTGGAAGAGCATTTTCCATATTAATGTTGCTACCTGATATTCAACTTGATTCCTTGCGTTCTTAAAAAAAAAACGGCATGATGTTGCGTTATAAATTAAAAGCCTCCCTATTATCCTGATGGTAAAAACAAACAATTATCAATTACTTGCTAGTAATTTATTCTACACAGCCTTGCTTTAAATGCAATTTAGCAATAGCAAACGTCGAAATCCTGCTAAATTGCATTAATCAAGAGCGAAATGATTAATTCTTAAAGACATCTCACCAGCTGTCTCACCAGAAATGCAAGGACAAGAATACTCTCCTGTCCTCTACTTTGCTTTCAAAGATTAAATTTAAAAAATAATTGCATAAGCATAGCAAGCTGCGTTATACGTAGTTACCTACGAAAGTTTTTCGAAACAAGGAAGCACAAATATTTTTCGAGTTTTCAACTGACCTTCAAGTTTAAATTAAAACCCCCCATGCATATACCTACATTTACTTTGCCATTCGTTGAAAGTTTTCCTTTGCTTATTTTGGCGATAGCAATGTAATTGAAATATTTAAAGGAAAAGGATATCTAGCGTGTGACGGATTAACTGTAAAGTGGGTGGGATATCTGTGTATATAGATATATTGCAATCATCCGGATATCCGGTGCGAACTTGTTTAATTGATTTTTCTTGGCATATGCTTGTCTCTCCTAGTTGTTGTTCGTTTTGATTTAATTAAGATATCGGAAATGGTGCTGGAGATAAGCCTTGGGTCGACACCCCATATGGTGTTGATGGCATGTGTGGCATATGGATGGAGATTTTATCAGATTTTATCTCATGAATTCGGGAGTTGATGCTAGGATTCATCCAAGCGGCTAAATAGGGTAATGATGATTGCTGGGATTAGGGGATGTTTTAAGTAGATTCGTTCCTATTCGAGATTGTGGGACGCTTGTCTTTGTTTGTGGGTTGTTTTCTTGTACAAACTCCTTTCTTTAAATAGTCATTTGTTTCATCTATTACGATCTACAGTTAAAAAATTTAACGTGCTTTTCTCTATGGATATTCTTAAGTGAAACTTTCTATAAAGTTTTTTTTTTAAATCAATATTTCCAAAGGTAGTAAACGCATCTTGTATAGACAATTTTTTAGACGACCATGAGTCTGCTTATCGGATTTTTACGCAGTCAATGCTACACCGAATATAGAATTATCGTATCATGTACAGAATTTCAACAGTGGGAAGGGCCGGAATCTGTGAGCTTATATTTTGGCTTATTAAGGTTCATTTAATTTTTTTGCGATTTGACAATTATGGTGTTGGTAATACCCCAATCTTTCTACGTGGATAGTGTCAAATATATAAGTCTACGGGGGGTTCACTATGTGCCTGCCTAAGGCATTTCCTGATACATATCCCAATCATATCTCTTTATTTTCGCTAATAAAAATCAAGTTGGATTTGTTTAAGGAAAGTTCCTGTCGCCACCTCAACGAATCTGCATTAAAGTTTTTTAAGGCGTTTTATGAGTCTTCACTGCACATGCACTTATTGATTTTTTGTTCACAACCCTCTAAGCTGCCAAATATTTGCGGAACCAAGAGCTCTGGCCTCTGTAACCTCTGTAATTTCAACAGCAAATGTCCTGCCAACAAAACGCGACCACAAAATAGATGTTAAAACTTTGACAATAACCCAACCACATTGCAAACATATAAATAAAACCGCAGCCAAGCTATGTTTGCCTCACAAATGTATATCTATAGACGTATGGATGTGCAAATATCCCTATTTTTCCTTAATTACTGACTGGATATACAATGAAAGGACATAAAAAAAGTGATCAACGTCCCATATACTTTCAAAATGAACAAAAATTGATGACAAACCAGTGTACGATTATGTGTCAAATGCTAAGGAGACAGGGAAGTTGGAAAGATATTGCCGTGTAGAGTATATTCTCCTTTAATTGCAAGCAGTACATTTTCACACATCCTGCACTCATGTTGAAGAAAGTAGTTTAGTCACTAGCAAGGATGTGTTTTCTGTCGTATTGATAAAATATATTTGAAAAAAAAGTTAAACTAAAGTCCTTGCATGCATAGGATAGGAAAATCTTTCACTTCGCCGCACATAGTGATTTCAAATTACACGGTTCTTTGATGTACCTGCAGGCGTTTAAGTGACTTAGTGCAATGTGGCATTCGCCCTAGCTATATACAGAGTTCCCACACCCAGATTTATCTGGAAATCATTTTTATTCATTCCTTTCCAGGTTACAGAGAAAAGAGAGAATATGTCGAGCTCAGGGGAGTCTGGGAGGAGATTGTGGTATCTGAAAATTTATCTTCATTGCAGATTTATATTACCCTATCCTGTCCCGCCGTTTCTCGTTCCTAACTGCATTATTCTGCAGTCACTCTGTTGTATCCTATATATGCATGCCTAGCCTTAGCTTTTGGTGTGCACTTACCTTTCTTTCTGTTTTCGCCATCCGTACATCGTTTGGCGCACACGAAATTAAATCCCTCGACGAATTCCGAGGGGGGTAGAATAGAGTAAATTCTGGCCTCGTGGCCTTGTTCCAACTTTCAGCCGGAATGTTAATTCCTTCACTACCATCAGCAATGGCAACCAAATGTTTGACTTGGGGTTTTGTCCAAAAAGAACTCACACACATACACACCCGACAAAAAGGAAAGTGTATGAAATGAATCTATAAATATATCCACAAGTAGAGGAGCACATTTTCAAGGACTCGTGACGCAGGAGATAAAAAAAAATGCTATTCAGATGCCAGTGGGTGTGTTAAATCGCTTACATTAAGGATTTATTCCCATGATGTCCGCGCTCTTCTCGTGAGCCTTTCATTATTGTCATGTGACATTCACAATATTGAAAACGAAGGTTCGAATCTGCTGAAGGGGAGCTTGTGGTGTCCTACGACAGATGTGAACGCTCATTTGTGCTGCTTGTATGCTTTATATGTGTAAAGGAAGATATGTACTTTTATATAAGTATACCCTTTCAAGAAAATATACCCAGATGCAACGTGATTTTTTTCTTTGTGACATGGGGGTGTTCTTTTTTATTATCCGTCTGAAACGTGATCTACTTTTGAAAGCTCAGATTCTTTTAAGTGCAAGGATAGTTAGGAAAAGGAAATAACTTGAATGAAAACTAGAATTTAACGAAGTCCTCCAATGCGAGTCTAACTGCAGACTTAAATTGGACTCTCAAGTTGTTTGTTGCAAGGACTTATGCTTCTTCTTCTATTTATACAATTTTGTTGAATGTGCAATTAAAGGAATTTTAGTACCATATTGAAAATGGGTTTCGAAGGCTTTTATAAAACTCTCGTGAAAATAAATTAAATAGTAGGTCGCTTCATTTGTAATATTGTAAACACAAATTCAGACTTTGTTTCAAAGTCAAACCATTTTTTTTTAGTAAACTCTACGACCGTCACATAACTTTTAGGTCCAAATTGCATGCCGAAGTTTTCTAGGGACATTTTTTATGTGAGAGCCTTCCTAATTTCGTATTACCTCTATTATATGCTATATCTGGTAAAATTGATCATAGAGTGGCTTAAATAAATATTTTCTACTACTGAATATTATTCAACGGGGTGTGGCGATAAGCCTAAAGGGTAAAGTGACACTTTCCAAATACCCATAAGTTGTAGCAACAATAACACAAAAAACCATTAACTTGATGACACAACACATCCTTATAGCCTACACGCGGCTATATAGATTACAAAAACTGTCATTTAAACTAAACACCGACCTTGTTTCACACTCTTGTATCTTATCTGCGGACGGTCGCCCTCTCAGACAATATTAGACGCTATAACCAAACCAGCCAGCGAACCAGCACATGATGATGTAACATGATTTTATTGCAGGCGCATAAATCAACATCAATGTCTATTAAATCGTGGCTAAGAGGTGGCAAGCGTGGGGTGGTTGGGCCTAGTGTTAGATAAACCCCTGGCAAGTTGACGACACACAGACGTATCCATGTTAAAATGAAAGGCAAATATAATATTTGTATACACATGTGAAAGGATATACGAATAAGAGTATGAGTGCGAGTACCAAAAAGACAAAGTATCTGCACATGCACAAACGGGACGAGTTGGTGTTGTGTACACGTTTTCGGTATGACTCATCGCGAAGGATACCCTCCGACGTGGCATATATACTCGTACACACCTACCCCAAGCTTGAATATGTAAAAAAAAAACAGACTTGATAGATGGAGCTATTTGTAGGTCAGCAGCAATTGAATCTTTTATCTTTTTTTTTTCCTTTTTTGTTGCTCATACATTTTAATGGTTTGTCTAGATGTGGTTTAGTAGAAGCAAGGAAGGCGGCGTGGAGGAGTGAGTGTGTTATTGAATATGAAGTGTAAGCCCTTGATAGAGGGGAGGTGACATGTAACATTTGGCCAAGTAATATTTATGACGATGATGCTGCTATGCACTTTTAAAGTCATAAACTAAAAGTCAGCTGGGGGTTAAGCAAGTTTTATGAGAGTTTGTAACCAGCGGGATGATGTGATAAATATTGGAAAGGGGGTGGGATTTAGTATGATAAATTTGGGGGTGTTCAAATGGGGATTTGAAGGGAAATGCTGTACATATTTGGTTGTAAGAATGTGTATGGGTGTAACAATCGATAATGTGATCTTCGGAAACTCGCTCCATACTTTTTATTTTTTTTTTATTTTAAACAATAAAACAATAAAAAATCTTTTCAAGTAGCTAAGCTTCCATATAAAAGAACATGTTAAGAATAGAATTTGTATTCCATAAACATTCATCAAAACATAATCAATAAATTTTGTTATGCTTGATAAAAGTCCATGAACGACGAACACATCCGTGTTAGCCTAATAAAATCAAAACGTCAAATAACGAAGTTCCCCATAAATGGCTTAAATTCCCTTCGGCCATAACAAAACCACAACAATTCCCTGCATTTGGAAATTTTATCAATATTAGTACATCTATCCCATTCTTACGCAATGAAACATTGTCATTTCGTGTAAAATCATTTTATGTCAGTTCGGTTATGATATCTTGGTTTCTTTTCTTTTCATTGTGAAATAATTAATATAAATGAATATAATGTAAAAAAGTGTTGTTTTTAAAATGCGCATTTGCTCAAGGAAAGTGTGTGTCATTGAATAAATAGTTTATGTTCTTGCCATCGTGATTCCCGAGTTTCGATTTGATTTGTAGGTTAAGTTTGCACATGAGTTTACAAGTTACACTCATGCTCAGATCTCGGAAAACTTGAGAAAATAATTGTTTTGATACAAAATGTAATGCGGTAAGTTAAAATTTATTAACATTTTATATGCTCAGATGGTCATAAGTTCATAAACACAAAATTCATTTGGAAAATTTACTTGGGTTTCGCTGCGGCAGGCGCGTTTGACAAAGTGGGGGCTTAACGCATTTTCGTCATTGGATAATAGGATTTTCTGTAAATTATGTTTAAATAAAAATAAGGGATATATTTCATGCAAATGGACAGAGAAATCATACTTTTTTAATGATTAGGTGCGAATGAAAGTCACGTGGCAGGAATGGGTTTTGTTGAAATATGTTTATTACTTTACTGATAACTCATTGAACTCAGTTTTTTCGACATCATTGATGCAAACCACTGAGTGTTGAGGAAGCGTTACTTAGATTACTTACACGACTGACTCCGACTCGTTGCGAGCGTCTCAGTGAGCCATGGATCTGTGAATAAAAGATAGAATGAACACATTCTCACAGGTGAGATTTGCTAAGATGTAGACAAATCAAACACTCCGACCACGAAACATCCTCTAAAGGGTTAAGACCCTAAACCTTGTTTTTTTAGCTTTCTTAGTGACTTAATATACGGCACAGCACAGCATGCTAAGTACTGACATTTGAATAGACTGACAGGTACTAATTTGCGGTGCGAACCTTACAGATTATGTTCGGTCGATATTGTTTTAATGAATTTTCATATCACTGGCGTTTTGTCCGGCCGATGTCAATGTGTATACGAACTAGAACTAGTCGTATGCAAATCACTTCCCTACAGCTCATTTATTACATACATACCTAAGAATGAGCTTGGTGTGCCGTTTACATTTCCTAGCGAATGGCTGGAGTTCTCAAGTTTTTCACATCGAGCACTTAGGGGTAAACCATGTCCAATACGTCACTAAATAAATTCCTTAAATCGATATTTAAAAAAACATTTTTAATTTTAGTAGTGCTTTACTCAAATTTAGATTATATAAAATTGTAATCGATTCGACACACATATATATTGTAAGTGATACCTAAGTAATTGTTACTAACAACCATCTAAATGTTGGTAACATTTTCTAATTTTACACCATCTAGGATCCCCATCTAGAAAATGTAAATATCCTCCTACAGATCAACCGCATTCGTAAATTTAAAATGCTCCATGCGTTCCAACTTATCTTTATTTGTTATTTTATTATATACACATACTCGTATAGATACCATCATAAGTTAAACAGGAAATAAAATAAAAATCCCAGCATACCCACACACCAATTCCTTTATTATTTACCACCAACAGGTGACTTGAACCGTTTAAGGTCAATTTAGAGATCCAGAAACAATACCACTACAAGGGCGAGTAAAACAGAGGATGTAATTGCCCATTAGAGCAGCGTTAGGTACGGTATTTGTGTGTTTGTTTTTCACAGTAATATCCTTGAAAAATGTTGTAAACACAATTTATAGAGATTGCGGAACAAACCAAGGACACAAAGAGGGAGCGGTGGATTTGTTTACTTGGGTCTTAGGCAAGGTGCAAGTGCGAATAGATTAAAATTCGCCCTCATACACATTTAAATGCAAATCGTTCTTAACTACTGCTAGAGATTTTGCCTTTTGTTTTGGTCCTTTTCCACGGTGAACGTGGTTTTTCATTTAATAAACTGCTTTAATCGTAGTACAGTTGACAATACGAACTTGTCACTCAGTCCGTTTTTCCAGAGAGGGTGAATTTTTTATTTGGCGACTTCCGGACGAGAGGTTAATTAAATTTTAACCAATTGTGCGGTTATCTGCGGTACGGAAGAGTAAGCGTTAAGCCACAGTGGAGGTGTTTTTTTTTTTTATATAATCAATGGTAGTTGGTGTGTCCATATTGGGGTATGCCAAAATTGGATTGCTAGGTGGGTTTATAAAAGACTTGGATTTTTTCAGAAATCGCAGATTAAATAAAATTGTGGAGATAAAACGGGTTATGTTCCTAGTATCTAGATTAAAATCGCTTGTTTGTGGCCTATTTCTATAGACCAAATGTTGCAGATAATTGAAAAGCAATAAAAAGTCGTTTCAGTAATAAATATATTACGGCTATGTGATGACCAGTGCTTATGATTCTTCTAGTAGGCAAAGCTGTTCAAAGACAGTTTTTGTCTCTACTTAGTTTCGATGAGTGGTAATAATGTTTATTGTGTCCCGTGTTCATGCATATAAAAGTCGTTGGGAATTTGCAGTTTTCTCGTAAATTTTCTTTCGGTATTGCCAAATTTTGGCGAACCAATGTAACTACATTAGAAAGACACTTCGAACCTGGCGTAATGAAAGCAAAAGTTGTAAATATGAGTGAATGATGTTTTTTACTATCTATGCAAAAATCTATTACTTGCTATGGTAGATTTCAGTCAGCTAACCACTGGTTAGTTCATGTTTTTGATTCGGCTGTCATTCGTGCTATTCAAACTACCTGAAACTTATTTACTAAGAAGTTAAAATTAACGCTGCAATTTTTTTTATTATTAAAAACCACAAACATATCCCACCGGGCACTTGATACATGCAAGTCACGGGCAAAAGTGTTGGAAGCAATTAGACAATCTAATGACGGAACTGGTGACAACCGCAAAATCTTTCATCAGAGCATACCAAGATCCCTGTAAGTCATTAGCCTTGAGGTTTATCAAATTAGTTTTCAACAAAACAAAACCAAATAACCACCGAACGCCGTCCATTGTGCTCATAAAGTAACATTCGCCATTGTCAGGGCAACTATCTACACCACGATTGTGTGTTGGCCGATAAGCTTTATATATTGTAATTACTTCTCTTGAATAGCTTGTTTGATCGTATAACAAGGGGCACGTTTAGACGTTGGATGCTCCTTTTTTTCACTGCACTCCATATAGGGCTGCGTAATGATTCAAAACAAAGAGCCAACGCAGTCTACACGCCTGCAACGGCAATATCGCTGTGCCCTAAACTATGTTCTTCACTATTTAGCTGTAAATAAGTCCGCGTTTTTGCGAGAGCTTTGACATTCCATAGTTTCCTACCCACCACCCGGCTTGTGTCAATGCTTCAACAAGCTTATCACAGTTCAGTGATTATGGAACAATGCCGATAGAGTCGTGGGGGTATTCAACTCCTCACGTAGCCCTGCAATGTGCACTGGATTATCGGTAATTATGTTTTAAAATTTAATTTTACCTTTTTTTTTTTTGTATCTTTGCATTAGCAAGACGATATAACCGACTGATGACGATTGTTTTATTGCGATTAGGTTTGCTCGTATTGTATGGTAATTTGTATGATTGATGATGTGAACTTATGCGTTATTTCTATTTATCGGAGATGTGATTTTTCCCATGCGAATAGATGAAATTAAGATCAAGGTTCATATGAGTGGTACTGAGATTGATGAAGGGCAGGCGTTACGTGCTGGTGTGAAGGTTATTAAACTTGACCGCAAAAAAAAAGTTTTTAGATATAATGTAACCTTGATTCTGTTTGAAAGGTTTTGGGGCTAAAAAAAAAAACTGAAGGAAAATTGTATTTCATTTGCGGTCAGTCTTGCGCTATCGGGACCGATTATAAAGGGTGGTTAAATTTTAAGGGCCGATGCTGATTTTAAATAAAACAAGGAAATTACTGTCATCTATTTATTATGATAATATTGGTGTGTTTTAATTAAGTATGGAACAAAATATCGCCCAAATGGTCGCCGCGACCTCGGTGGCACACCTCCATCCGATGGTCCAAATTTTCGATGACGCTGAGGCATAATTGAGTTCCTATCCCGTTAATGTGCCGATTTATCTCATCCTTTAACCCTTGAATTGTTGATGGCTTATCGACGTACACCTTTTCTTTCAAAAACCCAAAAGAAAGAAGTCCAACGGTGTCAAATAACATGATCTTGGCGGCCAATTGATATCGCCACCACGTGAGGTAACACGGCCATTGAATTTGTCGCGCAAAAGGGCCATTGTTTCGTTAGCTGTGTGGCAAGTAGCATCGTCCTGTTGAAACCACATATCGTGCAAAAACATATATTCCAATTCGGGCCATAAAAAGTTCGTTATCATCTTACGATAGCGGACACCATTCACAGTAACTGTCTACCCGGCCTCATTTTGAAAAAAAATACGGCCCGATGATGCCGCCAGCCCATTAACTCTTTGTGGGGGTATTGTTTTTTCGACAATCACTCTTGGATTATCATTCGCCAAAATGCGGAAATTCCGCTTATTGACGAATCCACTGAGATGAAAATATGCCTCATCGCTGAAGATGATTTTCTTCGAAAGTTGATCATGCACTGTTGCCATTTCTTGCCACCATTCTGACCATTGTCGACGCTTGAAATGGTCAAGAGGCTTTAGTTCTTGAGTCAATTGCACCTTGTGATCATTTAAATGCAAGTCCTTATGCATAATGTTCATCAACGACGAGCATGAGAGGTGCTCGTTGGGGACGATGACGAGTTGTGGTGGACGGCTCTTCAGCCTCACTATCGCGAACAGCAACAATATTTCCTGCAGTACGAGCTGTACGAGCATTCACTGTTCTCACATCTCCTACAGAACAGGTTTGTTGCACGATTTCTCCGATTGTACGCACATTTGGACGATTGAACGCCCATTTTCAAAATAAGCCTGAATAACTTTAATGCGTTTGATTGTGTATCTTTCCATGGTTCAATTGAGTTAGACTGAAATAATTAAACCACTCGTTACTTGCTTTAGGTGTTCTGCAGCCTGAAACTGGGAATCAACTATCATAATTCTTCAGTTACTTCAACTAACACCCAAGTTCGCATTTCAGGATGCTCGAGGTCGTTTTCTGCTTATTCGCTCCATGTCTTCCTCTACTATAGGTCAATCATTTGGCTGCAAACTGGAAGCTCTGTCAGCCGAATCTATATGTCCCAAACATTTCAAACCCCTCTACCATTTCAGATAACAGATACACAGAATCTTAAACTTAGCTTCTCGAGGTTATATTTTTGGCACAACTTTTCATGAGAGTTTTATAATCTTGGGTTTTGTCAGGCTGCCTCGAGAGGTAGACCAGTAAAAAATTGGTGTCTTTAGTTTCGGAATTTGAGACAGGGACCCTTCTCTTCGTAGTCTAACTCTCTTACCATTGCTCTGCATTGCTTTTTATCTTTGCGCACTCGAAGTTTTTTTTTCGCCAGATTGGATTTTTTACGCCAGTTTGGATTTTTTACGCCAGATTGGATCTTTTATATGACTTCTGTAATATTCTGCAAATTTCCAAATTAGTTTGGGTATAACTATCCTTATTTGTCCAAGATCGAATAGAATGTTGTTTTTGGTGTTTTAGCGACCGTCGGGGGGTACCGCTCGCCATTGCCTTTTAACATGCATGTTTTTAGCTCTTTTCTTTATTTGTTTTATTTATGCTCATTTAGTGTGTTTCTTGCCATCTGGATGATGTTGCAAACTTGATTTCGGATGCTTTTTAAGTTTGTTTTGGCCAGCAATTAATAGCACTTACAACTCAGCTACAACATTTGACAAAATTTCCACTTGAATGTTGTAGCATCCATTTAAAGCTTTAATTTGAGGCTAAACCCTATGATTATTATTTTCACCATAACCCGAAACAACGATTCCCACCATCACAAAGAACTCCTCCATTTTCAATGGAATCGAGTTCTATTTAACCTTACTTTGTGTCTCACGATCTCGCAGCAGAAAATAACACGAAATCGCAATTGGAAACGCCTGTGTTGTCATGACGGCTTACGTACAAAGGTTATACACCACCCCTCCAAGTGTGGAAATTCCAACTTTCCAATTCAGAAAATTGAGTGCTCTCCTTGTGTATAGATATAGAATTCATGGGGGATACATTGATCATGTAGAGAATCGCATGTTCATCACCATAGTTACCTCGTTTACATTTACATCGTTACATGTCTATCCGTCTAATCATATAGACGCAATCCACCAAACGTTAGCAACGATAACAACACAAGTCCAACTTAAACTCTGCCCTGGCATTTTGTACCAGACTTCCATGGATAATGATGAAAATTAACTTTTTCACTTTTCGAAAAGCAAACGCATGCCCCGTTATGTGAGATTACATATTACATATCTTTTCATCGAGTTTTTCCTACTGCGCTTTTCTTTTGTTTCAGCTACCATTGTTCGGATTGAAAATAGAATTCGAAATGATTATGAATTCGCCTGCGAAATGGTTAAGACATCAGACAACCCGCACTCAGATGCTGCATTAGCGAAGTTTGCTAGTTTTGTTTGTATATGAAAAGTCAATGTAACGTTACTTATTTATTTATGAACGGTGAACGCATGAATTTGTGCCTTTAATTAGATGGTAATGTCTTGAGATTACCAGAGGCCAATGGCGGGTTTATTAACTTTTGAAACCATTCATTTGTTTGTTGTTTGTTTTCATTGTATGCTTACATTTGTTCGGTTAAGTTATTCATACGCCTGCTGAAATATTCATGAAAATGCAATCATCGCCGTAGAGCATTATTTCATAAGTCTAGAGGTGTTTGTTTTGTCATTTGTTGAAAGTAGACTTTGTTTGGAGCTGATTAAAATGGAAACCGTCGCAAGAGCTAGTGCAAAATCACTTGGCAGGACATTGTATGTGCATAAGAGGTGTACTCGTAAGGATGTGGACTCTACTCTCGATAGCTTTGCAATGATTGACACCAAAATTTTGGGTGCTTACCACGTCGTTTGGAAAAAAGAAGTTAATTCATTTGAAAGTAGATAGCTTTCAAATCTAAAAACTGATTAGACCTCTGCCTAAAAATCATATTCATTGTTCTTTTCAACAAGTAATTTAGCATAGTTGCCGAAAATTCAGTTATTTTGATTGATAGTTGAATAAGACTATTCATGCCATTACCATTTAAAATAAAAACATTTTTTCATGGCAACATCCCATTCACTTGAAATAAGAAATTCATATCAAACGACCTAAGCCTGCCTCTGTCTCAGTGATGAACGATATCCCTTTATTTTCGTGATTTCAATGTCATCAGATGACGTCAGAAACAAATTTACGCTCAAAAAAAGAAGAAAAAGAAAAACAACGATGAAGGCGTAACAGTCCTCTTTATACATCCTTATCAACCCCCACCCAGTTTTTTGTATTTACGCCCAGCCCTGGTGAACTTTCCTTTTTTACGTCTCCAGTATACGAAGTATAGGGAAATATAATCATCGTTTAGGCAAATGCTGACTTAGGTTTTAGCTTTATAATCGCAGTAAATCGTTTTAAATGGGGGCAAGAATTTTGTTCAGTAAATTCCACTTAAGCAATTATTTTAGTTGTTTAATAAAAACAGGTATACCTGAACATTTTTGAGTGTAGCCTAGTTTCACGTATTTTAAAAATTGACGAGACAAGCGCAGTGAATTGGCCAAAATAGTTGGTTTACGCTAACGTATATACATTTGAAAATTACAGGACAAATCGAGAACTACTGACATGATAACTGCAACGCAATATAAAATAGAAATGCAGTTATTCCAAATGTGATATGTACTAAGTTTTTTTTTTTTAATAATCCCATAACATTAGAAACAATTTGTTACATTCTTTAATGATAGCAGCACCATTCTTCCTAAGTGGTACGTTTAAGAACTACATTTTTAAATTGCTATTGTTCTTAGTTCATACATCATACTACAAGGTGGGCCAAAAGAAGTCATCCGATGTTGTCGCCGCTTTCAGAATATCGGCTGTGGCTTGCGCAGTGTGTGCCGTTGCTCCGTCTTGTTGGAACCATATGTCCTCCAGTCTTAATTCTTCCAATGGGGGCGGAAAAAACTCGGTTAACACCGCCCTATAGCGCGCACCTTCCACTGTTGTCGTTTGACCAGCGGCGTTCTCGAAAAAAAAAATGGCTCGATGACTCCTCCAGGGTGAACCGAGCACCATGCAGAAACTTTTAGCGGGTGTAATGGCTCCTCGTGCATTACTCGTCGATTTTCGGTGCCCCAGAAGCGATTTTGCTGGTTCACGTACCCGCTAAGGTGGAAATGAGCCTCATCGCTCATTATGATTTTGGTCGAAAAATCGTCCACTGCGTCCTCGAGATTGAGGATTGCTTGGGCGTAGGTTACACGTGTTTGGCGGTCGACAGGCAGAAGCTGATGCACGGACTGGACTTTGTACGGGAATATGCCCAAGTCTTTGACCAAAATTCGCCTTAGGGACGACGGGCTGATGGCTAATTGCAAGGCACGGCCGGCGTCTGGTCGATGTTTCCGGTGACAGCTCGACATCCTCGCCAACAGCGGCGATATTCGCGGTCGAAAAAACAACATTAGTTCGAAATGAATACCATAAGCTAAAAAAAATTAATATCTGGGGAAGTTTGTTCGAGTCGTGTTGCACCGTCTATTTTTTTTTCAATGGACGGATATTTTTTCTGATTGGCAGGGTCAGGTCGATAGTTGACAAATTCAACACCCCGAACACATTAAAGAATGGCGATACGATGATAGTTTATGCGGTTATCTAAGATGGAAACTATTTTTTTTGCCTTGCTTTTTTTGTAATAATTGCACGATAATATTTTTTCGTGAAATGCACAAAAAATAAAAATAAAATGGTAACGAGAGTATTTTCGACACGATGGCGAAACAATACACATTAACACCATCATTTAAATTAACGCCTTAATTTTTAATTAAAAATCAATTCAGAAGAGCGTCGAAAGTGTGTGGTTATTACAACCATTACAACCGCCAGCAAATTGAATTTTTTAAAGGATTAATTGCAATACCTTGGGTAAACCAACTGCAGGCAAATCGGAAATATACTAGCAAATCGATAAATCAATTAATTTATAATTAATTACGTTTAATTGTTCAGTCGTGTCATGTGTGCATACTGATGCTGAGCAACCAATAAGTACATTACAAACAAACAGGATGCAAAATGGGGTTGAAGATGTGTCCTTTGTTTTCGGTATGATTTATCAATCTAGAATTTAATTAAATTATTAACTTGCATATCCATTTATTATGGTTAGATCAATGAACTAAATTTTTTAATTTAAATCTTAGTGACACAATGTTTAATAGGGTGTTTGAGAGAAAGGTTTAATGTGTTTAGTGGCCATTTTTGCAAAAAAAAGTTCATAAAGGGTGTTTTTTTAGAGGTACTGAACTTCCTGTAGGGATAACTGTCAAACTGACTGTCATACTAATGAAGTGTGTTTGACTTTTGTTCTCAATTCATTTTGTCAAATCACCATAGAAAGACTAACAGCAAAACAACGTTTGCAAATCATAGAAATTTATGTCCTGATTTCGGGCTAGTTTCTCCAAACTTATAAAGCACTTTGTCAAGCTTACGGTGGGCATAACTGTCAGTCTGAATAGCTAATGAGTAATACGATGAATCGATTCATGACCACATTTATTGTTTTTGATAATATTCATCCCAACCGAATGAACGTGAGTGTGACAGAGAACCTGAATTTATCGATCCCACGCCGTTCTCAGCTACTTGGTCTCTGCCAATCCACTACCTGAAAATTTTTGAGCAAAGATCTTGGCCTACATCCACATAAGATCCAACTAGTGCAGTAATTAAATCCAGGTGACCATCAATTGTTCTGTAAATGGGCTGATAACCAGATTTTGATTGTCAAATCGTCTTTAGCGATGAGGCTCATTTCTGGCTTGACGGCCTAACGGGTATGTAAATAAGCAGAATCGTTATATTTGGAATGAACACAATCCTCACGAGACTCTTGAGACTCCGTTACATCCCGAAAAAATCTCTGTTTGATGCGGTTAATATGCCGAAGGTGTCATCAGCCCATTTGTATTTAAACCCGAAACCAGTGCCACCATTTCCGTGAATGGCGAACGCTACAGACAAATGATTCGTTTTATTCCTCATGTCATTGGAAATCATTTGGAGTCGAAATGGTTCTAACAAGACGGCGCAATATACCATACCGCGAGTGCAGCCATGACTTTGTTGAGCCAAATGTTTGGTTACCGAGTCATATAATAAAATGAACCTTTAAATTGGTCACCTCGTGTGATTTGACACCTTTGGACTATTTTTTTTTGATGGTACGTCAAATCTCTGTTCCATGCTGATAAACCAGCAACTATTAATCACTTAGAATCAAACTTTCGACGCACTTTTGACGAAATAAGACCGGGTTTGCTCGAAAAAGTGGTGCAAATTTGGACCAACAGGATGGTGTTCACGTGCACAATCGCGGAGGCCATACAAGACAGAAATTATTTTTAAACATTAAATGCATGAAAATTGTTAGCTAACAAAGCCAACATTTTTTTCATTCCATTAAATTTTTGTGTTTTATTATTTTTTTTTTAATGAAAAACAAAAATTTAATGGAATAAAAAAAATGGTTCTATGCCCGTAAAAAACACCTTATATATATTTGGAATTCATAACCTACATTTTCCTTCAGGCTCAGTGGCGCGATGGTTAGTGCGATGAACTACCGCGCAGAAGGTTATGGTTCGATTCTCAGCCGTAGCAACACCTAAATGATTTTCCACTGGCCCTCCTCTCGTGATGATCTGAGTAGTATCAGTTCGAGTAGTATCAGTTGTCAAGGAAAGCTTATCTCAAATTCGCCGTTCGGAGTCGGCATAAAAAAATAGGTCCCACCATCATGCAAGAAGTACACACGCATGAATGGTTGTGAGAAAGCTCGAGTCTGTTGCGCCAAAAAAATTTTATTTTATAACCTAAATGGTTAAAACGGCACATATGCCAAAGTCTGTGACAACTACTTCGCAACTCATGATTCGGAAGTATTCCCCGGGTAGGGTTTCTATCACTTTCTCTCTGTCATTCTTAAGAATTGTTTACATTTATCATTTGTCCCGTAGTGACTACTGTTGGCCCCGCATTTTAGGGGTGCCTAATTAATTGAAACTGGACTTGCCTTGCTGTTGTAGGTACTGCTTTGGTTTCTGAAGGAAAAATCCAAGGACTCGCAAATAATTGAAAAGCAAATAATCAGTTGCATCAGAGTTTTTCGCTCTATCTGATCCCAAATTAGCTACAAGCCATTATTAAAATAAAAACGATTACATAAATAAAACAGAGCTGTACTTTATTTTAAAGGCCTAATTCTGCTAAAAACCCATAAAGCATTCTCAATCTTGTAAGGCTGCTTAAATTTTTTTTTAAATTTGAATTTAGTTGAAAAAATGTTATATAATTCATTTCTAAAATTGATGATTGAACATTTGTCTGTATTTTCAATTCTACTTGCTTCTATTATTAACATTTTAAATATCTTTACAACTACCGATCATATAATGTGCCTCTCATCCGATATATTTGACATTGACAATAATAGATTATTTATTCAGAAGAATTTCCATCAAATTTCAGTGTAACTTCACCATTAATAATGCAAATCGATTGTTTTGTAAAGTCAACTTTACCATTAACACAGGCAACATGTTGCGGAAATATTCTCCAATGTTCACAAAAGCTTCTATTCCTATTTAGAACTTTCACTTCAGCTGGTCGCTGTCAAAAAATAGCGACACATGCGAACAACAAAATCAGCTGTACAACCACAAATACATACCAACAAAATATCTTTATTATTATTTCGAAGCGCATTTTTGACAAACAGAGTGACACTTGTATGTCAAAAACATGACTTCTGAATTTACATGGCAAAATAAAAGAAAAATCCATTTCAAGTGTCAAAGCAAATTTAACTCCAACTCATGCACTTTGCAGATGGTATTCTGTTTGGCTGTGTATGTGTCACATTCATTGATTTTCCACACAAAATCAGCTGACTAAATGCGACGAAGGGGTGAAACACAATGCAGATGAAAATGTACGTCATTCAAAAGGAAACACACATACATATATACACACTTAAAAAGAGGACGTGTACAAAATTTCCATGAAAATTGAAATTGGGGTTTTGAACAATTGATTTTTTTTTCTGTTCCATTGGCTGTGCTGTGTTGCCGCACTAACCCATTAACTGTGGTTTTTGTTATTTTCCACATGATTTCTTCTCGCCCCATTGCGTTGGTAGGAGGGGTTGTACTAGAGTTCTGTCGAACGGAAGTAAAGATGAATCGAAGAAAATAGAAGGTTGAGGAGCGGTTTACATGGTTCCATATGGGGGTAGGGGGTTGAAAAGCTTTATTTTAATGAACAACTAGAAAGGACTATGTTCGGATTCATCCCAGTGTGATGGGTTTCTGGTCAATAGTTGTAGAACTATCTTCTACAAATTGTGAGCCTTCTCGGTTACATAATTATTGCGTAACTAAGAAAAAATTGAAACCTCGTGGACATAAATTGGGCAGATTTCTGTTCGGAATGTGTGGGCAAATTATTTGCGTATTTTGTATGTCAAGGAGGTTTTCCATTTACGTTACGCAATATACGAAATGATTTTAATGCTCAAGGGATGGAAATGTTCAAATGATTTACTTTAGCCTTTGGTAGGATAAAATGGTCGTTTTAAAAGGAATCGAAACTATACCGCATTTGGCAGTGCCTCAACTAACCGTTTTTTTAACTCAATTGATGCTAATTAGCCGTCAATGTTATAGTGGGATCTCGACTAACTATTGGAAATTCCTATGAAATGGGGGTGAACAAAAGATACAGAAGTCGCGGCAGTGTGTGCTTTGATTAATGGATCGGCTTTCATTGTTGCTGGAAATCTTTCTGTATTGATCTATATTTCCAAAACATTTTTCCTAGGAAGATACACAATTCATGTCAGACAGCCGGGAAATTTTATCTTTGTAATTTTATACACAATGATCCAGCCTATCTGAAAAATATTTGGATTTTGACTATTCCGGAAAGCTGTGGATTATTGAAAACTCTGACATTCACGACATTAGCGAATGCATTGTAACAATTTCCATCAGACCGAAATCGCCAAGATAAACCTTATATGCGTTCACTCCCCAACGCGACGGAAGAAAAAGATGATATAGCGAAAGGCTAAGCTCGTAGATCCTTAACAAATTTTATGAGGAACTACTGAAGTAGAATGTTAAAATCGTGCTGTAAGATTTTAACTCAAATGTGGGGAAAGAAGACATCTTTGGCTAATTGACTTCGCTACGGAACGAAATGCCACTGTAACCAGCACATGGTTTCCACGTGGGACATGTCGGGCTACAAATCAACGACCGGTCAATCCAGATATTCACCACGCCACAGCAAACCAGAAATGCTGTGAACAAATCGAATGCCCAAAGACCGCCAAGGCCTTCGTGGATGGCGAATCCCTTAACCTCTAATTACGAAGAACAATGCCAACAAGCCATTAGATCAGCCACAACTGATGTTCTAGGTTTATTGCGCCCATCAGCAAGAAACCCTTGGTTAGGTTAAGCCTACAAAGCTAAGCTGTAGGGGAAGGCGATAGCTGCTATTTAGATCTATAGGCTTCACAGAAAGAAAAAAAAAGAGCAAGAAAATCGGGCGATGGAGGATATATAGAGGTGCCACTCCAGGAATTATGTTTGCACAAGTTATACCAAAGTGTAAAACGTGAAAGCAAGGCACGAACAGAATCATGTTGAGATGTGTATTGAAATATCGAAGTAAGGACACAGTCGATGCTAAAGTTGAGACACAGTCGATGCTGAGGATATGGAAGAACTACTTTAAATGGCGATGCCGAACAAAATTCCGCTTTCACGCAGAACAAACCATTCAGTATTTGCGACGACAGCGAAAACTATGAACTACGGGATCTATGTGAAGTAAGGGTAGCAATATACAAACTCAAGGTTAACAAGGCTGCCGGAAATGATGGCCTTCCCGCAAAGATTTATAAAGCCGACAGCGAAAACTATGAACTACGGGATCTATGTGAAGTAAGGGTAGCAATATACAAACTCAAGGTTAACAAGGCTGCCGGAAATGATGGCCTTCCCGCAAAGATTTCTAAAGCCGGCAAAGCTGGTCGGATGAAAGTATGCCTAAAGAATGTAATGTCAGCACCTGATCGCCCCTTACTAACGTGGTTTTATATCAGGTCCACTAATGATCAAATTTCTACACTTTGGCAGATTTTGGAAAAAACCCAGGAAGCTTAAATCCATACCCACCATCTACCTATTAATCGATTTTAAAGGGACGAACTATACAGAGCCATGTCCATACTGCCCAAACTCGTCCGTTTGTGCAGCATGACGATGGAGAATTAACGTTACTCCATCAGGGTCGGAAACGATCTCACCGACACGGACATTCGATACCAAAAAGAGATTTAGGCAACGCGACGCACTATCATGTGACAATTTGATTCATGAAGGGATTGTGCAAAACAAACACAAAGTGCACGATATTTACATCATTGGTCGGACTAAACTGGATGTCATAGCCACGTTTGCTTGCATAGAGAAAATGTGTTTAGCAAAATGAGGATAAGACTGAGTATATGCTGTGAACTCAAAAGGACACCCAGAAAATTTTTTTCGGAAATCTTTGGTTCCATTTGCGTCGACATACTATTGAGACAAAGATTCAACCAAGAACTATTCAGCGACATGTTCTTAGTCAAAAAAAAACATTGCATTCACACCAATACTCCGACTCGCAGTCTTTGATTCCCAGCTAGACGTAAAGAAAGTCATCGTCTTAAGTAGCACGCAAAAGTAGAAACCGACCTCAACAAACTTGAACTGCGCAACTGGAGGTGGAGTTAGTGAGCTAAGGACCAAGCTATTTGGAGATGTATGTTGGTTAAGGCCCAGGTTCATTCCGGAATGTAGCGCCACTTAAGTAAGTAAGTAGATGTTTGAGGTGGGACAAGGAACCTAACTTAAGGATGATGAAAGATCGTATTTGATCTATAAATCGTGGTCCTTGTTTAGATTCCATAAAAATCTGCAAGCAAAATCTCGAGAAAGTTCTTGAATGTTATAGATTCGCAATTTCCACATGAACCTTTTGTGTATTTTTCGCCCAAAGTTTAGTAGAACAAACTTATTAGTACGAGAATGCAAAAAAAAAAGTTCAGAGGTATTTACATATATTAAAAAGGATTAAAAATGAGGACATGCTGTTTAGTGATGCAAACGTAAACGGCTCTTAGTCCTACTGATTTTTTTTTACAGTCCAAGCTCTAAGAATTTTAAATTCCTTCAAGAAAAAAAAATAATTTCCTCCCTCAAATCTCCACAACACATTCAATATCCTGCAAAGACAAAAATCGAATTTCCTTAAAATGTGCGTCTGTCTGGCTTCCTGTGTACCAAGACCCATACATCCTACCCCTCTAACGTTCAACAAAAACCGACACACCTTCGAAATCTTATCAAATCATTACTCAGTCGGGAAACTAAATAAAAGTAAATCCAATTTCGGTCCCACCCTTTCATAACCAAATACTCGTGAACATCCACTAAAGATAGACATGCCCTTGGGAAGTGGTATTTCTAAAAGTTTATTGTGTTGGATTAAAATTTTATAAAGTTTTCTCTACTTCACTTTTCAAATGCGTAGGGTAAGAGCTAACGTATGGTTTAAGTCCTCTACGAATGTGTGTATTGGATTTTTGCTATGGAAGTCAAGATATGTAGGACTTTTTGTATGTGGCTAAAACTTGCAAATTTTGATTTGGAAATGCTGTAAACCCCATAATCGTTAAAATGCTGATGATTAACGATGAATACCATCGCGGGTTGGGTTTATAATATCACTTTTGAAGTCTCAAGGGGTCTTTAATTAATACTTCTTCAAATGTTTGGTCTTGAAGTTTTCCGACATTTGGAAGTTTTTTCTTGGATTAATACATGGCTGATAGCTTTGAGTGGGGTTAGCAAAATATTCGAACATTTATTTAAAGGTTAGATGAGGATCAAGGTTAGGTCTACAATGATGAAAAGTTCAAGTGGTTTTGGGTTTGATTTAATTTGTTGACTGTTGAAAAGTCAAGGTTAAAAAATTCGATAATAACCTTAGCAAAAGTTACTTCGTATAAAGGTCCTACGGATTTAAATTGGCATAAGTGGCTAGGAGTACAAAACAAGGGAGTGCATATGAATTTAAGAAATTTGTTCATATCTCAAATCGTTTAAAGAATTTATGGCAATCATCGATGGTTAAGCTTAACAAAAGTGTTCAAACAGAGTTCAAAACACATCTTACAGACGTCACAACATGCCACAGCAACTCAACATTCGAAATGATGAGGCATCCCCTAAAGTTCATTGCATCCTCGCAGTCGCATCTGATCAGCATCTCTCACGCTGAGTTAACTGCAAACTGGTTTCACGCCAGGGGCACGTCCAATGAAAAAAAAAAATTGCAATATAACCGCCACAAATAAATGCTGTTATTACGGTCTTGTGACGGTCTGGTTGTTGACGGTCAGTGATATTTTTGTCTGCTCTTCCTTGATATCCAGGAAACCATCGTAAGAATCGTGATACCCTCCTGGTGGACATTGAACGGTAATTTCCTTTGCCTCCACTCCAGCTCCACCACCAAAAGACCGTCTTGTGTTTTTTCCCAAAGAATTTTATTTTATTTTGTTGTTGTTGTTGTTGTGTGTTGCACTTCCAATTTTATGCACACAAAGCACACTGTCTTCGTGTTCCGCCGTTCATCCAACTAATTTATAAACAGATAAGGAATCAGCCTTCATAGTGTGAATGAACCTCACCGCCAACTGTTTCACACATTCCAAATTGGATTTCTCTGTTTTTTTTTTTGGGTTACGAAAAACAAAAGCAAAGTCGTGCGATTACGTTTAATTTGTTCAATGATATGAGATGATACTGTTCTAATGAGTTCGTAAGCCTAACCGAGGGTAATTTGCATGTTTGTGTGTGTGAAAATGCATGCGTGCAAAGTAATTTGATATCAGTCCGGAATTGGACAAACATTTACGTCTGGAGTCAGCTATATTTTGCTTAGGATTACAGATAATCATTGTGGATTTTGTGGTTTTTGGTGACAAAAGGTTTGATACAATGAAGACAATCAAGTGTTGGTATATTTACGTTTGTGTTACACCCATGTTGATTACATCAACCCATATCAACCTCTTATACACAAATACTGTCGATTTACCCCAAACTATGTTCCAAATGATAACTAGACATCCATTTAATTATCATTTAAAAGGGTGTTAGGTGCATGCTTGCTACTGTACTCAGGTATTTCGTTTGCGTTCACTTTTATTTTTTTACGAAAATCCTACATGTACCTATCTGTGAAATGAATTTCCCCAGATTTCGTTAACAACCCAAATCCCCACATCATATTTGTTGTTCTTGCCTATCGACAAAAATGTTTCCATTAGCAAAGTACATCTGTAGTGTTTTTGTGTACCAATTTGTTGATCACATTTTACATGCAAATCCTAAGAGGATTAATCTGCTCCTCCCCATTCCTGACCAAGGCTAACATTTCATTTAGTTAAGGGAAAATTCTGTTTTTGAAAAGGTTTGCATGCCAAACCCTTGCATAAAAACTCCTTGTATATTTCGTTGATTTCAATATTGTATTAGATATAAGATACACGAATTCTCACGCCATTTTCCACTGACCTGTAGATACAACTTTGATAAATGTTTCGTTTGTATTTGCTCTTTACATACATTTTGTGCTAAAAGGACCTACATGGGGTGGTAGAAATAATAGTATTTGTCGATTAAGTTTATTATTTTTCAAAATTCTTTTCCACGGCTTACTTTGGGTGGACTAATTTTTCAAAATCTTCAAATTTCGTACCAGTCTCCAAATTTTGTTGTTTCCTTATTTTTTTTGATTGGTAGTCACCTTAAATAAACTTATGCAATCTAAATTACTTACTTATTTACTTGATTAGCTTTCAAGCCCGAAATGAACCTGGGCCTCAACTAACATGCTTCTCGAGTTAGCCATGTGCTTAGCTAACTGCCTCCAGTTGCGCACTCCAAGTTGGTTGAGGTCGGTTTCTACTTGTACGCGCCACTAAAGGCGAGGTCTTCCTCTCCTGCGTCCGACGTCTGGATGAGAATCGAAGACTCTGTGAACCGGAGTATTGGTGTCCATACGTTATACATGTCCTAGCCAACTTAAACATCCAATGCGGAGTTTTTTGACCAAGGGCATGTCGCTGTACAGCTTGTATAGTTCTTGGTTGAATCTTCGTCTCCATAGCCCGTCAACGCAAACGGGGTCGAAGAATTTTCCTCTCAAATCGACCAAGGATTTCTTCATCCGCTTTTGAGGAGGTCGATGCTTCAGCGCCGTAGAGCAGGACGGGGCTGATCAAGGTCTTATAAAGGATCTCCTTATTAGTTCGAGTGAGGGCTTAGCCCGAAGCGGTTGGCAAGAGTAATTCTTGGTTTCATTTCTGACGAGATGTTGTCAGAGTTTATAGCGGAGCCGCGAAAGTTGTCCCGTACTACCTCAAAGTTATATCTGCCAATGGTGACGTTCTGTCCAATTCGTCGATGTTGTGTGTCCTTTCGTGTTGACAACATATATTTCGTCTTGCCCTCATTTACTGATAAACCCATTTTTGCCGCTTCCTTCTCTATACTAGCAAACTTGGCTATGACATCATCTGGGGGATCACTACTTTCAAAATCTTAGCTACTTGACAAAAACGGAAGTGGAGAGTCTCTTCTGTTTCATTTACATCTCAGAATGGTTTTCTCATGGGTAACAAGAAGAATGGAAAATTTCCACGTGGTATCACAATGAACCAAAAACTGGTCTGAGTGTTATGGCGATCTCGCTGGCAGCCACTTTAAC
Organism: Rhingia rostrata; assembly: GCA_949824845.1. NCBI lineage: Eukaryota > Metazoa > Arthropoda > Insecta > Diptera > Syrphidae > Rhingia > Rhingia rostrata. The sequence goes on from OX463757.1 coordinate 97,556,914, forward strand.
CTAACCTAAGGATACCTCTACTTAGTTGTTTTATTCAAAGACACTTCGCACTATAAGTTTTGATGATTTTATTTTTAAAGTAGGCTCCTACCTAGAAAAACAAAAATGTTCTACAAAATAATTTAATTTTACATTTTTATTTCGCTCAAATTTGTACAAATGCCCAAATATATTTACCCATACACGGACAATGATATTGGTAAAAATCAGTGGTAAGTAAATTTTAAATCCTCCTATTTTTTGTTAAAATTGAAACGAAACAATTTAACACCAAAACCACGTTAACATCTTTTTAAATAAACGCTCTCTTTCTTTTCAGGTAAGTGCATTTAAATTGGACAATTTCCAAAGTGGGTTTCCTTTCATTTACAGCGAAAGTAAGTCTGAAATTAAATTTAACCTAAAAAAAAACATAATAATTTTAGGAAATTCCCCCACATGAGAAACTGCAAACTGAAATTGCTTTTAAAAAATGCGAATGAAATTACCGACAACACTGCGAAATACATATCCCCCAACAGACAGATAGACAGACAGACTCTGAAGAAGCTTACAACTGACGAAAAAATGAGCCTCCTCTCTGCGGTAAATTGTTATAATTTTCACACTCTAGTTATTCCCCCATTTCCTATATTACCCGCCTGCCTTGCATTGTTTTATCGTCTTCTTTTGTATTCTTTCGTATATTTCGTTTGTTTTTTTTTTACATGGGAAATGAGTAAAAAGCGATTGTTAGTGGTTTTAGGAATTCCTTAATAAGACGACCGACCGACGCACGCCTGCGCAACGATCCAATATGGACGACTAAAGTGCTTAAATTTCCCTAAAACAAAAGTGTTTTGACTCAATTGCAATGTGGGTGTTTTTTTTGTGGTTTTCAATACCCCGTTAGTGGGGTAGTAGAAATGATCAGATTCCCATTCCGTGTGAAATGAAAAAAATTAAATTGTAGGCTTAGGTAAGCTGTTGCTGAGTGCTTTTATGAGAAATGGATGCTCTAAGTAGGTTTACAGCTTTTATTTCCTTTTTTTTGGAAAGATTTATGAGGGTAGGGTACTTTTACTTTGTTTGGGTTTATTTCAAATGACCTTTTAGTTTTTTGTCCATTATCCTGCGGGTATGGACCCTTTTATTGGATCATCGGTTGCTTGCCGAAATTCAATAGAATTTGATAGCCCTTTTGAAAGTTCCTTTTTAGGGAAATTCGGAGTTATTTTTATTCGATTTTTTCGAGCAACTAGGGATGTTTTGTTAAGTGGAATTTGTGTGGAATATATTACAACATTTTTTTATTTATTTAAATTGCAACCGCAAACTATTTAAAGAAACTTTAAGGGTTGGTATTTTATTGGAAGTCAATTTTTCGTCGACCTGTCGACGACAAATACAAAAACGTACTTATTTTGCTTGTGAGCCCCGGACCTGTTGATACCTTGCCTAAAACAAGGCAGCTCTCCATTCCCTGCGACCTTGGGCACGTTGCTTCCAGTGATTTAGTCCAATCGCCATTTATAATCGAACCTCCCTAAAACAATGGTTCGGCCTTCTTGTCATTCGTAACCTGTGGGCTCCGATTCCATGATTTCCTTTGGATGAAAGATGTTTATAACTTTTTGGTTGACATCAATATAACGGGTGATTTTTTAGCTGGTTTGGTTTTGGCAACACTGGTTTTGACAGCTGACGTGTGTTTAGTACCTTGTGTCACTGTCAAACAGCTTCAGTTTGGTTTGCAATTTAACCATGGATCGTCTTACAAATGAACAACGCTTGCAAATTCTTGAATTTTACTATCAAAATTCGTGCTCGGTACGAAATGTTCATCGCGCGCTGCTTCCATTTTATGATCGGCATTCTCGACCTTCTGAGCAGTCTATTCGGAAGATTGTGACCAAATTTCGCACCAAATTTACTTTGTTGGACATTAAACCACCAACACGTTTACGTACTGTGCGTAGTGAAGAAAATATTGCGGCCGTAATATTTTCTTCACTACGCACAGTACGTAAACGTGTTGGTGGTTTAATGTCCAACAAAGGCCGTATTGTGACAGAAGACCGCGAAATGTCGATTCGGCGCCGTTCCCAGCAGTTAGGCCTTTGTTACAGCACTACGTGGAAAATTTTGCGGAAGGATTTGGGCGTAAAGCCTTTTAAGATACAGCTGGTGCAAGAACTAAAGCCAGCCGACCTACCACAACGCCGAATTTTTGGTGAATGGGCTCTTGGAAAGCTGGCCGAGGATCCGCTTTTTTATCGAAAAATTGTTTTCAGCGATGAGGCTCATTTTTGGTTGAATGGGTACGTAAATAAGCAAAATTGCCGCATTTGGAGTGAAGGTCAGCCAGAAGCATTGCAAAAGCTACCAATGCATCCCGAAAAAGCCACTGTTTGGTGCGGTTTATGGGCCGGCGGCATTATTGGGCCATATTTCTTCAAAGATGATGCGAATCGCAGCGTTACTGTCAATGGTGAACGCTACCGAGCGATGATAACAAACTTTTTTTTACCCGAAATCGAAGTTCTTGACTTGCATGATATGTGGTTTCAACAAGACGGTGCCACATGCCACACAGCACGCGAAACAATGGCGCAATTGCGAGGCGAGTTTGGTGAACAGATAATTTCACGTTTCGGGCCGGTCAATTGGCCGCCTAGATCGTGCGATTTGACACCATTAGATTATTTTTTGTGGGGGTATGTCAAGGCTAATGTCTATAGGGACAAGCCCGCTTCGATTGACGCACTGGAAGCCAACATCCATGCATTCATTCGTGAGATACCGGCCGATATGTGTGAAAGAGTATGCCAAAATTGGACTCAGCGGATGGGCTACCTGAGACGCAGCCGCGGTCAACATTTGCATGAAATTATGTTTAAACATTAAATTGCAAGGTTCAAACTATCGAATCAAATAAATATTTCATTCATTTTTTCGAATTTTTTGTGTTTTTTTTTTAAAAAAAGTTCTAAACCTCTTAAAAAATCACCCGTTATTTATTCCACTCGCCCTCCATAATCAAACCTCCCTAAAACGATGGTTCGGCCTTCTTGTCATTCGTAACCTGTGGGCTCCGATTCCATGATTTCCTTTGGATGAAAAGTGTTTATAACTTTTTGGTTGACATCAACACCTGGGTACAGCTGACGAAGCTCGAGGTTGTTGACGATGAATTGTATCGTCCATCACTCCGCGATGTAATCTAGACTGGTAGGACTGCCTTCTGGTTAGTAAGTTAAGTTATGACAAAAATTCTTGTATTATGTCACAAAAAATGGGTTTAGCAGTAAATGAGGGTAAGACTAAGTAATGCTGTCAAAACGAAAGGACACATAACATCGACGAATTGGATGGAACGTTACCATTGACAGATATAACTTTGAGATAGTACGCGACTTTGTATACCTCGACTTTGTATAACTCTGACAACATCTCGTCAGAAATTAAACGAAGAATTACTCTTGCCAACCGTTGTTTCTTCGGGCTAAGACGGGAATTCAGTAGTAAAGCCCTCACTCGAACTACTAAGGAGATTCTATATAAGACCCTGATCATCTCAGTCCTGCACCTGCTCTATGGCGCTGAAGCATGAACCGTATCAAAAGTGGATGAAGAAATCCCTAGTCTATCTGAGAAAAAAATATTTGTCCCGTTTGCATCGACGGTCGTTTCCATAGATTCTACCAAGAACTATACGAGCTATACCTACAGCGAAAAAAAAACGCATTAGACATTTAAGAGGGCTAGGCCGTGTATAATGAATGGACACCATTACTCCGGCTCGCAGAGTCGCGAGGAAGACCTAGCATGCACAAGTAGAAACCGAACTTTACGAACTTGGAGTGGTCAACTGTAGGCAGTCAGCTAGTGACCGGACTAATTGGAGAGGCAGGTTGGTTGAGGCCCAGGATCACCCCGGACTGTAGCACTACTTAAGTAAGTAAGTACACATGTCATAAATAAAAAGTTGAACTTTTGGGGTGGTTTACGCCTGACTCACCTTTAGTTCACCTGCCGTCACATCTGAACATGATCCGGAGCATATAGCTATAAGACGTTGTTGTTGTTTTTGTTCAATGAGCCTAACTTACCCTCGAAATCCCAAAAGGATCTGTTGTTCGAGTCTGTAAGAGCGTCTAATGTAGGTTGTTCCTAATGTCCATCCTATATGGAACTCCGTACGTCACCGTTGACCTTTTTGGAAATTCTTTCCATGCGTAATGTGCGTTAGTGAAAGGAACGTTACCTGCTCATAAAAGCAGCCTTTAAGGCTTTACAATATGTTCGGCTATTCCTTCTTTGGTTAAGGTACTATGCGTTCTGGCTATCATTGGTAGGCATAGGTGTGAGATGTGGATGTATTTGTACTTTATAAAAAAATAAACACAATCACTCAAATAATCGTGTCAAAATTAAAAGATTGCCAAACATTATACCATCACAATGTCAATACACTCGTAATTACTACCCATTAGCAGCTATGCTGTGCCACCTGTTGCGAAGACCCGCACTTCAGTTCAGATAGAGCGCACAACAAAAAGTTGGCTACTTAAGCACACCTAACAGTAATTGTCATTTTTATTACCTCACCTATCGTAAAATCCGACAGCACACAGCAAAACTATCTCACAAGTTTATCTATTAACCAGGTAGTCACAGTCATAGACACACCGCCGTACAGCTAAAGCCGACCAAGCGAAGGGTAATTGAATTTCAATTATTGAAAGTACGTACGCTTAAACGGAACTACCACCCCTCTACCGACGACCACAAAGTTCTCTCTCAGAGTCTAGTGACAACTATTAAACGAAAAGAAGTAGTTACGCTATGGTGACACACCGCATGTAAATTGCGCGCACCTCAAAATATTAGTGTTCCTCTGACATCATCATGCTCCACCATCCATGTCCACTATTTACAAAAAAAAAAAAAAAAATTTTTTTTTTTGTTCCGATTTCGAACCCCCCAGCGGGGTATATTGCTGGTAAAAAAAAACTCGCTTGAGCAGTCAAAAAGCGCGAAAACAACAAAAACTCATAATGCAACTTTTCTAACACCAAAAACGAACCTTGAACAACAACAACGAAAGAAGGAACAGCTCCAACGGAGCATTCAAGAAAGTTGTAATTATTCCCGGTGTGTGTCTTGCGATTATTTATCTTCTCATCTTTCATTGTGGTTTCTTTATTCGAACAACTTTATAGGACTGACGGTGTGCAGGTTATATAAGCCTCCTGGGCTGCTATCCTCATTAAATCGAAGCCACCAACTGCCAGCCAGGAGGAGGAAGCAAAACTAATTCAGCACATGTCAGTCGTTAGAGTGTATACACATCAGATACATACGAGAGGTTAAGTGACTGCTATGGTCCAATGAAATAAATCTCAGCTGTACGCGATGGATACAGTTAGCTTGGCCGGTCTTGTTGCAGTTTAGAAGAACAACTTTTATTAATCGCCGCCGGCCGTTGCAATCGACATGGCATTAGAGGGATGATCACACATACTTATCGAGACAAACAGACAGCCGGGACTGAATGGTCTGCAATTAGGTTATAAAGTTACTAATGCAACTGGCGTTGGAGCGTTTGCCATCAGGCATTTAGGTAATTGTTTGTTTGGAGAGAGGGGTCTAACGTGTTGGCTACATTTTGTGTAATTATGTTTTTTTTTTTTTTGGTATTAACTCAAAGAACCAGTCTTTCAGGCTAAGAAAGAGCTATTCCTGATGGGAATACTATTGAAAGTTGAGTATATTTGTTTGTATCGGGATTTTGCATAAGACATAGGCAGCAAAACATTACGTATAGGTAGATATGTATACATCAAAAGGTTTCGTTTGAACCTAGCAGAATGAGAGATGCAGAAGAAGAAATTAGGACAGCAAAATCATAGGGATCATAGATGTTTTTCGAAGATCTCCTTCCTTTAAAAATTGCGCGCGACGAAATGGTGAGAGTTTCTAAAAAAAAAAAGTTAACCTTAAAGTTTAATATAAAGTCGCAATAGTAGTGCACAAAACTGACTTCGGAATCAATGGTAGCATCATACATCGCTTGCTTCTAACATTGAGATATCAATCTGTCATCACCATGACAGGGTAAAACAATGATACCCTTACTTAACTTTAGGACAACCAATCCCAGTCGCCTTGAATGGGAGTCGGACTCGATCGGAACCAATAATTCGATTCACATCTACACGGATGGGCCTTAAACAGAATCTGGAGTAGGTAGAAGTGTTTTCTCCAAGATGCTTGACCTAAGCATATCCTTTCGCCTTCCCGATCTTTGTAGCGTTTTCCAGGCGGAAATCATGTCAATCAAAGAAGCCTTGTCTTGTCCCTGGAAGAGATGGCTTCCAGGGATTTGATTTCAAAATCAGCCCACGAAATGCCATTCACCTCTTTTGGGTGCCGGGCGACAAGAGACATACCAGGGAATTGCAAGGCATATGAGCTTGCCAGACATTGCACTAACCTAAACCCTTGACATTCTACCGCCAGTAGATATGTTAGCCCCTTGCTACATGTTAATTACAGATCAAACAGGATGCGATCAAGAAAGTAAACCGCGGATGGATAAACAGCACAACGTGTCAAATACCCAAGCAACTCAGGCCTAACTCTAACCAGAAGCGCTCCAGAAGACACCAATCGGTGTCCTCACAGGACACTGTCCTATAGGCCTACACCTACACGCAAAAACACTAGGCCTTTTCAGCAACGACTTCTGTAGAAGCTGCTTAGACAAGGAAGAAGAGGAAAGTATTACTCAATTTCTACGCTCTTGTCCAGTTCTATCAGTAAAAATGATAATCTTGATGAGCTGGCTAGTATCAATTTCAGAAACCTCCTACGCTACAAAGTTAGCTCTGAATGGTTCAATTATAGGCGAACGAATACAGTAAAGTCGACGGAACCACGGACTTACTAAAAGCGAACCTAACCTACTTACTTACCCAACTATAACACTACAAGTAAAAATCATATTTTGTGCAATCTGCAGTACGTAATCCGTTTTTCTCCATGTATATTCCCAGCAAATACAACTCAAATCCTATTTTCAAAGATATTTTCAGTATTGGCATGCATTTCTAATTCGAAATCAGTCCTTCAATCGCTAATGATTTCAACGATCAAAGCATATTAAAATTCACTACCATAACCATTCCGTTAGTGTTAATTATCATATCACCATTACAGCGAATCATAATTTGCATACGAATCGTAATCCTGTTCAATTCACTTCCACCGTTGTACCTTGATGAAGTAACCCGTCAATCGATTTCACACCGCCATTCTTCTTCATCAACATTGCATAACTTTGTATCTAAAAAAATATCCGCATTACTAGATATCTCACAACAACGAGAAACCCCACTCTGAGGATGGAATTTTGATTCTCTTAAGAAAGCTTTCAACATCCTTGAACTAACCTTACAAAAAATGAGTCCGTACCTCAACTAAAAACTTAAATCTGCTCCATCAACATTGTGTCTACAACTGAAATTCCCATGTTGAGATACAAACACAATGTAAGGTAAAAAAATTCCCCTAACCTTGTATCTGCAGCAAAACAACCTTGCACACACACGCATACTCATACATCCGAAGCAAATGGGAAAATTCCCATCGTCTCGCCACCGCATTCACACTATGTGCCAGCCAGCGTACCTTTTCCCAAGTAGAGCTAGAGACTAGAGAACAACAGATCAGCTGATTCGATGTTTTTCTTTTCGTTCCTTCATTATCTCTCGTTTCATCGTGGCATCTTTTCACATTACTCATCAAGTCATAATCTCTTGTTGCTGCTGGTTGTAACAGTGTGTGTTTGTGCAAATATCTTTTGGTCGGTGGTGGTGGAAAACATCTGTGACACATACACTCTCTAGCAAATGCGGAAAAACTTGTTTTCAACGTGTATCGGTGTATATACCCCCACGTTTGTGTGGAGATAATGTTTTCTTGCTTCAGATACATTTTTTTCTCAGTAGATACTTTTGTTTTTAGTTCTTTTTGAGAAGCAGCTGTTTTTACCTATATTCCTGCAGTACACACTAAACAGTGGTTGTGTATGTTGTATATGTGGGAGCGATATTCTTCAATAATTCGCGCATCGCACTGCTGCGGCTGGTGGTTTTGTCAGCAGTTCTACTGTGTGAGTGTTTCAATACAAATTTGTATCTGTATAGGTAATAGCTCGTCGCGTTCGTGTATCTTTTTCGAGGTTGCTTTCAATTTTACCGTTTCAGTACAATTTATGCTGCTGCTCCATTCGTATCGCATTGGAGGCAATTTTACGGGCTTCAAATTGGACGTCGGTAAACACCCCCTTTCCCCCCAAAATAATAATAATAAAAAAAAAAAAACAAATACAACAAAATTGTGTGTGTGAATTGATTTTAATCTCCTCATGAAGGAACTACGCCAAGTCGTGGAACTTTTCTCCCAATTCGAATTCGATTAAAAATTCCTTTTCCAGTGTGCGCGCTGTTGATTTTATTTTCTTGCTTCGTCGCGTCTTGTTTTGCGGTCGCAATCTATCGCTTCGTCGTCATCTCAAACAACACATCCATCCATCCCAGCATCGTCTCTCTTGTTTCTGGTCAAGAGCAGAGAGGATAGTTTTTACTGGTTTTTTCCTGATCCTTTGGTATTAGTCGTTGTAGTCGTCGTCGACATTGTAGTTTAGCAACTCCCTATTTTGTGTGTTTGTGTGTGGAGCGCTGCTGGTGACCTTTAACATTTCAAATTGTGCACTGTTTCCTTTGGTTTCCATTCTGTTCTTTTGCGTGAAATCATTATATCCTGTGAAAGGCGAATAAAAGGAAGACAAATTGTTTAAAAGTTGAGATAAATAAGTCTCCCATTTTCAAGTGCTTAAAGTGTGGTGAAGTGAGTTTGACAAAAAAAAAAAAAAAAATCATACAGCGGATACAACACATATTTAAGAAAAGATACATTATTGGATTATGATCTAGCAGAGGTATCTATGCAGCAGTAGCAGAGTTCTCGTATCTTTGGCGTATGGGGGGCGGGATATCAACACCTCCAAATTATTCGAATCAGCTGTTCAGTGGATTTTTAATGTAAATTTTAATTTTATTTTTATTTGTCCAATTTGATTATCATAAGTTTTGTGAGCAAAAAAAAAGCGGGTAGTTTGAGATACATTTTAATTTTTTTTTTATATGTCGCTTCGATGAGAATAAACAGGAGATACCTCCATACGTATGGTCTTAACTGCCGTACGTGGAGATGTGATGTTTAGATTTTTTTTTTGATTACCATACATTTGCATAACCGATATCTTTTGTTGTCATCATGATTTAGAGCGAGACTTTGAGTTTAAAATAACAATGAGAAGATTGAAATTTATGGATTGTCCGTGTAATTATGGGAATGGTAATGAAATTGTTCGAGATTTTTCGGCTGGATCTGAGTGGTATTTTTTAACTCACACTATCCACAGCATAGGATCGTTTGTAAGACAGTTTTGTGGAGGAATAATACGATATTTACCATAACAAATTGTGCCCTGCGAGTTAGGTTCAGTTTTCCAGTATTTGGTTAACTCGGACATCTCCAAACCGCACGTAGAGGTCACAAGACGGTTCTTACCTACTAACTTTTCCGCAAAGACTATGTCTTTGTACTAAGACTTGAAGTCTAGATTCATTAAATTTAGACAGCTGGTGAAAACTGCATAGAGATAGATTATACGAAAACGAAATTCTGCAACGTTTGAACCATATGTTCTCTGAACCCAATCGCTATTTCCTGTATCAAGAATTTTTTTTTCTGGCTCTGAAGGTTCTAATAGTCGCTGTTGATATGTTAGAGATACTCTCCTCTAGCAGATTTAAAATATCGGTCCTTTACTGTCCCCATATATAAAAAATAGGTTTGTAGGTTGGGAACCGCATGCTTGAAGAGGAAATCTATAAGTTGGTAGCATTTCGATATTTTTTGTTCATCACTACTCAAACTTCGGCAATCAAGAAATGCCAGTGAGAGCTGAGCCAGCATTTGATATGGACCTCTATGTTCATTTCGTAAGGAGCCTGTGTCTGTTTGTTTCAGCGCTATATGATGACTATCCCCTGCTATAAATTTTTTTTACCTTTTGGTCAAAAATGCTATAAATGCTATATCCAGGGTTTCTTGAGTTTCACCTCATTCCTTACTTCTTGCCTTCGCCTACTGCTTTGCATTGTTGGCACTTTTCGTAGATATGGCGACAAAAGTCATCATAAGATACAAAAATGGTCTCGTAATATACCAATGTAGTTTTGTAATGTTCATTAGTAGGAAACCCTGACACCTATGTCGTGGGCTAGTGAACATGAACATTATTACTATTTTGCTCTGGTTGAAATGTCGTAAACTACATCCCTTACAAGCAAGACAGCTGTCTTCATTACATTTTAGACTTAATTCACCCTTCTGCAGCAACTCGACAAAGTATATTTAAAACAAAAACACCTGTGGTGTGTATCTATGTGGATCGCCATATGGCCAATTGTTTTAAAATTATAATTATATGTGGGTACCACTTCTTGTGTTATATTGTATTTGAAAAAAAAAAACGCAAAAAGTTTCAGAACCGTTTGAATTTTTTTGAATAAGTGTAAGGGTTTCCTATAAATAAAGGGTTCTTGCATTTTGCTTCTTATTTAGGGAATTTCACATTTCAACTTAAAGCAACAACCGTCTTGCAACAAAGCCAAATAAAGCCACAAATTGACTAAGAAACCCGTTGCTTATTTTTTCTCTTATCAGTTGTACGTACATACAATCTGACTTAGGGGTAGGTAATGCGACAGGTGATTTTCGACCCATATTCTGATCTTTTTCGGGATTTATATGAATGTATTGGAACCCATTAACTTTGCAGCATTTTATTCAATGCAGCTATACGCTACTAACAAAAGGTATACCGACTTACAATTTGGAACCTATTCGTCTTTCCTGCGGAAGGTCCAGTTAGTTTAACGTCTAAAAGACGAAACCGAAACAATAGTTACCCCTTATAAACGCTGCAAAATTTTACAACCCAACTTGTCATCGCTATTTTAGGAACATGATCTAAATCTTCTTCCCTAACTTAATATTCTCATGTCAATTAAATTATTTATTTGATGAATAAATGCGCACATTAAGATGCCGATCGGCTTGCTGGTGTAATTTATGAATCCATTTAGAAACGTTCCAATCTACAGTGCAACACATGTCGATATACATAATTAGGCTTGTGTAACATTTAATGGAAAATCTCTCTTCAGACAACGTCCACTTTTCGGGATACTGATTTCAACAGTCTACCGGAAACTGAAACGAAATCCATTTAATTTCATCCACTCACACTCACGGCACCTTTCATGAAATCTCAACAAATGGAAAACAGATTCGGATTAACCAACAACAAAAACAAAACCAGAAATTATATACACAGATCCAAATATAATATACACATGGCACTGTGCACTTATCCTGCGAAATCAAAATTTGTTTGTTTAATGTTTATATAGATCGAATAGTTGATGACCAAAACAAAATAAGTTCGCAATCATAAATCTAAGGACTTTTTACAAACTCAGTAAATTTCAGAGCGATTGCGAAATAACAACAAAAATGTTGGTATCTGGTTATTTGCAACTGCAACCCCTTAATGTAAACAAAAGTGTGTCACACTACATTCGAATGCAGTACGGTTTGTGTTCTGCTGAATTATTTTTTTTTCCATCAGGATACGTAAATGGAGGAGAAAGTGGATCACAGATGTTTTAGTTTTGTATATATACACCTGCTGCTGCTGCCCCGGCAATGGCATGCGTGTTTTGTGTTCTGTGGACTATGACTCTTACTACGATTCATTTGCATTGTATTGCAGTCTTCTGTCGAACAAAACAGCAGGGAAAGGTCGATTTTATTATCGTCCTGTGTTCTCTATTGCGGCGAATTGGTTACCTGCAGAGGTATTTATACACCATTCCCGTTTATGAAGGCTGTAAAGAGTTCCGTTTTGTTCGAATTCGATGGGGTGTTGACCAGCTTTATGGAAAAATATCCTTTATGGTTTGTAACAAGGTGTAAGCATAGTCCTGGAATTATTAGTTTTTGTCAGTCATTTAGCATGGAACTTATCTGATTTATTTGCCGACATGAATACGCTGACGCCGGTTCTTAGGTATTGGAATTCCCCTTTCAAAAGGCCAATTTGTGAGGTTGCCATAGATTCTTGTCTCGCTGCATAGCACTGATATCCATACAATAGTGTTCTTACATGATAGAGAATTCCATTGACCGTAACACGGCAACCATTGTTATTGACGAACGGTCCAACTCTTGCATCATGAAATCCACACCACACTTTTCACTTTTTATGGCTGCAAAAGAGTCTCTTAAAGCACATATGGATTGTTGATTTTTATTGACGCATCATTTAGTTATTGACAAACCATTTATAAATAAATGAGAAGATGATTTTTCGGTTGAATTCAGGATTTTCTTCAAACATTTGATCAAGGGGCTTCATTTCTCGAGTTCATTTGATTTTGTAAGGGTGAAGGTCAAAATCTTTATGCACGATTTAAAATTCCTATGAACTGCATGGAATCAATAGATTTTCTTCATTTTGATTTGAAATATTTCTGGCTGCGATATGTTTATGTTTAATACTTCGACCGGTATAGTCTCTCACTTACACAGTAACATTCAATGGTGAATATTAAATTTATCAACTATAATATGCACAGTGGGATGTTTATAACGACCGCAAATTGAAATAAGGGCTATTAAAGTTCAACCAAAGATTATAAAGCCATACAGATGACGCACTGCATACAAGAAAATTATTTAATGGCGGGGCGTACTGTCACAGCCCGCCATATAATTTGGATCTCGTTTCTCATGTGTGCACGTTTACACCGCCACAAAATGTTCTGTTTTTTGTTCTCAATGTGTCATCTGTATGGCTTTATAATCTATGGTTCAACTTATAGACTCGCAGACAGTGGGGTATTAAATTTTAATAATATCCAAACATTGCTCGTTCTTGAACTTCACCCGGATAAAAATGTAAACCCGATAAAACCCTACTCACAACAATTTCCACGCGCTATTGCATCATGACTGGTAAAGGGTTTTTTTGTTTAGAGGTAAAGAACTTCGAATTGCAATAAAACACAAGAAAATCGTTTTAGTTTCAATCAATTTGGCATTTTTTGGAATGATAATTTTATGCCATTAATGTTTAAATATGATTTCGAGCATGTGGCCACCGCGGCTGGTTCGAATAAAGCCAAGTCTAGAGGTCCAATTTTCAACCAATTTTTCGACCATTTTTCGACCCGACATACGGGTCGGCAATAACGCCACGAATGTTCGCTTCCAAGTCCTTTAACGTTTCTGGTTTGTTGGCGTAGACGAGCGACTTCACATATCCCCAAAGAAAAATGGTGTCAAATCACACGATCTTTGTGGCCAATAGACAGGTCCATTCCTCGATAAAATGCGTTCATCGAATGTTTCCTTCAATAAATCGATTGTGACATCTCATCCACATTCATGCCATCCAATTCGGAAACAAAATAGTCGGTTATCCTGGCTCTATACCGGATTTTGTATAGAAAATTTTGTAGCCAAAAACCGAATTTTTGAGAAACACCAGGCGCTCAGGAAATATAGCAGGCAACGTCAACCATTTGTTTTTACATTGTTAATGATAACGCATGGTCTCGCGGCTTTAATTCTTGCACAAGCTGGATCTTGTAAATTCGCAAACCAAGATCTTCACGCTTGCTGAAGTCCAGATTTCCAATTTTCGAAGGTTTTCAATTGCTGCAATTTCACGTTCGATATTCGTACGAAGTTCATCAATCGTCGCTGGCTTGTTGGCATAGACCATAGACTTGACGTAGCCCCACAGGAAATAGTCTAACGGCGTCAAATTGCACGACCGAGGCGGCCAAGCGACTGGACCATTTCATGAGATAACACGTTCTCTAAACTTGGTTTCCAAAAAATTGATTTTGGCATTCGCTGTGTGGCTTGTGGCGCCGTCCTGTTGATCATAACGGAAGAAGTACGGCCCAATGACGCCGACGACGGCCCATAAACCACACCAAACCGTAATTTTTTCGGGATGCAATGATGACTCATGGAGTACGTGTGGATTGCTGCCTGACCAATACCGCATATTTTTTTTATTGACGAAGCCATTCAGCCAGAAATGAGCCTCATCGCTGGAGATGATTTTTCGATGAAAATCCGAATCATTTTCAAGTTGTTGCTCAGCCCAATTCACGAACATACGACGCTTCTGGTCGTCAAGCGGCTTCAGTTCTTGCGTCAATTTAATCTTGTAAGGATGTAGGCCAAGATCTTTTCGCAAAATTCGCCACAACGACGTCACAGAGATGCCCAACGCTTGAGAACGACGTGTGAGAGACACACTTGGGCTTTCTTCAACTGAAGCCTCAGCGGCTGCAATATTCTCGACACTACGGGCACTTCTTTGTCTCACTGGCACGGGAACATTTATTACTGTGCCTGTGGATTCAATTTTTTCCACTAGACGCTCAATTGTTGATCTGCTAGGACGATTATGACGACCATAAATTGGACGTAGCGCTCTTAACGTTGAGGCCACTGACTCCGAATTTCGGTTGTAAATTTTAATAATTTCGACTCGTTGTTGGGTCGTATATCTTTCCATCATGAAATGGCAAACCTTACTGAAGAGAAATGTCAAAAGAGCGGCAACAAATATGGCGTCGTTTGCTGTCCTTGTCCCGATACAAAGTAAAACGCCCCTAACAACATTTCATAAAAATACGTAAATTCCTTCGCTATCACTCTATGGCCTGTTAGCCATTTCTAATATTTATGCAAGCAATAGCTAGAAATAGGATATGAATATTAATTCGTTTTTTTTTCTCAATCAATCGTAAAAGCTAATGAAAGCGTATAGTCATAATCAGCATGCAAATTGTACCCTCATGCTTAGTTGGAAAGTAATCGTGTTTGACTTTTCAACAAGAGTGTCGTTAGCTTGTCTAATTGTAAAAATATAATTAAATCTTGATAAATATTGACATTATGTTGACTACTTTATTTTGCTTCATAAATAATCGGTTTTATTTAAAAATTACACTTAAGCCGTATCGCATTTTTATAACGACATTGTATCTCAAACGTTTTTTTTTTTGCTCATTTACTTTATTTAAAAATATGTATATATGTATCAATTTTATTACAACATTTGATTCCTGTTTAAAAATTTTGTTTTTGGCTTGCTAGTAAAAAAAAAAAAAAACTGAAGAAATTAGAACACAATAATCATCTTAGTAACTGACGTATTGTTCATTCTGGTTAATATTATGACGAAAGCGGCCTACATAATAACTTTGGGCTTGCATATATCCATTAATCATTACTAGACAATGTCAGCGCACGCCATTTGTTTTGCATTTAATAATTACTTAACAAGTTTTTAATTCTTAAAAAAATGCTATGCAATTTTACTTCGTTAATAGTTTTCTGTTTTCTGTTTTAATTTTAATTGGTTTCTTGTATTTTTAGAGGTAAACTGTTAACACAGCTTTTGTAAAATGTTACAAGCAAAGGAGTGTAATCCGAATAAAAGATTTTTACCTTTTTTTCGAGTATAACATTGAATTTTTAATTTTTAATAATAATTTGCGTATGTTAGGTTGTGTTAAGTTAAGTTACATGGTGTAAGTTTTGTAGATTACTTATATGTTTATGACAGCATTTTAAGTTTGATAAGGCAATATTGTATGATATATGGATTGTTACATTACATAGGATCAAAAAGGAATTTTTTACGTTAGATTATATAGCGTAGCACCTAAATACTAAATAACCATTTCGTTTGTCTACGTTTAGTTATGTTACCTTGTTGGTACATACGATAAGAGTTGCATTGTGCTTCTTATTAGTTTTATTATTAATATTTCTATTACTGTTGAAACGTAACTCAAACAACATTGCGGTCACAAACTGCCACCATATGTTTACTCTATATTTTCTACGATCTTTGAAATAAATTCCTCAAAAGAATTTGTATTTGAAGTTGTGAGTTTCGAAGCACCACAGAAATGAACAAACAAGTGTTACGCTACCTTATGCTAAGTATAGATGACGCCAATCGCTCCGGTAGCTGGTGAAATAAATTTAATTACTTTCTGCTGATACATTTAAGATAAGGAAAACTGATGCGAAGAGAATAATAAATTTGACTTCTGGAGTCCACACTGTTAAAGTTTTTTTTTCTTAATTGCCTGTATTTGTAGGTAACGCAGACTTTGTTTTTTTTTGTTATGTTTTACGAAAAATATCTTTTTTTTGTAATTCTCAGTATTTGATAATTTATGATTTTTTTTTCACTGAATCAAGTTTCTTTGATAAAATTAAACTTGTCCAGACGTATCGTAACGCCACTTGAATTGTATCCCATAAATCATGAAAAGTGTAATTTTGTTAGAAAATACAGATTTTAAATTAAAAATCTTACATTTTTTGTTGATTAATATATGGATTATACAGATGTTGGTTATGTAATTTCAAGGCGTTGGTGGTCTTGGACTTGTTTCCATAGACCCATCACTTCAAAAAACCCAAGGAAATAAGTGAAATGGCGTTAAATTGCAAGATCTGGATTTCAAATTCCGACCGCAAAAGACGGCCGATTACACGATTAGGCAATGACTCGTGCTGTAATTGATTTGTTTCTCTGGCTATATAGCATGTAGCACTGTCTTGTTGAAACCACATGTTGGTCACACCCAAATCATGTAATTTAGGCACTAAAAACTGGGTTACGATACTGGTACTCGTCACGATAACGAGCACAATAATTTTTTTTTCCGCATTTTCAAAAAAGAATAATGCCTCCAGCCCAAAATCCTCACTAAACAGTCACGCGTTGTGGATGCATTTGTTTCTCAAGAATTACTCGTGGCTATTGTCAACAATTCGTTCAACGAACTCTTTTTGCGCTGCATTGTCAGTAGTTTTTAGTTTCTGAGTCAACTGAACTTTGTAAGCATGAAGTTTTAAGTCTTTCGTGAGAATTCGCTGTATCGAGCTTCTCGAAATGTCCATTTCTTGACCACTGTGCCGAATTGATGTTCATGGACTGTTAGCAATATTCTCGCGAACTGCTTCGATATTTTCTGTTGATCGACTTGTGAGAGGACACCAATGCTTACAAAGCATTAAGTTTTAAGTCTTTCGTGAGATTTCGCTGTATCGAGCTTCTCGAAATGTCCATTTCTTGACCACGGTGCCGAATTGATTTTCCTGGACTGTTAGCAATAGTCTGGCGAAATGCTTTGATATTTTCTGTTGATCGACTTGTGACACGACACCAATGCTTACAAGCATGAAGTTTTAAGTCTTTCGATAATGCCTCCAGCCTAAAATCCACACTAAACAGTCACGCGTTGTGGATGCATTTGTTTGTTAAGAATTACCCGTGGCACAAGACACCCAGAGTTCCTTAGATCACTAATTGATGCTTCCTGAATTTTTCAATTATTCCCTTCACAATTGATGGCTTTAAATCACCATATGTTGTACGAAAATTGGCCACTGTAGCTTCTTTTTTTCACGTGGGCTGGTGGAATTCTCAAAAGACACGATGAGCACGTGCCCAAAATGCGTGAGACTTTAACCCACTAAAACCATCACCCTTTTTGGGTGTTTGGCAGGTAACACTCTTTTGAGAGTTCCTGTTTTTTCGCAATTTATAGCGCGATTTGTTATTATCAGGCCTTTGGACTTAGTTCTTTGGACTTTGTTCTTTGAAGACGCCGCAATAAATTTTTTCGTCAAGAATTTTCGAGGACCGTTGTGTTAACGTGTCCAATAAACGTATATTTATGTTTGCGTGCAAAATGTTTCGTTTCATCTTTAACCGCGGGAATGCCCAGATCTCTGCGTAGATCTTCATTCCGTATATAACACGGTGCATTGACGAATGATCTTAACATTTTTTTTTCAAAACTTTGTAAAATATTTAGATTCTTCTCATTCCTTTTTTACATGCGACGTCCATTTTAATTTTGCATCGATTGTCATTCCGAGATATTTCGCTTCATTTGCAAAAGGGACTCGAACCGTATTGAGATATACAGGCAAATTGTTTGTCCGTTTATACGAAAAATCTACATGACTGTAGCTGACAAACCTTTTTATTGTTTTTAAAATATTGCTCAACAATGAAAATGAGTTGTTCCTTCGTATAGCGTTCCCTTTTTACTAACACCGAACTGACAGCTGTCACATTGCTATTTTTTTCCGCTGGCAACACGATATTATTAAATGACACAAAATTAAAATTTCGCATGAAATTTACAAAATATCTATATATCTGCCAAGGGTCTTTCTTTTATAACAGATTGTCAGCCTTATTTTATATGAAAATTGAAATAAAAAAATTTATATATTTACAAAATATCTATAT
Organism: Rhingia rostrata; assembly: GCA_949824845.1. Lineage (NCBI taxonomy): Eukaryota > Metazoa > Arthropoda > Insecta > Diptera > Syrphidae > Rhingia > Rhingia rostrata. The sequence goes on from OX463757.1 coordinate 97,575,407, forward strand.
ATCTGCCAAGGGTCTTTCTTTTATAACAGATTGTCAGCCTTGTTTTATATGAAAATTGAAATAAAAAAATTGCACTGCCACTTAAAACTTCATCGTATATCGTAAATATGTAACGTAAGGCATAACGTTTTTGGCAACATGTATTTTATATAAATAACCCTAGTCTACCTTCTTTATTCTTCAAGTTCACCAACCTGCTTATTTAGGTGTTTGCAAAAAAAAAGAACTGTCTCATGAAAAATCCATTTCTCTGCTGCATCTCTGCATACAAATTGGTATCTTTGAAATACAATTGAAGTGCATATATTCTACATCTCACAACGTATCTTACAAAATGAGGAACCATAACAGATATCAATCCAGACTCATGAGGCAGACGAAATCCGAGCACAGATTTGATTACCATTATAATTACTTCAATGGAACTCTACCATGTGTGTATTTTCTACCGATTCATATTTTTATCATTTTTGTTTCAAACAGTGTTCGGTGCATTGTGTATATGTGATGTGAAAAAAATTTGCTGATTCAATTTTATAGTTTGTATTCGCGAGTCCGTCCCTCAATGCACACCCATTGCACAATATCAAGTTGAAAATAATCACATTCAGCTATATAAGAGTATTATGTGTGTATAGTGCATTTTTTTTGTTGTTGTTGCCTTTATAGGTTTGTTCGGCTACACAAACAACAAGAGTAAATAACAGCATCTCTGCAACGCGTTGCAGTTTTAATTTGTTGGAAGTTTTTTTTTTATTCTTGCTTGTGGAGAAAATTGGATGATAGTGTTTTGGACATGTATAAATTAATCCGCTCTACCGATTCGAGTTTGTATTTCGACACTTTGAATTTCGGTGCGGAAGAGTTGGAGCATGCGAGTACATATTTATGAGTGTGCTTTTTGTAGAGAAATGAGGATTAGTGTGGTGCGCGCCGCGCGGCTCGTCCTCGTTTATTCTTGTGATGGGGTTTTGGTTAATGGAGCGAAACAATATTTTGAAAAATTAAATATTTTCCAATTGATTGACACTTATTCCGGATATCAAAAGACTTGGCAGCTGAATAAAATGTACCTTCGAATTGAGGAAATACAAAAAAGAAAGAAAAGTAGAATTTGTCGATTCATGTTTTACATGTAAAGGGTTGTAAATGTTGTTTTTTTCGAGGTATAGAAATTCGAATTGAAATAAAACATAAGACGTTTTAATGTCCATCAATTTGGCTTTATGTACCATTTATGTGAATAAAAACAAGTCTAGAGGTCCAATTTGCAACCATTTCGGCAATAACGCCACGAATGTTGGCTTCCAAGTCCCCTAAAGTTTCTGGTTTGTTGACGTAGACGAGCGACTTCACATATCCCCAGAGAAAATAATTCAATGGTGCCAAATCACACGATCATGGTGGCCAATTGACAGGTCCATTTCGCAAAATTATGCGCTCATGAAATGTTTCCTTCAATAAATCGATTGTGACGTGCGCTGTGTGGCGTTTAGCGCCGTCTTGTTGGAACCACATCCAATCCACATTTATGCCATCCAATTCGGGAACAAAAAAAGTCGATTATCATGGCTCTATACCGGTCTCCATTCACGGTAACTGACTCAGCATAATTCGGAAGAAGTATGGCCCAATGACTCTACCAGCCCATACAGTAAACCAAACAGTCAGTTTTTGTGGATGTAATGTCGTCTCAAGGGTCTTATGTGGATTCTCTTCACTCCAAATGCGGCAATTTTGCTTGTTGATGTAGCCATTCAACTTAAAATGAGCCTCACCTCTGAACAAAAGTTTGCGTTGAAAATCAGCATCGAGATCAATCTCATTTCCGGCCCATACACCAAAAATAACGACGCATTACATGGTCTCGCGGCTTTAATTCTTGCACAAGCTGGAGCTTGTAAGGTCGTAAGCCAATATCTTTACGCAAAATCTTCCATAAAGTTGATGGACAAAGCTCCAATTGCTGTGCACGGCGAAGAACCGATTCATTCGTGTCCCCTTTGCTCTACAGCGACAATTGTTTCTTCAGTGCGCACTGTTAGACGTCTCTGCGGATGCGTATAATCACATAGAGTAACTATCCATATTCCGTGAAACGGACGGAGCTTGCGGTAAACTTCGCGAACTGGACCATTATTTTTGAAATAAATTTGTCAACCTTTTCATGATGAAACGGCAAACCAAACTGAACATAAATGACATTAGAGTTGCCCGATTTGACCACAAAATGTCAGCTTTATCCCTATTCGAAAAACCAACCTAAAAAAACACCCTTTATATCTACGTTGAAATATTGATCGTCCTCTGAACTACTAGTTTCACTAGTTTGGGCAACTCTTGATGAAAAGATATCTTAATCGTAGATTCCTCTAAAGTTTCTGTGTTTCGTCACAAATTCTATGGGAATTCCTTGTGGAGACTTCAAATAGTCCAGTCCAGTCTATTGCTTTGTATTGATAGTATTCTATAGGCAGTCGTGTCTGTTTGACTTTGTAAGATTGTTTTTAGATAGTAAGCAATGGAAATGCCCACCCTAAAATTCATAGCATTCTATCATTATTTCTTTCTATGAAAAGTGACAGATAGTAAGATATCAAATATTGTTCGTGGAGACGCGTTGTAAGAGGTTCATGATACGCCATATAATTAATTTCTCTTTTTTTTCCGAACACAATTTTATTGGAACAAGTTAGATCACCGAACCGAATTCCTAAGAATTTTATCCCACTTGACACATAAAACTATTAAACTCTCGTGGTGACTATATCCACATGCTTTCAATTCCAAAAATTTATCACGTGACGAATAGTTTGTTATTTAAAAAAATAAATAAATATATGTTTCACTCCACACACCCATAAACATTTTAATTTTTATTTAGTTTAGCATGAGCTATAAACTTAAAAAAAAATACCTCAGCCATCTAATAGTAAAAATATTTCTGCATCTGACGAAAGGATCATTCAATTAAAGATTAAAAAAAAAAATAAAAAAAATAATTTCCCCAATCTGAATTGCACCATTAGCTTTCAAATTAACAGAATAAAAAACCATATTTTGTGTGATTTTATCATCCACACAAACAAAAAAAAATAAACGCATTTGAAGTTTGAGCCGAGTGAGATGGTAATTTATCTTGTTACGCTATAGCTATATATAGATTACTCGGTTATAGACCCACTGACAATGAATGGTTAATGATTGGTAAAATGAAGTATCTCCATACTACATATTCACAGACGGACCGTATAATAATAGATGATTGATGATCAATGAAATGTGACCAGTAAAAGACGGCAATTACTGTGTAATTTAAAACTTGACCGTATTTTTTGGAAGTGGGCTATACGGATGTGGGTTTTATGGGTAATTTGTAGGAGTTAATTTGTTGTATATATTTATAAAAAATGTGAGACTTTTTGGTCATGACCATATCCTTGAAATTGGTGGGGTTTAGTCGCGGGGGTAATAAATTTGTCTTGGTTAGATCTGTATAGGTGAAACAAATGTAAATCATTTTGATTGCTTACAATTGTTGATAAACAATTCGTTGAGTATGGTATACTTAATGACCACAAGTTTCTTTCTTTCTTCTTTCTTTAAGAACTTGACATCTTCTTTTTTTTAACAAAATGCACAAAAAAATATATCGGCTTGAATTACTATTATGAATGAAATTCGACTTCGTTCATCTGTCCACTACTGGACCGTACTTTGATATATTTAACACATTCACCGAATTGAGACTTCAATAAATCGATTGTGGCACCCGTTGTGTGGCTTATGGCACCATCTTATTGGAACCATATATCACTGATGTCCAATTCGTGTAATTGCTCAAAGAAATAACGTTCCAACATGGGTCGTATGTAAAATGATGAGCACGATCTCAGAGTCAGAGCTGACGAGCTTGAACTCACACGTGAAATCGATTGTATAAATTAAAATGTCTACAAAGTGTTTTTTTTTTTAAACGACGAATTGGACAACTTTAATAAATTTTAATCAAAGAAAGGAAAATTCCGAATTGCCAATATGTAAAGTAAGGAAGAGGGATGCTGTGCAGAAAATTATAGTTAGCTTCAGGTAAAAATTCAATTTGGTTAATACCATCCAGTTATTCGCATGGCTTGCTATTTCTCCCGGAACTTGCTGTATCACTTATGATATAGTTGCTTGATGTACTCCAGTATCTTCACTCACTCCAATTCGAAACTCCGGGTCTCCTTTATAGCGCAACAATTGTTCTTCATTTGTAAAAGCACGTGTTTTCAAAGTCGGCCCCAAAAAAGTTTTCAATTAACAATCGCACACCCTCTTCACTAAACCAATACAACCGAAACAGTAACTTTTTGCGTATGAAGTGCTGTTTCATGAAGAACATGAGGGTTCTCACTTGTCTAGTATAAACGGCGAAGCCGTTTAACAAAAATTGCGATTCGTCACTGAAGATGATTTCGTGATGAAATTCTTCATTTTCTTCCATCATGTCCAGAGTCCGATTCGTGAACATACGTCGCTTCATATGATCATGTGGCTTTAATTCAGGAGTCCGCTTGATTTTGTAAGGGTGTAGGCCAAGATTTTTACGTCGTGAAATTGACTGATTTAACTCGTTTGCGACGGACGTCTTACTTACCTAAGTGGGGCTATAGTTCGGAATGAACCTGGCCCTCAACCAATATGCCTCTCCAATTAGCCCGGTCCTTAGCTAACTGCCTCTAGTTGCGCACTCCAAGTTGGTTTAGGTCGGCTTCTACTTGTGCGCGCCACTTAAGGCGAGGTCTTCCTCTACTGCGTCCGAATTCTGGCTGGAAATTGAAGACTTTGCGAGCCGGAGTATTGGTGTCCATTCGTTCTACATGTCCTAGCCATCTTAAACGTCCGATGCGGAGTTTTTTTTGACCAGGGGCATGTCGCTGTACAGCTCGTATAGTTCTTTGTTGAATCATCGTCTCTATAGCTCGTCAACGCAAACGGGACCGAATATTTTTCAAAGAATTTTCTTCTCAAATCGACCAAGGATTTCTTCATCCGCTTTTAAGATGGTCGATGCTTTAGCGCCGTAGAGCAGGACTGGGATGATCAGGGTCATATATATGATCTAATTAGTAGTTCGAGTGAGGGCTTTACTTCTGAATTGCCTTCATAGCCCGAAGAAACAGCATCAACATTTCTGATGAGAAGTTCTGGTCATAGTTAATAGTGAAGACGAGATAGACAAAGTCCCTTACTACCTCAAAGTTATATCTTTCAATGGTGACGTTCTGTACAATTCGTCGATGTAGTGTGTCCTTTTGTGTTGACAGCATATACTTCGTCTTGTCCTCATTTACAGCTAAACCCATTTTTGCCGCTTCTTTCTCTATACTAGCAAACGTGGCTATGACATCACGTTGGGTCCTACCAATAATGTCAATATCGTCGGCGTATGCTAGTAGTTGTACCGATTTTTGGAAAATTGTGCCTCTGGTGTTGGCTCGTGAGTTCTGCACAATCCTCTCAAGAATCAAATTGAAGCAGCCACATGATAGCGCATCGCCTTTCCTAAATCCTTTTTTGGTATCGAAAGTGTCGTGTCGGTGAGGTAGTTTCCGACCCTGATGTAGCAGCGAAAATTATCCATCGTCATCCTACACAAACAGAAGAGTTTGGGGCGGTATACCAAAAACTAGACATGGCTCTGTATAGTTCGTCGCTATAAATGCGGTGAATAGGTGATGGGTATCGATTTGGACATCTTGGGTTTTTTCCAGAATCTGTCGAAGTGTGAAAAGTGTGCGGCAAAACGTTCTCACTGGCACAGCAACATCAAGCAGCAAATTTTCTGACTCAATTTTGTTCACTAGACGATGAACTGCTTGTCTACTGGTACGGAAAATACGGCCGAAAAATTGGCGTTAACGCTTTTAAAGTTGCGACCAACGACTCGGAATTTCGGTATTTAATTTTAAGTACATACTTGTAAAAGTTATTCTTTCGTGTTCATCACCATGATAAAAATGTTGATTTTACTGAATATTTTGCCACTGACAGTTCGATAATCGGTTTAAGTGTGCATTTACACTGAAAGGTTGAAGTTGTCAAGTCGGTGTTGGCCAATCATTGATTATCTATATCATGTTTACCAGCACAATAAATATTCAATTTCATCAATTTAAAACTGATTTCAGTCACGTTCCACTTACAAGGGTTGTTGTCCATGGTAATAAAATTGTCTTAGGTAAATTACGTATCTTTCAGAACTATCATTTGTTTGTAAATAAATTTAGTAAAAGTTTATATATTCATAGACTCGATTAAAGTACCTATTCCATCATGTTCGAAAAATGTTACATAGACTGTTAAAAAAGTCAATGAGTTTGAATCGAACCTGACTCTTTCAAGTAATCACAACTATACCAAATCCAAACTCCATAGTCTCAACATCACAGACACTTAAAAACGTTCCTCAACAACTTTTGAGACATTCCCAAGTGCAAACTTTTTAATTTCAATTAAAAATATTACTTCTGGATTTATCTACACTAACTTCCTTGTGAACACGGAATTCTAATTAATATGGCGACACTTTCCATTACTGGGTATGTCTATCCTCATCCACCCTATGGCTGTAGCCTCTCATAATTCGATTAATTCACGAAAACAACTTGAACCGACAACACACCGGGGAAGGGAATTTCGTTTGCATGTTTTCGTTATTTGTTGCTGGAAGCTACCCCTAGCTAGCTAGCTATCTGATCCTACCAAACTACTGCGCATCGTTGATATGTAGTTACAATTTCCATGGAAATTCTAATTATGATGTGGTGGTGCTATAAATATAATTACTTATTCGAAAGTGGCAGCAAAATTGACGTACTTAAATGGCTTTTGGGTGGCGGCAGTGGTAGTGTGCGTTATTGTGTTGGAGATGAACATGATTGTGGGTAAGAAAACGAAAAGCCAATTTTCTAAAGTTTCCTCTGAAATTGCTTATTACGATAGTCGGTAGGAGCCTTTTTTTTCTCGGATAACCGAAGTTAATTAATGAGATTAGCAATTTAATTCCGAGTTATCTGCGATAACTATTTTGGCTAATAGCGGATATTTTGTATTCAGCGATTGCGAGGAGTGTGGATTAGCTTACAATTACATTTATCTATTGGAAAAGTTGAACTGAAATATTGTAGTTAGGATGTAGTAGTACAGAAAAGAAGCATCTTTGCTTAAAAAGCGATTAAGAAAATCCATCTGTAGTTCAGGCAATACCAAATAAAAGAGACCAACCTCTCAACAAAACGATAAATATTCACCGAATTTTGTGAATTGGCATCTACTAAAGGAAAATTTCGTTCATTAGCAGAATAGTGTAAAAATATGCTTATTTTACTGTTTTTTTTTTTTAAAGAAAAATCTTGAAATCAACTCAAGAGTTTCATTTTCAGCGAGTGTTTGTGTATGGGAACAGTGGCGTATTGAATGTCCAAAATTTTTACTTGATTAGCTCACAAATTTCATGGCATTTAATGTTTAAAAATAATTTCTGACATATGGCATCCGCAGCTGCGCTTTATGAACGCCAATCCTGTCGGTCCAATTTTACACCACTTTTTCGAGCATATCCGGTCTTATTTCGTCAAATGTTGGATTCTTAGTAATCAATCGTTGTGGGCTTATCAGCATAGACCAGAGGTTATACATGGTATAACCACAAAAAGTAGTCCAAAGGTGTCAAATCACCCGAACGAGGTGGCCAATTTACAGGTACATCTTTTGATTCGGTTGCCAAACGTTTGGCTCAACAAGGTTATGGTTGCACGCACTGTATGGCATGTTGCGCCGTCTTGTTGGAACGATTTCTTCCCCAAATGATTTCCTATCCGTATATCTGCCCTATCCTATCTGCCGTAATATGTGAACGCCTGAAACCGTTTAACAACAACCTGATCGGTCCTTATCAGTGTGGTTTTAGGCCAGGATAGTCCACAACCGATAAAATTTTCACACTTCGTCAGATCCTGGAAAAAAAAACCAAGATATCCAAATCGATACCCACCACCTATTCATCGATTACAGAGCCATGCCTAGACCCAAACTCGTCCGTTTGTGTAGGATGAGGATAGAGAATTCTCGCCATCAGGGTTGGAAAAGACCTCACCGACACATTCGAAACCAAAAAAGGATTTAGGCAAGGCGATGCGCTATCATGTGGCTTCTTCAATTTGATTCTTGAGAGGATTGTGCAAATCTCACGAGCCAACACCAGAGGTAAAATTTTCCAAAAATCGGTACAATTACTAGCATACGCCGACGATATTGACATAATTGGTCGGACCCAACGTGATGTCATACCCACGTTTGCTAGTATAGAGAAGGAAGCGGCAAAAATGGGTTGAACAGTACAAATGAGGGCAAGACGAAGTATATGCTATCAACACGAAAGGACACACAACATCGATGAATTGGACAGAACGTCACCATTGACAGATATAACTTTGAGGTAGTACGGGACTTTGTCTATCTCTGCTCCGCTTTAACTGTGACAACAACATCACGTCAGAAATTAAACGAAGAATTACTCTTGCCAACCGCTCTTTCTTCGAGCTATGAAGGCAATTCAGTAGTAAAACCCTCACTCGAACTACTAAGGAGATCATATATATGACCCTGATCATCCCGGTCCTGCTCTACGGCGCTGAAGCAAAAGTGGATGAAGAAATCCTCGGTCAATTTGAGAGGAAAATTCTTCAAAAAATCTTCGTCCCGTTTGCGTTGAAGGGCTATGGAGACGACGATTCAACCAAAAACTATACGAGCTGTACAGCGACATGCCCCTGGTCAAAAAACTCCGCATTGGACGTTTAAGATGGCTAGGACATGTAGAACGAATGGACATCAATACTCCGGCTCGCAGAGTCTTCGGTTCCCAGCCAGACGTCAGACGCAGTATAGGAAGACCTCGCCTTAAGTGAAGCGCACAAGTAGAAACCGACCTCAACCAACTTGAGTGCGCAACTGTAGGCAGTTAGCTAAGGACCGGACTAATTAGAGAGGCATGTTGGTTGAGGCCCAGGTTCATTCTTGACTATATAGTCAGGAAATCTTACCCTTAAATAAGTAAGGTTTACAATTACTTGCCTGTAGCGTTCACCATTCACGATAATGTTGGCACCGTTTTCGAGTTAAAAGACAAATGGATGACCGCACCGAACAGTGATTTTCGAGGTGTAATGACTATCAAGAGGAAGACGGACAGAATCCCGAAAACCAAAATCCCAAAAACACAGAATCCCGAAAGTCCAAAATACCGAAAATTGCAATAACGAAAATCAGAGAAAAAATCTTAAGCGTTTAAAAAAACAACAAACTTTATAAATGATAAGACATAGCAACAGAAGGTCAAATTAAATTAACAAAAAAAAATGTAGGAAACAATATAACTAGACTAATTTTTATTCACTTACATATCGACTGTTATCAATCAAGCCAAGCCAACAAATTCTGCTTGTTTACATACCCGTCAAGCCAGATTGTATCTAATTGCTGAAGATGATTTGACGATAAAAATCTGGTTCGACTTCCAGTTGATTCTCAACAGCAGGTGGATATTATAGGGATACAGGCCAAAATCTTTAAAAAAAATGTTACCCCACTAATTCTACCTTTTCTAGAAATCTTTGTACCCAGCTGCTCCATGCATGGGTACATGTTCCCAAATATCCGTCGCCTCTTCGATCACGTGTTGTGTGTTTGACCAGTTGATGTAGGGCGACTGGGAAATACCTACGTGCCAAAATGCATGCTTCTGACAAAATCATCTTGATATTATAGCGTAAAAAGCTTTTCGTGTACTGCGTCATTTTACTTCACAAATATGAATACAAAACTGACAGCTACCTCCATTTGCGAAATATAAAGTTTTGGGTAATGCAATTCGGCCCAACCTGATTTTTATAATAATAAATTAGAGACTCTTGTTTGAAGTGTGTAAATAAAATTTCCTCTATGAACCTATCAAGCAACAGCATTCAGTAAGCTGTATACAACTGAGCAAGTGTCCTTGATTGGCATTTTCTGAAATAATTTGTTCTAACTTTGCCATCTGTTATGTTTTGATATATTTAACATATTTTGTTGAAAAAAAAAAAAAAATTACAATGTAACCTCAAAACCGTGTAAATTAACTCCTTAAATTAGATCTCTTACAGCAAGTCAATGACATCATAGACTAACATCTGTTAACATTTTTGAAATGATTTATATGAACCCTTGGGCGTACCAATTTAATTTTCCATTTCTACAATTAGACAGACACTTTGAAGAGAAGAAAAAAAAATCAATTATTTATCTTAAAGCCTCTCTTTTTGATTGATGATGATGGATTGATTTGAACCAACCCAATACAACATAAATTCACTCGAACCAATTCCATTTCCCAGGGAGGAGTGTTAATATGCGAACCAGTAGTAGATATAATTTTACTAAGGGCTACCTATGACTAGGTCAAGAAATAATTTAGTCTTATGATACGCTCATGATAATACTAATAGAATACGGACATGCAAACATAAAAGTCGCAAGTCTATCTGTGATATGCGACTCGAAATTGTATAAGAACATGGGATCGTCAAGGACAAGAAGTGGCTTTTATTTTGTGAATAATTTACGTGTTCTGAAGCACGAAATTCAAATTGAGATACAAATGGATGAAATTAGCTGAGCTAATGGAAGAGGTTTCGTGGCAGAAGGTCAATCTATATTGAACATGCCGACTCAAAACATGAACAAAGGCCTTTTTTACACCTTTCCCCATTGATTACAAAATTTCTTGGAGCCAAGTTAAAAAAAAAAGAAAGAAACTCCTTATTTTCGGCGATGATGTTTCTTTACGAATTCCCATCCAAAAAGATACTGTACTTCCACTGTTTAACACACTACCTTAATCCAAATGCCAATAACCTGTTGAATTGTACCTTTTTGCTAGAAAGATCCATACAAAGAGACACCAAACAGCAGACGGTCCAGCAGACAGGAATAACACCCAACACATGCAGGTATTCAAGTATTTGCGTTGCACTTCTGCTTCCACACATGCCCTGAGCATCGGATCTTGTATCCAGGAGCCCTTTTTTTTTGCAATTTTATTTATTTTTTGCTAATAAGATACAACATCCATGACACACTACATACCTTCCAACCACCTATATGGTATGCGCTCGATTAAAAGCAGACGGGCTTTGGGTGTTTTGTGGATCGTGCTTCATCTTCTTAATCTATTGGATGATGTTGTAGTCGTTCTCGAGTACTTGCATTTTATTGCGCATCTGGCGTTCTTCAAGAGCCAGATACATATAGGAATACAGTGTATGCTTGGAAAGCCTACCTTTGATGGTAGGTTTATATATAATTTCAAGAAGCCTACAGCAGAGACAAAAACGATGTACAAGAAAAACATACCCACAGGAGGTCCCACTACAGGTTTCCTTTTGAACAGGAATCGAAAACCGTAAAGAAAGGCAAAAAAAAAAAGTCGTCTGGAATGAAAACCAGAGAATAAGTGGAAGAGGAAAATAGTCGATTACATTATCGGTATGGTAAACCACATGGGGAGTTTCTTTGTTCTTGAAGTTGGCTGAGCGTCTCGTTGTCGTTGTCGTTGTTGGGTGTTGTCGTCTTGTCGTCCACCTAGTCAGCAATAGAAGTTGGAATTAGGACGTTTTTTTCCTCCCAGTTTGTGATTTAACTTGGGGTATTTTAATTCACATACGAAATTGTATGACACACTAGTGCAGTTAAATGTCATTCACCTTTCAAGTCGATTTTTTTTTAAATACAAATGCTATCGGCAAAATTGCTATTTTTTTGTTTGAAGAACCGAAATGGTTGATAAAAAACGTACATACACCTTTTTGGCACAAGTCACACCTTGAGAAAGTAAAAACGTCTTTTTCAGATAAGATATTGTGTTTTATATTGTTTTGACGTGCAAAGTTATGTCAAAATACATGTTTCCAAATGACATGTAAACATGTATTTTGACTTGACTTTGCACTTTTCGTTACAAGTTTTCAGGAAGGTGCAACAAGTTGTAAATTTTATCTCTATGCTAACATTGAAAGTATCTTCAATATTTGGTCGAAGTGTTTTTTTTTTTTATAAAACGGCGTCAGTGTTAAACAGTTTCGTTTGTTTACCAATTTTAAAAGGTGGGCAAAAAGTAGTAGTCATCCCATGTTGTTTGGCTCTCATTTTTATCGGTTGTGGCTGCGCAGTATGAGCCGTTGCTCTGTCCTGTTGGAACCAAATGTCCTCCAGTCCTAATTCGTCTAATTGCGGCAGAAAAAACTCGGTTAACATGGCCCTATAGCGCGCACCGTCAACTGTTGTCGTTTGACCAGCGGCGTTCTCGAAAAAAAAAAAAATGACCCGATGACTCCTCCAGCGAGAACAGCGCACCATGCAGTCATTTTAAGCGAGTGTAATGGCTCCTCGAGCATTACTCGTGGACTGTCGGTGCCCCAGAAGCGATAGTTTTGCTTGTTCACGTACCTGCTAAGGTGGAAATGAGCCTCAACGCTCATTATGATTTTGGTCGAAAAATCGAGGTTGAGGATGGCTTGGGCGTAGGATTGGCGGTCGATAGGCAGCAGTATGATGCACCGACTGGACTTTGTACGGGAACATTCGCAAGATTTTGACCAAAATTCGCCTTAGGGGCGACCGGCTGATGGCTAATTGCGAGGCACGGCGTCTGGTCGATGTTTACGGCGACAGCTCGACACCCTCGGCGATATTCTTGGCACAACGGGCGCTCCGGGGTCTTTCACTCTTGGCAACGTCTCGTGTGGTCCCATATTCTTCAGGGATGGTGGCCAAACGGTGCAGTGTTTGCGCAGTCGGTGTGGGACAGTCGGTGTCGGACGGTCCGGGAATCGGCGACGGAATTCACGCTGCGCAAACACTACAGACGCATTGTTACGCAAAAAAATGGACACGCGTTCTTAGGAAGTGTTTCGCTCCATGGCTTGTTCACATGTTCACTTGTTCACTAAATACAATCCGAGTAGAATGCAAAGTTTGTTCAGAACTTGTTGTCTCTAATAACGATAGGTCGATTTCTATTTCTTTAGACTATACTTCTCGAAAAATTCGTATTTTCCACCAAAAGTCGATTTTGGTTTAATTTTTTTTTTAATTGATGCATATTAACACTGCAATAATTTTTTAAAAATTTTAGAAGACACATTTACCACATTATTTGTTTCTTGTTTTATTAGTAAAATTCTAAAGGTGTGAACATTGCCAATCACAATAGTAATAGAAAAGGTTACAAATTTTTATTCATAGACAATTTATGGTTTAAATGTTATTTGGACGAGTTTTTTTTTAATAAGCACTATTTTCGAACTATTCTAGGGTCGATCCTGAGGTTGAAATATTCTGTTATTGACAGTTATTTCTATGGCAAATTTAGTCTAGACTAAAACTCAAATTGCGCTCATATACCTAATTACATCTGAGCTAGACCAATGATTCTATAAGGCTAGATCATCAATACCAGTATATGCGATAGCTGGTTCCAAAACTGTATGAGAATAACGATTTAAAATATTTCTCATCCTATCTAAGTTTTAGCAGTCTACTCTAAAAATACTTTTTCAAGAAATATGTAATACAATATATGAAATACGAGATCGTAATTTTTCTTGCACCAGTCCAGCACACTCGTCTGTAAATTAATTTTCGCTTCAAATATAACATAACAGCGTCAAAATATTTGTTATACCAAATCGTTAGTTTCGGATAAATTCTTACATTTGTATAAAAAGAGGAGTATTTGGATACGAATTTTTTTTTGTAGGTAGGTATTTATTTACCAAAAAAATAAATTATTTTCACTTTGGCAATAAAAATCATAAAATCGCCATTCACTTGTATAAGGCTTTTGTCAACTTGTCTGTGCTCCTACCTCAAACAATGTCCATATCCCCTTTATAAAATAAATCATTCACAATTACGGAAGTTATTCGATAGGAAGCAATATATCCTGCAGCCCGTTGTTCAAATAACTAATTTAGTGCCTGTGGTCGGGTATATAAAACGTCATGGCACTCCCCCCGATCGATCTACCACGCAATAAATCGTATCACCCACCGCTGACTCACTGTTTTGTCGGATTTGACACACTTTTTCATATCCATGAGTCAGCACAACACCACAACAAACAATCTGCACAGATTTCTCAAGTGCGAACTAAGAAATCTGTGTATCTATTCAAAAGCGCGTCCAGGAACACTTTCTCCAAAAGTCAAGAAAGAAACCACCATCTACTTTTGGCAATGCCAAAATTTTCATTCTGGTTTCTCATATTCACAACAGCTGATTGTTCAACGGTAAACCCATCGTCGTCACCCTCCTTCACTTTAACCAAGATGCCTTACAAAATCGGACTAAGAAAAAAAAAAAAAAAAAAGTGTCACACAACTGACCCAAATAAAGAAATGTACTCGCCGCCAGCCTATATAAGTCACAATAAACTCGTCTTCCACCGCGACAGAGAGTGAGTGTCCAAAGTGCTTACTTGCATACACTTGGCTCTGACTCAGATCCGCTGTAATTGAAATTCATAAATTAACCCAAACCGCAATTGTACGAGTATCTGGCTGATGACAGTCAGTGTCTGTTCCACCTGAAGTGTACCCTACGGAGATGGTTTTTGTGTTTTGTAAATTCCAACCACGTTTCGCATTTGAATAGTGTGAGAGTGAGGGAATTGAAAATCCGGCGAAAACTCTCAGCCATATGGGTGATTGTCTGGTAGATACAAGTACAAGACGTAGATACAACTACAAGCCGTACAGAAGGAACTAAATACAACTAAAAGAGTGCAAATGTTTGGGTTTTTTTTTTCATTTAGTGATTGGTTTCAAAAATTTCTATGCAAACAGTGTATCTGGGGAATTCATTGTGTGCATTGAATTTTTAAGTCCATCTAGGAATATGGAGTTGCGGGTTGGCCGACCAAGAATATCTACATACGACCACTGACAGAAGACAACGTCTTCAATGGTCGCATTGAGGATATTATCTAGAGGACGTGATCCTCGGTTTTTTTTTTGATTTCTGTTGTTGTTGTTTATTTCATGACATTTACTGGGAAAAGAATGGTAAGACACAAATCTAGGTTCTCTAGATGTGTGTGTTTTATGGGTCGCGCGGCGCACTTACAGTAGTAGGTACTCTCTTGGTGACACAAAAAGATAATTTATCTCGGCCATTTGTATTGCTGTCAGATGTGTGTTCATTTGCACTTGTATTGTCTTTGCAAAGAAATGAAGGAGCTTAACGCAGTACCGGTGGGTAGTTTGTCTTTCAGAGAATAGTATTAGTTTGATGATTAATTGCAAGCTGAAGCCTTAGTTCTATTAGAAGTTAATAAGTAGAAAGGGGAATTCAAAGTAGTTCAAGCTTTAGGCGGAGTGGTGCTGGATTTCGAATATCTTCTTCTAAATATAGACGGTTTTTGGAGATATAAATTGAAGAATGGTCGTTAAGAAATCAATTTCGTTTTGTGATGGTTTAAAAGGATTTTTGATAGCAAACATAGAGCACGGTTCGGTCATGTAGAGCAGACATTTAGAAAATCCCGATACCCTTTCATAACTACGTTATCCAAAGACGTATCGTATGATGCTATTAAACGCCACCTTTTGTTTGCCGAATCACAATCTGAATAAATCTCGCAACCATATATCAGGGTTGGTATGATCGAGGTTTTCGTCAATAAGATCCGCACTTTTATGGGAATGAAGTATTGTGTCGACCACATTGTGCGTAGGATGCCATAGGTTTTCCCAACAACAATATTGATATGACTGCTCCAGCTAAGGGTACGATTAAACACCATTTCAAGATTTTTGGCTGTTCCCACATATGCGATTGGTGTATTATTTAGCATCACAAACGGAAAGTATGACAGGTCGACAATTTTTTCGATTTCACAATAGATTTTTACTTTTATGGAGTCCATTTTGTTTGATAGTGGTAGTCCCTATCTTCGAGATCTTAGTTTATACAGCTCACACCGTGTTCAATTAAACCGAGAGGGCAACTCAAAAGCATTTGCACATCATCAGCGTACATTTGAATTGAGCAGTGCTTAGCAACAGACGGAAGATCATTCACATAGAGAGAGAGCAAAAGAGGACCTAGAATTGAGCCTTGTGGAACGCCAATTGATTGATGTTCGAAGCAGTTCTGATAAATCGTTGTTTACTTGCACGGACTGCATTCGATCTTTAAGATAGCAAAATAAAAGTTTTACGGCCCTCGGCGAAAGATTAAGATTTCGACATAAAACATTTTATTCGACCATATAGAAAGCTTTTGAGAAATCTAGCACAATCAGGAAATTAATTTGATTTTTGTCAAACGCTTGTCTCATATCTTCTGTGACTTTTAGTAAGGCTGTCATACAACTATTCCTTTTCAAAAGCCAGATTGCATCGATGTTAATAAGTTAGAAGAACTGAAATGACTGGTCATGTGGTTTTGTAAAATTCTTTCGAAAGCTTTAGACAAGAAAGGTAAATTTGCTAAAGCTATTGATCACCTTTGGACTTTTTAAGGACGGGTACTATCTGTGCTAGTTTCCATTGCCTTGGACATATACTTGTGTTGTTAAAATGCTATTAAAGTTATTATTTTCAAAACCATTGGTAGAGGTATCATAAGAAATTTCGGATGCATATCATCAAGCCCCTCTGCATTTGATTTTATCGAAAGTAGAGTTGCAACCACTTCGGTGCTATCAACTGCTCAGGCCTCAGTATTGTTTGCAACGGGATTGACCGAGAGTTACGAGTTTCCTATTAAAAGCTCATTGCTATCCATTCCGTCAATATGACTTTTATTGGATTTGGCAACTCCAACTTGACGAAAGATGTTGGTAAATATTTCGATTTCGAATCTCCTTTGGCAAATGTATATTTATATCTTTTATCTGCGCCTTCTTATTTACATGATCTTCAAAACTACATTACGCAACAGATGTCCATCACCAGATAATAGATACCTTATCTATCCCGTGAATATGCAAATAGATACAAAAAATAAATACAAAACCACCCAAACATAAACACTGATGCCCGCATTTTTTTTTAGGTCGATGTTTGTTTTTCTGTCGTTTATTTTTTAGGTTACGTAAGTCGCACACATTGTATGCAGTATGCTGGCGGTTGGTGCTAGCGCAAAATGCAGTTCAAAAAGGAAGCAAAGGAAAAAGTAAAACCAAGACAATGGACATGTAAGCTAATTTTCTGCTGCTTAAAGCGAAAAATAAACTACAAACAAACCAAAGTGTGCATAGCAAGATAGCGAGAGAGCGGGTAGTAAGGGAGGTTTGAAAAAGAAACTCAATTTTCTTTTAGGACAATTTTCCGTGCGGCATAATCGTAACCGGTCGTAGTATGGCTTTACAGCACGACACACAATAAATGGAAAAGAAGAGTTCGTAGCATAGGATGGATGGATATCGTCTTTTTAATTACGCCAAGACCTGCTGGTTAGAGTTCTGAAAGGCATGTGTTATTCACAATTCTTTGGTCTGACATTTTTTTTCGCAAAATTTAAACTGAAATTACGTCAACTGCACTTTGTCGGCAGTTCGCCGATAAAGGTTGCAGCTGAAGATACCTTTGAGATACTTGTTTGTATATCGGTTGGCGAAAGCAGAAATTCGGTCACAAAAAATAAGGGCTTTGCTACAATGTATTGCGAGTTGAGTGTGATTTAGCGTGCGGGTCTAGACTTTTAGTGTCACAGGTTTAAAATATCGTTTACATCTGTCGCTTTCGAGGGATAGGGCATTTTATATAGAGAAAAGTGGCTTGCAGCACGACATGTGAAATATGAAGTTAACAGCAGGACTTATGCTCGAAATAACAAGGCATTTAAAATGAAAGGGAAGTTTCACTGGTAAAAGTCCATTGCCTTATATAATGGTCATGTTTTGCTTTGGTTTAGGGCAAACACTTTTCTGTTTTGCAAAAGGCAATCGGAGTAATTACTAGCTAGGATTATCACACTGCAAAAGAATCCATAGCTGTTGTTATTAAACGAATTAACAGACATATTGAGAAACCTTAAGAGTAAAAAGTTGTAGGTATAACTAGGTTTTTAGTATTGCCAGCTACCATTTTTTTTTTTAAACAAAACTAATTGTGATTTCGTTGGTTGTTAAACCTAGAAGTAAGAGATTCTTTTGTTTGAATCAGGTAAACTTTATGCGGGCGTTGTTGGCGTTTCAACAAATTCAGTTCCCTTGGGTCATAAACCGAGTCTAATGGTGGGAAATCCAAAGTAAATTTTCATTAAAACATAACTGCAATCGCAGAAATAATGGACCAATAAGGCTGATGCAAAGTGGGATGTCTTTGATTTAGATCGTAATCATTTCGTAAACATCTAATATTTAAACGTGAACCTAAACACTTCGATTGAAGGTCCTAACGAGACATATGGACAGAAAACAATAAGGTCTACAATCGAACAAATCTTTGTTTCTTGGGACAAGAACCTACGACATTCAGGCATTTAAACAAATTATTCGCAATAACAAATCAGCATCAACTAACCAAATAGTTATACAAATGTTAACAACATTACAATACCATTTCCATCACAAAACTTTTTTTTCATCCTCTAATAAGGAATCTCCTCGTAGGTATCGTTCGATCAAGATCCACTCGATTGGTTAAACTATTCAATTGTTAAATATTTACCAAGCGTTTTTTTTATCTTTTTGTCAATTTTTCTTGAAATCACGTTCTTCTAAACACAGACAGACAGTCTATTTTATTATGGAAATACTGCAGACAAAAAAAAAAAAAAAAACAACAGACACAAAGACTGAAAGATAAATAAATCTCCTTAATCAATTGAAGCAACGGACAGGACAATCACCAATCTCACTGCAGCAGTAGTACATATAGAACATGACCCATCCCCTCTTTCGTCGGGTACTCGCACTCCTCATTGGAAATTCATTTTAGATTCCAATATCTGATGGATATTGAAGGTTATTGCTGATATAGTGATGTATAATCATTTGGAGAATGTATACGTTCACGAGTATGTGACGACAGAGGAGCGATGAAACGTAATTCTATAAGATCCAGGTGGTTGGGACTAGGGAGAGATTCCTGTTATGTTACTTTTTTTGTTCGTTTTCTATACGGGTAATAGGATGTCTCCAAAGTGGTTTCCCCCTACTTTTGTATTGCTGCTAAGGAAATTGCTTGTGTGCATTTGAATTTCCTTCCGCTTTTAAATTGCAAAACGAAAGGGATAACAACAGGATGTCATCCATTATGTATATAAAAAGGAGACGAATAATTTGTCAGACATTGTAACACGTTCAGTTGAAGGTGTGTTGGTTAGTAATTGAATGTTAACTAAGCTTATAGATGAATGGTGGCAGTGAGGGAGGGTCTGTCAGATCATGGAAGGAAAAGCTATTCATATTTTTTCATATATCTGATTTCTATCAGCAGATATGAATTAAAGTGCACATATTTCTGAATGTTACCAATGAGTGTGTTTCTTTACATATATCAAAGATACTAATTGCAAACAAAATATACATCCATTTACATACCGATTTATCTTAGAAACCACATTTCATACTGACGGGGCTTCCTGCATTTTGTTGACATTTTTTGTTACTAAGTAATCGATTGGTTATAACTTTTAACAATACTCGTACCAGCACACGACATTTATCTTTCCCATTGACACTTAACAAAAAAAAAAAAAACTCCACCCTCTCTATGCGCAGTGACTATGAAAGTTGAACTTTTCATTAAGGTGGAGCCTCACGGTTGTTGACATTTAAAAAGCAGTCGTTAGCATTTGTCGTTCACACTTTGATTTAAACTCAATTGAGGAAATAGCGTAATTTTGGAGCCCGTCATCTAGATATTTTCTTTTTACTAACACTAAGGTTTGTTAACTACTTCCAATCGAAACGGAAGTATCTGAACTAAATAGCTAATAAATCACCGGGTCAGTGTTCAATGAGATCATAATGAGATGTCCATCCGAGCTGATCGTAGTTGGTAATGAACCAATTTATTGTAGTTGATTCATGGTCGTAGGTATTACGTCATATAGGAACTCTTTTGCGAAAGGTTGGTAGAGTATGAGATGACATACGAACAAATTCCATGGTATACAATTTCGAAAGTAATATTAAATATTGAGAGTCTATAAATATGTGTTCTGTGAAATGAGATTTTGTAAAGTACAAGAAATAATCTTATCATTTGGTAGAGCACATATAACGGTTGATTTTTCAAGCGTAGGTTTTTTCAAAATTATATTCAAGAATATTACAAATTTTTTATTGTAATCGATAAATAGGACTTTGCCATTTACGTATTAAAGACAACTTCATGTAAATGTTGTCCGCGGCTCCGTTTCAAATGGTCCATTCGGAAGATCCAATTTTGCGTCACTTTTTCGAGCATTTCGGCCTGTATTCCGCCGAAAATCGAATTCTCATTTACAGTAACGGTGGTGCCAGCCTCATTATTAAAGATAAACGGACATATCACACCACACGGTTGTTTTGAGTGGATATTACTGCAGCTCTTGAACATCTTCAGTTATTTTTTGGTCCATATTCGGAAATTTTGCTTATTCACGTATCCATTGAGCCAGGAATAAGCCTCATCGATAAACAAAATGTTGGCCGAAAACATTGGATCTTCAGCAAGTCTCAAGAGTCCGTTTACTGAAACGATGAAGCAACGGAAGGTCCATGATGAATACTGAATAAAAAAACATATGTACACACAAAGAACCCCTTTTGAAAAAAAGAGCTAAACAAAGCTAACATGTTGTCCTTTCCTTTTTTATGAGGTACGAGCAAAGGATATGAAAGAATGATAAGGAAACTTGGTTTAGCGTTGACTTTCTCAATGGGTGGGTGTCCAAGCTATAAAAGAGAACGAGTAATCCACTTTTTCTTTCTTTTATAATTCACACCATCAATATTTATTGTTGTAGCTAATTTGTCCCAAATACTCGTTAGCTTTTCAGTTGTTCAAAATTCGCGCGGAGAAGACCACATGAATAGAGCATGACTCGACACTTCCAACCAATAAATCACTCATTCCACAGCAATAAAAAAATTCCATTTAATGAGCCGCAAAATGCCTCACATAATCCTCTGTCCTGGACAAATAAAAAAGAAATTGAGGAAGAACAACAATTTTTTATAACAAATACCGTACACGCTCTCCAATTTGTCACTCATATCATAAATATTCCTTCTGCTCCATCTGCATAATAATTCAGTCATTGTTCCATTTTGCACCCCGGTTTCCCGTCTGCGTTTTGTACGTACCGACGTTAGCCGATCAGTTGCGCTTGCTGGGTATATATTGGTATCATCCAGAGTAAAGAAAAAAAAATATTTAAATTTCAACTTCGTGACTTCTTGCACAATACCCTAACCCAACGTGCAATCCAGCAATCGATGAACATCCACGAGTAGCCTACAACAACGACGATGACGATGAATTGTTATATGTATCTGTATAGCCACAACAACTTATCCAACAACTTGAATTATTATAATTTTTTTTTTGCTAACGTGAACTGATTTCCACCTGAGGTGATGCACGATTGTAAACGTAGTATTTATTGCTCGACCCGCTTGCGCCTCTTTGGCCCAGACCCGGGCAAATTTCATAATAATGGGAATTCGTTTATTTTTTTTTTGCTCCTAGCTCCTTTTCCTTGCATTGAATTTCTTTATTTAACCATCGCACTGAAGTATACTGAGATACTGTTGTTTAGCCAAAAAATTTAGTGGGGCACGATTGATTGGATGGGGTTTGTTCTTCATGGACGCGACAGGGTAATGCCAATAATATGCTTGTGCTTGGTTCAGCTTCCCTTCATTCATTTATCATCCTTGGATCGGTGAGTTTTTTTCTCCGCCGCACAGTGATGATTGGAGCGATTTTCTGATATGAAGTGTATTGGATTTTGGTGGAGCGAAAGGATTTCGAAGGTGTGCTTCGGGATGAAATGTGAGCTGTAGTGTGATGTTGTTCATGGGTGAGTGTCTTGAAAGCTCCCTGGGGTTGAAATGGCATTTAAACAACTTTGGATTGAATTGAACGCATCGATAGAGGATTTCCTTTTTTTTTTTTAGTGAATGGTTCCTTCATAGCAAGTTTCGTGACAAAGATAAAATTTGCATTGGTTATCTGAACTATGGTTGTTGTATTTACTAGAAGAGAAGATATATTTTATGTCCAACCGTAAGAAATCGTAATTTCAATAACTCCAGCAAATTAGGATTAATCTTCTCAGGAAAGACCGTTTTTAAACCTTAATATACGAAATGTACTCCAATTTAGTTTGAGAAACCTCCATTAAATAATTTTAGTAATATTTGCTTGCCGCGGTACCATCTTAAGGATGGCAGTCTTTTAAAAAAAAATATCTTCAATCAAATCCAAATATTTATTTGTATATCCTTGACATATCTTCCTAGGATTACGATGACATTCTGAACGATATATCCTTGACATAACTTCCTAGGATTACGATGACATTCTGAACGCTTTTATTTAAATCTTTTATAGCTTCAGGTGTGTGTTTTAAGCAAAACAAACCCTAATCCTAATTTTTTTCAAGTTTAAAAAATAAAATAAATTTATGGCGCAACAGGCTCGTTAGTACCCAGGGCCTAGCTTTTTTCTCACAACCATTCATGTGTACGTGTTTACTTCTTTGCACGATGGCGGGATTCCTGTTTTATGCCGAATCCTAACGGCTAAGTTGAGATAAGTTATTCATGACAATTGATACTACTCGGATAATTTGTCAGATCATCACGAGAGGAGGGCCAGTGAAAAATTATTTAGGTGTTGCTACGGCTGGGAATCAAACACAGACCTTCTGCGCGGCAGTTCAACGCACTAACCATCGCGCCACTGAACCCGTTTCTAGCCACATTAAATTGATATGGTTCTAGTCTCAGATAATAGTGTCTTGGATAACATTCAGGCCTAGCGCGGTATCAGTTGGAGCGGAAAATTTTTCGATTTTGTACGATTCGGACGGTTTTAGCTTCTAGGTAGTCTACCGAAAAGCTGTTCGGAATGTTTCTCCGATATTTTGCAAAGCACCCCGGCGAATTGCGTTGAAGTGCATTGAGGAGAATTTATCGTGCAATTTTGACAGCTAAGTGCAATTCTTTTTCCGATTTCCCCCGACACAAATTCTTCACGGAATTTATTTCCGAATTGTTGTTAAGTGATTTTTCTCCGATGACACATACCTCGACTGGAATTTGAAACTCCGACGAAGTATGCGTTGCGCAAAAATTGTCCGCTCCGACGGATACCTCGCTAGGGCAGATTGTCTAATAGAGCTAATTTAATGCTAATGAGTGCTTATTCAGCAAAGACTTAACAAACATAATAAATGATATCTGTAAAAAAAATGAATATCAGTGGTTAAAAAAATTCCTTCCGCATTGAAGCGAAATCGTTTGACATTTCCAACACTTTATTCCGCATAATAAAATATGTATTTACCCTCCACATCACGTTACATTTCCCCAATAAATGTCAAAATTAATAATCAAAATATACCATCACCCACATACCACTCCATCACTCCATCCTGGCAACCCGCCGGCCGCTGTAACCCACACAAGACCACATTCATTCTCGAATCATTTTATTTATTTATTTTGTTGGGACAACCAACCTTCGAACCATTAATATCCTCGTTGACCTATGATTAAGTGAATTACATAAAACTGTTATTATCATGTTGCGCACATACATGAGTGTGCCATAAAAAAAGGAAAGCAGCAAAAAGTAAAACTGCAGGACGAATACAATACACTCCACATTGGCGCCATACTGTTTGTGTACTTCCCACCATCCATTCCATTCATGGTGGCAATTTAAGAGAAACGACTTGGTTGGTTTCCTTAATTTTCAGCAAAAATCAATTTGGGTCATCTGAGCTGTAATTCCCTTCATAACCAAGCAAGCCTCATGAAATAACACAACGAAAACCATCGAGGCACCCCATGATGGATTTCGAACATCTACCCCCAGACCCGTCACTAAGTAAAAATGCGATGGATGGAATATCAAAATGAATGGAGAACCGAAAACAAATAACAAAACTCCTAAAAGCAGCCTATGTTTGTTATAAATATTTGTTTGCATACTATACTCCTCCTTGTGGCGCAATTCATTCCACCAAGATGGATGCCACAACAACATGTATCTATGGTGATAAAAATTGCTAAGGACTAAAGAACAAAAGATGCGCATATTATCCCTATAGGCCTAGGTATACATCATTCGTTTGTCATGCATGTTATATTCGTCTTTCGAATAATGTTGAGCCAAGCAATTGGACACCGGATGGACATACAAAAATTGTATCTTTTCCTTGATACAGTGTCACAACTCGCCCGTGGAGTGGGTATTAGGTTTGATCTAGAAAAATTTATAAAAAAAAGGGAAAACTTTCTCTCAACAGATGACGATGATGATGATGAAAGGGTGGACGACACATAACAGAAAGATAAGAGCTCCCGGGGGATTTCATAAGAACACAATGGAAAATGGCAAATATTTTATGGTCTCTCTCAGCATGGTTCATCTTTTTGAGAGGTGAATTCGAATTCCATAAGATAAAGAGATTTTATTTCTTTCCTACGTTTTGTCGTGTTTTGAATTCCTAGAAATCTATTCTATAACGACATCAAAAGATTTAGTAATTCGAAATAAATGGCTGATGCGAATGAAGGAAAGGGTACAAAGGAACGATTTGTTTGCAATTCTAATAAAGTAGGAAGTAGGAAATACGGAAATAGCTAATGACGATCATGTTACCCTGGATTTCTGATTATTATATATTATATATACCTTATGCTATATCTAAATACCGATTTTTATAAAAAAAATCTTTTTCAATTGTCCTTTCTTATATTTGTTATGTAAAATCAATTGCGACTTATTTAAAAGTTCACTAGTTCTAGCTTACATTTTCGAAACTTTTCTGGCAAGTGGTGGATGTTTGAGCTGAGGTTGTCACTATAAAACGGTCTTTTCGGATTGTGAAACATGTTTACTTCCGAAAATGCACGTCTTATCCACTTAGAAGAACAGTCACAATTCGACACATGTTTGGGTGTCGGATTGTGACTTTTCTTCTAACCCAAATTTATCCAAAATAAAATCGAATGATTCAAACTCAAACAACAATATCTTCGACAAGAGAACTCATATTCTCATTAAGACACATTTGAAAGGACCAACAAACATCTGAAGCTTGTTCGCATTTTGTCAGTCTTTCCTCAGACTATGCCCTTAATGTTCATATTTATTAAAAGATATGTGTGTTTCACTTACGGATCCTGTAGACGATTTATTTTGCTTTATCAGTTAAATTTTTTTAATTAAGTGGAACAACATTCATAGAAGACGGGAAATTTTTGTTAAAAAAAAGTTTTCACTTCGATGAAATCCTTTCACAATAGTTCATCAATTAGCAAAAAGTTTAAAAATATAAATCCAACAAATTTTAATCTTAGCAAATTTTAAAATAAATCTCCACTTTGGATTTTCTCTGATCCATAAGTCTGCTTTTACACGTTGACTCATGAGAAAAAAGTCGCAGTGTGACAAGCAGAATAAAAGAGGAATGGCAAATTTGAGTCAAGACAAAAAGAGCAATTTTACGAGCGCTAAAGTAAGTTTTTTTTTTTTGACAGCAGCAGCTACAAAGCTCAATTATACATTAAAAATTTTTTTTCAAATAATATGACGCTGATATTCGACGTA
This sequence comes from Rhingia rostrata, assembly GCA_949824845.1. Taxonomy (NCBI): domain Eukaryota; kingdom Metazoa; phylum Arthropoda; class Insecta; order Diptera; family Syrphidae; genus Rhingia; species Rhingia rostrata. The sequence continues at coordinate 97,601,284 of OX463757.1, forward strand.
CCCCGTCGAAAAGTCGCTCAATAATTTCAATTCAATAGTTTTTCTCCGTTTGCAATAGCGAAATAGGGACAGGACTAACAAGTATGGAATCGGACATACGCAGCAACTCCTTCGTTTGATTGGTCTAAGTGACAAAGTGAGTTGAAGTTCTGTCCAAAACCATGTCCAATTTTTTTTTGTTTTTTTTTCTGGTGGAAATCTCAAAAGACACGATGAGCACGTGCCCAAAGTAGTGTGAAACTTTAATCCACTAAAACCACCACCCTTTTTGTGTTTGTATTGCAACTAAGTATGTGACTTATCTAGCAATTTTTTTTATCACGAGTAATGAATGTTTGGCAGGTAACTTTCCTGTGAGAGTTCCTGCTTTTTTCGCAATTTATATCGCGGTTTGTTATTATCGGGCCAAATCTAAGGGCTTAGTTCTTTGGAGGCGCCGCAATTAAGTTGTTTCGTCAAGAATTTGAAGGACCGTTGTGTCCCAATAAACGTTTTTTATGTTTGCGTGCAAAATGTTTCGTTTCATTTTTAACCGCGGGAATACCCAGATCTCTGCGTAGATCTTCATTCCTTATATACCACGACACATTGACGAATGATCTTAACATTTTGTTTTCAAAAGTTTGTAGAATGTTTAGATTGGTTTCACTGGTACAACCCCATAGTTGCATACGATGTGTCCAAACCGGCTTTAGCACTTGCTTGTATACTAGCAACCGAATAACACAGAAGAGTAGTCTATGCTCAAGATACGACACGAGGATTTTGAATAATTTTTCAGGCAGAACTTGTCTTAGCTTGCATTGAAGGCCTCTATGCCAATTTTTGGCTGAGCAAATTTTATCTTCCTCGAAAGCTTTCTCAATTACATCAGTAATTCGATGAACTTGGTAAACAGTCGTATGTTTACTTCTAAACCCGAATTGATGGTCAGGTAAAAGGCGTTTCTGATCAATAATAAGGTGTAAGCGACCGATTAATATCCTCTCAAAAATTTTAGATATTTTTGGAAGAAATGAAATAGGTCTGTAAGATTTTATTTCATTCGGTGATTTTCCTGGTTTGAGAACCATAATGATTTCCGCGACTTTCCATTGTCTTGGTATGTATTCTAATCTAATTGCTGCATTTACAATGTAGAGGAGTTTAGTTAATGCTTTTCGAGGCTTTTTAATTTTTATTTTCTGTATTTCCCGTCTAAGCTCGGCAATACTTGCATATGTTTCCTCAAGATGTGCGGCGATAATATCTGCTTTTTCCTCATCGCTTTTGGCCCAAACGTCTTGAGTTACTCTAATTGATGGCACAGCGTTTTTTGGCCGTTTAATGACTTTAAGTGCTTTTCAAAGTGCATAATTCAATTCTTTTCCAGTGGTTTGGCTTTGCAGATAAGTGTCTACTGCATGGTTTTAAAAGTTTTTAATCGAATTTGATAGCATGTTACTCAAGCGAGTGAGATGTGTTTTATCTTGCGGGACATGAGTTTGGTGACATCTTTTTCAAGCTTTTCTTTTTTGTCTAGCCAAATCTTTTATTTCCCGTGGGTAATGATACCTTGATGTCCAACCTGCGAACCTGATTTTGGACGCAGTTCAATGATTATAGGTTATGATTCTGAATCAATTCGGAATGCACAAAATTCTGGAATACATTTCATAGCAATTTACATTTAACGACAAACTTAGTGGAGTTCAAGTTATTGACCCGGTCGCCTAGGTACTCATCATTAAATCGCGTACGACGATATCCGTCTTTTCACTTCAGCATTTCATTACACATTACCTAGTTCCTGTACATTGATTGCATTCATAGATTATTCAATTGCTGTCAGATATTCAATAAGCTTTAATGTAAATTGACAGACCACGTCAAATTTGACATTTATCTTTTCAAATGATTAATATGCGGCTTATCCTTAACCGGATTTTTTTTTTAAACTGACCACACAATTTGTGTGTTGGAGACTTTCTTTTCAAAGGCGTGTGCGTCTGTAAACAAACATAAAACCCCATCACTCAGCTATTTCTGTTGCTTTGTTGGGAAATCACTAGAGTTGCGAAAAATGACAGGCACAGTCAGACCTTAACCTTCACAAATGAAAACGACCTCTGACGCCGCATAAATAAATTGAGTTGATGGGTCTGAACTGAACAGTAATCAGCGTTCAATAAACGAATTGAAAGAAATATTCAAAGTTGCATAACTCGAGCAAATTTAAATCTATTAACGGAGCAAAAGTAAAATATGTTTTTTATTTTTTATTAATCGATTAAAATACTTTGGTAGCTGATTTGCAGATACTTGCTAAAAAAGATATCCAATGTCATGACCGCAAAAATACTCTGTGGATACCAATTTCCTTCTAATTCATGTTTTAAGGTCAAAAAAAGGTTATCGATATGTTTTTCTCTTATTGCCTTAACTGTTCAGATGAACAATGATCGGTGGGGGCGCGAATTTGTTTCTCTTAACTCCCCCAGATAAATGTTTAACGAATTATCTCCTCGAGCGTGGTTTGTACATTGTACTCGCTGGTAGTGGGAGATATAAGGTGGCAGGTTCGTTAGGTTTGTATTCTTGTTACAACGTGGAAGCTAATTAGAACATGTACCCCTTGTATAAACCAAGGTTGACTGTAAAGTAATTGTGTAAGCGATTGTATCTAATTGACAAGTTGAATGGGGAGCGGGAATCACATGATTTAAAAAAAGCGATTCTCAGTATTTTCTCACAGTTAAGATGAAAAAGTGATAATTTCATGTAGGAGAAGTTAATTTGTTGATAAAGAATTTCGTTTTGCGTTGTTAAGGGTAACATGTTGTTTATATCTATGGGATAGGTAAATATTTTTAAATTGTTAATATCAAGTGTGAGAACTGATCAAATGATCAAAAATATAATGATCATATTGGATGATGTCTTGTACGATCACATTTCACATTTACAATAGATCACAGTCTAGAGGAATAGTACATAATTTGATATAAGATGCTTACTAACATCTCATTCCTATTTAACAACAATTATTTATTAACATGATCTTATGGTTCAAAAAATATTAAAATGTCGGATATCTGACATTTTTTAACTTATTTTTTGACAGCAATTTATATACAATTTACAAAATCTTACAAAATGGTTATTGTACTTTGAAATTTAGCACTAAAGACACACACGATCAGTCCATTTAATCAGACGAAATAAAGAACTCAACAAAATCTTTCATTCGACTAACCTGTTTGATATGATCAGCATGCTATCAGCGTTATCGATAACAAATTACAATTTTAATTTTTTATCGAAATTTCTCAATCGGTTGATCTAATTAATGTCACCTTTTTAGATCTTGGAAAGTTAAGAACCGTCTCTTGTTACTAAATGAGATCAACAAGCAGTAGAATTACTGAGGCAATCTGCTTGTAGCCACACCCCAAGTATTGGGGACATTTCAAGACCATGGCGATCGTCTTACTCGATATGCTATCAAAAGACTGACACGAAATTTCCGAATTGCACCCAAATGGGGAATGATAAAATCAAAATCCAGCTTAAGCATATCAGGACATGAAATTTTCGAATTGCATTCCTGTTGAGAAAGCGGAATGACAAAATCAAAACCCAGGTTAAGCATTTAAGGACTTTCAAGTCAAACAGGTTCATGGGAGATTCGCAGAGAGTATGTTCTCTGTTTGGAATTGTGAAACCATATGAAAGAAAAGGTTAATGAAAGCCTCAAATTCTGTAATCAAAATTCGATTTTCGACCAAATTTTCAACATCTTTAGTATCGTTGTTAGCACCAATGGTCACAAATCTTCTGATTATAATAGAACCCAAAGTTATAAACCATACTGCATTAGAACAAAGCAGGTCAGGCTCTCAATATCATCCCTACGACAGACTTGAGCTCAATTATAAATATTGAGCACTTTAAAAAATATTTATATATATGTGAGATCTAACAAAAAAAAAGTTAATTTTTATACATAAATCAGTTTTCCCATACATCGGCAAGCCAAAAACAAATTTCAAAACAGGACTCAATTGTATCACCTAAGTATACCTTTACTTAAAAAAAAATATTTTCTCTTCCAGGATAAACCCCGGTTAATGTGTTACAATATGTGTCCTTAATCTTCAAAAGAAAATTTTTTTTTTTATTTTTTTGTTTTTAATTTTTAAATTCAATTTAATTTCTGTAAAGTTGTTCATTAAGTGTTAAAAAAATAGTTTCCATTTCTTTATTGTGGATGTGGTGCAAATTTTGTGTTTTTGTATGAAAAGAAATCACGGTTCTCAGAACGGCACTATAGTGGAAGTCCTACTGCTACTTTGTAAAAAGATGTTGCGATCGCCCACACATCTTGTGGGACATGGTCCAACATCTCATAGTGCAACAGCAACAACATCACCAAACGGTGGAGGTAGCTCACATCACCATGTCGGTGGTATGGGTGCATCACCATTGCATCGTTCCCATCATGGCACAAATGGCACAACAACAACAACTAGAACAACGAATGGATTTAAAAATGGTTTTATACTAAACGGTGGTGCTATTAGTAGTAAATCACATAACAACAATAACAATAATACAAATAATAACAATAACAACCATATGTCATCATCAGCAGCGGTGTCAGCTGCGGCGTCTGCCTCAGCAAATTCATCCGCATCCTCAGCGACAACTGGCGGTGGCGGCAGTACACAGACCACAACGCGAACGTCACTCTTTGACTCATGTCATCGGAAGATACGCTTAATTGGTGGCGGACCTGTGGCGTTTCTTGGCGGACTTGTTGCGTAAGTTTATTTATTTTTTTTCTGTTGTTATTCTGTTTCTCAGTTGTTAACCGTTTTTTTTATCATTTTGGAGGATGTAACTTTAAATTGGCGCGCAATTTATCTTAACCGGATTTGACATTGCTGTTGTGCTCTGATGTGAGTAGGCTGTGGCGTAATATTGTTATTTTTCCTGCGCGAGTTATGTCACATGCGGTTTGATTTAAACAAAACACCATCAAAAGAACATACAAATGTTGCTGTATGACTGCCGAAAATGCTGCTAATTTTTGTACAAAATACGCGTCACGTTTGCACTATCTGGTGGGCGATGCTTGACAGTGACAGGCGGCAGCATCTATAAAAATAAATATTAGATCAGGTGATGCGGTGTATGGGAACGTTTGTTCTTTGTTTCTGTCGGTTTGTTGACGTTGGCATTAGAGCGTTTTTGCAGAACGCTGAGTGACAGATAGATAATTGTTGGCCACTTTAATTATAAATTTTCACAAATAAGCAATTAGCGTAAATATGTTCGCCTGTCTATTTAATTTGTTATAATATAGAGAGTTAATGAATTCACCATTATCCTGCGAGGATATAGGCTAGTTAGGTGCATACTTTGTACAAAGTACTTGGCTTACATACACTTATACTTGTATTAAGTAAAAAAATTGACAGAAGAGGGTTATTGAAACCAAGTCAACTTTATAGTCTTTGTTTATAAAAAAAAGTAACGTCTGAATATTTGTAGTGAAACATTTTAATGAAAACATTCCATTTTTTGATAGTTTTATCGTAAACGCCACCTTTTCCCATAATGTCGTACTTTATGGACTAACTTTCTTTAATACAAGGTGAACCGAAAGAGATCACGCAATTGGAAGATGCTCTTATTTTTGCAAATGACCTCCAAGGTCAAATCTGTTTTGACATTTGTGGATTAGACAGATGTAGAATACAACTGAACAAGCCATGGAGCGGTAAAATCCCCAAGAACGCAGAATAATCAAAGTGGACGATTTTTCCACCAAACTCATAATGAGCTATGAGGCTCATTTCCACCTCAGCGGGTACGTGAACAAGCAAAATTATCACTTCTGGGGCACCGAAAATCCACGAGTAATGCACGAGGAGCTATTACACCCGCTCAAAGTTACTGCATGGTGCGCTGTTCACGCTGGAGGAGTCATCGGGCGATTTTTTTTTTTCGAGAACGCCGCTGGTCAAACGACAGTAGTGGACGGTGCGCGCTGTAGGGCCAAGTTAACCGAGTTTTTATTGCCGCAATTGGACAAATTAGGACTGGAGGTCATGTGGTTCCAACAGGACGGAACAACGGCACACACTGCGCGAAACACAACTGACACTCTGAAGGCCAAACAACATCGGATTACTTCTTTTGGCCCACTTTGTACTATAGAGGAACGCATTGTCCTTTAATAACAATCCAATTACCTTTGATATACAATTAGGATGTTTTGTACATATTTTCTGTATTTTTCATCAAACAAAAACTAATTTAGGTTTTGGCTAGAGGTCTTATGTAGGCAGCTATCTGCTGTCGTACAAGTTAATCTCATAACTTAAGACATGATTTTTGCTTAGACAACACCATCAAACATATAACAAAAGTAAAGAACTGATGCATAGAGATTTCTTGTGAACTTAGACAGAAATTATAAATATTGACGAAAAACGTTGGTTTAATAAAACACCTTCTAGCTAAGCCATCCACCAATCTTATCAATACAAAATAAACGTTCAACAAATAAAATTCCAAATGCATCTAAGACAACAACCTTTCTCAACAAAAACAAATAAGAACTTGATAAAAATTGCAGCCGACTTTCAGCTTTGAAACGATGAATTTAAAAATGTTATCTCTTATATCCAACATATCCCCTTTAAGGCGTATCGTTACATTTGCTAAAATATACATATTCTCCAAGGACATGATTTAAAACGTATCCATTACCTTAATAAACAATATTCCACCTTATCAACGCAACAGCGAAAACCTATATTCTTCTGGTGTCATAATATGACTAATTTATTCAATTCCAACGAATCTATTCCCCACGCATGTTAAAGATACCTTTTCCCCACGCAAAGAGACATTTCGCCAAAAGGACAATAAAACGAACCTCACGTGGAGAAAATCTTTGAAAAACAGAAATATTGAATGAAATCCTTCTGCAGATTTTTTTTTTGTTAACATTCCACATAATGGTTGTATATATTCCAAATCCAAAAGAAAAAAAAAATTAGAAGAACACACGAAAAAATTTTGTCTCACATGCCGAATCATCTTCCCACTTAAGGAAATAAAAATAAACAGACGAAAAGAAATCCTCATTTCATTCAACATTTTCTCATAAGCCCAGGTAGCAAAGGTGTGTTCCTTCCTCCGTCAGACTGGCTCTTATCGATCGATAGGGAAGCAGGTGAAACAACAACTTCGTTCTACCTCTGGCATCATATGCGTGTGTGTGTGTGCGTGTTCATCCTGTTACACGTCTTCTGAGAAAACTCTTAACTCAATTACACGAGAATGATTGCATTCCACTTCATCCTCCATCGTATTTACACCAAATGGCGGTCCTAAAAGGTGGCCGATATACTTTTGTAAATCTTACATGTATCTGAAATGGTATGTGGATGTGTGTACCTTTGTATAATTGACCGATAGATACTCGTTGGCGTTAATGTCTGTTTATACCTAATCTTTCCACTTGGTGGTCTTCATATCTCATCCGTTTTAATCACTGTTTTGCAGCTAGAATGGGAAATTTGAAGAAAATTTTCTTTTCCCTTTTTTGTATGGACGCCAACAACATATCGTACATGGCAAGTGGTTGGTGGGTGCAGTAAAAAAAAACAACAACAGTAGTTTGTGAGTATATAAAGTTGGAAAGTTAAATGTTTTTCTCTAATGGAATATGACAAGAGATAATGGATAGAATTGTACAATAAATATGGAATTTTTATTGTTCTCTTGGAAGACGTTAACTAAGTAGCTGGAAAAGTTTTTATCGCGTGAGAAAATGTTCCACTAGTTACATCACATTTATTAATTTCAACATTTGTGTTTAGAAGTAATTTACTTGGCGAAAAAGTTTAAAAAAATGTAGATCTGCATGAGTTCACTTTCAAGCAATTGCAATTTGCACACATGCACATCCACTAACGGGTCGTTGCAACTCGATGAATGCCAATATTGTATTTTTATTGTGTTGAAAAAGTACTCAAGATACTCGATTTGCAGTGTTGGCTAGTAATATTGAAATATAGTCACATGCCCATCCATTATTGCAATTTTGTTTTTATATAACCCTGAAATAGTATAATAGATACTTGATTTGCATGTTGGGCAGTAGCAGTACAAGGCACACGTGAATCCACTGTGGGTGGTTGTATCTTGTTGAATCACACGTTTGGTTTTATTTATTCCTGGTACATATAAGTAGATATTGGATTTGCAGGGAGAAATATATAAACAAAGGAATCTGGCCCATCCACTGTTGGTTGGTTGGTCGCACCTCGTTGAAAGACAATTCTGCATTTTTAGCATAATTTTCGATGCAAAATATGTAAACATTTATAATTTTTTTTTTCGAAAAATTTGTATCAACAATAAATGATGTTACATCAGACGAATCAGTTGGGATGTAATAAAGTAATAAAGTTGCATTATTGCAAAGCAGGTGTAAATCTTTGAAAAACACTTTTGGATGACGTTTTAAAAGAACAGCTCTTTTTGTAAACTTCTATACAATGGTCATGCTAATCGTCGGTAATCATTGGTGATTCTTTCTTGATAAAAGATATACATTACCCATTGAGTAAGTCTCCACTACATCCATAATCTTTCCTATCACTCTATTTCTTCCCCCCTCACTAACGCTCATACTGTGGTTCAACATTTAAAAGCGTATTCCCTGAGTGCGCGCAAATTATAAAAAAAAAACATATGAGAAGGCTACAATCCGCTGTACGAATCGTTTAATACCCTATCAATCCCATCCTTAAAATAAATATCTCCAAAATGTCGGCTTTATAGCGATGAAATATAGAAAATGTCATTGTCACAACATTTTTTTCAGACACAAAATCTTTCATGGTTCGACAAAAAACAACGTTTTTCGCCTGGTTATGCTATGAGGTAGTGTATACAAATGGTTTTTGTATGAAAAAGCGTCCAAAAAGTTGTCGAATAAACACTCAAATTTGAATCAAATATTCAAAATGTTTATTGTAATCGATAAATAGGCGCCTTTTACGTTTTAAAGACAACTTCATGTTAATGTTGTCCGCGGCTCCGTTTCAAATGGTTCATTCGGTAGGTCCAATTTTGCGTCACTTTTTCGAGCACTTCGGCCTGTATTCCACGAATTACGCGTGTTATGTTATCTTATGAGAAATAATCAAGAGACGTTAAGTCGCATGACCTTGGCCAACTCACAGGGCCATTTCGAGAGATAAGCTGCTCACCAAATTCATCCTTCAACATATCCATTGTTTCACGAGCTGTGTAACGTGTGGCATCGTCTTGATGAAACCGCATGTCAACCAAGTTCAACTCAGCCAACTGGGGCAAAAAAAAGTCGCGTACCATGGCTCGATATCGTTCGCCGTTGAAGGTAACGTTTCTTCAATGGGCCTCTTAAACCACACCAAACAGTTGTTTTTTCGGTATGCATCGGTACTTCTTGTATTTTTTGCGGCTGTTCATCACTCCAGATGCGACAGTTTTGCTTATTTGCGTATCCGTTGAGCCAGAAATGAGCCTCATCGCTGATTTGAATTTTTCGATAAAACAAGGGATTTTCACATTTTTCACAGAGCACGAATTTTGATATTAAATTTTAAACATTTGCAATCGCTGCTCGTTTGTAAGTCTTTGCATGATTAAGTGGCAGATGACAGATTGACAGATGACGTGTTACTAACCAGTGCTGCCAACCTGAAGATCTTAACTCTTAAAAAATCACTTGTCATTAACATAACCAATGATTTTGCCATTACTAACCAGTGCTGCCAACCTGAAAAACTTATATCTTAAAAAATCACCTGTTACTAACCAGTGCTGCCAACCTGAAAATCTTAACCTGTCATTACCATAACCAATGATTTTGCATCAAAACGCCATTACTAACCAGTGCTGCCAACCTGAAAAACTTAACTCTTAAAAAATCACCTGTCATTAGCATAACCAATGACTTTGCATCAACATTTTTTTCGAAATGTTTACAATTTTACCAAAAAAAACGTTTTTTTTACTGAAAACGCCCTCAAAAAGTGGGCGTGGAAAAAAAAACTTTGTATAGACGAAATATAGACATAAGGATTTTCTAGATAAGTTTTTCAGTCACTTGGCAGTGGGCGGATTTCAAAAATGTTTCTGCTGGGAGCAACAACAATCACGTGTATCAAATTTCATCATTCTAGCTCAAAATTTGTGGCTCAAAAACTGATGACGTTCCGAGGGACGGACGGACGAAAGGACAGAAAGACAGACATGGCTAAATCGACTCAGCTATCGATTCTGAGTCCATCCATATGTTTTAAGCTATATATAGCTAAATGATTTCTCTTTGTTTCAAATAATATATCAAAACTAATATACCCCTGTGGGATGGGGTATAAATATCCTACACTAGTAATCTGTTAAATTAATTCTCGTATTATTCCTTGGGCCAAATAGTGTTTTTATTCTAATGAGATACAATCATTTTATCTTATGTATGAAACACTAAGGACCTTGATAACCATTCTTGTTAATTTTTGTTTTTTTTCTTACCAGTTAGTATAATTTCTAAAGCTCTTCAAAGTTCAGGAATCTATGAACCCCGCATTATCAAAAGTGTTTTGTGAATACTCACACACCAAATTAATCCGACACCATCCTGCAAAGTTCCAAAGAATTAATTTTTCTTTCCTGAGAGGAAAAAACAATGGAAAAACTGTCAAGTATTATTAAACTAATTTCCTCCTTTTCACCAGACGTACTCCATACCATCATACACAGCCATAGATTCACAATTCTACTTGAAGCATTTTTTTACTGCTTAGCTGTTCATTTTCCCAGCTCTCTTTCTAGTCTTTCTCCCTATGATTTCAAGTGTCTACTTGGGATTTTTTTAAACGCCTCATTTCAAATCTTAATGAAGTAAGAATACCAAGCTGTTTGCTTTAAGGCGAATGGAAAAAATGGTATGGATGGATGGAAGTAACAATTGTACGCACTTTTTCTATCCTTCGCAATAGTAGTAGTCATTAAAGTACGTTTCATTGTAAATGCAAATTTGATGAGGTGGATCAGCATTTTTCAAACTACTAGTCTTTAAAAAAAAACGATAAAACACGAATGAAAGTGCTTCAAACTTACCGAGGTAGTTGACCAACTAAAACACGTTTTCCATTCTAATTTTCGTGTCATTGCACACAAAAAAACCGCGCACACAAATTTAAATGTTTGTCTCTCATTAAAGTTGAAAATAATAACAAAAAACTGACAAAAAAAAAACAATACAAAACTGTGTCAATGCCATCATTGTAACACTATCCAATAGATGAGACTCTTTCGAGTGCTATTTGGTGCTATGTGATGGACGTTGCAAACACTGAAAACCTGTAACGAGAGAAGAGCTTTATACAAATATTAAGTGATAGTTATAGCGAATCAGAGGAGGTAGCAAGGCAAAAAAAAAATAAATACAAGTAGATACTTCTTGAGATACTTTTTGCATTTGAAAATAATAGATGACAATCCAAAAAAAAAAAAATACCAGTACCTACTCTTGATGGTGAATTAATTTCGAATGAATCGAGAGTAATGGTTTTATGTGACATGATAATGTTTTTTTCCTGTCCCAGTTCCTTGTCGGAGATAAATATTCATTTATTCCGAAGAAACTCCTTGTTTTTTAGATATTTTATTTATTTGCTCCGGTAAACAACAGGAAGTGTATATAATGCTAGACTTGTATATTATAGACAAGGGACCTATTGATTTACGATAGAGATGTATTTTGAGAAGCGAATCTTCTTTCAGTTTGTTTTTTTTTTCGCAGTAGAAGGATATCAGCATTTCACTCTACAAATTATGAATCTATCTGCGCAAATCTTTTATTTTCACATATAATTGCAATTGCATCAGATTTCAAAAGCATTTGACAAAGGACTTATTTTTATGATTTATCTACAACTACAATGTCAATATCTTGAAACTTCTGAAATGCTACAGCAATCAATTTCAGTTCGATTTAAAAAAAAAAAAAATTTTTTTACGCAAAATTGGACCTTCCGAATGGACCATTTGAAACGGAGCCGCGGGCAACATTTACATGAAGTTGTCTTAAAAACGTAAATGGCAAAGGCCTATTTATCGATCAGAACAAAAATTTTGAATATTTGATACAAACTTCAGTGTTTTTTTTGTCGATTTTTAAAAATACTACGCTTAAAAATCGACCGTTATAAGTATATTTTATAAAAAAAAAAATTTAAGGTAACGTATAGCAACGTGAAATGTTGTCATACAGTAAGTGCAGCAACTATAGATCAAGAAAGGAAGAGATAGAAAACTTTCGTACGTCTTCCCCTTTGTCACCCGATTTCTTACGTGTCGTTTTGAGACATAAATTAGCCGGAATGTGTGTGTATCTGGTTGGACCGTGGTGATCTATTTATCTCTCAAAGTCCTGAAAAATTCCAGGATTAGCTTGTAGACAAAACGTAAAGCAATACGATGCAACGTCGAAAAGTCATCATAAACGTTGTAAACGTTATAAAATTACGACGTGATAAATGACCTGTCAAAATTTGTTTGGGAAATCTTTTCCAACAATATCCGAATTTTCTCACAGGAATGTGTAAACTGAGATGGTAAACGTAGTAAACTTTTGAAATGCCTTTTTTGACATTTAATCATTCACTTTCACACATCAAACGTATGCGATATACTGGAAAAAAAATGGAGAACGGAAAGAGAACAATAGGAACAAAATTCTGTCAATAAATAAATTACTAAATCGAGATTCAACTCAGTGGGTTACCGCATTATTTATTGGCACAGTTTTAGGGTCGTTCATGAAACTTCGTCGTTAAATTACGATCTTTCGCACGCAGTTACAATTATTACAAGAAATATATAGGTAACGAAACGTAAAGTAAAGACGAACTATGCAACAATCATATGTATTTACAAACATATTCATGCTTATAATAATTGCAAAGAAAAACATATGAGAAGGTTACAATCCGCTTATGAATCCTGATAATAAATGTCCCAAAAAAGTGGGCGTTGCTGATACTGAAAAAATTTAGTTCAGATGGTTTATCTAAATCTTTTGTGTTTCAACAAAAAACGACTTTTTTTATGAATAGGCGATGGTATATGCTTTACAAATCGTTTTTCTAGAATATCGCCCCAAAAAGTGGGGGTGGGTTAAAATGGTCTATATACGTAATGTTCATGTATATTATCATTCTCGAAATATTTCCATCGAGAGTTTTTTTTCAAGTTTTCCTAAAATTTTACCGAAAGAATTTTTTTTTTGAGAAATCACCCCCAAAAAGTTAGCGTGTCAAATGCATATATGGACGAAATATAAATATTCTGTCCTATCGTTGTATCCATTCAAAGAATTTCCGAAATGAAAGTAAATTCCGATCAGATCTCCGATTACCTGAAAATTAAGCGTTGCAGCGGTCCAGCACTTGTTCTGCAGCACTTGTTCTGCTGGGAACAACAAAGATTACGTGTACCAAATTTCATCATTCTAGCTCAACATTAAAGGCCCAAAAACTTGTGACGTACAGACTGGTCGATTCAGCTAGCGATTCCGAGTCGATTCATATACTTTAACCGCATATAAAGGGCGGTTAAATTTTAAGGGCCGATGTTGATTTTGAATAAATCACAAGTTATTTAGGAAATTATTGTCATTTCTTTTTATTATGATAATAATGGTATGGTTCAATTATGTATGGAACAAAATATCGATCAAATGGCCGTCGCGACCTCGGCGGCACACCTCCATCCGATGGTCTAAATTTTCGATGACGCTGAGGCATAATTGAGGTTCTATGCCGTTAATGTGCCGAATTATCTCATCCTTTAGCTCTCGAATTGTTACTGGCTTATCGACGTACGCCTTTTCTTTCAAATAACCCCAAAAGAAAGAAGTTTTTTGTTTCGTTAGCTGTGTGGCAAGTGGCGCTGTCCTGTTGAAACCACATATCGTACACATCCATATGTTCCAATTCAGGCCATAAAAAGTTCGTTTTCATCTCACGATAGCGAACACCATTCACAGTAACTGGCTGACCGGCCTCATTTTGGAAAAAAATACGGCCTGATGATGCCGCCAGCCCATACACCGCACCAAATAGTCACTCTTTGTGGTACGAGCTGTTCGAGCATTCACTGGTGTTTTCAAGTCTACTACAGACATTTGGACGATTAAATTGACCGAAAAAATCACGAAGTGCACGAAATGCATTTTGATTTGAACCCATTTTCATAATAAGCCCGCATATTTTTTTCACGTCTATCTCTGTGTGTAATTTAAACATCCAATTTGTACTGCATGCTCCAACCAGGTTAAGCCAACTACGCAAATCCAGAGTCATTTCAATAAACCTAATTCATATAATCTACTCAGTCTTTACAACGAACTATTAAAATCACAGTTTTTCTATTCAGATTAATTTTCGTCTGCACAATGGTGAGTTCGCTTTCCTTAATTAAACAAACGTAACACTGACGTCACATCACTGGAATATATTTTTCTTATACGACATCAATTTATTGCTACCCTGTAAAGGCAAAAAAATACTCGTTACTATCACGTAGTTTTATGACACCAACCCACAACTCAGCACCGCAGTCCCACGCTGTTCTTGATGGTAAAGACAATTTGCACCGCATTACCCTATTTTGCAATACCAACGTAGACATCTAGGTGTACCCTGATACTGATAGTATACGACTAAATGGCTTTTATCCTACTACCCCCCACCCTAGTCGGAGTTCTCGTGATGTCTTTTTTAATTTTCTTAATTTATTTCCTCCCCAGCTTATGTGCTTCGTGTAGTATTTAATTTTCATTTGCCATGCTGTTCCACAAATGCTGTGACCTCTAAAAAAAATAATAAAAAATAAATGGAAACTGTAAAAACACATATACATCAAGTTTATATCTATCACTTAAAGTTTTTACAGAATCTTTGCACAACTTTTTAACTACGACACAACACTACCTTGGAGAGGATGTTTATTTTATCTGTATGTAGAATTCCAGCAAAGTTAGATATATTTTCAGTGTACAGATACACAAAAATTTCCGAAGTTGAGTGACTTAATTAAAGTTTTACAGTACAAATGAACGTTTTTCACTGGGGACTGAAGTTAAACAATTAGAAATGCCAAGATAATCGGTGATAAAGATAAAGTTGAAGAAAGGTTTGGCCTTCGTGTTTGTCAGAAAGATGAACTAAAAGTTCTGTTCGTTTGTCTATTCCTCAACTTAATTGACCATTCTTGTGACCGCGAAGATATCAAAAAGACTTGAAATGAAAATTAATTAAACTTGTCCACACCGAAAATCATAACTTTTCAAGTGCACACGTCTATCTTTTCATGGCCAACGTGTTTTTGTATTTTTTTATACTGCCTACTCATTCTTTTTAGTAATATACATGTTGTAGATATCTATATATCACACTCGCCATGATATACTTGTATCTCTAGACCCACGACAACCAAAAAGTAAATCTTGTTATTATGAAAGCATCATGTAAATCCGACAGCTTGTGGGCTGATGAATGGATGCTGGGGATGAAAGATACACACTAAATAAAAGCAAACTTGGAAGTTACCAAACGTGTTTTTTTTTTCGATTTAGGGTTTTCCTTTTCAACTGACCTTACCTTTGCGTGTACCTTAGACACGTTTTGCGCTAAAGTGAAAACCCACACTCGAAAATCACTCACACATCAGCTTAATGAAATCGAAAGTTCGAGTAGTGAATGGCTGGGTAGAGGCTTTAGTTTTCACTTTTTATTTCGTTGTGCCAAAGAATCTTCTTCTTCGGATTATAATCTATTTTTTATGAGCTCATGGTGTGTAATTCTCTTTTAGCACCTTTTAAAGATTTATGGCCACTGTTTCTGATCTAAGGGGAGTAGCAAAAAAGTGAAACATTTAACGACCATTCACAGTCAACTCTGAACCCGATAGATAAAGATACAAAAATCAAAACATGGTGTGGTGCTAATTTTTTTTTTTTCAAAACAATATCTTGCAACAAAGAAAGTTTTATTTTTGGAGTTTCTTTTTTTGGAAAAATGCTAATTTTTGTTTACCATGTTTGTTGACATGCGTAATTTTGCAACAAGAGCCGATTTTGTCGATGGACGAGGAAAGAAATCAAAATTTTGCGCAGAATTGCAGAGTTTTTGTGTAGAAAGTTAAAAGACAGAGTCAGGCGTAAGTCTGTATGGTGGTAAACAAAATTTGTTTTAGGTGATGTCATCTGACCAGGCCTTAATGGCTTTGAGTCCCATTTAGTAAGAAATTGTTTATAGACTTGATTTTCAAACTTGTTAGGATTTAGGAACTAACTTGGGCCAAAGCGTTACCAAAGATTATAAAGCCATACAGATGATGCATTGATAACAAAAAAAACAGTACGACTTGCCATAGAAATTTGTTTTGTATGCAGTGCGTCATCTGTATGACTTTATAATCTTTGGCGTTACCAACGAGTATAGAACTACATAGATTTCGCATCTCATACAACAAAAAATTTCTATGTGGGGTAATGATATTGATACCGCAGTGTTGACATTGCTGCTACCCCAGCAGCAAACAACAGCATAGCCGACGTTTACGATCGACGAAATTTCCCCTTCGCACTTACCGCCCGCGTCTGAAATGGTTACAACATTTTTAGCTGTGATGCGTAGTTCTATGCTCTTTGGCGTTACTTTCCCTGTACTGTTTTTTACCGATTTTGAACCTCTGTAACCGCTTTCAATTATTACCAAGCAATATGGTATTACTTTTTGAAGGTTTTCTGGGTTTCCCAGCGTATACCTACTTACCACTTTTATGTTTGTGGAGTTCTGCTTGTTCTGTATGTTGACGTTAGTGGCGGTTGAAGAAACAGTCACTGGAACATCTCTGGCGAGTCCAAAATAAAGTTTCATTTTCTGATTTGCTGAGTCCTTTGATTGTACATTAACATGAGTTTAGCTGTGATAAAATAATATTCACGCTTGCAGCTGGGTGTGTGTCTTTTTCCTATGTCACTTGTTCAATTTGATTAGCGGTTTGACCATCTAGTAAACCGGGTTGAATTGTGGATTCGAAGCCCAGAGGATCTAGTGCTATTGATCACCGTATCATCAGCTTCAAATACCTCATAACGATGTCTATTTGTCCATCTTGATGGTGAAGAATTATGTATCGTGGGTCGCTCTCGCAGTGAAAGGCTTTCGGTCTTACATGCAGATACTTGTGCCTATTATACCTGATCTTTTGGCCTACCATAGGAAGAGACAATGTTTGTTGGAATAGCGTGTTTTTTATTGGCATATTATTTAGCGTTTCTCGTTTGTCTATCATCTTGCTTATAAATGGAAGATTACTGCCTTATGACGAATTTCATTAATTTCATGGAATTTACACACAATCCAACATGATTATAAGACCCTAATACCTTCAGCCTGAATGATAACTTATTTATCAGCGATTTATCTTCAAACCAAAGTTCAAAGCAACTCTCAATTCCTTTATTTTTCTATTTCAAGACCTATACCTTTATAATTAATTACCATCTCACCCCCGAACTGTAGTTGATTAAAATCAAACTCCACTCGACAACAATTCCTCCGAGGCCATTTATTTCAAGTGAAAATGGTGGTTTCGAACTAAATACCAAAAAGGAACGAAGCCAACTTCTCTCACCACATCTGACTTAACTCAAGAAACCAACAGGGAACAAAAAAAAAAAAAAAAACATTCTACCCCTCTCTTTAAAAACTCCCAGCAACCATCTGGGGGTAGTAAATCACAAGAGCGCGTACGCATTCTTGATTTTTGTGTCCTTTCTACTTGGCAAAACTTTACTTTTTCCTTGTAATTATAACTCGAGGACAATAGCAACAGTAGGAATTCGAAAAATCAAAGAAAACGGAGGCAAAAACTTTCCTCGACTAAAAGTTGCCAATTCGAGAACAAGAAAAAGAAAAGAAAGTCTTTCCTTCTTTCTTCTCCACTCAAAGGATGTAAGAAAAACTTAAGAAAATGATTTTGAAAGAAACAATGCAAAGTCATGTGCCTGACATTGGTAATAATTTAATTTAATTTAATACTACATTGTATGGATTTTTACTCCGCCTATAATCGTTAATTAAATATCCTTACCAAGAAGGATATAATTGCTGACATCATTAAAGGAGCGTGAGCTATTTTCATTTTATCGTCGTGGAGTTTTCTTTATTTTTTGTTGAAAATGTAAATTAAATAAAGACAAGCAAAAGGATCAACAAACAGTACTAAAACTTAAGAGAAAATTAATGTAAAGGCGTTGCTTTATTTTTTACTCCTTTAAGTTCGTTTTTAAGAAAGAAAATCCTTACTTAGCGCTATGCAGACATATTCCATTGGAAAACAAACGATATGAGTTGGTGAATGTGAATTTAGTCGAAGGAAAAAAAGGAATTGCAATCTAAGCAGATGCCTGGTTAGAAAATCCTTTTTACTCGTTTTCTCATTTAAAGAGGCAAAAATAAAGGTTAAGTCTCCCTTTGACGCTTCACGCTAGCACAATGAATCTTTTGCTTTGAATAACATTTAACGCACGTGTAAATAAGCGCAAAAAGGGCTTACGCTTGGCTACGTTGTTGGGAATAACTCATAGCGAAATCAAAACGAATAGATTCGCAGAGTTTGCAATTAATTTGCTCGGTATATTTTTACGCAATCTTGGGATTTAGTAAGTTTTTTTTTTTAATATTTGCCTGTTGCTGCTTGTGCTGGATATTTTTGATATTTCCCTTTTCAGGCGAGAGAAATGCCTTGAGCACGCAACCTAATTAAAACGGGGTTTCCATGAATTCAGCAATTTTAAAGTGAAACACCCATTCTTAGTTTTTAAATAAGCACTTTTCTTTGAAAAACAAATTGACTTGCTCAACTTTAGGGTAAATATTTTGTCAACAAATTGAACTCAAATATTCATAAAAACTTTCCCTTTGACCTTCTGGCAAACCTACGCAAATCCAATACAACTCGGTAGAATCTCAATTAACCTTTCGGGTCTAACTGAGTGGCCATTTTAACCTATTTAAATAAAAACGAGGGAGAGGTACGCTACATATTACAACTATCGCATGATCATGTCCTGCACTGACAAGTGGTGTGTGGATAAAATCGTTTTGGAAGCTTTTCATATCAATTTTTTTCTTTTAATACCTAACACCCTTAACGATGTCCGTTTAGCAAAAAACTAATAAATGTAGCTTGTTGCATTCTTAAGGTGACTTTCATTTGTTCCTCTCAAAACGGAACAGATTCACATTTCTTTTGGCATAACTTAATAAATTATTCAAATATGGGAAGTAATGTTGATATATACAGGGTGTCTGCCGGGAAGGTATACTACTTTGTTTTGCCAACATTTTGGTAAACATTAGTAGACACGTGACAAATTTGTTATAAAAAAATATTCGATAAACCAACGTGTTTTAATCGTTTAAACATTTTATCGATATCCATCATCAATTACTGTGACGATGAAAAAGTTACATGAACATTTTGGGAAAAACAACGTGCCAACAAAACGCACTATTTATCGTGTAGTGAATGATTTTGAAGAATGAGGGTCTGTAGGTGATATGCCCAAGCATGGACCACAACGCACTGCAAGATCAACTGAAAACATTACTGCTTCTCAAGGAAGTGTACAAAACAATCCATCACCTTAATTCGACGCGGTGCTCGGAAACTTGGTCTTCAAGAACAACTTTGGCCACAATTTTGCAGAACGATTTGCATTACATATGCCAATAAGATGTTAGAGCAAGCCCATGAAAAAATCATAATGAGTGATGTGGCACATTTTCATTTGAATGGATATGTGAATAAGCAGAATAGTCGGTTCTGGGCAATAGAAAACCCTCATATTATTCATCAGTCACCTTTGCATCCATTAAAAGTAACAGTCTGGTGTGCAATTTGGTCAGGAGGAATCATTGGACCTTACTTCTCTGAAAATGAAAACGGCGTAACGGTAACTGTGAATGGGGAGCAATATCGTGACATGATTGAAAACTTTTTAACGTCACAACTGTATGCTTTGGGCTTGATTAACATGTGGTATAAACAAGACGGTGCCACATCGCATACAGCCAGGATTACAACGGAATTACTGCGAGACCTCTTTCCACAACAAGTTATTTGAAGAAATGTTGATGTTGATTGGCCTACCCGGTCGCCTGATTTGACTGCTCCGAAATTCTTTTAGTGTTGATATCTAAAAAGCAAGGTTTATGCAAACAAACCAGAAACGCTTGACCAACTCAAACAAAATATTCGCGATGAAATTAATGAAATACCGCGTGAAATGTGTGAAAATGTAATGAAAAATGTGCTCAAAAGGGCTCGCATTTGTGGGACTAACAGAGGCGGACATTTACCTGATATGGTATTCCGTACATAATTGCCGACATTAAATAAATCATTTATCAATACAAGATCCATTCTCTTTTATTCAATCAAAAATTATAAACAAACAAAGTAGTATACCTTCCCGGCGGACACCCTGTATATACAACTCTGAATCACCAAGCTGAAGAGGAGCAAACGTAATAAATACAACATTTTAACAAAACTACATACAATGAGAAATACGCGTCATTTTGTTATTCTGGGTTATCCAAAATCGTACATCTTTCCGTATATGTTCAATTAAACTGACTAAAATGGGCTTACAGTTCCAAAATAAAATTGTTGTACATATCCATTTTACACCAAATAATACTGCACCCAAAAATATGTTGATAAAGGCGTTTGAAAAAAATATTTATCCGGTTAAATTTTGAAAATTGGTTCGGACGTCTACCGTGACTTGTGAATCGAATTCCCAGCTATTGATTTGATAGATTTTGATGGGAATGTCTACACTGGTTGAGTGTCTCAAAGATACGAAAATCTTTTTCTAGTAACTTCCGTTAAGTTCGCACCACATTTAGTTTTATATAAAATAAGGAAACATTTAGCCTTTTACCTATCTCTCTAAACCAACTTCAACTCGCTCTGTTTTCCATCAAATTCAACAACGAAATAGAATTTGCCATCCTCGTACGCTTATTGCGTCGTAATGTTCGAATTGCATGCGATAAAAAAAAATCGTTAACTCAACGGAAACACTCCTATCCGTCTTATCACATTTTGTCACACCCACCCTGATATAGATTGAAAAAAAAACAAGCGCATAACAATCGTCAATCTGAAATTTACAACTTTAACGCCATTTCCGGAAGCCATAAACATTGTCACTCGAAAATTGCAACTTTTCTCAGCACCATTTGTGTTCTACTTCCTCCTTGGTGAGAAATGTCATCGCACCACAACAGCTGATGTGGTGACAACGAGTTGGATTTCTTTTCCAAAAAAAAAAAAAAAAACAATACCACACATACGCCATTAACACCACCAGCAACATAGTAGACAATAATTACGAGAAACTTTTACCAAAGAACGGAAGTCGAAACAAGGACAAACTTCCGTGTGTCTTGCATCATATTTTGCGGTTCAATTTGTCCTTCGGAGGTATTAAATTTCTTCGTCGCAAAACAACCACACACGGAGCGCAAGTGTCACATGACTCTTCAATTGTTTGATGGTGCATCATGGCTGCCGCCTACCCCTATAAATGTGTCATCAACAGCACATCGATATAAATTGTCCTTTTGCGATGATGAAATTTATTGTCGTACTATGCTTGGTGTAGGGGGTAGGTAAGTGAATAGATCTAGATGGTGGATGAAAAACTAGGTGGTGGCTGACAATATGAAGGGCAGCAGCATGGCGATGCATCATACTGTGACCGACATTTTAATGTAACATCTGGCAGTTTTCCAACGAGGTCAGGTAACTGGAGAAGAAATGATTCACCTCACCTGTACATCATTTATTTGGATCCCCCTCCCCCGTTCGCTTCATTTAAAACCGATTTTGTTCATTATCCACCCCGGTGAGAGTAGTTGGTAAAGTGGGGAGGGTTGGAAGTTAATGGTGGCACGTTTTTGGAATACTAAATCAGCCCTAGTGGTGGATTAGTCATTTGTCATTTTATTGGACACCCGTAAGTCTCTTTAATTTCACAGAGTGTCACATTTATATATAAATGGTCAGCTGTATGTCTATACAGCGAGAGAGTATAATGGGGTGGTGTTGTTGTGTGTGGATGTTGTGATGCAAGATGTGTACGCTTTGTCAAGCTAACGACCGTTTAATGAAAACGTATCATAAAGCGATTCAATTACGTTAATGGAAATTATACTCTGCTACCGGGGTTTTTTCCGCTCTTTATCAACTTCTCTCTTTCGTTTGATAGTGCATATAAAAATTTCCATTTTTTTTTCAATGTTTTTAGTCGTTTCTTAATGAATTTGAGGAGTAATGAGTGTGCGATTTCTTAACACCCTGTATAGAGGTGGTCAGTTGTTGTTTTCTTCTCACATTTGACTGGGTAAGTAAGTCAGATGTTGGGTATGCTAAAATTGGTTTCATTGAAGCGGAATGAAGATGTTTGCTTGAGCAACCGATGGTTGAACTAAGTTAATAGGTTTTACGTGGGACTGTATGTAGGTAATGCCAATGAACAACGTGTTGTTCACCCAAGTTTTGCTGTTGTAGGACTAGAGATTTGGAAGGGCTTGTTCACAAAGTCGTTTGTAGGTAGACGTCTTATTAGAGCTGGTTGTGGGTCACTCAGTACAGTAATTCAGAAAGTTCAAGACACCAATTTTGTTACGATCAACTTACTTACTTACTTACTTAAATGGCGCTACAGTCCGGAATGAACCTGGGCCTCAACCAACATGCCTCTCCAATTAGCCCGGTCCTTAGCTGACTGCCTAGTTTCTCCCGGTTTCTTCTTGTGCGCGCCCCTTAAGGCGAGGTCTTCCTCAACTGCGTCCGTCGTCTGGCTGGGAATCGAAGACTCTGCGAGCCGGAGTATTGGTGTCCATTCGTTCTACATGTCCTAGCCATTTTAAACGTCCAATGCTGAGTTTTTTTGTCCAGGGGCATGTCGCTGTACAGCTCGTATAGTATTTGGTTGAATCTCCGTCTCCATAGCCCGTCAAGGCAAACGGGACAAAGATTTTTCGAAGAATTTTCCTCTCAAATCGTCCAAGGATTTCTACATCCGCTTTTGAGACGGTTCAAGCTTCAGCGCCGTAAAGCAGAACTAAGATGATCAGGATCTTATATAGGATTCCTTAGTAGTTCGAGTGAGGTCTTTACTACTGAATTTCCTTCATAGCCCGATGAAACAGCGGTTGGCAAGAGTAATTCTTCGTTTAATTGTTGTTGTCAGAGTTAATAGCGGAGCCGAGATAGACAAAGTCCCTTACTACCTCAAAGTTATATCTCTCAATGGTGGCGTTCTGTCCAATTCGTCAATGTTGTGTGTCCTTTCACGTTGACAGCATATAATTCGTCTTGCCCTCATTTTCTGCTAAACCCATTTCTGCCGCTTCCTTCTCTGAACTAGCAATATATAGGTACTAGCAATACGATCAGAAGACAGAAAAAAAATCGACTTGATATTACCTAGCAAAACGGAGAGTTCTGCTGAATATATTGCTCTCACAGACACGAACGTACGAATGAAACGAAGAACAATGACTGAATCTAGCATTTTAAAAAAATCGTTAAGAGTTATTAACTTGTAAATGAATCCTAAAACAACTTTTTTGTTTTGCTTTTGGAAAGAAAACTTTTGTTAAATCATACCAGCAGATAATTAAAATACAAAGTGATAAACCTCTCTGCACACCCATTTCCCAGAAACACCTTAAAGGCATCACTCTAACATTTACCTAAATCATTTCTTAAATGCCGACACATCATCGAGAGGATTTCCCATTTGTCAGTCGATAACCGAAATCGACAAAAGATTAATTACCCCCTCGAGTGATATTTCGACCAGAAAAACCGAAGAAAATCCCCCTTCTCATCCCAAATCCACTTGATTTATCTAATCCAATATCATAAATATTGTTCCTAGCCTACACACACGCACCAGATAATGGGTCTATCTAATTTCAAAGATTCGTGCATCACTAAACGGATAAGTGACGATAAATTCAAATCAAGTCCATTAACACTTTGTTCAACAGGATGGAATGCGCGGGTGCTTTCTATAGCGTTGTTCAGCGTTAAATGTGCATAACACAAACAATCAGCAATGAATACGACTTGTATCTGTAGATACCTACAAACACAAGCCCTGTGCCCAGCATTGCTAATCAAAATATTTATTTACATTCCGACCCAGTGAGTATACAATTTAGTTCTTTTAAATAGTAAAAGCTCTCCGATCCGTGTCAAATTGTTAATGCAAACAGAACAACAACTTATCTACACATTGCGCAATTAAATGCGTAGCCGAACCCCAGCTCCCAAAACCATCCAAACAATCATTGTCGTCGTTAGTCGTTTGGTTGTTCCCTTTCTTTGTCTTTGACATTAGAAGCTCGAAATTGAAATTCTATTTCATTTTTAAATGGGATTTTAACTATCCAATTTGGAAGCAGATACATTTTTTTGAACCAACCGAGTCAGTTGAATAAAGATACGGCGCAAATAAAACGGTGCTAAAGTTTTCAAAAGTGTTTTAAAGTTTGTATGGACCGAGGAGGACCGAGGTACCGTGACATACCGTGACCCATTGGAGTTAATGGGATTTCAAAATTAAAAGACCTGAGGGTTGTCATTAAAAAGAAACAATGATGCGGATAAAGTTGGAGGGGGAGATCTTTGTTTGTAGAAAGAATGGTGTGGGGTTGGGTGGGGGAGGAATTTGGGTGCCTTCTAGAAACATATGGGGACTGGATTTTTTCTACTGTTATATTCTCCGAAATTATGATAATCTACCCTAGCGAGGTTACGTCGTAGCGGAGAATTTTCCGCAGCGCATACTTCGTCGGAAGTTCAAAATTCGATGCATGTGTCACCGGAGAAAAAATCACTTCACTACAATTCGTAAAAAAATTCCGCGAAGAATTTGTGTCGGAGGAAATTGAAAAAAGAATTACAATTAGCTGTCAAAAAGTTCACGAACAATGCACCTAAACGCACTTCAACGCAATTCGCTGGGGTGCATTACAAAATGTCGGAGAAATATTCCGAACAGCTTTTTGGAAAAATAACTCGAAGCTAAAATCCTCCGAATCGCACAAAATCGGAGAATATTCCTCTCCGACGGACACCCACCTCACTAGGGCTGAATGTCGGAATAACGAATTATCACTTCTTCAAGGCCCTTAATTTGGGAATTGTATCCTTCTTCAGAAGAGGTCTTTGCAATAGCTAATGTTGTTGATGATTTTTTATGCCGAAAACTAGGTCCGTTTAATTCGGCTAAACATTGATCGTTTTCGCACAACGCTTACTCTATGCGATAACACGCATCCACAGAGACGTCGAACAGTGCGCACCAAAGAAACAATTGCCGCTGTAGAGCAAAGTATTGAAGAGGACCCGAATGAATCGATTCGCCACCATGCACAGCAACTGGAGTTTTGTCCATCAACTTTATGGAAGATTTTGCGCAAAGATCTTGGTTAACGACCCTACAAGATCCAGCTGTGCAAGAATTAAAGCCGCGAGACCATGCAATGCGTCGTGATTTTGATGTGTGGGCCGGAAATGAGATTGATCTCGATGCTGATTTTCATTGGAAAATTTTGTTCAGTGGTGAGTTGGATATCTACGTCAACAAACAAAATTGCCGGATTTGGAGTAAAGAAAATCCACATGAGACGCCATTACATCCACAAAAACTGACTGTTTGGTGTGCTCTATGGACTGGTGGAGTCATTGGGCCATACTTCTTCCGAAATGATGCTGGAGAGTCAGTCACCGTTAATGGAGACCGGTATAGAGCCAGGATAACCGACTATTTTGTTCCCGAATGGTACGCCAGACAGCGTACGTCGCAATCGTTTTATCGAAGAAAAAATTCGATGAGCGCATAATTTCGCAGAGTGGATCTGCCAATTGGACACCAAGATTGTGTGATTCGACACCATTGGATTATTTTCTTTGGGGATAATTGAAGTCGCTTGTCTACGCCAACAAACCAGACACGTTAGGGGGCTTGGTAGCCAACATTCGTGGCGTTATTGCCGACATACGGCCACAAATGCTCGAAAACCTCTAAAAAAAAAAACTTTCTTTAGATACATAGTTAAACGTTCTAAAATGGAAGTTACATTTGCACACATTTTCCAGTAGGTAATGTTTTTTGGAGCTTTAAAGCCGAAAACCAGAACAGTTTTAGATAGTCAAATGTTCGAAAAATTGAAAAAAAAAAGGATTTTTAACAAAATTGTTCCCCTTCGAAAATTGTTAAGTACAAAAGTTACTGGCTTATTCAAGTTCATTCATAGGAAAAATTTATTTTAAATAAAACAAAACAGTTACGTTTACGTATACAATATTTGGAAGTACTTACTCAAACAATATCCTTTTCAATTATTGATTCCACAAATGCCATCGTTTTTTTTTTTTACATTTCAAGATCTTAAATATATTTTTAAAAAAATCCATTACCCAAAAAAGCACTTAAATACGATTATTTAATTTTCCCTTTCCTTTTTCTCATTCCAGGTAAGTGTTGCCGATTAAATATTTAAATCCGATTGAAACCAAGCAAACAAAAAAAAACCCTTATACATATTTACTTGTGGTAAGCTTTATGACATAATTGCTCCTCTTGCTGGTTTATTAAAATTGTTTCTCTGTCCAAATTAATAAAAAAAAAAACCACCACTAAACCACCATTCGAAAGCCGCCGTCCATTAATTAAAATGATAACCATAACAACAGCGATAACAATAAAAGTGAAACGCATTTTCCTGAGGTGGTCTCCTCCTCGTTATCCTGGCCAGACACAATTTCCAACGCAAATAAAAATCCCATTTCTCTTTCTCGGCCATGGGAAGCAAGTGTCCTAGGGTATCAGTAACTTTTAAATGCCGTAAGCCAGCAAATAGCAAATCCTGAGACAGTAAAACAAATGCATGTATCGCTGGTGTTCGTATCCTTTAGACAGAAAAAAAAATCTGTACAATATTGATTTTTCTCTTCATCGCGTATGGGTATCGCTTGTTCAGTATGTTGCTATAAAAAAAAAACGTCCTTGAGCCAAGTAGAATCGCCACTGCCTTTGGTCCTCCTACTCCTATTGCACATGTTTTGCATTCAATAGATTTGTCTTTGTTTTTCCTTTCTCTGGGGAATTTATGTATAACAGAGTGAAAAAGATTGATGGCCAGATAATCATCCTTTAGAAAAGGGGGGTTGGGAACTACGCAGATTGGAATGAAAATGCTGGATAATATTGTACAGGATTACTAGGCTTATGGGGGAGGTTTTTTTATGGAATTTATTAACGTGTAAATTCCCGTGATTGATGTATGACATCCTGTACCTGCAAATGGGATATCCTTTGTTCTCTTCGAATGTGGTTGAAGGAAGGGATGAAGGTTGTCGTATACGTAACCTTTTTTGTTGTGTAGGTAATGGAGTTTGGAAAAACAAATTGCGTACCTTATTTTCATGAGAATTTAATCAAAAACTTCGAAAACTGAAATCACAAATTGTTTAAGAACTTTTTTTTTTCAAATTTAGTGAGAATTGTGTTTGATGTTTGCAAAAAAAAAGTATTTTCTCTCCAATGGCATACAGTGTTCTTTTTTGCGGGGAGTGATGTTGTAGGTACTTGTCAACGTCAACGTCGATAACTATTTAACTTTTTGGTTAGAAGTCTGGTCCTCTTGCCTACTCAAACAAACTCTTATGATATTCACGTACCATTCTCATATCGGTTTCTCGAACAATGGCCAAAAGTCGACATCATAAAATCAGGGATAATTTTATGCCATTAATGTATCAATACGATTTTGAGCATGAGGCCGCCGCGGCTGGTTCGAATAAAGCCAAGTCCAGAGGTCAAATTTTCAACCAATTTTTCGGGCATTTGGGGCCGTATTTCGGTAATAACGCCACGAAATTTGACTTCCAAGTCCCCTTACGTTGCTGGTTTGTTGAGGCAGACAAGCGTCTTCACGTATCCCCAAAGAAAATAATCCAATGGTGTCAAATCACATGATCTTGGTGGCCAATTGACAGGTCGATTCCGGGAAATTATGCGCTCATCGAATGTTTCCTTCAATAAATCGATTGTGATGTGCACTGTGTGGTATGTAGCACCGTCTTGTTGGAACCACATCTCATCCACATTCATGCTATCCAATTCGGGAACAAAATAGTCTTTTCATGGCTCTATACCGGTCTCCATTAATGGTAACTGACTCTCCAGCAGAAGTATGGCCCAATAAATCCTCCAGCCCACAGACCAAACAGTCAGTTTTTTTTTAGATATAATGGAGTCTCAATAGTCTCATGTGGATTCTCTTCAATCTAAATGCGGCAATTTTGCTTGTTGAAGTAGCAATTCAACCAAAAATGAGCCCCATCACTGAACAACATTTTCCGATGAAAATCAGCATCGAGATCAATCTCATTTTCGGCCCATACACCAAAATCACGACGCATTTCATAGTCTCGCGGCTTTATTCTTGCACAAGCTGGAACTTTTAAAGTCGTAAGTTAAGACCTTTGCGCAAAATCTCCCATAAAGTTGATGAACAAAGCTCCAATTGCTGTGCACGGTTTCAAATCGATTTTTTCGGGTCCTCTTCAATACTCTGCTCTACAGCGGCAATTGTTTCTTCGGTGCGCACTGTTCGACGTCTCTGCGGATGCGTATTATCACATAGCGTAAACGTAGTGCGAAAACGATCCAAGGTTAACTGAAATAATTGCTCTGATGATTATGTCGACCATAAAATGGACGGAGCTTGCAGTAAAATTCGCGTACTGAACCATTATTTTCGAAATAAATTTGCACGATTTGCAAGCGTTGTTCATTTGTCAACCTGCTCATAATGAAATGGCAAACCAAACTGAACATAAATGACATTAGAATTCCCCGATTTGACCACAAAATGTCAATTTTATCTCTATTCGAAAAACCAACCTCTAAAAAACCCCCGGGACTTACCAAACCACAATCTTAAATCTTCAAAAGCTCTTCTGATACCAAAGAAAAAAAAAATTATAATTAAAAAAAAGCATTTTAAAAGTAATTTCAAATATCAAAGATTCGATTTTGAGACTAAAATCTCCCGTTTATTTCCTAACGCTTATGTATATTTTTTTCTCCTAATTGTAAACAGAAATGCAAAACATATAATAAATCATCATTTTGATGAAACCTTCATTTTGTACAACCAGTCTACGGTTGTACAAAATGTAGCCTCATTCTCTAATAGTGAACATCATTATTCATCCATCGAAATCACTTACAGATAAATCATCATGAATTCTTTTGCGAAACCAAAAATGTATCCACTCATCACTCACTTCCTTTCAAAAGCCAAACTATTAATATTGTCTCTGATTTCTGCTCGAAAATATTTAGTTCGTCTGTCTGCCGGAAATTATTAATGGAACCAAGTGTAAGCTGTTACAGTTATTCATAAACTCAAAAGTTTTTCAAAAATAGCACTTGTATGCTTAGCGCCTTAAAATGAGTCACATTTCTAACGCGCACTATACAATTTTGCATCCATAATGTTGGCGGATTGCAAAAAAAAAAAAAAAATATTAAGTGAGACAAACGGCACATACAATGTTGAATTTGTTTACCCTGAATACGCGTGTAATAAACTTTCAACCTTGAAGGTCTTAACTGCAACTTTTAATAGCACTTTCATTTCAGTTTCCGTAAACAGAACGTCACAAAGACGTACGCAGCAACGGAATTGGATTAGAGTATCTAATCACTTTTTGTTGAAAGTTTTCCCCTCATTAGGCACGATTTGCACCAATTGCAAAAACGTCAATAAAACGTCAATTTGTTGCGTATCCTTTCTGACATTCGATTTTTTTTCTCTGATTCTATCTGAATCGACTGAATTTATCCCATTTCGACACGGAATGATGTAGATGTTGAAGAATTTTTCCCACAAATGCGAGAATATTGAAGATAGGGAAACATGAATTCATTGGCATTGATTCAATTTTAAATGTGCCACAAATGTATCTAGATACAGATACAGAGTCTGCATTGAAAAATAAATAAAATAAGACAATACGTGAATTTTTGGTGGAATATAAAAATAGCAAGAAGTAGAAGTATGCTTAAGCAACTGAGAAAAGCCATAACCGACTGATGGTGGCAGATAGCTATTTTGCTTTTGTTGTTAGATTTGTTGGTTCTATTGCGAAATTAAAGGGTAGCATCATCTGTGGTAATATGGGAGCACATGACACCGAAATCTAATTCGAAGAA
Organism: Rhingia rostrata; assembly: GCA_949824845.1. Classification (NCBI taxonomy): domain Eukaryota; kingdom Metazoa; phylum Arthropoda; class Insecta; order Diptera; family Syrphidae; genus Rhingia; species Rhingia rostrata. The sequence goes on from OX463757.1 coordinate 97,631,735, forward strand.
CGTATTGAAATGAAAAGTATAGTGAATGTGTGTCTATAGATACATTAAAAAAAAATCTTAAAAATGTTGTTTTACTTGATTAACGAGCTATAGAATCAAATATGTCACGAAAAATGTATAAACTTTTATTTGATTTTTGGTCCTGTTGGAGTAGCCGACTCTAACATTTGAGCCAGCAGATAGTGTGGACGTTTTTTTGTTAAACAAAAACACAAATTTCATCAGTAATTATCGTTTGTTCGTATTTTAGAAGTTGTGTGAACTTAAATCATTTTTTTAACACAACATCGCTGATGTTTTAAAACCAAAAATAAACAAATGTTTCGCGCAACAGCCTTGTTAATACCCAGAGCTGGCTTTCTCACAACCATTCTTGTGTGCGTGTATACATTTTGCCCGATGGCGGGACCTCCTGTTTAATGCCTACTCCGAACGGCTAAGTTCTTGACAATTGATACCACTACGCTGTGTGAATGACCATTGTCACCACATCTTGTTCACACAGCTTATCTAAATCTTTTATGGTTCGACAAAAAAACAATCGTTTTCTATTGCATATTCTATGGGGTAGGATGTACAATGTTTTTTATAGAAGAAGGTCTCGAAAAAGTGGGCGTTGGTTAACATGATCTTGTATCGAAATTTTTTTCAAAATACATAACGGATGATTTTTGAAGCGTTGCTTTTTTAAAAATCGAATAAAACACTTAAATTTGTATCAAATATTCTTATCTTCTTCTTATGACTTATCATAACCCCACAAAAAATAATCAGGAGACGTTAAATCGCATGATCTTGGCGGCCAACTCACAGGGCCATATCGAGAGAAAAGCTGCTCACCAAATTCATCCTTCAACATTTCCAGTACGGGCGGGCGGTGTGCCCGTGCACACATGAGAAACGAGGACCAAATGATATGTCGAGCTGTGCCAGTATGACCCGACATAGAACATTTTTTATTGTATGCAGTGTGTCATCTATATGGCTTTATAATCTTTGGTTTTAGACACAAAATTAAAACACAAAATAGCTTTACATCAGCTCTAACCTTAAATTACTTTTCAATCGAATAAAAACAAAAACGTGTCAAATGTCATAAATGAATCAGCACTGCTTGACATTCGCTGCTTTATGTGTTTGCAAAAAACAAAGGTCACAAGGTATCCTTAGTCATTAACACTTCCTACGGTAAACACATCCATACTGCTCCTTCTCCATGCAAATAACCACACCATGGAAAGATAAAAGCTTTCGATGATAAAATGGCGTGATGCATACATAAATGAATGCAAGAGCGCTCCACACAACAGCGAGTATTAAATATTAAATGAGAATTTTACATATACCCAGGCGGCGTTACACATCCACCAGCTGGTTGACAAACCGATGAAAGCAATAAGGGGCAATAATAATTATGAAGGGACTTACAAATCATGATTACGGTTATGAGGCTACGATAATCCTTTCACCGCACACCTACAATACAAGCCTACAAACAAGGTCACTAAAGCGCTTTTTCTCTGATTAATTAGCGAATCGCTTTATGAAGTAAAGTTCCTTTGAGAACGTAACCCATCAAAAGGTAAAATGAGATGAAAATTTGACGGGAATAAAAAAAGATGCAAACTCAAGCATATGGTGCGAAAAAAAATGAAAACAAAATAAACGAAATTTATTTGCCTTTCAAATTGATTATTTCGTCGATATCCGCTGGAAGTAACGCGTTATATTGCCAGATTTTTTAAACAGAATCTGGAACTAAATTTATTTTGTCAGGTGGCAGATTTTACAAAAAATGGTTTTAACAGATTTTCTAAAAAATATTCTTGAAGCTATATATGGCTTGAAACCAATGTTTGACTTTTTTTTTCATGGGTATCAAAATCGAATAACCCACACGAATTGAACGGTATTTTTATCGATATAATTAAGAGATACATATCAGTTTTGTTACTATGTGTCAAAAGCTTGAAAACATTATATATGCCCGTGAAACAACGATTCTCCAATGCTTCAAAAGTTCGCGTATTTATATATTTGCCCTTGAACTTGACTAAAGTTGATTTAAACAAAATTCACTGACGCAATTTCGAGTATAAATCAATAAACAAAACAATCAATTTCGCGAACAAACAATAAACGAACAACAAAGCGAAGATCCCAATAAAGAATCTTTTGAACAAAAAAAAAAAAAAATAATAATTCGAAACTTGAATTTCTAATAATTGACTAAAGAAAAAGAAGAGAGTTCGACAGATGTTCATAAAAAGATGACTTAATAGAACACCCAATTACCAATTATTCATTTCATTGAGGGGTACTTCGTAGAAATTGGCGGCGCGGAAAACAGGTAAACCAGTCAAATCTTGATACAGTCACATCAGCCATTTTAGGGAATATTAACGTCATATATATTCAGGTTTCACTTAATGAGGACATTTAAATCGTTATGTGCCGTTTCAGGAAACCATAATATCAAGCATATGTCGGCACAGTTTATCCCGATTCTGTTCATGTTCGCTTAAAGAAATGAAGATCCTTTAAGAATCCTTAAAGTAATGATACCCTGTGCTTCTGATAATTTTCTGGTGATGTGAAATAATGCCGAACGAAATAGGTCCAAATTCTAAATTTGGATTTATTTCGGGCTTCAAATTATTTGAACAGATTTTAACTTAGTACTGAACACCACTGAAGGTGGGAAATAACTTCACTGTTTTGTTTGAAATAAAAATGCGATTGTTGAAATAAAGTAATAGAATAAAAAGTGCATTAAAAATTTGGATTTTTTACGCTATTAAAAACGATATAATTTTTTTGGAATTTGGCCTTATTTCAGTTACCATGTTTAAGAGTCACGTGCTATGTTTTGAAGTCTTAGCTAACAAAGGTCTGATATCAAAACCGTGCGTTATCCTTCCATTTGTTCATCCATATTTCATATATACTGTCTCCAATATGATAGTTTATACCTTTTAGAAGCAACTTTCCGTTACGAACTACGTTGGCTTAGCTTAGATTATTCTATGGTATGGCTCATAGGAATGCGTAGTTGACTGCTAAGCCAAACGCTGCGGGTTCAAGCCCCAGCTTCGGCAGCATTCTTTTTCTACATAAATCGCCACTAAGGCCACCTGTACGATAATATGAGACGATATAAATCTATGTCTCCTCCTCTATGCCACGCAGGTTTATGTTATATGGCTTTCCTTCTATGTGTCTATCTGTCTCTCTCTCTCTGTTGTATTAATGTCTTGCTCTGTCCCAGCAGATGGCATCAGGCGCCAGTGCTGTTATGTGTCTGTAGTTCGCTGCATTCATTTGTGAAGTACCTTGATGTCAATGTCAATATTCTATGGTATCGTAACGTTTTCCAAAAAGAGATCATTCTTTCGAGGCATTACGATCCCTTACTTTCCCGATTAAGAGGTGTAAATTTTTTTTTGCAGACTCATAGCATGACCCTTACCATCGTAGTTGATAACATTTGATACCTTTCGAAATGTCATTCATTGTCTAAGTGGTCGATGTTCAATCCAAAATTTCATATATAGGGTGGGCAAAAGAGGACACCCTATTGGAAGATGCTCTTATTTTTGGAAATGGTCGTCAATGTCAAATCTGTTTTGACATTTGTGGAATAGACAGATGTAGAATACAAGTGAACAAGCCATGGAGCGATAACTCTGCAAGAACGCGGAATAATCGTGTCTATTTTTTTGCGTAACAATTCGTCTGTATGGTTGGCGCAGCGCGAATTCCGTCGCCGATGCCCCGGCCATCCGACACTACTGCGCAAACACTGCGCCGTTTGGCCACCAACCTTGAAGAGTATGGGACCACACGAGACGTTGCCAAGAGTGGTCAAAGCTGGCGCCGGAAACATCGACCAGACGGAGTGCCTCGCAATTATTCATCAGCCGGTCGTCCCTAAGGCGAATTTTGGTGAAAGACTTACGCATGTTCCTCCACAAAATCAAGTCCGTGCATCAGCTGCCGCATCTCGACCGCCAAACGCGTCTTACCTACGCCCAAGCCATCCTCAATCTCGAGGACGAAGTGGACGATTTTTCGACCAAATTCATAATGAACAATTATGATCATTTCCACCTCAGCGGGTACGTGAACAAGAAATTTGTCATTTAGAAAAAAATGAGAGCCAAAAAACATCGGATGACTTCTTTTGGCCCACCTAGTATTACAGCTAACATGTTTCTTCAAATCCCCATCAACCGTTTACTTTAGCTAATTCTAGTATGCATTCCTACAGTTAAAATTATCCTCACACCCTTCAAAATGACCTTAGCTACAACCTCCAATCGATGTCCTTTCACACACATTATTTAAATATCCTTTAACCTCTCTGTAAATATATTCATTGTCCAGCCTATGTTATCACGTTGACACTTTAAGTGTCTCCTCATCTTCACTTGGCATTCTTCCACAAAAATAAAAATACAACTCCAGCGAAGCCAAACTAAGCATTTTTCAACAAGACAGCTGAAATGAAGGACATTAACAGCATTATCCTTCTAGCTAGCTCACCAGCAGCATTAACTTGTACATGCATACAGCCTCGCAAGGGCAATTGTCAATTAGTTTTGATGACATTTTCTCCCTTGGCCAAGGCGCAGCCATATCGTTTCAACAACTTTTCAAATAATTTAACATTGGCTGCTGCATCAGATCATCACAATGGACGTGTCCTTTGTCTGTGTTTTTAAATGACATTCACATGAAAACGAGAGGTGTGTATGTGTGCGATGCGGATTCTATAAGCTGTGGTCCAACAAATAGGTGTGGGGATGTTCAGAATTATTATACCACTCCTACGCGTTCTACGGCCATGAATTCACTCGCAAAAAATGTAATTCACGTGCATACCATAACACAGCTGTAGGGTGGTGAAATGTTCAAGGTCATGTTGAATAGTTTCGAAACGAGGACTCTTAACTAGAACGAGTCTTGTTGTTTTTTTTTTTTCCTGTAGTTTTGTCATCTTGTATGTATGAGCCAATGTCAACCACCCTCAGCTCTTATACGAGTACATATACAAATAACACCCCACCCCCACACACTCATATGCGACTCATTGAAACTTTGATGTTGCTGATGGTGATGACGACGACAATGAATGAATCTGAGGTGTAAGGTGCTAATACAGAAAGCTCTAAAACGCAGCGGTAGGATTGTTCTTGAGATTTTCACACCACCTCCGTGCCAAAAGAACGAGAGTAGGTTTATGTGATTAGGGAGAAATTGATTTTTATTTGCAGCTTTTGTGTGGAGGTGAAATTACCGAGTATTGGGTGGACATACACACACTAGTATACTTAAATTGCATAGAAAGGGTTGAAGGGAAATTTTATTTTTAATTTAACCTTGCTAGCTGGGAATTAGTAGTACTCCATTCCATTGACCTATTGTACAAAATTGTTCGAATTCGTGTTAAGTGTGCATTATGGCACAGCGTTTGGCAGTGTTTTCAATAATGTCGTCATAAATAAGTGGTCCCTGATGAATGGAATGTTGCAAACACATTCCCTGCGTGCACCATTTGTTATATCCATGGCGGTGTTCTTGAAAAGTACGAACGAACTATATAAATCTAGTGCGTAGACAAGTAATTTATTGATCGCATAGAGGCGCGCACAGGATACCGACACTGTTCAGAAGGGATTATGGGGCGCTACTAAGCGATGTAATCGCAACATAATGGTTGTGGATGTAGGCATTATGAATGTTAATTTGTTTAAACATATTTTATTCCAGTGGAATGGGGTTGTTATGGAAATTCATCGAAATCATCGAAAACGGTATAAAGGCTGAACTATAATAGTCGGAAGAAATCGGCAGCTAATGTCAAAATTATACGTTAAGTTTTCTTCAGTACTATCAATTACTCAAGTTGCCCATAATAGACTTTTGTGAATGGAAGCGATTGTCAGAGTGGAAGTCGTTTTGCCAAATAAAATTTCGTTGCTTATGAACTTGCAAACTTGTACTTGAATTTAAAAATGTACACAGCTGTTGAAATGAAATGTCAGTGGTTGTCCGCAACCATCTTCTTAATTCTTCCGAAGCTGCCCGAAGAAGAATAAATGTTGCAAAATCAAACACGATTTAAGTTTGTTCCACATTCGATCTTCTTGGAAGTCACCGAATAAATGCTTCGATAGGGCTGATAACTTTACTTTCAGCATTGTAAACAGCTATTGACTGGATAGTTAATAAATAACCACTCGATGATTTCGCCAACCATAAAATAAGGGTCTTAAGGCATCCAAACAGGATTTTTTAATTACACCTGATCAACCACAGCGTTTTATATATACGACCAACGGAGGTGCTAAATCTGATTCAAATGAATCTAAAGTCAGACGTTGACTTTTGGTGCTGCAGTCTTCTATAAATCACAGCCTGAGACAACATGCATCATTAGTAAGCACGGACTGTAGCGCACTTGGTGTTGTTGAAGTCGTTTTTTTTTTTTTTTAGTTCTAAAGGGTGGGTCAATTTTAAGGGCCGATGTTGATTTTGAATAAAACACATAATATTTCGGAAATTATTGTCATCTATTTTTATTATGATAATTATGAATGGAAAAAAATATCGTGCAAATGGCAGCCGCGACCTCGGCGGCACACCTCCAACCGATGGTCCAAATTTTCGATGACGCTGAGGCATAATTGAGGTTATATGCCGTTAATGTACCGAATTATCTCATCTCTTAGCTCTTGAATTGTTGCTGGCTTATCGGCGTACACTTTTTCTTTCAAATAACCCAAAAGAAAGAAGTGCAACGGTGTCAAATCACAAGATCTTGGCGGCGAATCGACATAGCCACCACATGAGATAACACGGCCATTCAATTTGTCGCTCAAAAGAGCCATTGTTTCGTTAGCTGTATAGCAAATGGCACCGTCCTGTTTAAACCACATATGGTCCACATCCATATCTTCCAAATCGGGCCATAAAAAGTTCGTTATCATCTCACTATAGCGAACACCATTCACAGCAACCGGCATCATTTTGGAAAAAAAAAACGTCCCCATGATGTCGCCAGCCCATAAACCGCACCAAACAATCACTCTTTGTGGGCGCAATCACTCGACAATCACCTTTGGATTATCATTCGCCAAAATGCGGCGATACTGCTTATTGACGAATCCACTGGGGTGAAAATGTGCCTCATTACTGAAGATGATTTTCTTCGAAAATTGATCATCCACTGTTGCCATTTCTTGCCACCATTCTTACCATTGACGATGCTTGAAATGGTCAAGAGGATTTAGTTTTTGTGTCAATTGCACCTTGTAAGCGTATAAATGCAAGTCTTAATGCGTATGTTATGTTATGTTCATCAACGACGAGCGTGAGAGGTGCAATTGTTGGGCACGACAACGAGTTGAGGTGGACGGCTCTTCAGCCACACTATCGCGAACAGCAGCAATATTTTCTGCAGTACGAACTGTACGAGCATGCGCTTGTGTTTTCACATCTCCTACAGACCCGGTTTGCCCAAATTTTTGCACGATTTTTCCGATTGTACGCACATTTTTACGATTAAATTGACCGAAAAAATCACGAAGTGCACGATATGCATTTTGATTTGAACGCCTATTTTCATAATAAGCCTGAATAACTTCAAGCTGATCCACCTCACTTTGAGGTACCTACAATTTTTGGCCACAACATAGAAATTCTATATTTTAAGTAAGTGTTCTCAGCCCAAAATTGTAAAAAAAAATGTAGTTACGTTCTTGTGTCACTTGGGCAACGAATTGCGACTGGCTGTTTTGAGGTATATATTTAGTTTTACGGTGAAATCAGTGATATGACAGAGTTCTGTTAGTAGTCGTTACTAATTCCCTTCAGATGCGGCTTCTTAGGTTGGCTAAAACTGTTTTTACTTTTAGTCCCAACTTACCCGAAATGAAAGAGGTATAATATCATGGCACCTAAAGCAATAATTTCTGCCTTTCACTGTACGTATTGGACAAATTCGGCATAATTATAAATTTATAATGACCGAAGCAGCTTTTCTATAAACCACCACATCATCCGCATATTGCTTAATCATATCATGGTCTAGTTGAGCCACAAGTTCGGAGCGATTAGACAATTTTATCCTGGGGACCCTTCTGCACATTTGATATTCCTTACCTGCAGTTACATAAGGCAGCGGCTTATCAGTGTATTTAATGCTCCATACTTTCCGCCTTATTGCATATAATTGGCCGCATGTAGCTTAATTAAATTCTAGGCTTAATTCGCATTAAAAGTTCAACATTGACTTTTCTATTTTTGTATGCAGACAGTTTAAGGTTCCTCCTGATTTGAGTTGTTTTGAATTCATCGTTAGGTTGTGAGATACTTGCATTTATGGACACGAATTTATCATTAACTGTAATAATCTTCAAATCAAGACTTTAAGGTGCTCTTGTCAATGGCATCAAAGGGTATGTTTTGCCATTATGGTGTATAGTTACACTATTAAACATTGACATTGACATCACAGTACTTCGCACATGAATGCAACGAACTACAGACACATAACAGCACTGGCGACTGAGGCCATCGGCTGGGCTATTAAACAATTCTAAACTATGGTCTAGTAAACATATCCAAGTTAAACGTACTTACTGTGGCATGACCTTAACCAACTATGTAATCGGGCAACTTCGTCAAACCATAGCAACCTGCAAGCATCCAAGATGCTTATCGTGTGCCTTAGAACTTTATCTACATTCCTTTGACTACGACGTGTTTATGATGCAAATTACGTAAATTGAGTACCACGTTCCGACTTCGGGTGCAATTCAATTCAATTCAATCCCAATCGATACGACTCATCTGAACCAACAAAACAATTAAGATAGATTAAACGAGATACCGTCAACGTCGTCGCTTATTTCTTTAAACAAAAAATCGTTTTATTGTCTCCTGCTTTTCATTCAAGAAATACAAGTCGCGCTGTATCCAGATCACACAGATACAACCAAACTGATACATATATGCCCATCACCCACTTGTTGTTGCACAATGACTATCCAAACCAGCTGTACACCTGATTGGCGCCCCCAATTGCGAATCTTCTGGTGCTCCTTATTTTTTTTTTTCGGTCGGTTCAGTTCTATCTCATTTACTGCACTTGCTTTTATTTAATTTTTTTTTTTACAACTCCCATACGGAAGAGAAATAATCTAACCGCCAAGTTGCCATCGGCCAAAGTCAACTTGAATGCATCCTCGCATAAGAATAAAATACAAAACTAGTTACAACAACCATATAGTTAGCTATCCGTAATGCCATTATAGGTAGTAGCATCATCTCTACTATGTTCTCTGTATATACATTAGGCAAACAAGTTGAACGCGCTTATTGACCTACAGTTGGGGGCAACATAATCTTTGATGTCGAGGCAGGCAAAACTATATAAACAGAAAAAAAAAATTGTATCTAACGTTTAGATTTCGAGTGCAGATCTCAGTGCGATAATCACTAACAAAAAAAAAAAAAACAGGTTTTGCGTGCAGCATAGCCGGTTCCGTAGCTAAAAAAAAAATACAACACCAACGATACACAGAGATAGGTCTAGTCGACGTATAGTGCGGTCACTATTATTGGAACGAGGTCTTTGTGCACTTGTTTACCAAAACCGGTGTAGGAGGGGGCAGGGGGCAAACTAGAGAAACATCTCTTCGCGAATGTCATCGCCCAGAGTGTGTGCTTATAATTGATGAACACTGGTAGTGTATGGTAGTAGATCCATCACCTGAAGATACGCACTGAAAACAACCAATCCAACTGGTCTTCGTACACCAAGGGATTTACTTTAATTGCTTGAAAAATGATAATGACACCGAGGAAAGTTGACGAGAATGACGGTTCTGTACTTGTCCAATGTTGGATGAGGGATGTCTGAAACAAAGGAAAAAAAAACGGACCATACTTAAGGCTTTGAACTTTCATGGGTTCTACGAACTAATTGCATTTGTACCGCAATCATATGATGTTGACTGATGTTGGATACAATGGCATCTGAGAGAAGGAATGTAATGAAATGGATACATAGGTTGTGAAGGAATGAAGTTGGGATGCTTTTTTTTTGAGTACGAATAATCGATAAGATGTCCCATATTATATGAAAACGCGTTACTTAACAAAAAAAAATCCATTTAAGTGGCGCCAAACGTAAACATTCTGAACTTTCACCAATTAGTTGCACTAAAACAATTTAAAAGTTCAAGAATCAGGATCAAGACTATCAATCTTTGGCAACACGTAAAAAAAAAAAAAAAAACAATTTATACAAATTACCATTTCACACTATACTGGACCTTTCAACTATAAAAACCATTCATACCATTTTTTCTAACAAAACAGACAATTCACAGTTAAACAAGATAAATGGTCACCTTAGATTGAGACATATATTTCAGCAGCCCTAACCAAACGACCATAGGATCTACGTCTTTCCAAACAAGATTACCTTTGTTTTCTTGTAGTTTTATGTGAGTATCTATATCTATTGCCGGCAGATTGATGCAAGAGCGAGAGAGATCTAAAGAAAAATAACGAAATTATGAAATCCCAAAGGTAGATTAAACAAAGGAGGCTCCAGAAGCAACATGAACACAATACAGACTTGTTCATAATGAGGAAGGGCAAAGTATCACCATTGCTACAAGCAACGGTAAGGGCGAGGCCTTCTAACGTTCACCTTTCTTTCCCAACTTTGTTTAAAAGAGCAAATATATACAAAATGTTCTTTGTTTGGTATTTAAGTGATATAGTGTGAGTGCAATGACAAAAATGTGAACGCAAACGCAGGTGTCAAAACTGACTAAACTGTTCGTGTATGGGTTCGTGTTCATTCACCAGTGAAATGGGTATGACTGATGATGGATCGTGGTGGATTGCCCAAAACCATCAATGGCCAAATGACTCCTACAAAAGGGCATTTGAAGTTAATAGCGATACAGGGTGATTTGGTAAAACGTTTTTAGCATCATAGAGTGGGGAGTTGGTGTCGCAATGTTATCCAAATTGAGGTATTTAAATGTACAAGGTGGGCCACCTTCAGAATATCGGTTGTAGCTCGCGCAGTGTGTGCAGTCCTCTAGCCCTAATTTGTCCCATTGCGGCAAAAAAAACTCGGTTTACAGGGCTCTATAGCGCGCACCGTCTACTGTTGTCGTTTGGTCAGCGGCGTTCTCGAAAAAAAAAAAATGCCTCGATGACTCCTCCAGCGTGAACAGCGCCCTTTGAGTGTGTGTAATGGCTCCTCGTGCATTACTCGAGGATTTTCGGTGTCCCAGAAGCGAAAGTTTCTGGAAATGAGCCTCATGAGATTTTGGTCGAAAAATCGTCCTCGAGATTGAGGATGGCTTTGGGCGTAGGTTACACGCGTTTGGCGGTCGACAGGCAGCAGCTGATGTACGGACTGGACTTTGTACTGGAACATGCGCAAGTCTTTGACCAAAATTCGACTTAGGGACGACCGGCTGATGGCTAATTGCGAGGCACGGCGTCTGGTCGATGTTTCCGGCGACGGCTCAATATCCTCGGCAGCAGCAGCTATATTCTCGGCACAACGGTCGCTCCGGTGCCGGCCACTCTTGGCAACGTCTCGTGTGGTCCCATACTCTTCAAGGTTGGTGGCCAAACGACGCAGTGTTTGCGCAGTTGGTTTTGGACGGCCGGGGAATCGGCGACGGAGTTCGCGCTGCGCCAACACTACAGACGAATTGTTACGCAAAAAATTGACACGATTATTCCGCGCTCTTGGGGTGTGTATCGCTCCATGGCTTGCTCACTTGTATTCTACATCTGTCTAGTCCACAACTGCCAAAACAGATTTGACAGTGGCGGCCATTTGCAAAAATAAGAGCATCTTCCAATAGGGTGATCTCTTTTATCTCACCTTGTTCTAGAGTTATAGACTGTTTTAGGCTTCAGAAAGCTCCTAATTATTATTATTAACGTGAGGCTGTTATTTTCCTGACGTACAGGGTGGCTGATGAATATTGCTTATCCAAAATTTAGTTCATAAAGTCTGAAGAAAGTCATTCCAACAGCTTTTATCTACTATACAAACTAATGAAATCCTTGCCACCCTGTTCCATCTAAACTCTAATCCCATTTAACGTAATGAATGATGTCACGTCAGAAAATTACCCAACTAACCAGCAATTACCCTGACATAATACCATTAGGTCAAAGCGCTCACCTTGAATCAATCACTCTTCGTTACCGAAACCCTTTATCTGCATTTGATTTCGCCGAAGTGCTGCAACTCGAGAGATTCCATCTTAACTCTGAGCACAAAGCCTACCGACAAGAAACTCATTACATCAGCGCAGCACGCTGGGCGATTTTCTGCACCAGTTTCGACACAGATTTGGCATGGATTTCCATGAAAAGACTTCCTCAAAATCAGCAGATGTGTATCGGACCAAGTAAATGGAATGAATCAATTCAATGACGGTACAGATTTTGATTACACAATCGAAGGCACTCGCAAGAACAATGGTCCAGCTAATACTGGTGAGGTGGTGTTGGTGGTAGTGAGAGGTATCGGGAGAAACTGGGTGAATTTGTAAAGTCTGCAGATATATTATGTTGTACATGGAAGAAACTATTGTTTTGCAATTCACAAAGGCATACAGAAGAACAAGCCAGCATAACGACAAGATACAGTTCAAGGAGGGGTTTCTGGTTGTGGAATATTTCAATGAGCAGCGCTTCCTACTCGTCACTTTTCTTTCTTTATTTTCTCATTCCGACAAAGGGGAAGTGCAATGCAAACGATTGTTTGGTTGGGTAATCTTTTTGAAATTGATACTCTTGTCATCTACTAATGACAGTAATATCCAGATATGCTAAAAGATATCATCTGTTACTCTTCTTATTTCGACGAGTACGAAAACCAAAATTCTGAAGTTAACACTCCGGAAAATATGGTACTAGTTTTGTTTCTCGTCTTGAGACCAAACGTTTATCTACCATTCATCGCCCCACCTCTGGTTTTTCCACACGGGTTTCTAAGTCTTGTGTCAACACAAACTAATGATGATGATTATAATATCTCCGAATCCAGAGTACAAATTGTTTTTTGTATTGTTATGTATTTTTGATGACAGACAACTGACATGTTGTTGCGATGAGTTGACAAGAAAGTAGTTTGCCTCGTAAATCTTTGTTCTTATCTTCAAAGTTGATACAACAACATTTCCACACGACGAAATTTGTGGAAGAGGTTGATGTAATGGTAGCAATTACAAAGAAGGAAGATAAAGAACAAAATTAGATGAATTACTTCTTTCAAAATCTGAGCTGTTGTCGTCAGTGGTGAAGTGGAAGGGGGTCTTAAAACGATAAATCTATAAATGACAGTGGATCAAATGACGTTACGTTTTGACAGTAATACAGTTAATTAAAAGCAGGCCTTGTTATTGGCCGTATTCCGGATTTCAGATCTAGTAAGATATATTAGCTGAAGCTCTGTTCTCATTGGTAAATCGCCCATTTTGTCCAATGAGAAGAGAACTTCATCTAATACATATTTTTGAAACTGAAATCTGGAGCACTGCCATTGTAATAGATTTCGTTAACCATGACAATTCATTTGGTATAACACTGATATATTATTAAATTAGAAAAACACTCAAATCGAAGGTGGGCCAAAAGAGATCACCCTATTGGAAGATGCTATTATTTTTGCAAATGGCCGCCAATGCTAAATCTGTTTTGACATTTGTGGACTAGACAGATGTAGAATACAAGTGAACAAGCCATAGAGTGATACACTCCCCAAGAACGTGGAATAATCGTGTCTAATCGCGCACCGCGAATTCCGTCGCTGATTCCCGTCCTTCCGACACCGACTGCGCAAACAGTGCACCGTTTTGGCCACCAACTTTGAAGAGTATGGGAACAAACGAGTCGTTGCCAAGAATGTGCCGAAATATCGCCGCTGTTGCCGAGGATGTCAAGCTGTCGCCGAAAAAAATCGACCAGACGCCGTGCCTCGCTACTAGCCACCAGCCGGTCGTCCCTAAGGCGAATTTCGGGCAAAGACTTGCGCATGTTCCCGTAAAACGTCCAGTGCGTGCATCAGCTGCTGCCTGTCGACCGCCAAACGCGTGTAACCTACGCCCAAACCATCCTCAATCTCGAAGACGAAGTGGACGGTTTTTCGACCAAAATCATAATGAGCGATGAGGCTATTTCACCTGCTCAAAGTTAGTGCATGGTGCGCTGTTCACGCTGGAGGAGTCGTCGGGCCAATTTTTGTTGTCAGAGTTAACTAAAGAACTTAAATTTAATCTAGCGATTGTGATGTTCTGTCCAATTCCTTAAAGTTTTCTGTTCCTTTTTAATGATAGCTTATACTTGGTTCATTTGTTCATTGTTCACTCACTAACCCAGCCGCTTCCTTCTCTTAATTTGCAAGCTCGTGGATGACTCTTCATTTAGTCTGACCAATAATGGCAATATCGTGAACAGATGCTAGTATGCTGACAGCTAGTACATGACGGGGTAATAGAAACTCATAGCTTAATATTTATAAATAATTACAATTTAGCTTAAAATTTACCGCAAAGAAAAAGTGTGTTTGATTTTCGTCACTGAATTGTTCCTTCTGAATGTGGTGACACCTATTTGACTTTACACGTACTAACAAAAACATTTTTCCCTTTTAAAGATAATCGTCGATTATACTCTAAAACGACTAAAGGATTATTACTAGATAAATTTTGTTTAATGTTTGTTTTTTAACCATCCAATGTGGCGCTATCTATGTAAACGCTCGAGAACTAAAAAATATATTAACATCTAAAATATCCCTCCTATGTACTGATACTATCACTACACATCACGTTCTAGTACATACATTATGCAGATTCAATTCAAGCCATCAACCTGTCCGTCACATTGAACCTGTCCTCTCCTTTAACACAGCACAACTGCATACAAATTGAAAACAAAACTATACACAGATAACAACATGATGCCCACTCGCGGAGGTACTTCACAATTTTCAAGGTCCTTTTGTGACAAGGACACACCGTCTCTTAAATTAAGACATATTGTGTGTGTGCGGTGGGTGGTTGTTATCACTATACACAGCATATGGGTAGTAAAACAAAACTTTTTATTCACACCCACCATTTGTACCTCATATGTGTGGGGTCCAACAAGGAAGTCGTGACAGAAAAAAAAAGGACTATCCAAAGATGTGGCGCGCAAATAGGAGGTGTGGTGTACATGTTTATTCATATATTTCATGTAAACAAATGTTTCATCAAGTGAAGATATGACAACGGATGTCATTCGAGTGTGTATACACGTGTGGGTGGGATGCAAAAGTGTTTCGCATTTGTTTGGGGCGACTTTTTTTTTGTGTTGCTGTTGTTCTTGTGATTTTCTAAAAGGGAAGAAATTTACGTAAAATAAGATGGAGACGTGGGTTTCTGGCTTCCTGCATTTTTATATCCATTTGAGTTCTTTAGGAAAAGACACCTTTGGACATGACTCGAAATTTCAGAGGTACAATTGATATTCCCTAAGTGTGTGGCACATTTTAAGTGGATGGTGGGCTGGATTTTAATTAAAGCTGAATTTTGGTTTTTTTGTTGTTTGGCTTGTGGATAAATGAAGATACACAAAATTGTCTGGCAAATAGTATAAGTCTACGTAGCAATGTAAATAAAAGTCCAATTAGTCTGATTGTTAAATGTCCTGCTGTATTATTGCGGTAAGCGGTGAGGCGTGTCATCAAAAGGCATGTACTATAAATGTCGCACATAAATTATAAAAAGTGTAAACACCTCAAGGAATATTTTACACCACACATATACTTTGAGGCAGTAAGTCACGACATTCAACTTGATATTGTTGGCTATAGATGGTCGAAAATATTTTAATTAGACTTTGGGAAAATCGTAACTTTTGAATTTCATCTAAATAATTGGTATGAGTTCGCTAGCTTGGACATTTAATCACTTCATTAACTAAAAGACCCTATTACGTCAAAGCACCGCCCAAAAATGAATCTATGTACTTGGAAATGGGGTGTGTGATAAGCGATCGTGGATAAAACAGTTATATTCTTAAATTCATTTATTCTGGTAACATCCAAATTTCAAAATTTCTCTCATTGGAGAGATGTCTAATTTTCTAATCTTTTGTATGAACAACCATAACCTCAAATTTAGTGCATGCTCTGTTGTGGATAAATTATTAACATATTTTTACAATGATTTATATAACCATATAGTCAATCAAATTTCAGTTCATTCTTATTTGTGTTTAAATGGTGCTTTTCAATAAAAGCTTCTAAAGGACTCTTCAATGAAGAACCCAGGCGCATAAATCCTACCCGCCGTTATCTGTTCTGTAAACGATGTAAAATATTACCGGAAATTTTTCAAAAACAAAATAGGATATCTTATATAAAAAACGGGAACAAATGTGAATAATCAGGGCTTCCAGGACTATATTGCACCTGGTCCAAAGAACCGATCATTTCCTTAAACAACCAAGTAGCCAAAATCACTACATACCCCAACAGAAAATTAATTCTTCAATCAACTAACCACTCATTAAATAATAGAATCCAAATTCCATAAAGATCGCCAACAAAAAAATGTAATGTAATAGATTGTCTGCGAACACATCCAACATAATCGAGACGTCAAATCACTGTGTTCCCCATAATGAGCTTAAATCCCTTTCAGCCATTACGAAATTACAAAAAAAAATCCCTACATTTGGGAAATTTTATCAATGTCAGACGTCAGTACATCTATCTCATTTTAATGCAATGCAACATTGTCACTGTATGAAAATAAATTGTTCTGTCAGTTCGGATATAATATCTTGGTGCAAATTTTCTTTTAATTACCAAAACATTCATTTAAACGTGTATAATATGTAAAAAGTGGTGTTTTAAATGTGATTTTGCTTAAGTTAAGTGTGTGTCGTGGCTCATATCTTTTTATTGTCATTCGCAATTCGATCGAATTTGTTGGTCAAAGTTGAACATGTTTGTACAAGTTACACACGGTGCTTTTTTGAGCAATAACGTGAGGAAATAATTATGTTGATGCAAAATGTATTGATTACTTGGAAAATTAATTTGCGTTGCATTGTACCAGGCACGTTCCACAAAGTAAGCGCTTAGTGTATTTTCTACATTGGCTTAGCAAATTTTGTTTACCACTTAGAATACATTTGCTTTGCTTTCCAGCGTGTCGTGAGTAAATAAATATTAAGATACGTTGAGGGTATCTGTCTGGGGCAAGGTAGGCTCCCATCCTTTTGCGAGCCTGGGTAGCAACGAAGTGTTAGGCAACGG
The DNA here is from genome assembly GCA_949824845.1 of Rhingia rostrata. NCBI lineage: Eukaryota > Metazoa > Arthropoda > Insecta > Diptera > Syrphidae > Rhingia > Rhingia rostrata. Next base: position 97,649,103 of record OX463757.1, read on the forward strand.
GTCTAGATATGTCAATTAAATTCATTTGATTGAATTTTGAAGTTCGAATCATACGCGTCCTTGAAATTCATTAGTTCTTTCTAGGATTTGCCTTACAAATACAAATTTTTGGCGCAATATGCTCTTTAGTACCCAGCGCCGAGCTTTCTCACAACTATTCATGTGTGCTCGTGTTTCAATGAATGAAAAATGTATGTATGGTATGTACAGATAAGTTTGTTGCAGAAACGCTTCATATGTTTAGACATTACATTGAGTAGGATCCCCTATTGATTTTATATGGAGCTGATATCTCCGTTATAGAGCATGCTTTCTCTCATCGAAACTGCCATTGCATCATCTCCGAAAATAATTGCGTAGTTAATCAATCCAAACCGGCTGTCATGTTTTTCTACAGCTTTTCGTGAGTGTTTATTAAATAATGTCCACCTTTGAGTGTGGTATATATGAAAATCTATACACAGAAACACATATGGATTTTGTTCTGAAAAGTAATCAAAACAAATTAGTCTTTAGGCAAACCATCAAAGATTGCCTTCTATCGAAATAATAGAATTTCCTCATCAAAAATGCATTAAAATCCAATGTAAGACTTAGGTATTGACCCGAACATGCCATTTATTCCTGCCCCCTCCCCCTCCAAATACATAATTCAAAGACACTCATGCTATGCGAAAATGTGAAAAAAAAACCTCTATCTCCCAACAGGTATCTACTGTCAGCTTAAGTCTTGGAATATTCTGTTCCGCACTCAAGGCGTATAACCATATAACGAGCAGGAGCAACTACTACACGTTTCAGCTCATTTTTGTTCTAGCTAAAAGCACTCATAACCATACCGTTTCATCGTTCATATCTAAATCAAAGCTCATACATCATTCGTCTGTTATGGTCGCTACGATGGCACACAGTGGTGTCGTATAAAAATACCATTTTCGGGAAGTCCGTGTCATGGTTCTTTCAATATACGAGCGCATATAAAATATTTTCTTTCCTTTTATCGAAGTTTCCGTGCTATGATTGGTTTCCTTCGAAGGAGGTCTATAAAAATAGAACATTGGCTACCCAAGCACATAAGCTGTACGTATAAACTCGATAAAGATGTCGAAAAAAAAAAAAAAAGAACCATCTCTCAATGACAATGACATAAACCGAATGATATGATAATTTCGTTATAAAAAATCACGACGTTCTCTGAAAACGCATAAAAAATAAGAGAAGTGCGGGTAAACTCCTACCTACATGAAGGGGATATTAAATTGAGATAACCAGGATGATGATCCAGGGTATACTCTTCGAGTATCATCTCATCGGAAGCCAATTCCACATGCCGAAGGACAACGATGACAACGAAGATGTACAGCTCGTTTTCTTGTTAAAGGGCGAACGTATGCATTTCTCTATACAGTCCTTTTTCTGATGTGAACGGGTTTCATAATTAGGTGGAGATGAGTCGGTATCTGTAATAGACAGACTGTGCGTTGTTGTGTTGTATAGGCGAAACGTGATGACTGTTAACCTAATATATGGATGTGCCGGCAGCGCTCGTGTACAACCAGGATTGTTATACCTTTGTCACAATTAATGCTCCTTACTGTGGGCTATTTTCTTCGACTGGACTAGATGATTAGATGGGGAACGATCCCAAGTGTGTAAACATTTCAATTTATTTGATAAAATCTACCGACATGACGTTTTAACAGCTTGTCTAGATGGATTTTAGTTTCTTAGGGAAAAGTAGGGACATGTAGGTAAAGGTCATTGTGGGTCTTAAAAGCGAAAACTTTGAAATGTCTAATTATTCATGTGCACGGTTGTAAACTTGTTCTTTGTCATGTTTATGTCACTGAACATGCATGCATTTTTAAGTGGACGACTTTTCTTCTGATTCAAGGCACCTCCATCACAGGGTTACAGTTTTGTAATCTAAGTCGGGGAAAGATGGTATGTTTGTAGTGTCATTTACAATGCTGTGGTATCTTCTACACAATAGTTTCATTTTATAGTAACCAATTTATTCAAAAGTTGACGTCATGTTAGCTTGCAAGAGGCAACTTATAATTGTTTTGTGGAACCATTTGAATTAACAGGGATGTATTCCTTACCACATTTTGGGTAAAGCATATCGTATTCTCTTGAAGTTGAATGAAAATTGGTCTTTTGCAAATAAATGAATCATACATATTTTTTTTAAAGTGCAGAGGTACTACCACTAGCACAAAATTGCTGAACATTAATTGAATTACCACAACTGTTTTAAATCCAATAGTACGATAAGTAGCTAAAATGATCACTTAGTAGACGATTTATTAGAAACAAAAGATAACGCGATCAGGCTCTTACAAAACCCTTGCTGATGTAAAGGGTATTTTTTCAGAGGTTGGTTTTTCGAACAGAGATAAAACTGACATTTTGTGATCAAATCGGGCAACTCTATTGTCATTTATGTTCAGTTTGTTATGCCATTTCATCATAAACAGGTTGACAAATGAACAACGCCTGCAAATAGTGCAAATTTATTTCGAAAAAAATGGTTCAGCTCGCGAAGTTTACCGCAAGCTCAGTCCATGCCGCTGTAGAGCAAAGTGTTGAAGAGGACCCGAATGAATCGATTCGCCACCGTGCACAGCAATTGGAGCTTTGTCCATCAACTTTATGGAAGATTTTTCGCAAAGATCTTGGCCTACGACCTTACAAGTTCCAGCTTGTGCAAGATTTAAGCCGCGAGGCTATCAAATGCGTCGTGATTTTGGTGTATGGGCCGAAAATGAGATTGATCTCGATGCTGATTTTCATCGGAAAATTTTGTTCAGTGATGAGGTTCATTTTTGGTTGAATGGCTACGTCAACAAGCAAAATTGCCGCATTTAGAGCGAAGAGAATCCACATGAGACCCTTGAGACGCCACTACATCCACTGGCTGGTGAAGTCATTGGGCCATACATTTTCCGGAATGATGCTGGAGAGTCAGTTACCGTTAATGGAGACCGGTATAGAGCCGACTATTTTGTACCCGAATTGAATGGCATGACTGTAGATGAGATGTGGTTCCAACAAAACGGCGCTACATGCCACACAGCGCACGTCTAAATCGATTTATTGAAAGAAACATTCGATGAGCGCATATTAATGAAAAGTTTTGCTTAAATGCACATTCATCTAACCGTCATCACAGTCGATTTAATAGTGTGCTTCAAAAGTCTTGAAACTACAAACGAACAACTTTTTCATTGCACCCTTAAACAATTTATTTCTCAAACTCCAAAGTAATTAGTTTTTCTTTCCCATCAAACGGTCTTACAAAAAAAAAAGCAAATCCCCACTTACTTTCCGGTATTCCTTTTTTTTTGTTGTTGTGTCTCCTCATTTCGTGTTTTCAACTGACTAGGAACCATATCGCGATATCATACATACAATTACGTAAAAAAATATACATCCAGCAGCAAAACTTCACCGACATTGTTTTCAAAAAAACAGACCTCCCTTGCAACGAAATGAGGCATTATAGACGTCAGAAGAGCGCTCCCTATCGCTAATTTAAGTGCCTCCAAGATGTAGTAACGAAACAATTAAGGTTTCTTTTTCGCTCTCATGTTTGTTGTATTTTGCTTCATGCATGCATTTGGTGCTTTTTCAAATTATTTACTCACTGTTGCACACATCTTTGCATCCGAACCGTGTAAACACGGACAAAAAACACTCCAAACAGCACATACAACACATGCATTCAAGGTGTGTGCATGCATGCCACCATGGCCCGGTCGGATGGTGCTGCACTCTGATGGACTGTCTATCACCGGTGAGGAGGCAAATATTACACAGGTTTTCCATCTATTGCCGGATTATGATTTTTTCAGTTAGAGAAAAAAAAACACTGAAATTGAACTGAAATATTTCGACATTCATGTTGTTGGTTGGTGTTACGAGGTTTAGTTCGTTAATAGTAATAAAAAAAAAAACGATGAAAATATTCACGCCGAGTGCTGTGAAGTTGAATGGAACCCCCAACCGATGATGGCCGTTTGACGTGCCAAACTTTTAACCGTGTTATTAGTCTCCTGCGGAGTGTATATGCACAGCAAATGAACAGTCGGCAGAACATGAACACACAAGTGCATTACGCATGCATGCAGCTAGCTGGGTAATGCTGTACACTAGCCGATTGCGTAATGCTCATTAAATTCGAAAAATTATTATGACAGAGTTATGAACCGCAGCAAAGAGAGGTGCAGTGACCGGTGAATGCTTTTGAATATCCGTTGCTTTGAGTGCCGGTATCTATGATGAGGAGTTTGTTTAACATGACCAAACTGCAGTTTGATGAATTGTTTGGACATCTTTCTGTATAAATTAATGGTTTAAGCATGTCGGTATGACCTTCATTTGATATATCATTGAAGACTAAACATTGACTGCGCTGTGAAGTTAGTAGGTTATCGCTAATTTAGCTTGTATCGACTTTAGAGCGTATTTCTGTGCAACTGTGTCAGTTAACGACGTGATTCCGGATTTATAGATGCAATGGTTTGAAGGCCTCGTGTATTCATCTTGGTGAGGATAGTTTTGAAGACATTATGAGTGATTATGTGAAAACATACTCACCTTAAAACCGATCTTTCAGAGGGCAAAAGCTATTTGAAACGATCACTATAAACCTTAGAAGAAGATTAATATAACGGCTGATTTTTTAAGAGTTAAGTTCTTCTTCTTGCCAGCACTGGTTAGTATTGGCGTGCAAACGTCATCTGTCAAAGTGAAAAGTTTTCAGTATACTCTGCCATTTAATCATGAAAAGACTTACAAATGAGCAACGATTGAAAATTATAGAAATTTATTATCAAAATCGGTGCTCTGTAAAAAATGTGCACCGTTTGGTATGACCATATTCTGACCATTCGTGCTGTTATCACCAAATTTACTTTGTAGGACCATCGACTCGCATGCGTACAGTGCGTACCGAAGAAAATATTGCAGTCGTAGCGTACAATGTTAATGAAGATCGTGAAATGTCTATTCGTCGCCGTTCTCAGCAATTGGGCATGTGTTACTCAACCACATGCAAAATATTACGTGTCGATTAGGGTTTGAAAGCCGTTTAAGTTTAACTTGTGCATGAATTGAAGCCGAATGACCTACCACAACGTCTAGCCTTAGAGCAGCTCCATGAAAATCCGCTGTTTAATCGAAAAATTGTGTTCAGCTTTGATGCTCCTTTCTGGCTCAACGGATACGTAAATAAGCAAAACTGTTGCATATGGATTGATGAACAGCCACATGCTATAAAAGAATTACTGATGAATCCCGAAAAAACGACAGTTTGGTGTGGTTTATGGACTGGTGGCATCATCGATCCATTTTTCTTCAGAGACAACCGTGGAAGAAACGTTACCGTCAACGGCGAACGATATCGAGCCATGATACGCGAATTTTTTTCGCCCCAGTTGGCTGAGTTGAACTTGGTTCACATGTGGTTTCATCGACCACATGCCACACAGCTCGTGAATCAATGGAAATGTTGAAGGATGAATTTGATGAGCAGCTCATCTCTCGAAATGGCCCTGTGAGTTGACCGCCAAGATCATGCGATTTAACGCCTTTTGATTATTTCTTAGTCTATGTGGACAAGCCGAACACGATTGAAGTCTTACATAACACGCGTAATTCGTGGAATATATGCCGAAAGACTCGGAAAAGTGACGCAAAATTGGACCTTCCGAATGAACCATTTGAAACGGAGCCGCGGAGAACATTTACATGAAGTTGTCTTTAAAACGTAAATTGCAAAGGCCTATTTATCGATTACAATAAAAAAATTTTTTTAGTTTATGCGAAATATAAAGACTGCTTAAGCACTTCAAGACATCAAAACAAATTTTTAAACCATATTGTCACAAAAAAAGCCGAATGTGGTCGCACTTAAGATATAATGCACTCAAACACTATACCGGACTGTTGCAAATCCCTACACACTTTGTCAAACACGGATGTGAAAGCTCCGCTTAATTATACTCGTAGCTCTAAATGGTTTTAATGATTATGTGTGTTCACAACCCAAGATCGAAACCACAACGGACCAAAATCTAGTCCAATTGTACTCACAATTAGGTACAAACCACCATAACGTACCCTAGGGTAACACGAATATGAAAACACGAGCTTGAATATAAATTTAAAAAAAAAATATTTTAGTATTAAAAGAAAGTGCAAATGCGACTTCAAGTCGATTTCAAATGTTTTATGAAATCGTTTTCATTAAAAATCTCTGACAACCAAACTGCAGTAATTACCATTCCCTTGTCCAACCAGTAAAAGCATAAAATCCGATCTTAGTTTCCTCATCTTCCGAAGTGTGAATAATTCATCTCATACCCGCTGCTTTTCATGATGGATTACGATTACCATTGAGTGGGGTGAAATCCGATTGCATATCTATATTTATTTATGAGTTTTTATTTGCCTTCTTATTCTCCGAACGCAATCTCTCTAAGTGCACTTCCTGAAGTTCTAATGTACACTCAATCTAACACCTGGTCTGGTGGTCGTCTCTATGTGGACTTTTATAATCTACTTCGCATTTGCACAGCAGCACAAAGGAAAAAAAAAAACGCCCGAACGAAAAACGGTAACTGTTTCACTTCCTCTTCTATGATTTTATTTTTTTTCGTCATACCAATCTCCACTTAAAGTAGTTTTGCACACACGCATTCTTAGATCTAGATCTAGAAGAGCAGTGCACGAACAACACAGCTCAGGAAAAGGAATTCAGCTAATATCATCTGGTACGTGGAAAAGCAATTATTTCCGCTTGAAAACGGATCCGGATGGTTGATTAGCTTAGCGTAGATACTTTATCCCCCAAAGGCAGAAACAATACAAAAAAAACACACACACACACAAAACCCATCTCCAAGAATCCAAACCGACTACTGGATTTGTATCTCATTCTATCTGCTTTCGTGATATCACATGACAAGGCTTTCAAGTTTATTGCACTTCGATTGCGTATCTACCTATATATACGTGCGAAACATTCTAAAACTCAAACTGTATCTATTAATTCGAAACACTTATAAATATTTATAAAACTATCTTTTTTCTATCGTTTCAGGTAAGTGTCGATAATAGTCTTACAAGCCTGGCTACAGCTAATACTCGCGTATAAAAAATTGCGAGCTAATTATGTATGCCTATACGTCTTGGGTTATATACTATTTTAATTGCCGCTAAACGAGGTAAGTCAATAGCAGTAGATATACAGAGAGACGAATACGACTACGACGACGACATCGATGTGTCGCCAAGAGACTGTCTCCGAGTGTATTGTTGATGTGGATCTCATGGGAAAATTAATCGTTTTGCGGTCTCTCTATCCGCCGGCTTCTCTGTTTTGCTATTTTTTTTTTGTTTATATGTGCGCCCTTCGATATCAATTTTCCGGAAAAGGAAGAAAAATGTTTGGCTTTGCTTTGGTTTTATGGTTTTCAAGTATACTTGGGATTGGGATATTGTCTCTAGGGTCATCTCTCTGCGGTTACACTTTCTCTTTGGATTCGTATCTGTAAGTATTTATATGTTCATACCCATTGAGATGGCGAGCTGAAGATATATATTTCGTTTGAATAGAATTTAAAGGACCTTCGTTACACAGGCAGATGCATATATGTATGTATTGTGTACACCCATATCCCTGAAGTTTAATCATAAGCTTCTTCATTTCAATTTATTTGCCCATTTATTCTCCTGCGGGCCTTTTGTGCGCCCCAGCAACCGCAAAGATAATGAATGTTTATATTTCGCGAATGTATTCTCCGCGCAGAGTATCTCTATATTATTGCGGGTTTTGTGTTGCTTGTTTGTTCTGAAAGAAGCAGTGCTGTGGCTGATGATGCTAAGATCTTTTGCTAGAAATTACCAGGATTAGTTTGTTGGTAATATATGCCACAATTAGAGTTAAGTGTTTTTGTTTATTTAAAGATGTGTGGGATGATTCGGTTTGTAATCTCAATTCATGTGGTTTTATGTGTATATATGTCTATATATGTCTCGGACCAAATGACATTTCAGTTTTGAAATGGTTTTCTGTTCCACTAAATGTCATAAAATTTGAATGTGATTTGAAAACAAATTTCATCACTTTTGATGAAAAAACTCATTTTCTCTTTTGCCTCAGTATCCATTACGCGAAATAGTAACGGACATGTTCTTAAGGGTTCTAATTGGATCTTGCTTAAATTTATATGCAAATCAATGATCAAAAATCTGCAAAAAGTGGTGTAAGCAAGCCAAATAGCTGGATTTGATGACGAATCTAGGTGCGCGTGACTATTTTTGAACACTTTGACTTGAAGTGGTGGTTTTTGTCGTTTAATTTCCATACATAAATGTCTGAAAAACTACAAGATAGACCAAAAGAGATCACCCTATTTGCAGATGCTCTAATTTTTGCAAATGGCCGCCAATGTCAAATCTGTTTAGACATTTGTGGACTAGACAGATGTAGAATATAAGTGAACAAGCCATGGAGCGATACACTCCCCAAGTTTTTTCTGCCGCAATTGGACGAATCAAGACGGGAGGACATGTAGTTCCAACAGGACGGAGCAACGGTACACACTGCGCGAACCACAACCGTTATCATGAAGGCCAAACAACATCAGATGACTTCTTTTAGCCCACCTTGTAGAAAGAACCTGTTCAAAAGCCATCATTATGAGAATTACTGTTTAGGATACAAAAAAAGAGCAACAAATAAACGTTTTATAGCATAGTTGACCGCAATCGAATACCCTCAAATCAATTAGGTCAACCTTTTTAAACTTTAGTCATTTTTTGACACAACATTTAACATGATGAATTCCTTTAAATCCTGAAATCTGCTTTAAAAATGACCTCTTTTCCTGCTGTACGCAGCAATCTTTTTTTTTTTTTTTAACCCGCAGATAATTTGCTCCTCGCCACCAACAGAAGGGTTAATCGTGCGCTTAACTCATGTGACCTCGTTTTAATTACCCTCGACATTTGTGATAAATCGCATAAATAATGTGAAAACGTGGATATGTGAAATTAAAGCGGCTAACCTAACCGAGTGTAAACCAAATGGTGTATGTTGACGACGCGACGGCGACGATTGCTGCTCCTTTGATGATAAAAGTCGTTAAACAAGCGGGACAGTCATTATGAAATGTATAAACTACCCTCTTAATATAATATTGCATCTCTTAACGTTAAGAATATTTGAGTTGAATAATTTAGTGAAATTTAAGATAAGATATAGTTGTACTATTGTAGATTTTGTGTTTTTTTTAAATGTAATGGAATTCCTAAATGAAATTTGTTTCCTAATACCTTTATAGAAAAAAACTTTTACTTACAAAAAGCGTGCAAGTGGACTCATCAATAAAAGAGCTTAGATAAAATGCAGCGAATCACAAAGAAAATCAAAATTTTACCAGCATTTTTTTATTTAAGTTCGGACACAAACCATCAAATTAAAAACATTTCAACTTGAGTCGAAAAATTATTTTATTACCGGCCCTATGACTACTACGATACTTAATGAGTTGTTTGACCTACACTTGGCTGCACTTCTACCAGATCAATAGCGATAATATAAAACGGACATAGAATTATTTTACGCAACAGGCTCGTAAATATCCATGGTCTTGATTTTTCGTAATCAACATAAATGGTTGTTAGGTTAGGTTAGGTTGGTGGGTTGATAAGGCAGGCGGTGTGCATCTTCCCTCATCACACTCAAGTCAATATAGACCCATTGTGATGACCGTTGTGATTCATTCATTTATTTGTCTCGTAACTGTCTATTGTTGTTAGTCCCTTTCCAGCCATCCAGATGTTAATGACAACCTGAAATGATTAGAGAGAGGGATTTCGGATAGATCCGTGAGGCCATGGGAAAATTATTTTCCTAAGTCCCTTATTCTTTATTGACTGAACCCTGGGCAGTGGCACAGAAATTGGGCATGGTATTCTCGTGTATTTCGCCAAGACCGTAACCTCTAAAAACGTCTATAAGATACATTTATTAGTTTGTGACTTTTAAGTAAGTTGTGTCCAAAAATAATCCCTAATATCGTCGAAACAGATTTCCTGTTTCTCTGGAGTAGTTTCCGTGTTCTGGTTTTGTCATACTTAGCCTACGTCTTTTGAATGTTTCACAGGTGAGAGGAGAGTTCCAACTGTTTTGTGGCGATATTCAGTGTTTTCTGACCCACCCTTGATTTGAGATCACTAAATTGTTGTTAGAAAAAATCATGATAGCCGAACCTACATTTTGAATTCGAATCCAAAGGGTAAGACGAAGGTCTTCCATGACAACTAATACATTTTTTTTATAATTTGCGAGCACTCAAGAGGTTATAAATGCAATTTAAATGTTTTACCACATTAAGAGCGTTGGAGAACTGGAAGAAAGAGAGTGATGGGAATGATTTTAGATAGAGTGGAGCTGGAGACTTACCATGGGTGGTGTCTTTCGGGGAGTCACTGTTCTTTCATTTGTCTCGTAACTTTTGTGTTTGTTACATTCGCAGAACTTTTAAGATGGTGTAGACTTTGAGGAGAAACTACCGACCTTTTTCTATTTTTTTTTTCAATAAAAGTTTCATAAATGTAGGCTGGGATTGAAAGCGCAACTTCCCACTCAACAAGCGAACAAGCTCAACCAACCGCGGCCACCCCACATAGTCTACAAGTACAAGTGTAAAATATATTGTTGATGGAAAAACTTGGAATAGTACACAGAACTTCTGCCTGTTAGTTTGTCCCTCTAAAGCACATTAAAATACCAAAAAAAAAAACATCATTCTAGACGGGAATGCCCAAAATTCATCTTGGCTAACAACGAGATCCCCCAAAGTAGCAGAATTATGAAATAGGAAGGTAGCAACATATGCCTGTTCCGCTCTCTCAATAAATAGAAAACTTTAGTCACAACTTGTGCTGCAATAAAATATTTGGTCCTAAGTAATTATATTGCTTAGAACTACAAAATAACTTCTAAGGTGCTATATGCTCCTTATCGACTTAAAATTAAATTCAAATTATCAAACCCTTGTCAGTCTTTACTAAAAAACGTAAAAAACGTTCATCGTGTAGACGATTGCTTAAAACAGAGTTGTTTATAGCGTAATCTACGTTTGCTCTGAAAAGTTCTACAATTGATTTAAAGCTTAAGTTGGATCGGCAAAACGATTAACATAACCTAAAGAAAAGTATCCTGAAATCGGCGCAATTAAATTGCAGGTAGGATTATATTCCAGTTGGGAAATCCAAAAATGAACCTTTGCTAAGTTTGCCCTTGAACCATATATCATATTAAAGCACCACTCTTAGTTTCATTCCCCAAAAAAATTTCCTATTTCTGTAAAGAGATTACTTACACAAATAAAAAACATATTTTTCAAATTTAAATGGCACTGAACATGTTTCGCTGTATCTATATTCTTGTTCGATACTCCATATAAATTTCCAATAAAAAAAAAATTGACGTCACAAACCTATCCAGCATACCTATCTGTTTTGTAACATTTTATTACACTTCCAGAGATATTCCATAAATAACGTTCCAAAACCATAACCATCCATTTTTTTCCATCTCGAATATGAAATATTTTTTCACCCCTTTTGCGGTGTGGTTTCAAAAATTCCACATATAACATCCGGTGTCAGCTGTACGTGGTTATAAAAAAAATCCTTGCCACAGGTGCAGATTATGTATCTGTCGATTTTGCAATTTGACAATTCGAATGTCCGAAAATAAAACTTTCATAATAAACGTTTAACGGGTACTCACTCACTACGCAAACTGGTGTAAATACTTACGGTATGTAGTGGAAGTGGCTTGGTCGTGATAAGGACATTGTTTACGTCTGGACATTGGAGTTATTCTTCTTATTTGTTTTGCAAGACAATTACGAATATTTGTGAATGAAGGGCTGTCTGAGTGGACTTAGTAAGTGTGAAAAATTTACAAAAATAAGACTGAAAATCTAGGAGAAATAAGGCTTTGCATATTTTGTTAGCGACCTCGTTTGATTTTGCTTTTGTTTAGTCGCCAGTAAGGCAAATAAAAATATCGAAATCATTTTTAATTTTATTTTTAAATTGGTTTAAGTATTCGCTAATTTGAACCTGTTGGTCGTTTGATTTTATCAAATAAGCTGTTGCATACATTCCTTTTTTTTATATCACTATTAATATGGGTCGACATAACAATGAATGGTTCTAGTTCTGACTAAATTTAAGAATTCAATATTCTTACTTTATTTATTCAATTTATTCAACTATGGAGGCGTTTTCTGTAGATTTTAGGAAGCTAATGAGTGGTTGTATTAAAACGTTGGTGGAGTTGGTTCATGGTAGTTGAATAGTCAGTTAGGACTGTATTAAAAAAATCGAGGGTGAAGTATAAAATATTGGAGTTCATTCATCTTAATAATCGACGGTAAAAAATACGTAACCCCTTAAAAAATTAAGATTGATATATTGGGTTTTTCAACAGGGACGCTACAAAAGTTGAGCGACAGGGACAGCAAACGACCAAACCACATTTCTTGCCGCTCTTTGATATTTCTCTTCAGTAAGGTTTGCCAATTCATGATGGAAAGATATACGATCCAACAACGAGTCGAAATTATTAAAATTTACAACCGAAATTCGGAGTCAGTGGCCTCAACGTTAAGAGCGCAACGTCCAATTTATGGTCGTCATAATCCTCCTAGCAGATCAACAATTGAGCGTCTAGTGTGAAAAAATTGAATCCACAGGCACAGTACAAAATGTTCCCGTGCCAGTGAGACAAAGAAGTGCCCGTAGTGTCGAGAATATTGCTGCCGCTGAGGCTTCAGTTGAAGAAGGCCCAAATGTGTCTCTCACACGTCGTTCTCAAGCGTTGGGCATCTCTGTGACGTCGTTGTGGCGAATTTTGCGAAAAGATCTTGGCCTACATCCTTACAAGATTAAATTGACGCAAGAACTGAAGATGATTTACCACCAGAAGCGTCGTATGTTCGTGAATTGGGCTGAGCAACAACTTGAAAATGATTCGGATTTTCATCGAAAAATCATCTTCAGCGATGAGGCTCATTTCTGGCTAAATGGCTTCGTCAATAAACAAAATATGCGGTATTGGTGAGGCAGCAATCCACACGTACTCCATGAGTCATCATTGCATCCCGAAAAAATTACGGTTTGGTGTGGTTTATGGGCCGGCGGCGTCATTGGGCCGTACTTCTTCCGTGATGATCAAGACAGGCAAGATACTGTGAATGGGAATTGCTACCGTTCAATGATAACCGAATATTTTTGGCCCCAATTGGATGATATGGACTTGGAGGACATGTGGTTCCAACAGAACGGCGCCACAAGCCACACAGCGAATGCCACAATCAATTTTTTGGAAACCAAGTTTGGAGAACGTGTTATCTCACGAAATGGTCCAGTCGCTTGGCCGCCTCGGTCGTGCGATTTGACGCCGTTAGACTATTTCCTGTGGGGCTACGTCAAGTCTATGGTCTATGCCAACAAGCCAGCGACGATTGATGAACTTCGTACGAATATCGAACGTGAAATTGCAGCAGTATCGGCCGATTTATGCTTGAAAACCGTCGAAAATTGGGTTCAGCGTCTGGACTTCTGCAACAGTGCCCGTGGTGGCCATGCAAAAGAAATCGAGTTCCATACATAATAACATCGAACGTACTTTAACAGGAATAAAGAATTTCATTGATATCCAAACCCGTTTTTGTTATATTTTAAAAAAGCGCTCTTGTAGCGCTCTTATTGAAAAACCCTTTAGTAGGGTACTTTAAAATCGTCACAACGAATTGTAGCCCTTCACTCGTTTTTTTTTTTTACCGCGATAGCCATACTGTCAGTGCCGTTTAATTTGGATCTGCAAATGCACGAAATAATAAATTCTAGCTTAATTAACGAACAACACACATTCACAGCCTTCGTCAAACACTGTTCCATTCACCCCAACACGATGGCAATCTCCACATTAATCCAGCCGCTAGACAATAATTCCGCAATAAGCCGTGATACAATATTACCTTCTCACGTTTTAAAACAAATACATTTGCTGCACAAGTATATCTAGGCCTCTGTAAATAGATAAATAAAAAGATATATCGGTTATCTGTAAGAATCGCTCAAATATCTAAGTAAACATCAAGATAGATATTTTCCCACGGATACACTCCAAAGCGAGAGATAGATCCTAATGAGATACTAACTAAAATCGATGGTAATTTATGTGACGACTAGCTATATAAGTGGACCTCGGCTAGAAGAGGTAGATCAATCCGAAAATAGTAGAAGAAAACAAAAAACGTGTCTTGAGTGAAGTGAGTACTGAGTGGCTGTACACCGCGATATAAGAAAAAGATACTTTACAGAGATTGTTTCACATGTTTTTTTTTTCAATTTTCTTGCTTTGTGCGAAAATGATCACGGAAATAGCTGAGGTAGAGTAATTTCTGTGACGCCAATACCATCTGCGAACAGATGTGATTGTATTTTTTTTTGCAGTAAATATATTTTAGGAAAATTTTTGCGTTTTGAGAATTTATTTGTTCTGTGATTTATGAGGGTCTTAGTTATATCGCGTAATTACGGGCAATTTTTATGACGATGGAGCTCAAATCAATAGGTTTTCAAAAGTATAAATCTGGTGTTCCGTGGCAGATGTGTGATTGAGACATCGGTTAATGCAATGAACTACTACTCCGTAGCCTGGTGGAAATCTCATAGCCACGATGAGCACGTGCCCAAAGTAGCTTGAGTCTTTAACTCACTAAAACCACCACCCTTTTGGTATTTGTATTGCAACTAAGTATGCGACTTATCTAGCAATTTTTATCACAAGTAATGAATGTTTCGCAGGTAACTTTCCTTTGAGAGTTCCTGCTTTTTTCGCAATTTATAGCGCGGTTTGTTTTTATCGCCGCAATAAATTTGTTTCGTCGTTAATGTGTCCCAATAAACGTTTTTGCGTGCAAAGTTTTCCGTTTCGTCTTTAGCCGCGAGAATACCCACATCTCTGCGTAGATCTTCATTACTTATATACCACGGCGCATTGACGAATGATCTTAACATTTTGTTTTCAAAAGTTTGTAGAATGTTTAGATTCGTTTCACTGGTACAACCCCATAGTTGTATACCATATGTCCAGACCGGCTTCAGCACTTGCTTGTATACTAGCAACTTGTTATCAAGGTGAAGCTTTGAATATTTTCCGAGTTTCTTTCTCTGTATTTATTTTTAAGTTTTTCGCATTTCTTTTTAAATGCGACTTCCATTTTAATTTTGCATCGACTTTCATTCAGAGATATTCCGCTTCATTTGCAAAATGGGCTCGAACCGTATTGAGAATTACTGGCAAATTGTTTGTCCGTGTGTACGAAAAATTTACATGAATCGATTTTCTCTCGTTAAGTGCAATCCGCCAAGATTTTGTCTATTCATTAACCTCGTTAAGGGCGTTTTGAAATTTCATATTTTCAATAGAGGAATTGTTGTGGCAACTGCTAGTATAGCTGTATCGTCAGCAAAAGTGGCAACTATTATATCGTTATCGTTATATCGTGTGGGATATCACGTGGTATAGAAGAACGGTCCAAGGACGCTTCATTGGGGTTCTCCTGCCAATATTTCTTTAAACTCTGAATATTCGTTTCCAAGTTTCACACGGAAGAGTCTATGCTCAAGATACGAGACAAGGATTTTATATAATTTTTCAGGCAGAACTTGTCTTAGCTTGCATTGAAGGCCTTTATGCCAAACATTGTCAAAAGCTTGCGATACTTGAAGAAATACGGCTGAGCAAATTTTATCTTCTTCGAAAGCTTTCTCAATTACATCAGTAATTCGATGAACTTGGTTCACAGTCGAATGTTTACTTCTAAACCCAAATTTATTGTCAGGTAAGAGGAGTTTCTGATCAATAATGGGATGTAAGCGACTGAGTAATATCCTTTCAAAAACTTTTGAAATTATTAGAACAATTGAAATAGGTCTTTAAGATTTTATTTCATTCGGTGATTTTCCTGAAATGAGGACCATAATCATTTTCGCGACTTTCCACTGTCTTGGTATGTAACCTAATCTAATTGCTGCATTTACAATGTAGAGGAGTTTAGTTAATGCTTTTCGAGGCAACATTTTCAGGGGTTCTCCTGTATTGCAGGAGCTTTTTTAGGCTTTTATTTCTGTATTTCCCGTTTAAGCTCGGCAATACTTGCATATCTTATTATATTGCTATCGGTTGTAGTCTCGAGTACATTAACGTTTTCATGTTGAGCTTGGCCATCAAATGGTTTTAAATGTTTCCTCGAGATGTGCGGCAAAAACGTCTTCTTCTCTTTTATCGATTTTTGCCCAATCGTCTTGAGTTACCCTAATTGGTAAAACAGCCGTTTATGGCCGTTTTATGACTCTAATTGCTTTCTAGAGCGAATAAATCGATTTCTTTCCAGCGGTTAGGCTTTGTACTGCATGGATTTTAAAGTTTTTTTTATCGAATTTGATAGCATGTTACTCAACCGATTTAGATGTGTTTTATCTTGCTCGCACGAGTTTGGTGCCATCTTTTACTAGCTTTTCTTTTTTGTCCAACAAAATCTCTTATTTACCGTGAGTATCTGATATAACCAAAGCTCTCTATTTGGCCTCGTTGAGGAGTATTATTGCATGCTGCTTTTTGAACGGTATCGATAAAGGAGTCAACCGCGACTTCGAGTTCTATGTTTGGATTCCCAACCACGGGAACAACATTTATTGATTTTCATTGCTTCTTCCAAATGATTTGAGTTGAATTATCTATGTCTAATGAAAAGCATAGAACTCAGACGGTCATATTCGGTATAAAATTTTGGAGCCACTGTCGTTAAAGAATTACAAATGCTCACATCAAAGGATGTGAGACAAAAGGCGGATTAACCTGGTGTGCCAAATGTTTTGCTTTACTAAGATCATGCACATTAATAAATTTTCCCTAAAAGATTCTCTACCAAGCATTATTAAGTAACGCCTCTAGTGCTCTATTCCTTAATACTTCAGATGAGTTTAGTTTAATTAGGTTTTCGCATCATGTTTATACGCTGTCGCGATCATTTAATCAAGTCGAACTGACTGATGAAGTCAGACAGTTCTTAATCTACAAGTTAATTTTCTAATCGGTACAACACAATGTAGGTTTGTATTATGTTTGTATATTGTTACTATGCACTTCAAGTAGCAAGCAACCTCATAAAACAATAAAATCAAATCATTTTTTTATTTCTCCTGATAGTGCATTGTTTATCATTTCAAATCAATAAAAAAATAAATAAATTACAATAAAATTTGAATAGATTGTAAAAATGTGATGCACGAGTATTCACTGTCACGATGAATTAATCTTGTTGATTATTCTGTCAGAGGCGATCTATTTTCATTTATTGTTGGTTTTTATTTTTCTAAAAGTTTTTCTCTGACGTTTAGATGTTGTAGGGGGCGTGGTTGTTGATTAACTATGTGCTGATCAGTCAGTTGTTTGGAACGAAAACACATCAAAGCACTGACGTATTTTAAAACGACAAAAATATTTCGTATTTTGAAAATTGTTGGCATTTTCTGAAGATGACAAACCATTTCGATACTCACGTCGTAAATAATTGACATTTATTTTTGTATTTGTGGAACATGTTTGCCAGAAAATTCATCATAAAGAAATATTTCCGTTTGTGACCTCAAAATAAAGTTAATAACAAAGTGTGTTAAATTTTGTATCCTGTATTTGTATCCAACCCCCTTAAACATTGTCTAGAGCAAACATAATATCTAACCAATCTCAGGGGAGATCAAAACCCTCAATTTCTTTCGAAGATAAATAAAAATCCCGCATAAAGCACTGTTAACGCGCATCCAACTTATATTTATCTCCACTATAGGCATTAAATTCGAAAGGTGATTTCCTTTGTTTACATTCTGCATTTTCTTGTTTCACTGCAGCGGGCGAATATCGTTTGTGTTGCTCTAAAGATTTCTAACAGGGGGTTGTTGGTGTATGATATTTCGTTTCTCCCCAACATTCCCCCCCTGGGAGTACTTAATCTAGGCATGCGTTCGGTTTGTGGAGACCTGCAAGCACCTACTAGGGGGTGGAGATGTAGTGCTTTAGTCTTATTTAATCCAATTCAAAGGTTGTAAGTTCAAAGCAATGTCCTACATATTTATCTTTGTGTGCTGGGGTCAATGGAACTCGTAAATTGAAACGAACCCCATGCGTTGAATGATTTCAAATGAAATTGTGCAGAAAATTGGGTAATTTTCCCCCAAAAACGAATAAGGTCTCCCTCGGAATACTCTGTCGGCTGGGTATGAGTATTTTTGTCATTTTCGACAGAAAACAGTTTGCCCGCAATGTTGTGATTTAGTTGGAGATAAACATTTTGGCATTCGTTTATAATGAATCATTTAGCTGAAGTTTATTATTTTGCGCAGTCGGCAATTGTTTTATATTTAGAAGTTGAGGTAATTTTTTCGTAAATGGGTTCTGGTGAGTGGTTCTCAAAGGGGAGATGATGTGCCACAGTTTTTTTTTAATAATTTGCTTTTAATGTAGTAGTATTCTTAGGTGGTCCGATATCAAGCTGTTAAAAAAGTGGTCTGGTTTGACAAAAAAAAATACAAATTTTTGGTGTAACAGGCTCGTTATTTCCCAAAGCCAAGCTTTCTCACAACCATTCATGGGTGTATGTGTACTTCTTGTACGATGGCGGGACCTCCTGTTTCATGCCGATTCCGAATGGCTTGTCAGGCTTATATAGATGGCCATTGTACGTAGAATACAGAATTATTCCACACAGATGCTGCAAGCCTTTGACAAGCTTCCAATTGACTCGCTCAGGGCAACGGTTACAGTTTTTACGCATGGGGTAGATTGAACAAATTGTTTTTGTAAGAAAACGCCCACCAAAAAGTGGGCGTGAGACAAAATGACAATGGGCGAACTGCATCTTTCATTATTTTTGAAGTATTAGCATCAAAACATTTTCGAATTTTACTAAACTTTTGTCGAAAATCGATTTATTTATTAAACGGCTATGAATCGAACCCAGACTATCTGCGCGGCAGTTCATCGCGCCAATGAGCCCGTCACCGGTTTGACCAAAAAAAATAGTGCGAAAAGGTATAACAACTTTACCGAAAAGAACAGAAGCACATAATTACAACACAGCACAAGAACGTGTTGAAATTCTGTCGTGCTCTAAAAGCAGACGAGTTCTGAGTCATATCCACCGGCTCATATAAATAGCTTTATTCACTAGAGTATGTAATGACTGTGCCCATTGAAATTGGTGCTTGTCAGGCTTATATAGATGGCCATTGTACGTAGAATACAGAATTATTCCACACAGATGCTGCAAGCCTTTGACAAGCTTCCAATTGACTCGCTCAGGGCAACGGTTGCAGTTTTTACGCATGGGGTAGAATGAACAAATTGTTTTTGTAAGAAAACGCCCCCCCCAAAAAGTGGGCGTGAGACAAAATGACTATGGGCGAACTGCATCTTTCATTATTTTTGAAGTATTAGCATCAAAACATTTTCGAATTTTACTAAACTTTTGTCGAAAATCGATTTATTTTATTAAACGCCCCCATAAAGGGGGCGTGGCTAAAAACTTCACATGGATAAAATATAGACAATGACATAGTCCAAGTATCTTGCTGAGCCACTTTTTGAAAACATTTTATGATTTTTTTAAAAAAGACGTGTATGGAAATGTGGGAGTGACAGTGGGCGGATTTTGAAATTTTTTACACCTGTTCTGCTTCGTCGATCAGAGAATGCATGTACAAAATTTCAACGCTCAGCTCAAAATTTAAGGCGCAAAACTCGGTGACACAAAGATGGAGGGACAGACAGAAAAGGTCAGATCAACTGTGATTGTGAGTCGATCTATACACTTTAAGGTATATCTATCGAAATGTTTTGTCTATGTTACAAACTCAATGTCAACACTAATATACTAACTAACTAACTAGGGTATAGGGTGTACAAAATTAATTGAAATAGTATCATTCCAACGGCTGAATAATTAAATCTGTTTGAATTATTGCTCTGGTCTGATGTCTGAAGGGTTTGATTGTTCAGAAGAAAGTTCACATTTATTATAACATAAGTCGAAGAAAACATAAACTTGATAAACGTTATGTAGTTCAAGTTGTAAAGCGTAGTGGGGGTGCTATTTCCTTGTAACCTCAAACCTTTTGAGTTCCTGTTAAAAGGTTTGTTTGATAAGTTTCTGAAGACAAACCATGAATACTTGAATCAATCGGTTGCATCAGTCTTTATTAAAACCTTCATATCTGTATACACGCTAAGAGTTTCGTCATTAACGATGACTTGATCCATAGCTTTCTGAATGATCTTTGTACACAGATAATAACTGATTGCAGGATTTAAAAGGTTGCAAAAGTAAGTTATTTACTCCTTTTCAAAACTTTGGTACTCGTTTGCAATGTAAAACTCGACTTTTAGAATCAGTGAATTATCTAATATCTTCTTATATTAGACCAATAAAATAATTACAAACTGCCTCCCAAATGCTACCAGTTACATGTATCTCTGACCATATGTGAGTTGCCAAAATCACTTCGGTGATATGTGTAATAATATATTAACAGAGTAACCTCTCTACATTAATTCAGCGAACATTTAATGCTTATGCTTACACATTTTGCAAAGCCCACACAAGGCAAACGAAAATATGAAAAATGACACCCAACCCTTGTCCTCAACTATGTAAAATTAAATAAAAATTCATCTTCATATGTACAGTAGGGGGGAACAAATAAAAGACAACTTCTTCCTCGTTCCTCCATAATTTTAAAATGAAATCTTTATCAAACGTACTTCTTTGTGCCTCCTCCACTGTAATTTGCATAACACTATACCAAAATCCAATTGTATGTTTTGTCAAATCCAACCCACACAGTGTGCACATTTTGTTACATTCACATGTGTTTACCTGATTATCCACATGTTTGCCTGGACAGATATAGCTTATATCACTCGGCGAATTGTTGCCAAACAAAAAACAAATGGAAATTTTCTATATCTGTCATCGCGCCGTCATCTTGAATGAGATGAGATAATCATACACAATTCGATGGCTGATGTAGAACAGAACATTATTTGAAATTGGAAATCAAGTCAAGCAGTATTTTATCTAACTGAAAATATTCAACATGCGTGCACTCAAGCAGATGTTAAATCTAAAATGACAGAAGCCTTTTATTTGATATATTTCCTAAAATCAAATTTTTGTATTTCTAATGTGTTTGACATTTGGCTGTTGACGAAAGTCGTTTTTTTGGCAAGTTTTGATAAATTCACGGAAAACAGACATAACGAACCTTCAATGGAATTATTATGTTGCCAACGGAAAAAAGTTAACGATGTGACAGCTGATAGTATTGATGGCGCGCTATATGAAAGATTAACGCATTTTCATTGTTGAGAAATATTTAAAAATAATAAAAGTTCGTCAGCTACAGTCTACAATTTTCATACAAAATATGGAATTCAAAGTGAAGAGAATAATTTCAAAATTCAGGAAGTCTGGATCAATTAGTGCTCATAGGGTCCAGGTATAGCTATCATCGAACAACTTCATTGGAGCACAAAACATGATGGAATTAAAATTTTACTTCGATAGCTGGCTATAGGAATCACTTGAAAATTTTTTCAGTTAAATAGAATTACAGCGAATGGGTGGCCGCGGTGTAGTGGTTATGTGTTCGCCTGTTGAGTGGAAGGTTGCGCGTTCAATCCCAGCCAAAATCCATTTAATTTTTATGTAAAACAAATAAAAAATGTCGGTTGTTATACCTTAAAGTATGCACCATCTTGAATTTCTTCAAATTTAACGAACACAAGAAAAAGTGACTCCCCGAAGTTAGTTCGGACACCACTACAGCCAAAAATATTTCCTATCACTCTCTTTCTTCCATACTAACGCTCTTAGTTTGGTTACATATAAAGGGTATTCATAACCCCTTGAGTGTGTGTAAACTATAAAAAAAAGCATTACTTCAGACAAAAATTTGGATCATTCATAACCCACAAGAGATTTTCTACAAAAATTGTAATTAAAAATTAAAATATTTTTGGATTACATATCTTGTTTTAAAATTCATAGGCTTTGGTTTGACACCAACACGCCAATTATTGAATATATAAGTAGCCGCACAAAATTACCAATGACAGCTATAACCCGACCTTAGACACTCTGGGTGTACTATCACAAGTCGTTCAACTGAAAACATCGAAGAATACTATGGTCTCGTAGTCAAGAATTGGGCATTTCAAGAAGCTCTCTACAGCGAACTCTCACGAAAGACTTGAAACTTCATGCCTACAAAGTTCACTTGACTCAAGAACTGAAGACTACTGACCATGCAACGAGAAGAGAGTTCTTTGAATGGATTTTGTAACAATAGCAAGTCGATG
Organism: Rhingia rostrata; assembly: GCA_949824845.1. Taxonomy (NCBI): domain Eukaryota; kingdom Metazoa; phylum Arthropoda; class Insecta; order Diptera; family Syrphidae; genus Rhingia; species Rhingia rostrata. The sequence goes on from OX463757.1 coordinate 97,671,622, forward strand.
AAACTCATTTTCATCTTGATGGCTTCGTTATTCGTAAATATTGTTGCAATTGGGATTCAGAAAACCCACGAGTAATTTTCGAGAAACAAGTGCATCATCCATAACGCGTGACTGTTTGCTGCCATTTTCCTAGGAAAATGCGGCTGGTTATGCATTTAACAATCAATGGTAGATATGGTTGTGACCAAAGATGTGGTTCAAACAAGATTGTGCCACATACCATACGGCGCGGACAGAGGAACAATTCAATTACTTCGTTAGCAATTTCCTAATCGTGAAATCGGCCGTTTTTATCATTAGAATTGGCCACCCATATCTTGCGATTTAACGCCATTGGTCATTTTTCTTTGACCGGCTCAGTGGCGCGATGGATAGTGCGATGCGCAGAAGGTCGGGGTTCGATTACCAGCCGTAGCACCAACTGAATGATTTTTCACTGGCCCTCCTCTCGTGATGATCTGACAAATCAACAGAGAAAGAAAAGTTATCTCATGAAAATCTTATTTTAACAGAAGCTTATCTCAAAATCGCCATTCGGCATGAAACAGGAGGTCCCGCCATCGTGCAAGATGAATGGTTGTGAGAAAGCTTGTCCCTTGGTACTAACGAGCCTGTTGCGCCAAAAATTTGTATTTTGTTTGCTTAAGTCAAATATCTATGTAGGCAAGCCCAGGACCACCAACGCCTTGAAAGAGGAAACCGAGCGAAACGGTCATAGGAAATGTCATTAAAAGATTACGCGTGCTAGCAAAGCTATTCCATACATAAGAAATAAGCATTCTAATTAAAAATCTGTATTTTTCATCAAAACTTCATTTTGCGTGAATTATGGGGCACCCTTTATATGTTTTTTTTTTGGACTAACATTTTGCTTTCAATGTGGACACACATTTTATCTGATTGCATCATTCGCATAATCTTGATTTTATAATTAAGTTTTCAATCGAAATACCAAAAAGGATGAATGGCTTTCAAATCTTGTTTTATCAGGGACAGAAACGTCAGTCTACACAGGCCGATAAAATATGGAAACCGGTGTAGGCTTTAAGGTTTATTCTGAAAAGTTTCTCATTTTAAAATACCTCCCCAAGACTGTCTTACTTGCGAAGTGTTTTTCACCCTGCGAAACATCGCACGAGATTTCTATGTTGATAGTCAAAGCGACAATAAAGTCACTTATTTTGGCAATGTTTCATGATCATAATAATTCGCAAAAAATCTAGGCCATTACGACTATGATGATCCACACGAGCTGTTTAGCCCTCTTCTGTTGCTGATCAAGATGATAGGCCGTCCAAAATTAACTGAAGTGCTCCTTACATCAAATATTGTGTACTCTCTTGTTCAACAACTGCAGCCTTTAGCTATAGGATTGTTGTTGTCTAGTTGACATATGCATCAAAAGTATATGTCCAAAGTAATAAAATCGTGTGATCTCGTTGTCCAGTTAACCTCTCTGTTCCTAGACATGATTCGATTTCAATAATTTGTCTTTCCTTATTCCTCTTATAGCCTAACTTACGTAGCTTCAAATGTCAACGTCTCGATGCATGCGTTGATTGAATTTTGAAAGCATTTAGAGGCAAATATTTCCTGAAATCGTGACCGAGAAATTGTTTGGTGTCTAACAAATTGGGTTACCTGTATTATCGTCCACATTTTCGCGCACTACAAAAGTGTTTTTCGGCCGATCGACATATATGACCGCGCAGATAATTTTCCCATCAGCCATAGAGCTAGTTATAGTTTTTTTGTTGGCAATTTAATTACACTCAGCTCGATTATCCTGAATTGGTTTTATTTCGTAACAAACGCGTAGCTAGACTCTTAATTTTTCCTTGGTTTGAATAATTTAAAGATGAACTTGATAAATACGAACAGAAGACAGCACTACATTTTGACATTCAAGCTTTAGTCACAGGCAATAACGATCCGTCTCATTGAAAAAGCCTTTATAAACCCCCTCTATTCTGAAACATTCAAGGTTTTTACCAAGAATTAGCCAACATAGTCGGTTTTCTCCTCTTTTTGCTTAGATCCAAAAAAGGCAAAACAACTTCATTTTGAATGCTCCCAAACCACCATATCCAATAGCACAAAGCGTGCTAAAACACCCTTACCAAAATCGAGTGTCTAATTGATGATGTAGAATTTTACTAAAGGAATGAAACGCCTTCACCTACAAAAATACTTTTTTTGTTTACCTTCACATACGCAGTACAACCTAGGGATACAAGCTACCTATAGCATGCCATTGTTATCCTAAGTTGGTAATAACGTTGGGGTTCGGTGTCGTATACGTAACATTAATGGAGCTTTTTTTTTTTTTTCCTTTCAATTAATTATTTCATTATGTTGTGCTGCGAGTATTTGTGAAATGAAACCATTCGTGTGTCTTAGGGAGTTGTTCTGTGCTTTAATGATAATTGAATGCACTTTTCGATGTTTCTGTTTGCTAATTGATACGTTGAAAGTAGTTTTCAGGCTCGTAAGGGATTGCGGCAGATTTGTATTGTAGTGAGTTTGTGAAAGTTTTGTTTTCATAAAAAAAAATATTCTACTTAACTACGATTTTATTTGTTAGGCTAAATGTAAACGGGAGATTTCAAACCGCGAAGCTTTATACTTTGGAAGCAACTGACGAGTACATGCAAAAGTTCTTCTTACATTTCCTGTTCCTGCGAAATTATTTTAATTGCAAGAATTTAAGTGCATACAGTACTTTTTTTTTACAAAATTATTAAAATCCATTAACACATTAAACCAAAAATGTAATTCCTTTAACCGCAGAATATTTACAAAAATAAAGGATTTAATTTATAGAAAACAGTAAAACCGTATTTCCCACTCATACCGTTCAAGGTTTTTTTTTCTGCTTGTTGTCCTCCTGGGTAGTTACCCACCGAGTTAATTTTCCTACCGGCCATTGTAACAATATACCCATGCAGTAACGTAGAAATGAATTGGACCATGCAACTGAAAAGGACGAGGTTCTGTTTCGTACATACAAGAGAAATTGGATTTCTGAGAACAAAAAAAAAATAAATTAAACCCTTCCCCGAATGTTATATATATATACTGACGTCATTGATCAAACAAGTACCCTAGGTAGCTAGACACAATTTTCACATTCCCTTGCTGGATGGTTTAGGGCAAAACTCATCCTTTTTGAACAATTTTCCTCCGATTAGCATGGTACGAGTATTTTGTGTGTGTGTGTGTGTTTTTTTTTTGCTGCCTCCCGAGGCTCTGTTATGAGTTATCGTATTTACGTTCGCGTGATAGGATTATGTTTCATTTAAACCCTTGACGTCCTAGATTCAAGCCAAATGTTCAAAGTGCATGACAGAGGGGATTTTATTTTGATTCGCTTCGCTTCGTTGAGAACAGATTGGTAATGGTAATGTGAATTAGGGAAATTATTTTTGGAGGTCGGTAGGGAACCTCGGTGATGTGTTTTTAGTAAAAGGTGTCAGGTGTTGGGAGGGTGTCAACAAATATCAAATATTTAATTGCATGGCTTTTATTGCGAAGGGTAACAGAGAGGTAACAGTCAAGGGTTATTTAAGGGGTGTATTTGATAGGAAAATGGCGTTAATACACATGAGTTAAGAAAAAGTTATACACCATAAAATTAAGTAATAATTTCGAGTAAGTAAAAGTGTAGTTTTTCTCAATATGATGCATAAATAATAAATATCACGCTTCGGACCAGTTAATTGGTTAGCAAGATCAAGCGTTAATAATAATAATAATTTGTTGGTTATTTCGCGTTTAAAAATAATCACCTCTTGTTTAAACATATTAAAAACAATTCTCGTGTCACGATATTCGTTAAATAATCTCCAAAACCAAAACTCCAAAGGTTATTTTGACACTGCCAGCTGTTTTCTGCTCAAAATCGTGACAGAAATTGAGTAGCATATCTTTGCGGAAAGAAATAAGTCCCTGTACGCTGGAACAAGGTTGAGAATTATTGAAAACTTATTTCTAAAGTGAGTACCTACTGTGTAGCCTAAAAAGTACGTTAGTTGCAAATCAGTTTAAATCAGCCTTAATGAACGCTCCTGCTGTACGCAAGTTTTTGGAAAAAGTTCGTGAGATTGGTATGCTAGTGGACAATACTCATGGTCCCCGTCGTCACAGACAATGTGTCTGCTGTAGCCGAGAGTGTGAGATATTAACTCGACTTCGATCTCAACAGCTCTACATTTCACGCGCTCGATCTTGAATTATTCGGTTGACTCAGCAATTGAAGGCACACGACCATTCTCTTCGTTATCGCTTCTCGCAGTTTGGACTTAAGAGCAGCTTGAGTTGGACAACGATTTTGGACGAAAAATCTTTTTTGACAAGGCGCGTTTTCATCGTTTTCAAATTGCCGCATCTGGGGTTCGGAAAACCCAAACTTAATTATTTTTTTTAATTAATTTTTACAAGCTAGACAAAAATTCATGAAAAACTAGCCTACTTATCAACTGCCTCGGAGCTGCGATTTGAACCCTTTGGACTTCTTCTTTGTGGGGAACCGTGAGGGATCAATATTGTGCCAACAATCCGGAAACAATTCAAGCACTCAAGGCCAATATCATACAAGCAATCCGTGAGCTACAGCCCGAAACTATCAACAAGGTATTGGAAAGTTGGAGTGACAACCACTTGAACAATGTTATGTTGAATAACTCCTGGGAATGTTGATTAACTTCGAAAAATGCTTTCAAATATAAAAAGCAAACATTTGTCAGCAGTTTGATTGGTGAGTAGGGAAATCTAGTTGCCAGTTTCAAGTTAGTTGCGATCGCTTTCTGGTTACAGTCGCACTTACTGCGAAATTCATCATTTATTGCATCGAACTAGGCATATATCTGCATAATTCCGATCAAAATCTACAACCGATGTGTTTTTTTTCGAATCTGGCGATGTTTGGGGGACTAAAACTTTACCGGCCTATTGTTGCTGAATGCGTTCACATATTACGTCAGATCATATCTTGTTTACCATATAAGCTAAGAAATATAGTGCCGCACTGCACGATTGAATAAGGGGGATACACCTGTTCAGGAGCAAAATTTGGTTCGATAAAGATGCCTGATAAATAAAAACTCACCATCGTTCTTCGGCGATTTATATATCATTAAATGCGACCCATTTTTATACCCTATCCCACAGGGGTATTTTACTTTTGACATAAATTTTGTAACAAAGAGAGACAATTTTGATGAATATTTATATTTTAAGGTGTATAGATGAACTGAGAATCGCTAGCTCAGTTGATTGCGCCATGTCTGTCTGTCCTTCCGTCTTTGTGTCACCGATTTTGTTGGGCCTTAAATTTTGAGCTAGAAGGGTGAATTTTGTGTATAGACTCTCTGTTCGACGAACAGAGCAAGAGTAAAATATTAAAAAAAAAAAACCCGCCCACTGCCACTTTCTGTTTTCGGTCATACCGTAAGGAATTTTGACAAAATGTCAGAGCAAGAAATTAAGACATTTCATTGTCACGATCACTTTTTGGGAAAGTTTTTCGTAATAAAAGCAAAAAAAAGGTGCAATTTTAAGAAAACTTGAAAAAACGTTGATAAAAATATATCGAGAATTATATGTACCCTGTATGAACATTTCGTCTATAAATCATTTTAAGACACGCCCACTTATATTGGGGGCGTTTTCTATGTTATGGAAAACACGGTAGTAAAACGTAATTTTTTGTCGAACCATAAAAGGTTTAGATAAACTGTCTTTACAAAATGTGGTGACAATGTCATATTCTTTATATCATCCCCATTCAGTTTTTTTTTATTTCCTCAGTAACGAAAACTAGTGTTCTTAGCGTCTCCTTTGCACATAAAGTTCGAGTGGAACACTCTCCGAGATTCCTTTTTTATCTCCATCATGCATTCTCTTCTCAATTAATTTTTCTATCTGTGAGCATCTGGAGGCATATTCCTCTTCAAATTGGGAGTTGCTTTGTTTTTAAGCGGGTGAAACTTATTACATTAGTTGTCTGATTACTTGTTGATAGTTTCATTGGTTGCCATTGGTCTTCGACGTTCTTTTCAATCACAAACAGCAACGATTCAAAGCAAATATCAGTCCCTTATGTCCATTAATATAATATATTCATGGTTTTCTTCGACAAATGCTCACTATTTCTAATTAGTTCCTCACAATCCGCATCACAGCCACCTCTATAACCCTGCGTTAGCATCACCCAAAAGAAGAACTCATTAATTCATCGCTAACCTCCCACATACAATTAAACCAAACAATGAAACGAGACATGTTTCGGATTCGAACAAGCGAAACTCAAAATGTTACAAGTCAAACCACGACTGAGAGAAGTGTGTGCGAGGAGGGCTTTCAACAATACCACACCCATTGCTCTGCAAAGTAGAGTCGCTCCCAAATGTATTTACAGATTCTCCATGACCAATGGACCGATTGTCCCATTGTACTGCATTGCACTAGCCTTGTAGACTGGTGGCTATAAAATGCATGAATAAAACTATATCAATCTATATATCAACATCACCGTCATCGACATCAACAAGGGTTAGTTTTTAAATTAGATACATTTTTTTTTTTGAATTATTAATTTATAGCATGGTAGATGTCGATGACATGATATAGTTGAGTTGATATGGTCAAGTGATGATGTCAGTGTTGCTAGAATTCTAAATGTGATGGCAACTTTTTATTTTATTTTACTGAAACATTTTCATTTTGGGTTGGGGTATTAAGTTGATTGGTTTTTGTTGCTAAATTCGTAAACAGCAACGTGCACAATGTTAATTGAATATTGTTTGTCGGTAGGCATAGCATCAGTTTTGGATGCCAAGTTATTTAGCTTTCGTGTTTTTTTTTTTCTGGAAAACTCGACATGTTTGTACCCCAAGTAGTGCAAACATGTACGATGACATTATGGGAATACGAATTGTAAAGTCGTATCGATTTATTGGTAAACACATTCAATTGCAGTTGCATCTCTACCTACTATTGGCGTCGGTTTTCATAAACAGAAGTATAGCTTGACTCCTCGATATAATTTTGTTTTGCAAGCCAGCTTAAGAGTTCATAATAAACTTTTTTGTGACATCATAGTTGGTTTATTAGGGAATATCTTTTCAACTTGATTATTTAAAAATGTTTTAGAAAGTGATTGCCCGAGTTGACATTTTAAAAATATGGTGTTTAGATTTAGCTTAGTCATTTAAACACGCTAAGCTTTTTTTATCTCGGTTTTCTCATGCGAAAAATAACCTTAACTAAGTAAATACCACCAGAATGTTGTATATTTTATCGGTCGGAAAGACATTTTTTGTTGTTCACGTTTATTACTGGAGAACACAGCCAGTTGAGATTATTTGAAAAAAGAAAATAATGCGTTTGATAAAAAAACGTTGAGTAGCCTCATTTTTTGGAATTTTGTTAAACAAAACCAAGAAGTGCTGAATTTTGCTTTAACGAAATACGTTGGTGTTATAAGCTCTGATTAAAGTTATCAGTGACTTCAATTTTTAAAGTCCCACTTGAAATCTATACCTATAATCATTCATTTTGAAAAGTGACTACCAAAGCATCCAAAAGTGTTGCCAAAATATTCAGATGACGCTTTCCACATTTGTACAAGGTGGGCCAAAAGAGATCACCCTATTGGAATATGCTCTTATTGTTGTAAATGGCCGCCAGTGTCAAATCTGTTTTCACATTTGTGGACTAGACAGATGTAGAATACAAGTTAACAAGCCATGGAGCGATACACTCCCCAAGAACGCGGAAAAATCGAAGTGGACGATTTTTCGACCAAAATCATAATGAGCGATGAGGTTCATTTCCACCTCAGCGGGTACGTGAACAAGAAAAACTATCGCTTCTGGGGTGCCAAAAATCCACGAGTAATGCACGATGAGCCATTACACCCGCTCAAAGTTACTGCATGGTGCGCTGTTCACGCTGGAGGAGTCATCGGGCCATTTTTTTTTTTTTTTTTTCGAGAACGCCGCTGACCAAACGACAACAGTGGACGGTGCGCGCTATAGGGCCATGTTAACTGAGTTTTTTTTTCCGCAATTGGACGAATTAGGGCTGGAGGACATATGGTTCCTTCAGGACGGAGCAACGGCACACACTGCGCGAGCCACAACCGATATTCTAAAGGCCAAACAACATCGGATGACTTCTTTTACACCAAAACTTCTTTTGTACAAAATACTAAAGTCAACGTCACAGAGATGATGGTGCTTGGTTTTTTATCGAAGAGACCGAAACCCATATCATTATCAGACTCCTCTGGTTCCTCTTCCTTCTTCTTCTCCTCCTTCTGGCCTTAGCTAGGGCAGCTGCACCGTCATCGGCAACAGCGCCAGCAGCAGGGGCGGCACCAACTTCGGATTCAATGTTGGTAATCAAATCCTTGATGTTGATTCCCTCCAAAGCCTTGGCGAAGTGACCTGGCCAATAAGGTTCAACGTCAACATTGGCGGTCTTCAGTATGGTGTAGATTTTTTTACCAGTAACGGCAACATCATCATCGACCAAGATGAGGTCGGAGTAGACGCGGGCGAGTTCAGCTTTTGTGGACATACTTGTTGATATTTAGTTATAATATAATCATTTAATTAATTTGGTTCAAAAATAATCATGACACACCTTGTATAGAAATTTATTAGGGTGTCCCATAATTCACTCAAAAAGTATTTTTTTATTAGAAAGCTTAACTTTTTTTTGGTTCATCGTTTATGGAGATTGGGATTATTTACATCGGATAAATGGTACGTACGTTCTCTTTTTTGAGATTTTCTATGGCTGTTTCGTATAAATGTGGCTAAATTTCATCAACACGCCGCCCAATTTCTTCTTTTAACTCGTTTGTTGTCGTAAGCTTGTTTGCATAGACCTTTGACTTAAAAAAAAAACCTCAAAGAAAAAATGTCCAATGGCCTTAAATTGCAAGATGTGGATGACCAACTCTGAATACAAACGCGGACTATTTTATGATTGGGAAATTAACTCCATGAGTCATTGAATTGCTTCTCCGGCTGAATGGCATGTGGCGCCTTCTTGTTGAAACCACATGTTGGTCACATCCATATCTTTTGATTTATTCATTAAAAACGGGGTTATCATGTCACAGTAACAAACACCATTAATCTTTACTATCTGATCCAAAAATCCACACCAAACAGTCGCTCAATGTAGATGCATTTGTTTCTTAACAATTACTCGTAGGTTTTATGGACCTTAAAAGCGACAATTCTGACGATTAATGAAGCCATCAAGATGAAAATAAGCTTTATAACTGCAGATAAATAATCGGAATTTGCAAGTGATCTTCACTGATCTTTTGCACGAAATCTCTACATCCAAGCCGTATCTAAAAAGCACAAGCTTACTTGCTGAAGTTGCGCTATAGTCCGAAATGAATCTTGACTCAACCAACATGCCTCTTCAATGAGTCCGGTCCTTAGCTATTTGCCTCCAGTTGCTAACTTCAAGTTGATGAGGTTGGAAGAGCACAAGACTGCTTGATTTTTGACTTTGCAAGTGATCTTCACCGATTGTTAATAAAAAATCCCTGCATATTGTATTTTTTAAGACAAAAAATCAGGTTAAATTTCCTGATTGGAAAAGTGATTTTTACCGATTTTAAACAGAACAAGAAATGGCCTTATAAAAGTCGTATACGAGCAAATTATTTCATAAATTCCCATTTTTATTTCACAATAAAATATTATTTCCATGTTTTTACAAAACTCGCAATGATTACCTAATGATCACTGATTTGCATATCAGACGATCCATGCAGATTTTGCCTTCAAACAAAGTAAACTAGGGCCGTTTATCTATTAATTTAAATTTTTATTTCAACAATTGTCTGCCGTCAATACTAAGTTTATTTGTTTTTCTTCTCTTTCCAGGTAAGTGTCAAAAATTTGTGTCGCTACTTATTCGTAATTATCGCCCACTCAAAGATGGTAAGCTTTCTTTTGTTCTTTCACTACATTCATCGACCAACCTTGAAGCCAATTTCAAGCAAGTATACCTAATAAATCCCAAAAATTATATATATACATAAAAAATTCCCATTTTATCGCGAAAAATGCAAATGTATCTCCCACTAAGCATGGGCATCGATCGCCAAAAAAACAGCATCACTTGCCACCCACCCTAATGGCATTTTCTGATATACACCCGCATATCTCCATGAAACCGACCTCATCCGTTTCGTATCGACCCATTATTCAAGATCAATGTAAACATGTTTTATGGGCTTGGAAATCTTTGGAATCTAAACACCACGACGAGGCCAGAACGATATAATAAATATACACGGAACCTGAACACTGTATTGTAGGTGGGAAGAAAAATAAATTAACTCCAGACCGAGAATAGAGTATAGGAAATCGGTCAGTAGTGATGGTCCATGGTGGTGGTTGGCTTTGTTTATCCACAAAACACTAACACCACACTTTCCCCGGGGATAATGAAAGTGGTATTATTGTAAACAATAGATGCAAATCCTCTGCAAATATACACTTGCCCAAGACCTGAGATAATATATGCGTTCTCTATTCATTTCGAATGAATGAAGACGAAGGAGAATACGAGTGGCTGTGTATGGCAAGAACGGTGGTCGAGGTGATGCCATAATATTCTAGCTGCATTTATGCATGACATTTAACATTAACACCTGAAAGTCGTGCCAGAAACCGTCGGACAGGTTGAAACAGTTGTTTTGTTACTGAAGACACAATTAATTGGCAGAATATTTGCATAAGGCTATTTTTATCTATTGTTGGTGCAATTCTTCGGATGACGCCTTCACAGATGGTATGGGTTTTTCTATGTTGTTTTCGAATTGCAACTACGTTGGTGGGTTGACGTAAATGCGATACTCTGGTGCACATTTAAATAGTTGTCGGCGAATGTTGCAGTAGATTGCCATTTCCTGAATGAAATGTATTTGTAGTTGGTTTTGCTAAATGACGTTTGAGAGTTGGTGGGGACGTGTGACGTTCAAGATAAGAAAAAAGCGGTTATTTTGAACAACAAAAAAAAAAGTTTACACGTCTAAATATGTAAACCCTTAATTTTTGATGCAGATACGATCGATAGATAAACAAGGAATATATAGATAGAAAAAATGTTGTGTGTTGATCAAGTTTCAATAAATCTATTTTACAGAGTTTCATTTCCAAGATCTCTTTTGTGGCCCATAATGATTTTCAAGTAATTTATTGTTCAAGATCACCTGACATCGATTTAGCTTTAAGCCTTATATCTGATTATTATGAAGTACAAAGTGATGGCTTATAAAAGACTTTGTTATCAACACTTTAGTGATCAGTTTGTAAGGTTTTTAATATTTTAATATTGAAAACAATGTTTCGAAAAACTTGTCTAAATAAAAAACGACCACTTCCGAAGTAAATTTTATCTTTTATTATGTGATCGGAAAAAATATTTGAACAACTGTTGGCTATCATGTGGTATGATGAAATAGTTATCTGTTTTGATCCATTGTCAGGTTTATCAAATTTACTGCAAGAAAATCATGATAAAATCGGTGATCTTCTCAACAACCTTTCAATACATGATTGAAAATACTATTGTTTACGATAATCTTCAAATGGTCACTTCAAGCGATTTGTGCTGGTTATGGAGGTAATTGGTTTTTCATGCGTGATCACCTTGGCTTAAATGACATTTAATAAGAAAAAAAAAAAAGGTTTTAAGCATGTAAAACCATAAACATTTTTTAATTTTCTGGCAACAAACGTCTGCGATTGCTTTGAAAGAGCTGAAGGACATCTGCAGCTGGGCAGTGACGAGTGGATCCCAGTTAAAAGATGTCAAACTGCATTGTCGATTGCGATATTTGGGGATTGCAATATATCTGGTAGACGGCCCAAAAGCCAAACCATAGAGACTAAGATTGTATGAAATATGAAATAAGAAAGAAATAAAAATAGTCGATTTAACTAACTAACTAACTATTTGGGGACAATTTAATTTTTTTCACCACCATTTACAACATTTTTTATTTCTTTTACGGTCTTTAGTCCAATAATTTGCAGAAAAGACGGCGTTGAACTTTTTCACCACAGCTTCAGCAACTCTACGTTTGCTTTTTGCAATTCCTCATCGATCCCCTTGCAAATATCTAAAATATCTCCAATCGGGCTTCCTAATATTATGATATGCATTAGAAAAATAATTTAAATTAAAACACAACACTGAATATGCTCTCCGAGTCCACTAAAAACCCAAAATTGCTTTGGATGTATGCCAGATCTGCATGAACTATACTGATAAATATGACCAAAAAGGCAGAAAAAGCAAATGTTGGTAAAAAAGGCAAGGTCATCAAAATCCGTAATCTGGTGAGGTTCTTCGTATTCTATCGAACAACTTATTTGAGAATCCTGTCGTTTTATCTAAACAGTGTGTGTTCACTCAACAGCAATACGTGATATATACGATCACTATGTATTTATATTTACATATTACGGAACGAGCCGTTTTCGTGGTGATCAATTATTTCTATTGCACGATCAGTACTCCTAAAAATGACCAACATAATACGTATTCCTGAAAGATTTCGCCATTGGCAATAGTAAAATAATTTTTTGATACTGAATTTGATCACTGATTGCAGGCGGAATTTTATCGATGATCGGTATAGTCTTTGACCAGTTTGTAACAATAATTAAGTCATTAGTCAAAGTTCACAAAAAGTGATCATCCTGATGATCATTAGACTTTTCTACTTTTACTAAATACCCATAAAATCGAAACAAGTGATCTTTATCGCATCATTAAGTATCCCGATTATAATCGCTGATGTTAATCTTGCAAAATGAATGAAAAAATGATAAAAAGACTTGCAAAATGAAGTTCACTAGATCATGACAACCACTGCCGGATTATAACCACTGCGCAACTGACCAAGTCCCTTTTTAATGTTTATATCATACTACCGCTCGTAGTTGAACGTTGCAATTCTCGACGGTCGAAATAAACCAATCACCACTCAGTCCATTCATTAAATGACTAAATCCAATTAAATCCGCTTGCAATCGCATAACAAATCACACATGAATGACGTCAGAAACGAGCACCAAGCCGGATCTCTAAAACGGAGATTTCTCTCTGGCACTAGGCCTGCTTATGAAAATACTTTTCATGTTAGCCGTCAACACGATTCTGTCAATCGACTGAGGGTTTTATTGTTTTCCGCGCACCGCCATTATCGCTACAATGATAGGCACTCATGAAACGATAGACCCTCAACTACACACATGCGAGCTTCGTAACTGTTCCTCCTTGCCCCACTGGGTCCAAGTAATTGGCGTAAGTTAATAAACTGCAATTGCAGCGATTAAGCCCGACATACACATAGAGCGCATCTATCATTGATGGTCAATGGATAGCGGCTAAAGGCTGATGGTCTGAAGTTAATCAGAGCGAGCATACGGTTCCAATGCAACGAACTGGGCGTCAGCGATGCGTCAACTAAAACAGCAGCAGCAACACGAGTACCGGCCCGCTTGATACTATTTTTAAGTGAGCGGCGCACCGCACCGACTCTTTGGCGATAGTATCTATCTCGATAAAAGATCTGTTTTCCACGACGACACCACGCAGAGGCACCGAGATGGCGTAACACGCGCGCGCGTTTGTGTGTCGATTATGATGTGCGATACCAATGTAATGCGATTACACTATAACTCTATGTGTCGACGAGAGAACTAATGGCGCCAATCAATTTACGAAAGAGATTTGAAAAATACTTTTTTTGTTAAGTTAATGGACGGGAACGTTGATTTTAGGTACGAACTTCCTTGACACAGATATTTTGATTAAAACGCACTCACACAAATCTATGTTGACCATGGTGATGTCGTCTAATCGCAGCGAATGTGACTCAACGAATTAGTAATACAGAACAATATTACTGAGTTTACGGTTCTGATTTCAGCAAACGTGTTTTTTTTGGCTAATAACATCGCGTTCGGATACATGCAGCCGCCTGAAGGTATAATGTTAGAAAGAAGGTCATTGTCAAGTTTGAAGTTTGACACGATGAGTGTCGAAACGGGTTGGTTTGCTTTGAGTGGTTTAGCTTGTATTGCACGTGACCGATGTACGTATTCAGATTTCGCTGATGTCAACCGGTAGTGAAATGGTGTCAAAATTGCTTCTGACAAACTAGTTATGAGGGTGGTTGCAAAATGACGCAACATAACGATGATTTAACCTACGCATCAGGTTGGGTCCAGTTTAATGCCAAAGAATCATTATACTCACGGGAACATGTTAATCTAGTCTGTGTTTGCTGATATTCCTGTGTTTTTGTAAATGACTGAACCAATGTAGATGTCCAGAAGGTGGAATTAAATAAACTAGAGCTTGTTTAGACCAACAGTTACAAGTCTTCAGATTAAACAAAAGTTAAGCGCCATCGGCTATGTTGGTAATGCCATCTTTAAAAAAAAAAAACGAGAAAGAAATTTTCAGTTATCGTACCCAATAAATTGATGGAGAAAGACAGGAGAAAAATATCCTGTATTACACAAACGCAGCAGCAATATAATTTGCTTGGCCTAAATGATGATGTGATCAGAAATCAGGAGCCACGCCCATACGCTTTGATGCCCAACTGCAAAATTAATGAAATAAAGCGAGGTGTGTTTGAATCATTTCCAAGAGCTGAACTACGCAACTTTTCTTTAAAAAGTTTACCATAATGCAGATTTCTGATCTCCGATCAGTGATCACGACTTCTTGCAATCGACTTAAGGATCTTCATTATTGGATAAGCTGGTCTATACGAAAATGGTTTTTATATGAAACGACTTACTTAGAAGAAGACTTAGGTGTTCCTCTACTGCGTCCGACGTCTGGCTGGGAATCGAAGACTCTGCGAGCCGGGGTGTTGGTGTCCATTCGTTCTACATGTCCTAGACATTTTAAACATCCAATGCGGAGTTTTTTTTGACCAGCAGGACTGGGATGATCAGGGTCTTATCTATGATCTCTTTAGTAGTTCGAGTGAGGGCTTTACTACTAAGTTGCCTTCTTAGCCCGGATAAACAGCCGTTGGCAAGAGTAATTCTTCGTTTAATTTCTGACGAGATGTTGTTGTTGAGTTAAAGTTCGTCTCTATAAATGCTGTCGTATGCGGCTTGTAAGCGATGTTGAGGTGACTTATGCCTCTGTATTTGGCGCAGTTTAGAGGGTCTCCTTTTTTGTGGATTCTATACCATTCAATGATTTGAAATATAAAATCAGTGATAGTGACTTCTTAAATTCGAAAAAGGCTAATTACTGTGTAAATCATCAACACGTATGTATACCCAAATTCAATGTATAAAACCGACGATCACTAATCCACAGTTTAAGTTTGTTATTTCAAACATTCAGATCGTCACATAATTCGGATTATGACAACTTTAAAAAAATGTAATTATTAGTTATTTAAGTTCCTTTTAATAGGATTAATACTTACCATCAGATCGTTGATCATATAAATGCATTTCTTCGACAAAATGAATTGAGACAGCAAAGCCATTTTAGAAAACTGAAAAGTGTCACTTGCGCGAAGGCACCTATTTAACTTACGACGGGTTAGCTCAAGTATCCAATTATTCTCTGGTGGATTTCAGGTTGGCTGAATAAATGCGTTTTTAGAATTCATGAATTGAGCATACTTTTTGGCGCAACATTATTCCTTTCTATCGTGTTTGCATAGTTTTTTTTATATTCTTTTAAAGTCCCACTTCTTCTAACAGCACATCATTATTCTCAATGTCATCACTATGTTTCATGCAATCTATATAAATTATTATAAAATCTACTGCCAAGCAATAGCCTCAACCACATTAAGTCACCCAATTCTAGATCGTTACACAACCATTTGCAATAAATTTTCCTATAATTAACACATGGCCCACAGCCATCGGCTTTGACGGGCACTCCACCAATCGAATTGCCAGTAAAAAATTTAAAAAAAAATCAATTTATACGCCATTTAAAAAGTCAATGAGAGAATTTCAAATTAATAACCCTATCGATCGCCATATTCGAGGTGTTCTTGCGAAATATTTAATTGAAGTGAAGTGAAGCGAAAAACGGGCGCATAAAACACGACAATGATTTATACCTGCACCTTCTCCTTCTCGTCGGAGCAATGATTTAGTGCAGTCCCCAGTAGTAGTCACACTGTATTGTTCATTTGTGAAGAGATCTTTCGCCCAGGCTGTAGTTGTGGCAAACATGATCTTTAATAACTTTTGTGCCTGGTGCAACGTCTTCTCGTTCTATCATTTGTCTTCTCTAGCTATCTAGTGTGCACAGCCTGTGCTGCTGTTCTATGCCATGTCGTTACATATTATATTTGCGGAAACTGTCTGACATCTTAACACAAATGTCGTTGCAATTAATTCTCCTAGCATGTGTATGAGAAAAATGTCAGGTGGTCAGAATAAAATTAAATGAAAAACTCTTGGCTTTACGTTTTGTTTTGAATTATTTATTAATTTTTGTGTATACAAACGGATACATTGCAACTCGGCGGAAGTCTACAAAATATTACAGGTGACACTTTGAAAAAAAATATTTTAATGTTTGTTTTGTGAAAAACTGTTTATGGTATTATTTTCGAAGAACATTTTCTTTCTTCTGTTATTGAGTGCATTTTAATTTTAAGTTAATGTATATGCAAACACAATCGAAAATATAATTTTTCTTCAAAAATGATGACACTTATTTCTTAAATTATTTCAAATTTATTTTTATTTTACATTCCAAGATCAGTTGTCACTTGTCAGATTGCTGGTACTGATCTTCCTGAAAAAAAGTTCTAAAGCTTTCAAAATTATAAAAACAATTTATTTGAGCTAGATAGTTAGCCACACGATTTGTAGAAACATTTTTTATTGTGATCTTCAACAGCTGATCAGTGATCGTCGTTTTTTTTTAATGAAATATTTCTCGATTCGCTATAACTAATTTATCGTCGCAAATCAAAAAATGTAAAAGTACTCGGTTTCCAAAATCTGCTTAACGTTTTGAAAAAAAAAATATAAGTGATCTTCAATTGTTTTTATGAATCCATAAGATCTTAATGAGTTTAAAATACCTAACGAAGCATCGCTTCGGAAACGGACAGGCATACATTTTTAATTCTTCTGAAAGTTGAGGATAAGTCGTGAATGCCTATGCAGGTTGCTTTCTACCTGTATTTCGGGAAAACACCTTCCGAAATGAATCTGTAGTTGCTAAATGAATGTCTACAGCATACCTGGTTCCTTTAGCAAGAATATAAAGGTTGTCCCATAATTCAAGCAAAATTTATATATACGAAAAAATAACGAATTTTCATTGCTGAGTAATATTTTAAAAATAATGAAGATTTGTCAGCTACAGTCCGAAATTTTCGTGCAAAATGTGGCCGTCATAGTGATTTGAAACCATCAAATGTGAAGAGAATAACTGAAAAATACAGGAAGATTGGATTAATTAGTGTTCTTGTACATCCTGGGTCTTCTGTCACAAGTCCAGAAAACAAGTGACCAGAAACATCGAAGCACTTCGCGAGAGTATTGCTGACAGTCTAGGACCATTAATTTGACACCATAGTCAAAATTTGGGCATTTCGAGAAGCTCTTCACCGAATTCTCAAGAAAGACTTCATGCTTCCAAAGTTCAATTGACTCAAGTCTAATGTAGCGCGAAGAGAGTAATTTGAATGGATTTTGGAACAACAACAAGTGGATGAGGATTTTTCGAACAAAATCATCTTCAGTTATGAAGCTCATTTTTATATTGAGGGCTTCGTTAATCGTCAAAACTGTCGCATTTTGAGTCCGGAAAACTCACAAGTAATTGTTGAGAAATTAATGCGTCCACAACGAGTGACTTTTTGGTGCAGATTTTGGGCTGGAGGCATTTTTGCTATTATAATTGGCCAGCATATCTTTGGGGTTTTTTTTAAGTCAAAGGTTTATGCAAATATGCCCACGACCACAAACGCTTTGAAAGAGGAAATTGGGTGTATTATACGAAATGGTAATAAAAACGGGCTCAGTGGCGCGATGAACGTAGCAAAAGTGATTTTTCGCTGGCCATCGTCTCGTGATGATTTGACAAATCATCCGAGTATTATCAATTGTCAAGAATGGCTTATTTCAAATTAGTCGGTATAATACTGAAAGTCTCGCCATAGTGCTTGAAGTAAACACGCAACATGATTGGTTGTGAGAAAGGTAGGCCCTTGATACTAACGAACCTGTTGCGCTAATAATTTGTATATGTATTTTTGTATTTAGTTATTGAAATTTTCAATAAAAGATATTGTGCCAGCAAAGCCGTTGCGGCCATTTATCCGATGTTCTATTCCATCAATAATCGCAATCTGTATACTCTGTATTTTCTACCAAAATTACATTTTGCGTGAATTATGGGACACCCTTTATAACATTTGTCATGTCGAACTCCCGGTCACCACTTCTGACAGATTGTAATTCAATGACAGCAAACATACTTCATCGATTTAATTTTTTTGCTGAAATTTGCTGTGGCAGGCCTAAACTTTGCCAATATTTCCGTCTTTCATATTGATATTTTGTATTCCATGTGCCAGAAAAAACGATATTATCCTTGATCCTATCACTTTCACTGTACCGTCTCTCAAACTCGAAACAATACAACGCTTTTAAACCTACATTTCACACTCAAAAGGTCTTAATAGCTGTATAACAATTTATTGTCTGTCAAACCATCCATTTTCCCAGCAATAAAAACGAAACACTACTGACACTACTTGTCCTTGACATTTGCCCAATTTTGACGGCACATAATTCATTCCCTAATTACACTCCACAAAAACCACACAACACACACCAAGTTATTAATTGATATAATTACCAATAAATAACATCGTATTCCCACCGAATACGGAACGCTCCTATTTAGTAAATCGGGCTGCATAAATCTTGACTCTCAAGACGTATTTCTCCCCGTGTGCACACGTCTAAACAGCCTTCTACTGCCCGCCTCCTTTTGGCAATCGACAATTCTTTCAATCAGGTGCGCATATGTTATCGTTGTTAGTTTGAAACAGAAAACACCGACACAAACCAAACATGGGGCTATCTAGGGTGGGGATCGGCTGTCAGATGACGGAGGACGACTTGCTATCTCGGTATTCACAAAAGAAATAATTATTATATTGCCAATGGTCAATGTCAAGCGGTTACCCGAACAACGAACAGCTGAATTAGTTTCCACATTTATCGGTTTTGTTTTGCAGTGCGTCGGCGAAATTCGCTCGATATACCGAGTGAGTGAGTTGTTGTTTAAATTTTATTCGTTTGTTTGTTTGTTTTCTGTTGAATGCCGTTTATGTAGATTTTGTGTTTATTTAGAGTACACCTGCAATTAAATTCCGTGTTGTTTTTGTTAAACGATAATTCGGCCATTCGAACGTCTTTTTGAATTGAAATCAATTTGCTTCATTGTACTAATACAAAAGACGGCGGGGCGCTAGAGGCTAGACATACAACGCACTCGGGTGGGCACCACACGAGGTCAAGGTTGAGTTTTTCAGTAGGTGACGATTTTATTAACGGTTCATTGGTGTTGTTTTAGGCAACAAAAATGACTTAACTCGTTATCAATGACAGCTCATGGACAATAACGACTTGATAACATACCTCTCTGTAGTTGATGCGTAACGTGTTTGTTTGCGTTTTTTTTTAAGTGACGAAAGTCGGTCTTTAAAGTGTGAAACGAAAGCGCTAAAATGCGAAAACACACAATAAAAAATTAAGTGAAAGGAAATTGATTATTGGATAATGGCTGCTACTTTATTTAATAAATTGACTCCGTCGTGTGTTTGGTGTTTTAAGTTTTATTTCATTTTTGTGAAAAACGTGTTCTTTATGCAAACATTTATGTTTCGTGTCCTTACTTTATGTGTATTCCGATTACAATTGTAAAACGAAAGTCGTTTGTCATTGTGAATTGCCGCAGTACATACTCGTGTTGAGTATGAACGAACAAAACGTTACGTATACGCCATACGTTGCTGGACGAATTAGGAAGAAAACTGAAACAATTCACTCGCACGCTGGTAGTTTGAGTTCAGAAACTCGCGTCTCTGGGGGCATATCCATTTGTTATTTCACCTTGTGTGGCATGCTTTATTAATGTGTCCATTCACTGGAAGGCACTTTGACATTGCGAAAATCGAACAGTCCAACTGCACAGAGGAAGTTTGAAATAGGTATTCGAGGCGGTAGCAATTTTCGAACCCGTAGGCATGGGTTTATTTGTTTTGATTTGGCATGGTGGGCTGTAGTCATGCAAAATTGATTCTACGAATTTCGAGGGAAAACTACGTTTCGATAGAAAGTATTGCGTTTGGTACTAAATTGTTCTTTGGATAAATCGTAAATCAAATACCGGCGCGTCCGTGTTATTATGTTAAATGTGATGTTATGCTCAACTGGATGTCAAAAGCGCATTTCGCCTTCTCACCTTTTCTTGCCGATTTATATTCTTAGCATGTTCATGGATTACCATGTCTTTCATTGTAACAAAGAGTATAGAATTACATAGAGTGCTCATCTCATACAACGAATATTTTCTATGTGGGGTACTGATATTGATACCCCTGTGTTCAAGTTGCTACTCCAGCATCAAAGAACAGCCTTGTCGACGCACTTACCGCCCGCGTCTGAAACGGCTCCAAATATTTTTTTTTCTATACTCTTTGTTTGTAAGCACCGAAACATATCCCTCTAGTGAAAGCCAGACTTTTCCATCAACTCTGCTTTCCTAAAAAAAGAGCTCTCCGAAAAATGTCCACTCCCTCAACTCATTTAGTCATATACTGGTTCCAGGTCAAGTTGTTTTATGAGCTTTGCAGACAAGGATAAAAATTTCTCAGGAACCGTTCATGTGTTGGATCTGGCTATTTTCTTCGTTAGCATCCCAGTTTGTAGCAAGCTCTGTAGGATGTAATATAACTAAACAAATATGCCCAGACATCTGCAGACGGTCTGTAGCATTTTCGCCATCAATGAGAAGAATTGACTTAGGGCCCAGTTATAGCTATCATTGAGGTTTCATTGGAACACAACACATGATGGAATTGAAATGTTTCTTATAGGAATTATTGGGAAATTCCGTTTCAGTTCGGTGGAATGGCAATCATTAATTCACTAAAATAGGTGTTGATCAGTGAAAAATAAGAAGTGGTTTTCTGCGAAAACTGCCATTAGAAATTAAAATATTTTTAGATAATCATGTTCTAAAATTATAAGCTTTGTTTTGACACCAACTCGCCAATGATGGAATTTATAAAAAAAGCCGCAAGAATTAGAAAATTTCCAATGAGGGTTTTCAATGATAGCTATAACAGGGCCCTTAGCTAGCGCTACAAAAAAAAAAAATCAGCGTACAATTTGAATGATTACATGAATATCAAGGCCCTTGTAACAGAGTGGTATACTATATAAAACGCAACATTACTACATTGACAAAAAATTGCGTCTTCAGCAACGAAAGATACATGTAAGCTTAGCAAAATCACATTCATCCGTGTTTTCCACCATTTGAAGTCAATAACATTGCAACAATAATCAATTAAACATTTACGCATTTCCATTAAATATATTTCACGGGTAATAAACATTGAATAAGCGAATTTTCAACGTGTTACCGCCTTTACTTAAAACAAACTGTTTTATTGAAAATAACTATGATTACTAAGCTTGCATTTATCCAAGTTTCGCACCATCCACCAACGGCACATTTTTCCAGAGGTATTCTCCTGTAGTATGCTGGTATATTTTCATATCACATCTGCGTAAAGGTTGTGCGAATAAAACTGATAATATTCTTCCCCTGGACATATACAATCCTATCGAGGTGTCTTTCCGGAAGATTTCCGAAAAGAAAGTCAGTTTGAATGATCGAAATCACAACAGCAACTTGTGTACAACAACACTATTTGGTTAGAATTATAGTTATTTCGGACATTACCAAGTGTCCTCATCAGTTTCAATTGGATTTCAATTTGCATTCAAGGTATCCGTTGCAAAACAACTTAAAAAATCATACAGTTGCGTTTGATTGATTCTGTAGCAATTCTTCTTTGCATAACTTTGAAGTAAATTCAACGCATAGCTGTCAAAAATTGTTGGCTTAATACACACATATCTTCGATGCGCGATGTGGTTACATTTCGTCGAAGATCTTTTCGAAATCCTAAACTCAGCGGATACCTCGGTAGAAAGTTCTCCGGTTTGTTCGAAATCGGAGAACGTATACATCGATAGTTGTACAAGACACATTTATGCTCCAGACGATGCGTATAATATTAATTAATTAGCACTAGAAAACCCAAGAACACTATTTGTGCAGTTTGTTTGTGTTTTAGCAAATAACATTTTAAAATGCTTATACAAATTTGTACAATTCAATCGAAGTTCATCCAAATTTCTGCTGATATCCACCATACTGCTTCACATATATCTTAATCTTTTAAAACCTTAAATCATAAAACAAATTTCGTTGAACCCCAATACAAGCTTCGAATTTCCTTACTTTGTTTGTAAATTTGAAAGTACAAATCACTAAATCATGCCCAAAGACATTCCTTAACAATGTTTCATTTCAACAAGCGAAACCGAGTAAACATAATCATCGCTGATCAATGCTAATTCGCAAACAAATTGTCATAACAAAATACCACCACAACTCATATAGGACAATCTTATTGACACTTTTTTACTCACAAATATGTAAAATACTCTAAAACAAACCGTTGATCTCATCAGAACTAATTTAAATTCAAAGATATATTTTGCCCACCAGTTTATTTTTTTTTCTGCGAAATGTCTGACAAATTTCAATTAATTTCCCTTTCACAAATGACATTTAATCAAAAACCAGACAAACTGGCATGTGCCATTTCGTAGTTCCTAAAATTAAGGTGTTGATAATAAACCAATTCTCGATTTCTTTCTTCTTGCATCATCATCAATCAATTATCCATGATTGTTGTAAATTATAGTACCAGACGATGATATCACTGTCGGAGACTTTTACGTGATGTACCTATTAGTTTTCAAGTCTCCCATATAGGCTAGGTGTGTTTGTCAAAAATATAAATGCTAAATCATTGCTAAATGATGTCTTGTGTCTAGAAATGTCTTGTGTCTAGAAATGATCACACCACACCAAAAATGAGTCAACTTTTGTTTAAACAAAATTTTTTTGTTCGGACTGTACCGATAAAATTAAAATGTTGTGAAACAAATGTTGCTCACACGTCATATCCACCAATAATCGTTTCGAATGGATTAATCATCAAAGGGGTTCCTTTAAGTGTTTAGCAAATATTTTTGTTCGAATTTTGTATTAAGACGATTAAAAATAAACACGATCATGCCACGAATATCTCTGGGAGTATACCCGACAAGTTTTTAATGGGAGTTTACTTTTGGCAGAAGATCTGAGCGAATATATTTTTTGAATGTTTCAACTTTTCATTCATAAAAAGTTTGCGAATGCAAATCAATGCATTGGGGGAAGTCATACGATTTGTCATCGAGTAAATTTAGCAAAAGAACAAATTTTTGTGTTTTTTTCAAATTCACGCAAAAGAATTGCATGGCCATTGTCAATCATTTTGTTCAAGGTGCGTGTCAATCAGGTTTTAAGTGTTTTAGATGTCAAATGACAAAATATTTGAATATTTTAGAAGCATTCAATCATTTTAAATGTCACGACTTTAGAGTGGCCATCACAACGAAAATGTAAAGGCTGAATTTTGATTAAAACATATGCGAAGGCTACAATACACTGTGCGAATTGTTTAATAGCCTATCCCATCTCATCATTAAGATTAACTTCCCCAACTGTAAAGCGATGAAATATAGAAAACTACATTTTTTCACAACATATTGTTCAGACAGTTTATCAAAATCTTTTATGGTCCTACAAAAAAACACGTCTTTTTTCAGCATATGGTATGATAGAAATGGTTTTTGCATGAAAACGCCTCCAAAAAGTGGCCGTGGGCTAGGCTGATATGAAGGCGAAGTGTTGATATCATAACCAATGATTTTGCATCAATAGTTTTTTTTTCAAATATTTTAAAGTTTGACCGAAAAATGTTTTTTTCATTGAAAACGCTCCCAAAGAGTGGGCGTTGCAAAAAGCTGTGTATAGACGAAATACAGATATTAGAATTGTGTAAACATCTTGTTCACAAACTCAAAATCCCTTGCCAAATGAACCTTTTTCTTAAAAGTGGGCGTGGCAGTGGGCGATTCTCTAAAATGTTTACATTTGTTCTGCTTCGTCGGATAGAGAGCCTATATACCAAACTTTTGCTCAAAATTTAAGGCCCAAAAATCGGTGACATATAGACAGACATGGCTAGATCGACTCAGCTAGCGATTCCGAGTCGATCCATATACTTCGATCAACATACTTTGATCCATAAACTTCTTATATACCGCTTTGGGATAGTGTATAAAAAGAAAAGCGAAGATTGCATAGAAAACAAATATCGTTCTCTCTCTCGCTTTTTTTTCTCTGCTGTTCTTTGAATTAATGAGTATATCTTTACACCGATGATGCTGTGACTTGACTCATCCTGTAAATAAACATTGGTGCATTCGTAACCTTACAGTGACTTATTGCAAATTCATCACTGATTGGATTCCAATAGTTTCCTATTGCTTCCATCCAAGTCCAAGATTATCCAAACCTGAAATAGAGTTCTTGAACTCAACTTTTTATCCGATCTTTGTCTTTAATATGGAAGAATGGATTGTGGAATTTATCGAATTTACAGCAGGTATATTATTCTTAAAAAAAAGAACATGAGTGACTGGCAATCTTTAGGTTTTAATTCAATTGAAACTCGTATAAAGTAGTATACCTTTTCTGAGGTGGTTTATCCCATATGTCTCCGAACATTCGCCAATATTTCTGAACACTCCCAAAAAAGGTGTTATTTCGTATTTCCGTATCATAAATAAGGGCGGAAATTACAGCAGATGTCCATTTGAGAGATCGTAAAAAAAAAAACTAGCATGGTCACACTATACTGGGTAAAAATACCTCAATAATATGGAACGATAGTACTTTTATGCGACTTCTGACGTATACCGTTGTTACTAAAGCAATTAAGCAATTACTGTCAACGATCGATCGATTAAACAAATATCTACGTATCAGTTTCGTCAAACCCTGAGAGGCTCGACTCTTGACAATTATAAGATTGTTTATACATCTGTTGTAATGAGAAAATAATTATTGCATTGAATAGATTGATTTTCCCAAAGCGGTAGCGAGATGTTTTGTTGTTGTTCAAATATGTTACGTAAATGGCGATTTAAGTTTGTCACACTACAATTTTTTGTCTCTAATAGGGAAATAGCTGTTATTTTTCATTTAAATCGTTTATTGGGCCGGATAATAATCGGGAGCGATAAAAGTGAGAAAATTTAAGCAATAAGGTGACTAGCAACACATTGAAAAATCATAAAACTGTCCTACAAGTGCTTATGAAAATCCGATACAACATGTGATCAATGGTGTTTAAAATGGAGATGGAGCAAATTAGTGATCAACAATTTTTCGGTATTATTATGGCTTCTATGAGTTCTTGAAATTTCTATCTGATCAAGCTTAGTTACGTTTGCTTCTATTGGCACGCGAAATATTTCAAATTTTGCTAGTGGAGTTTTCCTAGTAAATACATGGCTTAAGACCTTAACGAAGTCATCCCTAGATACGATATTTTAACGATCTACAAGACGAATATTTGTAGCACACGCAGTCAAACAACAAACAACGGCCCGAACAATTGAATACAAACACGTTTAATTACAGACCAAGTAAAGGGTCTTTCATTAGAGACTTGACAACTTCTTTTTTTTTTAAATAATTGTTACTTTATTGATATATAAGTCAATTACATCATCAATAATACGAATAAAGCACTAGCTGCCAGGGTTTTCAACTAGACGTTTTTTTTTTTAATAAAATGCAAACTAATATCTTTAAAAAAAATATTGACTTGAATTACTATAAAAACATTCATGAATAGTATTCGAGTTAGCTCACGCGAACGTATGCAGCGGTCGATACGTTGAACTTGATTTTAGATGACTCGGCAGCACATTTCGACCGATACGGCCGCTGTTTCTCGTTCAAAATTGGCTCTGAGCTCCTCAAAATACGTCGGCTTGTTGGCATAGACCAATAACTGTATGTAGCCCCATAAAAAAGTCTAGAAGCTTTAAATCTCGATTCTCATTGACAAAAAAAAAAAAAAAAAAAAAAACGGCACAATGAAAACATAATCAATGAATTTTTGCGGATGAAACACATGAAGGTTCTCATTCTCACCTTTCCAGTAACGCATATTTTGCAGATTAACGAAGCCGTTTAACCGGAAATGCGTTTCATCGTTAAAGATGATTTTGCGATGAAATTCTTTATTTTCTTCCAACATGTACAGTGTCCAACTCGAGAATGTATGTCTCTTTATATTTGTAAGGCTGTAGGTCAAGATCGTATGTAAAATACTTTATAATGTGGTCAGGTAGAGGCCCAACTCTAACGCCGTGAAATCGACTGATTTGGCCCAACTCTAACGCCGTGAAATCGACTGATTTGGATCGTTTACGATGGACGCCTTTACGCCAACAATACGTAGTCTCACTGGCACGGCAACACCAAGCAGCGAATATTCTGACTCAATTTTTTTTCACTAGACTATGAACTGCTTGTCTACTGGGGCGAGAATTACGGCCGAAAATTGGCGTTAACGCTCTTAAAGTTGTGACCACCGATCCAGAATTTCGGTAGTAAGTTTTAATTATTTGTGAACGTTGTTCCTTCGTTTCCTTCACCGTGATGAAAATGTTGATTTTACTGAATATTTTGACTTGACACTTTGAAATTTTCAAGTTATCAAGTCGCTAACGAAAGACTCTTTATGTTTGAAGGGTTGTTGATACTCAGCTGATCCTTATGCATAGAACTCTCATTAGCCTAGTCGAGCCTTAAGCTTTAGTTACAAGCAAAATAAATAATGGAACATATTTCCACCAATATACAACAAATAGAAAAAGACTAGGTAATGAAACATCTGACAACGTATCCCTGGAAACTATTTGTTTTAAAAGCCTTCACTTACAAATTTACAAATTTACACCTTCAAAATCCAGTCGTCACCTGTGGGGGATTTCATTCACAATAAGCTGGTTTGATACTTAACTTTGGCAAAGGATCTCCTATCCAATAATCCCTCTTTAAGCTAATACTTTGAATATGCCTCTCACCTACATGCTAACAGTTAAAAATGATATCTTCTCCATCACCCATTACATGCGCTCCGTGCTTACATAAAGGTGCATATTTCTCGCTACCTTCATTTTGAATGAATTCCATCCAAGGCTATTGGTATGACTCAACTCATTCCTTTTTTGTTTTCGTAAATACAAAAATACCTGTTACTTCCGATAGCCCTCAAGAACAAAGGCAATCGAAACAAAGCGACCAATGTAATGTTCATTATGACTCATCTTCATCAATAATCCCCAATAAATCCCGGCCGATCTTATCAGTATTTCAGATGTAATACCAACCATCTGCACACCTCCATTTCATATAGCTCTTCACACACATAAATTGCGAAAATTATTTTTTTTTTTAACTAAGAGGGGGCTGAAGTTTCGATTAGATAACCCCGTATTGATCCCCTTCTGCTGTATTGCAAATATTGACTTCCTAATCAATCAAAAAGGTGGACACACAATTCACTACGCAGTCGCAATCCTGATGGCAGTTTCGATTTGATAGTATAATGTGTGAACGACCCTCAACCTACCATGTGTGGTGTGTTGGTTTAGTTTTTTTTTTTTTTTGATAAGAAATCTTTTTTAATAAAAAAAAAAGAAAATCTATGTTTTTTTTTAAACTGCGCTACTATACAACACAACTACTATTGCAAATCTTATCACCGCGTACAAAGCGCGAGAACTTTATAAAACAAAAAAAAATTAAAACTTATGGCCGCTGTAGATACGAAAGTATCTACAAAGTTGATTATGATAAAAATTCGCGAGAACCACTCATGTGTTGGGCTGTGTTGTTGTTCGATGATTGCTGTGTGGCTGGATGGTCGTGTTCGCCGCGTTTCGGTTTTTTTGTTCGAAATTTGAATGTGTGCCTTCGGTTCAGTGGTGACTGACTGTCGTTCCCGAAGGGAGAGAGAACCAATTAACTCTGACAGCACGAAGCAATCGGAAAAGTAAAATAAAGAAAAAAACGGAACGTTGACGGTTGTTAATTATTTTTATTTATATTTTTTTGTGTTTTACTATTTCTTTTCGGGTTTTTAACGACGGTGGTTGTTTGGCTAATTTTAATAAGATTTTTGTGTAGATTTTTTATAGTGATATATTTTATTATAAAATAATAAAATTAAAGCGGAATGCTTCGCTAGATCAGTGGTGTTATATTAACACATACTTCAGTATCAACAATAACATAAGTTTAGTGCTGTGATTTATTGTGTGTATGTGTGTTTTTTAAATCCGTTTGAATGAAAGAGTTTAATGAAAACTCCTCGGATTCATACATTGTTAAATGTTTTGTCAAGTCAGTGAGGTTTATGTGGCAAATCACTGAGATTCCAGCTAAAATTGGTGAATCATTGGGAACCCTCTTGAAGTATGCCCAGGAGTCGGTGGATATTTTTATATGCGTCGCTGGGTGAGTTTGATTTTCCCCTTCATTTGTTATTTCCATGAAAATTGATGTGAATGAATTGTAGTAGCCTATTAACATTTCATGTGGTTAAGTGGAATGAGTTTTGAAATAGACAAGTTTCAAATGATGTGTTAGGCATATAAGTGTTAAAGAGTGTTCTGTTCAAATTTACTCATAGCGACTGTAAACAATCACAATTTTGAAGAGGCGGTATTTCAGCTAAAGGGTTTTTTTTGATAGTTTTTGACCAAATTTAACCATTTGAGGTAGATTTGCAAATGTCAAAAAGTTTATAATTTGCACCTTTTTGAGGTGAAATCTATGTGGTTTTTGAGTGGTGTTGAAAGCTTTGGTTCAAATAATCGCAAATAATTTTTTTTTCCTCGATATTCATGTTGGGCTAATCAGTATGTCTAGAGTTACTTTCGATTTGCCTCGGTAATCTAAGTGTTATACAGTGTCGTCGCCATCTGTACAGGCCTCAAAGATTATAATAGCTTTAAAGCTTATTTACATCATGTGTTTGGCAAAAGCAAAAATGCCCAACGAGAATTCCTATAAATCGAAAATAGATGCTCATTTATTTTTGTTTATTTATTGTCTGATCTTTCATTTGTGAGACTTCTGATATGTAGTCCTACTTACCCACGAATTTCCATTCATACTTACTTGACAATCTTTACGGATGGGTTTTGAAACAGAGGTGGGAGGTGTTTTCTCCGAGATGCTTAACCTTAGCATATTCTTTTACACTCCCGGTCATTGTAGCGTTTTCCAGGCGGAATCATGGCAATTAAAGAAGTCTTGTCCTGACTGAAAAGAAATTTAATATCCACGAAGAATATTAAAATCTTTAGAGACAGCCAAGCTATGAATGCGGCCTATTTCTTATTGAGATGTCAGTGCATTTCACCAATAACCTCTTCTTTTTTCTGGGCCACTTGTCATACCAGGGAGCTGCAAGGCAAATGAACTTGCCAGACTGGTCACTTCCCTTGATATCCTACCGCCAGAAGATATGTAAGGTATGCCCTTCGCTACATGTAAATTATAGATCAAACTGTATGCGATCAAGAAAGCTAACCGCAGTGTCAACTATGCAGGCAACTCTGGCCAAACTATAATCAAAAGCGCTCTATCTACTTGATCATGGTGAACAGATCAAACATCAGCACCATAATTTGTTTCCTCATAGGACACTGTCCTATAGGCCAACACGAAAAAAAGACTAGTCCTCTTCTGTAAAAGCTTTTTGGACTGTCTGATATTGTCGAGCTCTCTCTGAAAAAACACTCCATCTGGGAAACTACTTCTTTAATAAGCGATGCCGAAAAAAAAGGTGAGCTGGCTAATATTTATGCCAGGCGAACGAATATAGGGAAAGTTGACAGATCCACGTGGTACCATAACGGAACTTAATAGTCTAAGTTGTCACATGCATTGCGTACAACCACTGCAACCTAACCTAACCTATCGTACTTGTTTATATTAAGATTGTAAAATTTGTTGCTAGCCCTACACTAAAACCTATTTCTAGTACACCAATCTACTATTATGTCTACGGCCTTATTTAGTATCTCATAAGTAGTACACCATAAGTTTGTACCCCAAGAATCAGCGATTGGCAAAAGTAATTCTTTGCTTGATGGTTGATGAGGTGTGATTGTCAAAAATATTTGCATAGCCAATGTAGACTAGAAGTGGATTTCGTTATACCTACCGACGTCATAGATATTGTGCTTCCCTTCTGTTAGGAAATCATTTCCAGTACAAAGATTTATGTCTAGGACCCTATCCAGTTTAAAAAAAAAAACATTGGTGGCAGGATATAATTCGATATAAAAGGACAGATTAATCATCCAAATACATTTATAAATTAATAGCATGCAAATGTCACTTAGTGCGTTAAATCGTTTCACCATTTTCTACATCAGTTTGGGATTTTTTTTATCAGGTGGGGATTGATCGCCTAACTTAATCCTCAACATCCAAATCGTCAAATCAATTTGTCAACTTATTGATTTCAGTGTTCGTTACAATTATTTTCTCCTCCATATCAAGCATATGTAACATGGATAACACACGCTCGATTTTAATATGAGTCACTCATTAGACGGAACTATTTTATTTCAAACGATTTAGTCATGCTTTACTTATTTACATAGTTACATGTAATTTTGATATTTTTGCTTCGAACTTGAAATTCAAATACTGAATAATTTCTATAGGCTTGGCAGCTCATTGCTGAACTTTCTTTTTTTTTTTTTTAGTTAAATTAAAACTATTTAAAGTCCAAGTTTTAGTTTGTTTTCAAATATTTTCTTTGGCAGCACTAAACCACGACATTGATCAGTAAAAAAAATCGGAATTTCAATGACAAATGTCAAATGTCAAAAGACAAAACAAAACTCATATAATCGCTATTCATTCCATTCGATTCATGTTTTATCCACGTGCTTCAAATTGAAATATAATTCCACTTCTATTGGCAGCACTTGTACCGCATTATTAAAAAAATAAATATATAATGTTATATTTGTGGAACTTGTTACTTGGGTTCTACGAAGCTCTTGTGCTCAACACAAGCAAAACAAAAAC
The DNA here is from genome assembly GCA_949824845.1 of Rhingia rostrata. Lineage (NCBI taxonomy): Eukaryota > Metazoa > Arthropoda > Insecta > Diptera > Syrphidae > Rhingia > Rhingia rostrata. The sequence continues at coordinate 97,703,029 of OX463757.1, forward strand.
GAACATCTAACCAGTTTTCGATTTCAAACCATTCGAAAAAAAAACCAAAAGCATTTGGCATCACTTAAATAAAATTTGTTCCGCTTTAAATTAGATAATTCGCCTTGTAATCACGCCAAAGGCCATTACAACAAGCGATTGATAATTAAAACAGCCCAACGATTCAGTAACTCGTGAATCCTCTCATTAGAAAATGGTTTCGTCTCGTTTTCAATCATATCTGGCCTCATGACACCTGCTGATCGATTTACTATTCCTCTTAGTACTCCAATACCGATTATAAGCATTTTTCGGGTCATAATGTTATCGGTAACGACGATGAATAGCATTTTTTGTAAATTGAACCATTTGTGTCATAAACAAATACGTATGAGTATTTTCAGAGTGCAAATAAACTTGTCAAAGTCTACTTCCCACCGATAAGAAATCAAAGTTTCCATACTAATTCAAAAAAAAAACATCCATGCATGGCTCTGTTTGTTTTTTTTTTTTTTTTTTTTTTTGTCAAATAAATCAAACTTCGATACGAAAAGCAAACCAACCGACCGCCAACTCAAGTCCTATAAAATATTTCAGATTGATTAATCGCCTGTATTTTTGCGAACTAAATCTTTATAAATAATACGTGACAGTTGGCGGACAATATATTTCAACAAAATTAATAAAAAAAAAAGCGTAAATTCAGCAGCATTCTATTACTTGAACTGACATTTGACATCGTGCGCTTCTGTCGTCCGTTTTTTATTCTCTCTCAATGCTCATGCAAATTGCACACACATAACAACTGTATTTATTGACCTTTATTTCGTCATGCAACATCGCCAGACTGCGTATTTATTTCTCTCTACCTACACAGTCTAAAGAAGAGTGTATTTTTACCGTTCGAATAATGACTCAAATTATCTGACAGCGATATAATTACTCTTACAGTTGTTAGAATTCAAAGCGCAAAGACAGAGCTAGTACAATGAACGAAATAATAATAAAAAAAACAACAACAAATTATATTCGCCGTTGTGCAAAAGTCAATGATCAGGCGACATACAGATCGAGAGAGAGAGAAAAATAGTCCCACAGCCAAGTTTAGATGTCATTAAAAATGAGGGGACAAAATAAAAACAAACGGTGGCTCCATCAATTGCACGATAAAGGAAGCTTATATTTTCTGACGCATGACGTGCGCTAGCGATTGTTTGTGAAATTCGTTTTTATTTTATTTTTTTTTTCGGTGCGTGTGCCTATTTGCGTTTCGCACACAAATAAAACATGAACTGTGAAATGAAGATGAATAAATTTAAGTAAAAAGCTAAAAATCAATTTAAGAGATGGCGTGACGTGACGTTTTGTTGTTTGCCCTATTTTTTTAAGGTTGGCCCCTTGGTTAGTAATTTTTTTTATTAATATAAAATATACATATAAACATTTGTTTCTATTAGTAGTGCTGATATTAGCATTAAATGAAAGTAAATAAAACAATTAAATAACGTTCTAGTTGTGTCTGGTGTTGTTCAGTAGATAGTGCGATTGTGACAGCGTTTCCCGGTGGGGCTATCAGCTACGAAGTTGGCTTAGATTATTGTTGATTTTAGGTACTTAACTAATGCTTTTCATTTCAAGGTTATGTTGAAGTCTAAAATCCGGTTTGGGTCAACTTTATGATATTGACGTTTTGTACATACTAGCCAGATGGTATTGTTTTTTTTTTTTTATAGCCGAGAGTGATTTAGTCATATTTATAAAATCACCCATTCAAAAGCCATGATGATTTGTTGAACAGATCGTAAATGTAAGGTTGTAAACCCCGTTGTAAGGTGTGTCATTTATTATTAATGACTTTAGGTATAAGGGTATTGACTTTGACATTTACTAAAATCACCTAACACTTTGAATTTTGCTTGTTCCGAGGTTATATTTTTTTTTAAAATTGTATGTAAATCAGTATATATAAATATTAATATAAAAACCTAGATGTTTGTCTAGATGTTTGTCTAAGACTGACTACAATCTTTTAAAAACTTATGGAACTTAAAAATAAATTTCAACCCTCTATATATAAGAAAATCTTTAAAATTGCAATGAAAAATATTGGTGGTCTTTTATCAAGGTTAAAACTATCATAAATTTTAAGTAGGGTTTGGCTCAATACAGATTTACAAAGTTTCTTCAAAATCGGTTCAACGGTTTCGGAGACTAGAACATTTGCCAAATATTTTAAAACACTACAATACCTGGAAACAATGTTCATTCTTTCTTTTTCGATTTTATCATAACGGGTGATCCAAGTAGAGATACTTTTTTCAATAGCCTTTTTTGACAGATCACGTGTGAGTCGTGTCATGCTGTCATGTTATTTTTGTTTAGTATTGTTTGGCATTTCATAATGGAAAGACTTACGCGTGAACAACGTTTACAAATTGTTCAACTTTATTATGAAAATTCACTTTCTGTGAGGAATGTGTTTCGTGCACTTCGCTCAACTTATGGTCAACATAATCGGCCTTCTGAGCGATTCGCAACACCATCACCCATTTTGAGACGCAGCATTCATTATTGGATAATATTCGACCGAATATACCACGTCCAGCTCGCTGTGAAGAAAATATAGCGGCCGTAGCTGAGAGTGTACACGAAGGCCGTAGAGAATCGATTCGGCGCCGTTCGCAGCAACTCGGACTGACGTATGGAATGACTTGGCGCATTTTACGTCAAGATCTTAAATTGAAAGCGTACAAAATACAGCTTGTGCAACAACTGAAGCCGCTCGACCTTCCCAAGCGACATCGCTTCGCTCTTTGGGCTCTTGAAAAGTTCCAAGAAGATCCGACGTTTTCGAGGCAAATTTTGTTTAGCGATGAGGCCCATTTCTGGCTCAATCGGTATGTAAACAAACAAAATTGCCGCATTTGGGACGAAGAGCAACCTGAAGAGATTGAAGAACTGCCACTTCATCCAGAAAAAACAACGGTTTGGTGTGGTTTGTGGGCCGGTGGAACCATCGGTCCATATTTCTTTAAAAATTATGCCGGTGCGAACGTAACCGTCAATGGCGACCGTTATCGTGCCATGATAACCGACTATTTGATGCCTGAAATTGAAGCTCGTGATCTCGGCGACATTTGGTTTCAGCAAGCCGGCGCCACTTCCCACACAATGGACTTATTCAGATAACATTTCGGTGAGCACATAATTTCACGTTTTGGGCCGGTCGATGGGCCACCAAGATCGTGTGATATCACACCGTTCGACTTTTGCCTGTGGGGATATGTAAAGTCAAAAGCTAATGCCGACAAACCCGCTTCGATTCAGGCCTTGGAGGAAAACATCACGCGTGTCATTCGCCAGTTACCAGTCGAAATGCTCGAACGAGTGATCGAAAATTGGACTCAACGGATGGACCATCTGCGACGTAGCAACGGCCAACATTTGATTGACATAATCTTCAAAAAATAAATGCCAAAGAATGTTCTTTCAAATGATAATAAACATTCTCCATTAAATTTGAATTTTCTGTGTTTTTTTTTTTTTAAAGTATTATGATTCAATAATAATTGTGCTTCTGTTCAGCAATGTAAAAAAGAGAAAAATAGCTTGACAGACCTGTGGGTTTGGTTTAAGATGCATTCCGCCAGGTAGGCTTCGGCTTTCAGGTTTTCACTGGCTCATCGTAGACCGAGCTTAATATTGTAGTGATTTCGGGACCTATAATTAGGCTATTGCTTTACGTTGATCTATTTATGATCGGTGTACGTGAACTAAGATCTAAGCAACATCATTCATTTGTGTAGAGAATTTGTTTCCTTATTTAGAATATTGATTGGATTTGCGTCCTCCTGTAAACGCATTGTTCGCTGCATCTTTGGCTTTTGCTAGTTTTAATACAAAAGTAGGAAGGAAGATCATTTTAAGCAATATCACCAAGATAACTTGTAAAATAAGCGCTTTGGCACAAAATCCACAGTAGCCAGCATACGGGTTTCTTACCTTTTTCTCCATGAGGCTAAAGACACAACGTCTACATGTTGCACCATCCACCTGCATTACTTTGTTCAGCTAATTGAACTAAATAATTCAATTGAACATAAAATCAATTGAACCCCCATCCCAACTCCTATCGCATTCATATTACAAACACAATTTGCAACATAACCCTCTCATCCATTCCATGATTGAAAACCCAAAATCCCAAAATCCCAATCACTCATGTGTGTTGCAAATTCCCCCAATTATCGCGTATTTCATCCATTCACATGAATGCCCGTAGGAATTCAAAGAACAGAAAACCCATATCCGCGTATGTGATATAAATTACATCGAAACTATCAATTCCCCATTCACATCGCACACTATATGGCTTACTCCCTCCCTCAGCACTAACGACATATGTATTTAGGAAATTTATAGCTAACACCTCAATTGCACTATTGGGTCACGTCGATATCAATGCTGCCATCATCTGCCATCACACCACTACCACAAATCGTGACAGTTTGGTGTGCTTAAAGTGGATTAATAAATTTATTTTTATGACAGTAATTAACGGCAAATCGCATCATTGGCATAATGAATTTTTTTTTCTGCTTACACCATCTAGACTCTAGAGAATAGAGCTTTTTTGGTGCATCACCATTAGACAGATGAATTGGCATTTCGACAAATTTAATTTACGCCTAATTGGCGGCATTGAATTAAGAAATTGTTCTTCTGACATTTTGAAAAAAATAATTTACTCTACATTTAAACTAACCGTTGACAGTTTGGCATTTAATAAGTCAAAATGTAATTTAATTAAATTCTGCTCATGTCCGAAGCGCTCTACTTTTTTTCCACAAAATTGACATCAGTTTACATATTGTCACGATCGTCATCCACCATCAATTCCAATTGACAATCCGTCATATGGCAAAATGTATATTAATCTTTCAACTCAGTCACGTGTATTTACGCTACGCTAACCCAGAGCGAGAGCAATAACAACAAATCGTTTAACAAATAAAAATCACAAAAAAATGGAGTAAAAGGTTTAAAGTGCGGGTTTTTTTTTATTTTTTGCAAAAAAAACTACCAACAACTATCTCAACAATAAAGAAATCGACGGAAAACTTGTGTTGATAATGAAACATCGCTGATAATGACTTTGGGTAATCGGGTGATCGCATTTACTTGACAATAGTTAACAACAACAAGAAGACAGCGCAATCGAAAACATTGTTGTCGAATGTTTCGTATACGCGTGCGTGTGAAGTAATATTTACGAAATTGATTACAAGTTCAGATTAAGAGCTGTGAGGTAATGTTATTGCGTTGGACAAAAATGGAGCTTGGCGTTTACACTTTGGGGAACCTAGAAAGGGCCATAACTTTTTTAAGTGATTGCAAATAATTAAGATAATCAATGGGATGTGGTTGTCTGCGGAACAAAACAATTGTCTTAGACGAAAATATTTTACGATCACCAGAAAGTAAGAGAGTATTGGGTTCTGTCAACTAAAAAGAAAAAAAAATTAAATGTCCTGCGCCTAATAAAATTAAATTTTTTGTAAGTTAAAATCGCACATTTTGAAGGCCCTGCACAGGAAGTTTTTTTTTTCATTAATACCCCCATCGAGGTATCCGTTGGGAAGATATTATTTTCCAATATGTTCAAAATCGGAGAATTTTCTACAGAGGTATCCGTTCCAAGTACGGTTACCTCTATAGGCATGTAAATGTTTCATTGAGAAACTAGAAATTCAAAGCATTTTTGGTTCTCGCATTATTGATATCGCTGTCGACATTGCTAGGTGCAGTAGCAAATGTTGAAGGTAAGGCTTGCCTTTATAGTTTCAAATTTAAATAAAACCAACACCAACTGTTTCGAACTCAAGGTACCAGTTGACAAATCCTTCATAAGTCTAAGGTTAGGTAGAGGAAAAGTGTACTTACTTACTTACTTACTTGGCGCTACAGTTCGGATGCCTCTCCAATTAGCCCGGTCCTTAACTAACTGCCTCCAGTTGCGCACTCCAAGTTGTCCAAGTTATTCGTTGAATCTTCGCCTCCATAGCCCGTCAACGCGAACGGGACCGAAGATTTTTCGAAGAATTTTCCTCTCACATCACAAAAAGATTTCTTCATCCGCTTTTGAGACGGTCCATGCTTCAGCGCACGTAGAGCATGACTGGGATGATCAGGGTCTTATATAGGATCTCCTTAGTAGTTCGAGTGAGGGCTTTACTACTGAATTGCCTTCTTAGCCCAAAGAAACAGCGGTTGGCAGGAGTAATTCTTCGTTTGATTTCTGACGAAATGTTGTTGTCAGAGTTAATAGCGGAGCCGAGATAGGCAAAGTCCCGTACTACCTCAAAGTTATATCTGCCGTTCTGTCCAATTAGTCGATGTTGTGTGTCCTTTCGTGTTGACAGCATATACTTCGTTTTGGGTTTTTTGGGGTTTTTCCAGGATCTGCCGAAGTGCGAAAATTTGATCGGTTGTGGACTTTCCTGGCCACACTGATAAAGGCCGATCAAGTTGTTGGTAAACGGTTTTAGGCGTTCAAATATTACGGCAGATAGGATCTTGTAAGCGATGTTGAGGAGACTTATGCCTCTGTAGTTGGCGCAGTTAAGGGGTTCTCCTTTTTTGTGGAAAAAAAGTGTACAGGTTTTGAAAAAAATGGAAAACCAATAAATTTGACACTAGTTTAGAAAGTTGTGTTTTGACAAGGCGTTTACCCATTTGACATTTACAGCTAGTATGCACGATATTTCCAGACAACGTAATCTTCTTTTCTTAACTAGATGGTCGACTTACGTAAGATCGCCTTAAGCTAAGCACATGATTAGAAACACAACTCTGCTTGGAGTTGGCTTTATTCTATGCCATTTTAATGTACTGTTTCACCGTGTTTTTTGTATGATCAACAATTGTAGCAAATGATTACCCACGTCCCCTTTTTCCATCCCAGACAACTCCTCACGTGAAATGATTTATAAAGGATGATCAATCAAGAAGTGTTTTTTTTTTAAATGCGAAATAGGTAATACACAAAATTCAAATATATCGGGAAATCTTTATTACTAATCTAAACAACCATTCTTTACATGCACTTTTTAAAGATAATCTGCCCTAGCGAGGTATCCGTCGCGGTCGTAGCGGATAATTTTCGGCGAAGCATACTTCATCGGAGGTTCAAATTCCATTGGAGGTGTGTGTCATCGGAGGAAAAAACACTACAATTCGTAAAAAAAATCCGCGAAGAATTTGTGTCGGAGGAAATCGAAAAAAGAAATGCACTTAGCTGTCAAAAATTGCACGAAAAATGCACCTGAACTCACTTTAACGCAATTCGCCAGCATGCGTTACAAAATGTCGGAAAAATATTCCGAACAGCTTTTCAAAGGAATACCTCGTAGCTAAATCGTACAATCGGAGAATTTTCCGCTCCGACGGATGCCTCGGTAATGTTGGCCTCAATGCTTCAATCGTAGCTGGCTAATCCACAAACAACTTCTACTTTACGTAGCCAAAAGAAAAAAGTCTAACGGTGTATTATCGCATGATCTTGCTGGCCAATTCACTGGTCCGAAGCGTGAAATTAATTACTCACCGAAGTGGTCTCTCAATATATACATACATATTTTCACGGGCAGTGTGACAAGTAGCGCCGTCTTGTTGGAACCAAATGTTGTCGAGATCTCGGGCTTCAATTTCAGGCCAAAAAAAAAACGTATTTGAAGAAATTGATTGACGTATCCATTGAGCCAGAAATCTGCCCCATCGCTGTACAAAATGTTGGTCGAAAACACTGAATTTGCTTGCAGACGTTGTTCCGGGTGTAAGTCTTTCCAGGATGAAATGAAATACTGAATAAAAAACACATGGCAACTTGACAGAACTCACGCTCGATTGGAAGAAAAACCCTTTTGCAAATTCTGCTTAGTTTTAGCTGTTGCTCTAACCGATCCGAACGTCGTCCATTAGGTATAAACTCCCAATTGCCAACCTAAGTGCTTCCTTAACTTCGACTGCATTAACTAACAAAAATTGGTTTGTCATTCTGTAACTGGTGTTCTGTCACTCACACTGTGTCACATAAAGAATAATAAATACCAATATTAAGCGACAATCCCAACTCCTGAATAATAGATAACTAGTTACGTGTCATATTATTAAAGTAAGCCGTCATGGACTTTCATTTTATTCATATTTGCACCCAAATTCATCCGGTCGGTCGTCTATTCCTATTGACCTAGTTCTACTTTAAATACAAACCATATTCCTACCTTTGAAATATTTAATTAAGAAATAACCATCTAACATGGTGAAATTGCAGCCAATAAAAATTTATTACACCTTTTCTGATTGACAAATTGTTGTGTTGGGGTAGCTTTCGAAAACAAAAGCCATATTCTTAAGTAACATGTTTTCTCTATCCACCCCGGATTAGATAAGGTTCTAATCTGATCGATAACCAATAGTATATGCTTTTGTTGATAAACTATTGCGACGTTACAAACACCTGTCACGCGATCAATGAAGTTTAATGTCCAGTTAAACACACCCTTCTCAATTTGTTTGTTTGTTTTTTGTTTTTATATTTTGTAAGTGCAAATTGTTAATTTAAGTGGAATATAAAAAAAAAAAACATTTTCTTTTCAAAGTATGTATATACCTTTATGACTTGTCTACGTACCGGCTTTAAAAGAGATTTCACAAGACATTTATAATCAAATCCCCCATATGCCCGAGGTAAATTCCTCCTTTGCAACCCTCAAAATTGTTTCTTTCAACCGTAAAATAATGACTTTGGATTTTTTTTTTAGCTTTTCTCGTTTTATCGTCCATTTAACAACCATAAAAGTTGAGTTGATTTTTTTTTGTTGGTTCGTCTGCTTCTTTCTTGAAAAATAAGATGTAAATATATACCTACTTGAAGGGTAAATAAAACATTCGCTAAGTACTCATGAATCCAAGTGTCCAAGGGAAGTACATAAAGTAAAGTTAAAATTGTATGGGGGGGAGGTGGGTAACTCTCTTATAAGGTTGTTGCTTCCACTTAGATGTAGGAAGGGTAAGTGTATTGTTTTGATAATGGTAACTTTTAATTGGGGCTCCTATTATTTTGTAATTATTGATTTGTGAGTGACGAGTTTCTTGTATCGGGTTTTTCAAAAGGGACGCTACAAAAGTTGAGCGACAGGGACAGCAAACGACGCATTTCTCTTCAGTGAGGTTTGCCATTTCATGATGTTAAAAATTGCTTAAAATGCCTGCATGATAAACAGAATATAAACGCAAAGGACACCAGGGAAGCGGTAATCATTAAGCCACATTAAACCCATTTTTAACGGTTTTATGAAAAAAAAACGGAAATATGTATGATTTTGATGAATTTGGATGGTTCAGATATACAATTTCATTTCATAATGGAAAGACTTACGCGTGAACAACGTTTACAAATTGTTCAACTTTATTATGAAAATTCAGGTTCTGTGAGGAATGTGTTTCGTGCACTTCGCTCAACTTATGGTCAACATAATCGACCTACTGAGCGTACTATTCGTAACACCATCACCCATTTTGAGACCCAGCATTCATTATTGGATAATATTCGACCGAATAGACCAAGTCCAGCACGCTGTGAAGAAAATATAGCGGCCGTAGCTGAGAGTGTACACGAAGACCGTAGAGAGTCGATTCGGCGCCGTTCGCAGCAACTCGGACTGACGTATGGAACGACTTGGCGCATTTTACGTCAAGATCTTAAATTGAAAGCGTACAAAATACAGCTTATGCAACAACTGAAGCCGCTCGACCTTCCCAAGCGACATCGCTTCGCTCTATGGGCTCTTGAAAAGTTCCAAGAAGATCCGATGTTTTCGAGGCAAATTTTGTTTAGCGATGAGGCCCATTTCTGGCTCAATGGGTATGTAAACAAACACTTCATCCAGAAAAAAACAACGGTTTGGTGTGGTGTGTGGGCCGGTGGAATCATCGGCCTGTATTTCTTTAAAAAAATATGCCGGTGCGAACGTAACCGTCAATGGCGACCGTTTTCGTGCCATGATAACCGACTGTTTCATGCCTGAAATTGAAGCTCGTGATCTCGGCGACATTTGGTTTCAGCAAGACGGCGCCACTTCCCACACATCGCATCAATCAATGGACTTATTGAGAGAACATTTCGGTGAGCACATAATTTCACGTTTTAGGCCGGTCGATTGGCCACCAAGATCGTGTGATATCACACCGTTAGACTTAGACTTTTTCCTGTGGGGATATGTAAAGTCAAAAGCTTATGCCGACAAACCCGCTTCGATTCAGACCTTGGAGGAAAACATCACGCGTGTCATTCGCCAGTTACCAGTCGAAATGCTCGAACGAGTGATCGAAAATTGGATTCAACGGATGGACCATCTGCGACGTAGCAACGGCCAACATTTGATAGACATAATCTTCAAAAAATAAATGCCAAAGAATGTTCTTTCAAATGATAAAAAAATATTCTCCATTAAATTTGAATTTTCTGTGTTTTTTTCTTTAAAAAAGTAGGGTACCTCGAAATGGATCGTCCTTTATATAGTTTTAATGTAATGTTGTATTTTTTTACGTTAACTAGACCTATTCAGCTTTATAATAAGTGGTCGACCAACAAAATCGGTCGAAGCATTAGCAGGGAATTCGATTCGCAAGTCGCGCTAGACGTCCGAAACATTTAAAAAAAAACATAAAAACAAAAGCTGATACATGCAGAAATCCAGAGAACAGCACAACTTTTTGTTGCCGAGTAGAAGCTGGAATGCCCGTCTCTCGAAATAATTCCACACAATAATACCATAGTCCTCTATTACAAACTGGAGCACTGGGTACAGTTAAATGGTCTTTCTCCGCCTTAAAAAATTTCTTATAATACTGATGAATTCTCAACATGATATAAATAACCAGTTGTACTCTTTTAGCAGAATGAGTACGGGTACGTGGGAAACAATTATTCTTAACTTTAAAAACAAAAATGAGAACTTTAAGACACAGATGTCTTAAGGGCCGATGTTGAATGTGAACGTCAAGTTTTTCTCATTTCTCTGATTGAGACTAACTTAATTTGAAAAATGGAAAGATACACAATCGAGCAACGCGTTAAAGTCATTCAGGCTTATGAAAATGGGCGTTCAAATCAAAATGCATATCGTGCAAAAATTTGAGCAAACCGGGTCTGTAAGAGATGTGAAAATACCAGTGCATACTGCAGAAAATTTTTCTGCTGTTCGCAATAGTGTGGCTGAAGAGTTGTCCACCTCAACTCGTCATCGATGAGCATAATGCATAAACACTTGCATTTACACGCTTAGAAGGTGCAATTGAGTCAAAAACTAAAGTCCCTTGACCATTTCAAACAGTGGATGATCAATTTTCGAAGAAAATCATCTTCAGTGATGAGGCACATTTTCACCTCAGTGAATTCGTCAATAAGCAGAATTGCCGCATTTGGGCGAATGATAATTTAAGAGTGATTGTCGAAAAGCCAATGCACTCACAAAGAGTGACCGTTTGGTGCGGTTTTTGGGCTGGGTCGTATTTTTTCCAAAATGAGGACGGTAAGGCAGTTACTGTGATTGTGGTGTTCGCTATCGTGAGATAATAACGAACTTTGTATGGCCCGAATTGGAAGATATGGATGTGGGCGATATGTGGTTTCAACAGGACGGTGTCATTTGGCTCTTTTGTGCGACAAATTCAATGGCCGTGTTATCTCACGTGGTGGCGATGTAAATTGGCCGCCAAGATCATGTGATTTCACACCGTTGGACTTCTTTCTTTGGGGTTATATGAACAAAAAGGTGTACGTCATAAGCCAGGATGAGATAATTCGGCACATCCACGGCATAAAACCTCAATTATGTCTCAGCGTCATCGAAAATTTTGACCATCGGATGGAGGTGTGCCGCCGAGTTCGCGGCCGCCATTTGGTCGATATTTTGTTCCATACATAATTGAACCATACCAATGTTATCATAATAAAAAGAAATGATAATAATTACTTAAATAATTTGTGTTTTATTCAAAATCAACATCGGCCCTTTAAATTTGTGTGCAAATATTGCACTTTAAAATTGATCTCTTTGCTTGTTTTTGTAAAACTTGTAATCTAGTTTTTGTTTCTTCATTACATATAAAATTAACATTGGCACAACAATCAAGTGAGGAGGACCCGTATAAGTAGAACACCCCCAACCAGACACCTGAACCTTTTGCTTCATTTCATTGCTAATTCACTGCCTCTATTTCGTGTTTAAGGATTTTTGTAATAAAGATACCGTCATAGAGTTTAGCTCGCAATTGTACTTACTTTTCGTTGTAACTCCATCTCTTGAAGATTGTACTAATCATTTGTTTAACCTTTCTCATTACAGAAAAGCCCGTCGCAAAGAACGGGATGGCGATCAAAATGCAACAGATACAAAATTATACCTAGAAGAGAGTGTTTTAGAGCGTAAACTACCTGAAGCTGATCTCAAAGCCTTAGTTGATCTTCCAGCTGGTTTAGATTATAATGAATGGCTAGCGTCGCACAGTAAGTTTTTTTTTTCTCTATCTAAAAATATATTTACAATGTATCTCAAACTGTAATATAAATCCATCAATACATATCATCTCTATGAATGTCATGCCCTAGCTAAAAATAATTTGTGTCATATTTGCTTAATGATATCAACAACACTGTCGTCACCATAGCATACAAACAACTAAAAACAAAACAACAACATACACTTACTGTTGACCTCTGCTCGTTAAAAAAAAGATATTTTTAATTAACATGGAATATAAGAGGTGTTTCAAATTCGGATGCGATCCCATTAACGAGGAATTTACCTCATGGTTATCATCTGTGTGTGTATCTCGAACGATTTTGTTTTTAGAGTTCAACATTAAAAATAAAACCACCCGGCATTAATTTGTGGGGAATTTATAGTCGGTTAAGCATGTCACGCCTCATTCGACAAATCCATTTATTTTAGAGGCAATAATTGGGCACATCAACACAACGAATTAGTTTACAAAATTGTTGAAGCTTATAAAGAAGCCAATCAGGGTTTTTTTTTTATTCATAAATCCCTCTGCGGTCGGATATAATACTGACCTACTTTTTCTTGTCTCTACAGATGCAACTCTATAAGCCGCATGACTGACATACATAAATCCCTACATTTCACGACCTTGTCATTGCCCTTAAAAAAAACCCAAAGCAAAGTTTATTCTTTGAGCAACTTTGTTGACTCTTATCTTTCCCTTTGAGTTTTTTTTTTGCATTCATTAAGGGTACGAACTCTCCTAGGCCTAAATTAATGCAAAAGTGCTGATATTAGTTTTCGAAACTGAAGTAGGCCAATTTAATTCCTTTGGGATTATTCAATGACTGGTTTTGGCAATATGAAAATAAGTGTTTGAATCAAATTAGTGCTGCCTTTTGAGAGCGGAGAAGGATGTAGACAGTTACGAATGGCTTGGGGTTTAAGGGTACACAAGATGTTGTAGACGTGAGTTTTAAGTACATACACAGTACTAGGTGGTATCAAAAATGGATGTAACACGATTTGGGGTTCTTAAGAACTTATTTTCAAGTGCATAAGTTTGAGTTGCGATGTTTCTAGTTTTAAAATGGTTCTGTGATTTAAGAAAACTTGTAATAGTTTATTTTGTATTCATTTATACTCCCTGTGTAGTTTCGTAAAAAAGTATAATCGGGTAATGTCTGAATTACCAAGAAGAGGCCATTAAAAGTAATAAACACACCATGTAGTGGGAAAAAAAAGTGCAAATATAAATCTGAAGAAATCAAGCAACATTTCATTAAAAATTGCAGGGATTATAGTTTGGTGTACAAAAGTATTTTTTTTTTTTTTGTTTTGTGGTCTGATGGAAATCTCAAAAGACACGATGAGCACGTGCCCAAAGTAGTGTGAGACTTAAACTCACTAAAACCACCACCCTTTTTATATTTGTATTGCAACTAAGTATGCGACTTATCTAGTAATTTGTTTTGTCACGAGTAATGAATGTTTGGCAGGTAACTTTCCTGTGAGAGTTCCTGCTTTTTCCGCAATTTATAGCGCGGTTTGTTATTATCGGGTTAAATCTAAGGGCTTAGTTCTTTGAAGACGCCGCAATGAATTTGTTTCGTCAAGAATTTGGAGGACCGTTGTGCTAACGTGTCCCAATAAACGTTTTTTATGTTTGCGTGCAAAATGTTCGTTTCATCTCTAACCGCGGGAATACCCATTTCTTTGCGTAGATCTTAATTCCTTATATACCACGGCGCATTGACGAGTGATCTTAACATATTGTTTTCAAAAGTTTGCAAAATAATTAGATTCGTTTTACTGGTACAACCCCATAGTTGTATACGATATGTCCGAACCGGCTTTAGCACTTGTTTGTATACTAGCAACTTGTAATCAAGGTTAAGCTTCGAATAGTTTCCGTGTAATCAGTACAGTTCTCTGATTTATTTGTAAGTTCTTCGCATTTCTTTTTTACATGCGAAGCTTCCTTGGGGTACTCCGGCCAATATTTCTTTGAAATCCGAATATTCGTTTCAAGTTTCACAGAGAAGAGTAGTCTATGCTCAAGATACGACACGAGGATTTTATATAATTTTTCAGGCAGAACTTGTCTTAGCTTGCATTGAAGCATAGAGGCCAAATTTTGTCAAAAGCTTGCAACACGTTAAGAAATACGACTGAGCAAAATTTATTTTCTTCGAAAGCTTTCTCAATTACATCAGTAATTCGATGAACTTGGTAAACAGTCGTATGTTTACTTCTAAACCCAAATTGATGGTCAGGTAAAAGGCGTTTCTGATCAATAATGGGGTGTAAGCGACCGATTAATATCCTCTCAAAAACTTTAGAAAATTTTGGAAGAAATGAAATAGGTCTGTAAGATTTTATTTCATTCGGTGATTTGCCTGGTTTGAGAACCATAATCACTTCTGCAACTTTCTACTGTCTTGGTATGTATTCTAATCTAATTGCGGCATTTACAATGTAGAGGAGTTTAGTTAATACATTTACGGCAACATTTTAAGAAGTTCTCCTGTAATTAGGTCATAACCCGGACCTTTTTTAGGCTTTAATTTATGTATTTCCCGTTTAAGCTCGCAATACTTGCATATCTAACTAGATTTCTATCGGTTGTAGTCTCGAATAAATTAAAGTTTTCTGGACCATCAAATGGTTTAAATGTTTAAATTTAAATGTACGAAAGTATGCAAATAGAACTTTTCCACTTATGGATCCCTCTGAAATATCCGTAAGTCGAACACGATTCCTCACTTTACAAAACGGATTTTTTTTTTCAAAAACTGAGACTAAATTTGTTTACATTCGTTGCATTCAAACAATTCGCTATTGTGACTTGTACACAAAGACCCGTAGTAGTTTTTCAGTCAATTTAAATCCAGAGTTAACTTCGAGTTAACCAGATGTTTTTGACAGATGATAAAACACCAAGCATACAATTATGTTCAATTCCTATTATGTGCACATTTTTTTAAATTATTCATATTCAGATCTAGGCGTCTCGAAAAACAATTTGTTGAATGTAACTGTTTTAAGATGATAATGACTTGTAAGATCACGACAAAATAATTTTCTTTTGTTTAGGGAAAATGATATAAAACAGCTGATAAATGAGCTGTTGCAGATTCTATACATTTCGACAACTTTTTAACAGTTAAATCGATAAATCATGAGTAAAACATGAGTAAAATTAAATCACCACACACGAAGTCAAATCTAATAATGCACTGAAAAACTGCTTCATGAACTAAGTCTAGATTACATTTATTCCGAGTCACATTAACGCTGGGTTTACTCAGAGTTCACTCAGTACTGAAAAACCGGGAATATGTAGCAATAAAAAGCGTCAATTTAAATCCGAAGAATTCAAAGAAAATTGCATTAAAATTACAATGATTACACTTTATCTAGTTTACAAAATGTTAGTGTACCAAAGTAGACCTGCTCCACTTACGGATCTCTTCGATAGTTCCGTAAGTCGCAGAAGTTGCAGAAAGTAAGTTGCAATATGGGTAAAGCGTAAATGTTCTGCAAAAGCTGAGACTGATTTTGTTTTTTTTTAGAAATCGTCCATATTAAAGAGAATGGTTCATCGCATAAGTCCTTATAAAAATCAAAAATTAAAATTAGTGATAGAATTTTTTTTTATCATTTCACTTGGCAAAATGTTGTTTTCGTCATCTCAATATACTCCGTCATTTTCTTACTTAAAATTAAAATTCCTTCCATTTGACGAAAGAGCCAACCATCAACTATCAGATGTCACATGATTGATATTGTGTTTGTATGCCTTTAAATATATTCTTGAAAATAGTCCATACGTCAACACTTTCAAGTGACATGCTTTTAATTTAACCCCCATTGAGCGTTAATTAGTCAATGAATCAATCTAACGAAAACAAAATACAATTATTTTGTTATTGTGCTCATTGCTTGTTTTTTTTTTTAAGAATCGCCTAGAACATTCCACCCTATTTTAAATTAAATCAATCAAACCTTTCCGCTCAATGTCATTCGGAGATAAGAACACGTGGACTTTATATTTGGCGCGCATAGTCAAAAATACCGTTTTCCCGTTTTCCCCTTTTTTTGTGTTATTTCGGTTTACACAACTGAATTGACGTAAAGGTCGCCGCATGTATTATTGACTACAGTTGTGCCTGCAGTATTATTGCAATTTTTGGCAGAAAATTACCTTTTTGTGAGGTTATGCAATATTTACGCCATAATTTCTGTTGCAACGTAAGGACAGATGTGTGGTGAAGGGGTCGTTTTTTTTTGTTGCTTACATTGAATGCAAATGGCTTAGTGTCATAATTGATTGTACATAATGTATTAGTGGAGTGCATGGCAATGACAGGAAGTCAGGGTATAAAATTGTTTGGCAACCCAACAAGCCTCGTTTGCATGATGGAATGAGGACCATGGTAGGGGTAAGGTGGTCAATGTTGCGTCAATTATATGCAAGATTGAAACAAGGGACAAAGGCATTTAAGTAATCGAATGTTTTATGACAATTTAATGGATTTCATTTGGAATCATTTAGAGAGATGCGGATTGGATTTTGATGTACCATATGGGAGGAAATGCAAATTATTGATGAATTTCTGGTTGCTATAAATAAAAGGGAAGCTGCCGGATTGGTCGTCAATTTGGTAATTGATGTTAATTTGCATTTTGTAGACGGAATGCTACCAAAAATCAGTTGATGTTGACCCGTTCACTTGACTTTTTTTTTAAATCAACTTGGTTTATCAAGCTTTGAAGTATTTTTGGTTTTTGCCATTCGATGTCAAAGTTAAATAATTTTTTCTAATCGTGAATGATTTGTTGTTTGGGATTGCATACAAATTTGCTAAAAATACATTTTTTTTGAAAAACATTTCAAAAATGATGTAATACTCCAAAAATGCGATGATATTTGTGTTTGCTTTGTACAACATTCTATTTATTTGTAAGAACCATATAATCTTACAATTAAGTAGTTCATATCTGTCAACTCGTTCACCTGGTCAGAAGATTTTCTTTCAAAACTAAGTCCAGTACAATGCGCACTCTTTACCCATATCAGGGTTCTAAATACTTAAGCAAACAGAGCATAAACAAAAGATAGCTAAAATGGTCGTTACTGTAAATATAGTGCCAGCATAGAAAATTTTCAAACGAAGTTTACTATACTGATCGGTTAGTATCAGCTTTATTTTATTTATTCTCTCGTTAACGATAGTAACTTTCAAACCGATAATCGTTAACGATAGTGAAGAAGGCTTTCTGGGTACGTAGCGTATAATTTTTTTTTAAATTTATATTGACTGCGTCTCCTTCACTATCGTCGACGATAATCGTTTTGAAAGTTACGAAGTGAGTACCCTGAACAACGGTCTCAGTCAACAAAACATGGCAGATTGATATCTAGATCGTTGTCTATAGGTTGAAACGTCCACGAAAAAAATAAATATGTACAAATTTTTGGCGCAACAGGCTCGTTAGTACCGAGGGCCGAGGTTTTTCAAAGCTATTCATGGGTGCGTGTGTACTTCTTGCAAGATGTACTTCTTGCTTCGACTCCGAACGGCGAAGTTGATACAGTTGATACTGCTCGGATTATTCTTGGCAGTTGATACTACTCGGATGATTTGTCAGATATTCATGAGAGGAGGGCTAGCTAAAAATCATTTATGTGCTGCTACGGCTGGGAATCAAACCCACAACTTCTGCACGGCAGTTCATCGCATTTACCATCGGACCACTGATCTCGCCCACAGACACAAGAGTGTATAGAGTTTTCTAACTGTAGATGAATGTTTATTAACATGATCTACAAAAAGGGGGTTCAGTCTGTTCCCCCATTATGCGACATCAAAAGACAATAATTTACTCGAAATTGATCAAAAAAGCATTACGCTCATCCGAAAACTCTTTTAATCGTTTAAGGCTTTTAAATGTCTTAAATGGGACAAACTGGATATTGACTAACCTACAGATCCAAGTCCAACAATTTTTTTTTGAATATGACCTAAACCTGTCTAAACTTGCCCTAACTAAGATCTCTACGCAATCGGTTATCATAAAGATAAAGAGATATCCCTATCTGTTTAGCTTGAAATTATAGGCCTTTCACGAGTTTTTTTTGCAAAAAAAAAGTCTGTCAGTCGAAGGCCTATAGTGCATTTTGTAAAACAATTTCTTTAGCTAATCCATCGTGAACCATTGCAAAAAAATTATAAATAACTTAGGGTTAGGTGTGCTGATAGGTGGAAGTCAAGCCTCCTCAATTCAAGGCTCTTAAACTCCCTAACGTAAAAAGCTATTTCCTTTGGACTTCGAATTCAAATTCGGAAAATTAACATCTAAAATGTTGCTCACATCTTTTGAAAATCTGACAAACATCTAAAAGTGTACATCTGTCATGAGAAGCTTTTCAAACTTGCTGTTCGGAATCATCGTTAAACTATGGGTTCCATTCTGTGTGAAAATGTGAATGGAGGAGCTAAGTTGTAGGGCGTTTATGCCTAATAATTTTTTACGACGAAAAATGTAAGGTTTGATGAGTTGATAGCAGGATCCTATCTTTCTCTTTTTCACACTTAGTTTAATAAAGATCCGCTGTAATGTCATGGGTTCTGAATGCGTCATTTTTAAGAAAAAAAAACCGATATGACATGTTCTCCTCAATCCAATTTCCCCAAGTGATTATACCCACAATAGTCGTAACTGAAATTATGCCTTTTTTGTCAAATTTACCGGTATGGAGCTCACTACCATACATTTGCTGTTAATTGTAGTATTCTTCGAAAAGCTAGTGGAATTCTAATGTCAAAACACCCACCTAACAATAAAAACAACTGTGGTCCGGAAGTCTGATTAATTTTAACAATTTAAGTGCCACCCCAATATCCATTCTGAACCGTGTTGCGATTAGATTATTATATTTACCTCTTTTGCCCACCGAACTAAATATAAGACCACCATTGACTGAACATTAATGCCTCAACGGTTCACTTTGTATCGTAATCTGCTGATAAACTGAATCGTTATCGATAAACAGTCTACATGAATCACAATTTATTATCAACTTTATCTATTACTTATCAAACTGCATCTAAAATATCTCGATTGAAATATATTCCTCCACCAGTACTCTATCAACCAGTTATCGTAGATCATCGTGTTTTATTAATGAAGCTTTTCCTTAATTGATAACAAACTTGTCTTGATCAATCCACATTCCCTCTAATGTCAATGTAAACCCACAAATCCCTTAATCTGTTCCTTAAAATGGCAGACACTCTTTCCGTCGCATTGCAAATTAATTACCTAGTCACAATAAAGTAACTTGAGACCGTCGTCTTGTCTATCGAAACAGCCATCCGGTCCAGCAACCCTTATCCATTAATAATTCAATTAGATTAAAACTTAATAATTCCATTACAAAAAAAAGCGATGAGTATAGAGATAGATGTTAAATACATCTAAACTCAACCGGCAACACGACGCAAGGGATGCATGCTTTTACGAATCTAAAGTCCTTTTGGAAGAGTGTGAATTTGGGAGGAAAACTTTATCCTTTGAGTGTACATCACATGATAAGGGTTATCAGGAAAGTTGGTAACTTTGTTTTGGTATATAAGCATATCAATGGTTACCCATAATATATTTACCTTCGAGAGACAAAAAATTTATATAATTGAATTTTGGCTCGCACTAATTAATTCGTTTTTTTTATTATTTTTACAGCACTGGCACTTTTCGAACATGTGAATCTAGTTTATGGAACAATTAGTGAATTTTGTACACCATCCGGTTGTCCGGATATGACTGGGCCTGGCAATAGGTAAGAACTTTCGATTTATTTTAAAATTATTTACAAAAAAAATTAAAGTGGGTTTTTAAAAATGCATTATGTTTGGAGGATAGTGAACGTAAAACTGTGGAAATCATATTCATATAACATCGTTTTTTGTCGAACCAGAAGATATTTTTCCAAAAGTTTCCGAAACTACAGTTCTTAAAATCAATTCAATTACTTTGCAACAACAACAACAAAAATTAAAATAATAAATTAAGTCCATTTTAATTAAATAACTCACATAGTTGTAGTTTACATATCCGGATAGGTAGTGGCTACCTATCGCGTCCATTGGTCGAATTAAAATGTCATCATTGGACCGACAAAATGCTGGACATTCCCATTGCATCGTAAATTAAATTTGAAAACTAGATGCTAACCATTGCAACAATGTGGATGCCTGGGTTTGATTCCCCATCAGGAATGGGATTATAGAATTCGCTTTGTGGATTTTCGTGGTATTACAATTTATGAGCGGCTGCGGTTGATGGATTGGATGTGGGATAGAGATTTACGGGAAAAATGAGAGATGATATCTGTATATTGTGGTTGTTGCAGAGATGACCTGAATTTGTGTGGAAATATTTTAGACGAATTAGGTACACCTATAGTATGATTTGATGGACAAAATAATAAACCACGTTGTTTAGCCAGAGATTAACTTATAATGAGGGTGATCTTTTGCAGCCCCTTTCAATGATATTTTTAACCTTTGTGGGTACACACATCCTTGTTGTAAATACAGGTTGTTTTGTTTGTCTGTATTAATTATTTCGACAGAGGACAAGCAGCGAACCAATCGTTGCATCATTGCATAAAAAGCATATCAACAGTTCTGAGAACTGGAAAACGTGATGTTCGAAACTCAGGGAATTTCTCAAGCTGATTTGTATTTCATTAACGCCTTTCTATATATAGGCTTTGACCCAGTTAAAGAGATGATGGACATTTCTATAACTTCTTCATTTATCGCAACTCCCAACATTACTAGTTTTCTAAGCAAGAAACAAATACTAAAAAGGACACACCTTCACACACTAATATGCAGATTTAAATATTTTTAGGAAGTGTTCTGAATGTCCTTCTCCCGCCTACACAAATTGTCAATGTGAATCATCAAATTATATCTGTCAATAAGCGAATAACAACAACGAAAACTCTGTGCAATAGCGCTATAAAAATTATGCGTAACGCATTTGGTAGCTTTTTCATCTCATGGATAATTCTGGAAACTTCAGATTTATGTAACTGTCTTTCTTATTTGCTTCAATGGCGCTAAAGTTCAGAAATACACCAGAACCACAGACAACATGCCTCTCAAATTAGCCAGGTCCCTGACAACCTGCCTCCGGTTCACTTCACTTCTTTAAAAGTCGGTTTTGACTTGTGCGCGCCACTTAAGTTGAGGTCTTCATCTACTGTGTTCGACGCCTGGCTGGGGATGTATGACTCTGAGAGCCGAAGTCGAAATGAAAATTTCGCTCAAAGCAACCAAGGACTCGATCCATTTTTATACCGATGATGGCTCAAAATCAAATGACGGAGTAGTGGCTGGCGTTTCCAGGCTAAATCTCAGCCTATCTTTCCGTCGTCCTGACCATTGCAGCGTGTTCCAGGCGGAACTAATAGCGATCAAAGAAGCCTTTTCTTGGCTGGACGAGAATATAATATCTGCCAAGGATATTAGCATCTTCTAGTGAAGTGGCTATCATATCCCTGGAAGCAGTCTCAACAAATTCAAAGATAGCCCTAGATTGCCGCTCATCTATTCCAAAGATGTCAGGCATTAACATTTACCTATGCTGGGTGCCTGCGACATAGTGACATTCCAGGGAACTGTAAGGATTATGAACTCGCCAGACAAGGGGGTAGCTATTCCTATCGCTATACATGCAAAGGCTTACTAGCGAAACATGCTAATAGCAAATCAAATCTGAGGTGGAGTCTTGACACGACGACGTGTCAAATAACCAAATAAATTTGGTCAAAGCAAATACTTCATATTTTTTGTAACTGTTCTATTAAAAAAATGAAGCTTCATCTTGGAGCTTACTTCTTTCAAAATCTCAGCGATTTGACAAAAGTGAGGAAGTGAGAAGTCTCCTCCGTTTCATTAACAGCTTAGAATGGTTTTCTCACAGGTGACAAGGAGAATGGACAATCCACTTGGTATCACAATAGATCAAAAACTGTTCTAAGTGTGCTGGCGCACTCACCGGCAGCCACTCTTACCTAACCAAGCTTCGCTTTGAATAGCGTCCATTCGTTGGCAGCACTGGGATGATCGGATTCTTACATGGGCTCCTCTGTAAGTCAGTTGTGCTCTGCTACTGAATTGCCTTTTAAGCCGGATGAAACAACGGTTTGATTGTCAGCTTTTCGTTTTATTTCTGACGATACGTTGTTGTCAGAGTTAATAGCGATGCCGAGGTAGACAAAATATCTCTAAGCTATATCTGTCGATGATAACGTTCTGCCTAACTCACTGTTGTTGTGTGGCCTTTCTTATTGAGGTCTTGTCCTCATTTATTAATAAACCCATTTTTACCGCTGCCTTATCTATACTAGTAAACGTTTTTGCGACATCATGTTGCCAATGATGTCAAGTATTTGCACAGATTTATGGAAGAATGTGCTCGCAAGTTTTGCACAATCCTTTTAAGAATTTCGTTACAGATGTCACGTGACGATGAATCAAAGTGTTTGTATATCCTGTTTTTGTATCGAATGTTTCGGTGAATCGTTTCCGACCTTGATGAAGCAGCCATAATTATACATCGTCATCCAGCATAGCCGGACGGGTTCTGGCGATATACACACACTTTATATGGCTCTCTATAGATCATCTTTATAATTGCAGTGCTATGCGGCTTTGAAATACCCACCACCTAGAGTATCGATTTGGACTTTTTGGGTTTTTTCCAAGATCTGTCAAAGTGTGAAGATTTGATCAGTCGTACACTTTAAGTTGTTTATGAAGATGCTGATGCCTCGTTCGTGATGAGCATTCTATTTCAGCATTTTTCGGGCTTGGTTATGATTTACTGATTGTTTTCAAGCTTTTTTGAGTCAGTCGTCTTAAAGGTAAAAAAACGTTCTGATAAAAGCGTCTGCTATTTTATTTCACTAGATGGGGCTCTATGTTGGCCAAAATACCTTAATATTAGTGTAAGTGAAGAGAATATATCGACAGCATTTTTTTTTCAAAATCATTCAGATTCTAGATCTATTTTTGTAACTCTTTATTTGACATGGAAGTATGTCAGCTTAGACGTCCTTGTGTTATCTGTTTGTTTATCATGTCGTTGTCTAATTTTGTATCTTGCCTAATGTTGAAATGTCAGTATGTATGTAAGGTATGTTCCCTTACTTGCAGGTTATGTCCTTCAGAATATTGACTGTAAATTTGTTTATGTTACATTAGATGTCGTTGTTTTTTTAGCATATCTACGCAGAATAGTAGGCTAAATGCAATGAAACAAATGTATATGCTCCAAGCAGAAAGATTATACGCGACAATGTTATCCGAATGTTAATCGTTTCATTGGAACACCTACTTGTCATATTTTTTTAACTCTAGTTACTCTTTTCAAAATAATCAAATTGATCTTTTTTTTGCAGAACGTACTTATGGTTCGATGAGAAGGGCAAAAAGACCCGTGTTGCAGCGCCCCAATATATTGACTATGTTATGACTTTCACCCAAAAGACAGTCAGCGATGAGTCAATATTCCCAACCAAATACGCCAACGAATTCCCCAATTCGTTCGAATCGATCGCCCGTAAAATTCTACGCTTGCAATTTCATGTGATAGCTCATCTATATGCGGCACATTTTCGAGAAATCGCCCTCCTAGGATTACACACACATTTAAATTTAACCTTTGCCCATTTGACCGCCCTACATCGGCGCTTCAATCTAATCGACGAAAAGGAAACGGACGTGCTGCGCGATCTCGAGGTGGCGTTACGCCTTACCGACGATGGCAGCAGTTCCAGCGAAACAGCATCAATCCAGACGGCTGCGTCTGCGGCGGGCGCATTATCATCGACAACGACAGCATCAGTGCATGCGGGAGCGGCTGTCACAACGATGACGGGCACCGTGATCGGTGGCAGTGAGGATGTCAATTTGTTACAGTCGGGTCGTCTGATCGATGGTGATGCGATGGCCCAGCCTATTTGTACGCAACCCGAAGCGAAAAAGGGCCACAACAGTGAACAGTCCGATATACGGGGAGGCGCAGGTGGTGGCGGAGGACTAATGGGCGGGATATTGGGTGATTTCAACACAAGTGAATTTGGTGATATGCGAACGGGCGGCGGAACTAGTGGCTACTGTATTGGTGGTGGCACGTTGGCGAACAGCAGCCATATTGGCTATAATAATAATCATCATAACGGTAGCACACACAATATGTTGCAATGCAATAGCAGTAGTAATAACAGTAGTAATAATTCTCCTACACCTCAGCAACACACTTCGCATACAACCACAACAGCATAGTTTTGCAACAAAACCTCTACTACTATTACAATGACTAACTATTATTATTATTCATACTGGTAAAACACGGCCGACAGATGGCGTTGTTTTGCGCACTTTCTTTTTTTCCAAAAATAAAACAACAACAGAAAAAAAAATCAGAAATTGTTACCGTATTCGTAGTTAAATTAAAAATTAAAGCGAACAAAAAATAAAATATAAACAACACATACACCCCCCAAACATTTTTGAGAACTATCTAAAGTTTATTTTTGCAAATGGAAAAGAGAATTTACTGTTAAAAAATCACACACTTGTGATTCTTTTTTTTTTCTTTAGTGCTGAGAAGATAAAAGTGTTTCTGTTTTAAATTTACACCTAGAACACTAAATATAAATATAAACAAAAAGAAAACCTATAATAAAAGTTCACAAAGACTTTTGTTTGTAAAATAATGTAATTTATATTTTTGATGATAAAAAGAAACTAATAAAAAGTTAAATCCAAAAAAAATTAGTGAATTAAAAAAACAAATTTAAGAAAAAAAATGAGAACACATCTAATTATTGTTATTTAAATGCAAATACAAACTAAAATTCAACAAAACAAAAAAAAATTAATTTTATGTAAAAAAAATACAAATCTATATATACATATATATTAACAAACATAAAGTTGTTTAAGAAAAAAAAACAATTGAAAATGCAACAGTATCACACAGCTGATGCTATAATAAAAAAAAAAGTGGTAAAACAAATCAAATAAACAAAAAGAAAACAACACAACTTTTGTTCGTTCTTTCTTTAGCCTTATAAAAAATAAAAATTAAACAAAAAAAAATAGTTGTAATCACAAAAACATAAAACGAGGATGACTATTGAAAAAAAAACAGAAAACGTTAATACCTAGACTTGTAGGTATTTCTAATTATGTTCTTTAAAAACTTTAAACCAAAAACTATTATGAATTGTAACACTACATTTATTTTTGTTTTTAGTTAACTGATGTTTGGTTTTTTATGTAAATCAAGGAAAGATGGTTTATATTTCTTTTTTGTTTATTTGTTTTAGTAATTTTGAGTATAAAAACGAAAAACAATTTTGTTTGTTAAATGGATAAAATTTCTCTTAGGCACGAGTGCGCGTTTGTGTTTGCTTTTTGTTAATTTTTAGGTTAAACAAAAGAAAATTTATTTGAATTATTTTTTTTTAAGTTAAGAAATAATTATTTAATTATAAAACAACAACAATTTAAAGTGATCTTAATATAAGAAGAAAAACAAACAAGAAAACATAGTTTTTGTTATTAATATTAAACAAACTTTTTTTTTTCCTCTACTATAAAACAAAACATATAAAATATATAATTGAACAAAAAATTAAATGCTGGTAGTTTTTCTTGTTTCTTTTGTTTTTGTCTGTGGATTTGTTTTTTTGTTAATAGATGTAGAGTAGTACACAGTGTTTGCTTTCATGAAAATCGTCCTTGCGAGTAACTAGTTTTTTGTTTTCTGTCGAGTATTTCTGTCCGATGTATTATACTTGGGGTTTTCTTACGTTAGAAAATTGGTGTTCAAAAGAAAAAAGCTTCATGGTTATGACCTATTATACCAACATAAAATAGTTTGTTGACTAATTTCTTCTTTTCTGAGTACCTAATGAGATGATATGATGATATGAGATCTCTTTATCGTTTATTACAATATTTTCTACGATCGACCTGGTTCATCGCCCATTGTGCTGATACTTATGAATATAAAAAAAAACTAAAAGTCAAAAGAGTATTTTCTCAATGAAACATACCCACTATCTTTGGCAAAACATAAAAATATGAAGAAAAATGGCTTTTCCACTTTATTCGACATATATATAAAAAAAAATCGAATTGTTACCCATGGACTTACATTTTCAATATATCGAAAGCCGAAGCCAAATTATCTGTTAGTACATTGATCGTTTTACGATCTAAGCATTGTCCCAGCCACCCTTTATGACAGTAGACAGATGCTGTCAGCGTAGTTCAGATATCTGCAGCAAGGTGTCATGTTCATTGCATTTCTCAACATCCAGGCCTATCGCGAATACACCAGATTTCTGAATGGAAACAGTTTCCCGTGAAATTTTATTTGCTATAGCACTGATCGTTTTGCTGTATGGGGTAATTAGAAGTGGCTTCAAATTGTTACCTTGTCGCTATTTGCCAAGTTTTCGGTTTCGGCACAGCAAACATTTTACATTTCGTCGCCTTAAAATCAAACTGTCATATGTCAAAGTTCATAAATGTTCATTAAAGCTATTTGAAGTTTTCCATTACTAGGGATATTTCCTTAAATGCAAAACTACACTCAAGGCCACACGCTTCCAGTTTAAGAGCTACAGCTCTGACGTTTTGATAGAAATTCTGTATTTTTTTGCGAATTGGTCTGTATAAATAACTCCAATTCGAAATTTTTACTTTTGCTGCTTTTCAAGTGACGAAATGTTAAGTGATCATTTTATATTTCGGTTTTTCAGAATTAATTGTTCAGTGATCGAAGCATCATACAAGTATTTGACCCAATATATAGCCCTTAAGAATTTTGCAAAGTTAGAAAATTTTATATAATACTCATATGTCCGCAGAATAGAAAAAAGTCGCTCCCAAAACCAACATCGTCCCAAAACTTTAACTAAATTTGAATCTGTTCTGCAATTGTACGCGTTTTATCAAAAAAAATTTCCAACATTGTGTGTATACAACTAATTTTAACAAATGGTAAAACTGTAAATACAACGTATTTCTTATCTGTTATTGAATACAATATTAATAAAATGTTAATAATTTATTATTTCCTGTACATTAAGAAAACAAATAAAAATCTCTATATATGTATACTTTCAAAGAAAACAAAAAAAAAAAATATATATATATATATTATTAGATTTATAAAAGAAAAACATTAAACTAAGTGATACAAAGGAAAAACACAAAAAAGAAACCAATTAACAATAACAATGAACAAAACTTAAGAATAAAAAATAAATAAAAACACTTGAGAAAATATATGAAAACTATGAAAAAAAAACTCTTCGTTTGTTTTATTTAATTTGCTTTCATCAAACCAACCATCATACATCTAAATTGTTTGCCGAAACCCTTCTTGCGTGTAAGTTAGTTTTGGGTAGTCACTGAAAACGTCATCATCAATCAAATGCAAGTTTCGCTGATAAAAATCGATTCACATTCATCTGCTTATTTTTTGTTTACAAAAAAAAAACACCAACAAATTATTTTAAACATTATTTATATATAAACAGCAAAATCTTCATATAAAATAAATACATACAGAATTAAACAATTCAAATGAAGATATTTCCTAACAATACAAGTAAAACAAGAATTATTGTGTAATTATTTGGAATTAAATTAACTCGTAGTACGAATTAAGACAGCTTACATTAAAACATAAAGAAAACAAAAATCGAAGTATCTATTACCTTAACCAAAGTGTTTCACAATTTACAGAATAACAAAATACATAATAAAATCCCAACTAAAGTTATAAATACATACATAAACTAATAAAGAAAAACAGTTAAAAAAAGAACACAAGATATTAAACGATAATAAAATGAACGCTTTAAATTTGACTAAATAAAATGAACAAGAGTTTTTTTACATTATTTATCTGGAGAGACTTTTAAAAAAACCTGAATAGTTCGGATGGTTTATTTTTAAAGGTTACAAAAAACTGCGAAAAGTTACAAGAACAAGTTCTAGGAGCTTTTTGATTTACTCTAAAAACGCAAATCTCTCCTCCTCCTTCGTTTAAGTTACGAATTTCAGCTCAAAAACTTCCTTTAGGTTGAAAGCCGAAAGAAGATCGTGAACTATAGGTTTGTTTAATACTGAATAACTTCCAGCATAAAAATGGTTACTATAGTCGTGCCATCAAATTTCGCATTGGACTTAAGAAGGCTTGGACATGTAGAGCAAATGGAAAAAAATACTCAGAGAAGTAGAGTCTTTGATTCTCAGCTAGCTTCGGACGCTGTAGAGGAAGACCTCGCTTTAAAGGGCACATACAAGCACAAACCAAACTTATTTTGGACTCGGACGGAATGTAGTTTCAGAAAAGTAAGTAACTAAGAAGTGGTAAACACAGCTGCACAATTGTCCATAATAACATTCATTTTAATAAAATGTAGCTGTCAGTGGTTTGATTTTTTTTAAGTTTTAACTTGAGCTCTATAAGCGCCTGGACACACGTACATTGGAATGAAAGTCATCTCCAACCAGACAGGAAGATTTCATGTGAGCCAATAAGAAAAAGTCATATTGCATCGAAAATCCACAGAGAATCCATTTCAAACTGAATTCTGGATGTGAGCATGAACGTTTCGCTTCTTTCATTTTGACAAAAATACTCATTTGAAATTTGCCTTCGCCGAATGCAGACTTTAATATCGGTATCAGAGACACGAAATGTGAAAGGGTTGTTTCAGATTTATCCGTGTTTCATTATATGGCAGATGATTACTACCTTACCATGTGCTCGACGGACGAATGTGTAAGTATTGTATACTAAGCGACGTATTTTTCTTCATTGCTCTTGCATTGACAAAATCAACAATATCTAAACAACAATATTACCACATGACATGCTCTGAATACAATATTTACAATATGAATATCTCAACTGGACACAGCCATTACCGGCAATACAGTGCTGTCCGAAGATAGTCCCACTTGATATAAATTTGACACATCTTCGACTCTACCACACCGACGCCAGTTGAACAAGAGCAAGCGACAGCGACAGCCAACCTACAGCGAAAAATCCCAATCAGAAACAAAAAGATACTCGCGAATTTCACAGACTCCTCATCTCGTCCGCGCACCGACACCAAAAGTCTGTTAACAATTCCCTTGCAATTTTTCTAACATATCCATTCCGTGAGTTCTACATTTTCTTCGCATAATTCAACCAATCAATGCGTCTAATTGTCCAATTGATTAGTGAAAAAGTGAATTAAAATACCCCTAAAAAGAATGTCAAGTGCTTCAAGTAGAAAACATTGAAACCCCAAGATTTGTCCACCTTGAAAAAAAAACGAACGAAAAAAAATATTCACACCAAGAAGGAATTGCATATGGTATGCCCACTGTTTTCTCTTTTTACTCCAACTCCATCTCCAATTGGACAGAGTGAGTGAGAAACCGTGCAATTAGAAGAAATATGTAAACATTTTCGGACGTCAAACGCTTTTATATAACCATCACGCTCGCTCCCTCGCCATCAGCAGGTGTAATTTTCGAATGAGTGAGGAGTGCAATAGTGCGCTACTGCTTCGGGTGACAATTACAATTTTTTGTTTGGAATCTCTCGGATAGGGTAAAAAAGAAAAATAGAAAACGAAACACAAAAGATATTGGGAAATCATAAGGGAAACCTTGAATTCCTGATACTTTTACAATATAAATTTAGATTTAGACGCGCTTTGCTGTCGCTGATTCGTGTGTGCTTGTGTGTGAGTGTCTCGTGAATAGTGCGAAGCAGCAATTGTGGAATTCTCCTTCTTCGGTTGTTGTCTGGTCGTCGTGTCGGTGGTGGTAGGCAAAAATGGACGATTTGGGTGCAGAACACTTGAGCAAATTGTCCGTAAGTGATAAAAATGTCAAAGCTGTTGACGTAAAGAGCCCCGAAACCGTTGCAGCAGTTTCTGTACCATCAGTTGCATCAAACACTGTTGGCAACATTGATGCGCGGGCGATCTTTGGAGGTGGTTTTGTCGAGAAGGGTGAATCGACCACTCCCCGCGGTCGATATAAGGATAGAGCAATATTAGGTAGTCAAAATTATCATCCACATCATCAGAACGAGGCAGACGAAGAGGAGGTGTCACTGTCATCCTCAGATGGTAGAGAGAAAACCGATGCAACACCGGAGAATGTGAAAAAAATCGATGATGTCATTCAGGTGGCGAAGAACGCACAGCAATTGACCGCTAACACCTCCAAAATGGAAAACGATGTCATTAAAACTGGTATGAACGGCGTCGACGTAGAACAAAGCCAGACAATAGCAGGCGTCCAGCTAGCAGCCCCTCTGTCAACACCAAATTCCACGATCGCCGATGACGATGAGTCATCCGCATCGTCAGCAAAGCAGCAATGTCTGGCATTCACAATTGATTTTGGTGATAACTCCGCTAAGGAGGCGAATTCGGCAGCCGCTGCTAAGTATAAGAGTATGGTGGAGCGTTTCCAAACTAGACATCGCCGCGGTGCATCAATGTCAAAAATAGAGGGGGCGGAAAGTACCACTCCCCCTGTGGTAACAGAAGTGCCGACACCGAGAAGTCCACGGGCGCCTTCAGAAACACCTCCGATACCACCCGAAGCACCTGTGAAAGTCAAAATGCGTGCACGCGATCGAAGCACTTCGCGAGTGAGAGATGCTAGTAAGCGGCATAGTTGGTCACCGCGGTCGAGTACTACCGAGCCACAACTGCAACCGCCGCAAACGAAACTAAACCATCCAAAGGCTGCTCCTCAAAAGCCACCTGCACCGACATCAACGGTGCCCACAACAAAGAAACCAAAAGCCAAACCCCCAGCTCTGCAAATGCCCCCACCAGAGGCGCCTCCACGAAAAGAACGCAATCCTCCAACAAAGCCATTCACACCACGTTCGACTGCAATGCAAATGGCTCTGCAAAAAATTGACTTTCTGTGTCCGCAACCGGCCCTGGAGGACTACCATCATCTGGCGATGAACGACAACGTGAGTGAGGCTGGAACCTACACTCTTGACGGCGACAACTACACCGAGGAGCAGAAGGATCTGATGAACATCGACAAAACAGCAACTAGCTCAGAAGTGTCATCCGGCAGTCATCTCCATCACCAACAACAACAACAGCGGCCAAAAGATCTTCCCCTAAAGAATACCCAGACACCTACGACGACGACAACAGTCTCCTCGTCGGAGGGCAGACGTCGAAATAATGTCCTCGAGGTTAACTACTATCATGACGCGACAAGCACCGCCTATAAACCGTCGAATAAGACCACGTACCTGGAAAAAATCAAGTCTCGAGTGAGGAGTATCACAGTGAAACAGCAGCATCAACAACAACAACCGTCACAGCACCAACTAAAAGAGAGTTCTCCGCCCGACGCAGATGTAGGCACGTTTACCAGTGTTACCACAAGTGGAGTACTCGCCAAGCAGGCGACACTAGACTCTCGTCCTAAGCTTACACGCCGTAGCAGCTTATCCACATCGCAAATTGACAGCTCCGAATACGTCAGTACTGAAGCCAAACTCAAATCCAACTCGGGAGCTGCCTACAACGGAGGATACACTGACCATCAGAAGGCAGGCTACCGGCTTAATGTCTTCACCAATCAAACCGACTCGCAGATCCTAAACGCCATCGAATCCCCAGAGTCTCCGGTAAGTAAACTGTCAGATACTGCGGTTCTTAAGACCGCACAAACGAAGAACGACTGGATCCAAGAATGGGCACGTAACGCTCGCGCAAGAAGCGTAGCCTCGGCAGTAAAAGGGTCACCAACAAAACACTCTACACACCAAGACATTATGTCGCGTAGCTTCAATTGTACCGGTGGTCCCGCTGACGAAGACACTTTAACCGACGACGGAGTCATCTACCGAAACAAAAACATTGACCGCTTCCGTTTGGGTGACTTTGACTACGCAAGCGATCCAAATGTATCAGCGCAGCGACCGCCCAAATCACCGACTAAGATTCCTTCGCCGCTGCACACTATCGGTCGGGCAAGAAGCGCCAGTCACACGCGTGCCTCCTTGCAAAACATCATTCAAGACGACACTAGCAACACGGACCTGTATCTACAAAAGACTGCAGCAGCTATATCAAACCTCCAGCAGTCGCTGTCCCGCAAAAACTCGCTCAAGTCCCCACCTTCGTCAAGGGATTCGCCAAAGAAACTCCAGCGCCACCATCCTCACCAATACTACTCAGCGGACGAGTACAGCCCGCAGCACAGTATCGAGGCAAAGTTGCTGCTCTCCAATCCTCTACACAAACGGGCGACAGCCAACCTCATGACGAACAGCTATCACGAGCAAATGGTGTTGGATGTTAAAATTCCGCGAGCGCGAAAGAACTCGTACGACGCACAGGCACTGACTGTTTCGCCCGCACGACGACACCAAACTCTGGCGAACAAACAACAGCAGTACTACTCGGGTGGCGGTGGCAATATCGATCAAACTAGAGCTGCTATAGATTCATCGACTAAACACCAGCAGCAAACTCTGTCGCCGTTGCGAAGGTCAAGTTCATTCTCCGCCAAGTGCAAGACGACGGTGTCGAACAACAAACGGCCCACCGCTACGCTGTACACCCCACCTGCAGCACGACATAACTACATGGCGCCACCAGTGGGCTTATCGGCTATCAAGAAATCTGCGAGTAGCACTACTTTCCGGCACGTGTATAGCGACTACGATGATAACATGGCATACTACATCAACGATGAGGATGACCTAGTCGACGTAGAATACTACGGTTCGTCTGATGAAGACATCCACTCAGCAAACGTAGATGAAGACTACGAGGACTACAACGACGATGATGTCTCCTCGCAAAATGTCGTCTCAGAATCAGTGCAATCCAATGAGGTACCAATATCCAACACGCGATATAACAAAGCGCTGCTTATGCGCATTGAAAGGAGCAAACAAAAAGTTGCTGGCAATGGAGGGGTAAATCAACACCAGCAGCCTCCCATTAAACCGAATCTCCTGGCAGGTGGTGGAATGGTAGCATGTCCGAACACGCCTGAACTACCCCGTCGTACGGTAAAAAGTGCGCCGCGCTCGTCCATGCGACAGTCGATGCCAAGAGACTCAAGTTTGAATCGCCTCTCCGATCATGTACCCAACTCATTGGCCTCGGCCAAAAAACAAATTCTCCAAACAGCCAACGCCGTTACCCCGTCAAGCACAACAAATGCAGGCGGCAGTCAACAGAAGCAACGAGTCCAGCCAAAGTACATGGATATATCTAAGTACAAGCCAGCACAAGGGAACAATTTCCTGCGAAAAAACGACGCGAAGAGCACACTAAAGCCGGAGATTCGACGCAGTCCCAGCAGTGCATCAATGGGGTTGTCAAGGACCGAACCTACACGTACGAGCAATAGAAGTGTGAAGTCGGCGACATCCGGTCGTGGGACGTCAGCGGCGAGGAGGGATGCATCTGGTAAGTTGTAGACACACTGCCGGAGGTTGTGCATACGTATTCTAAATTTGATTTTTTTTTCTCTACGCAGTTACCAAGCAGAAGGAAGTCGAGTTGGCGATGTGGAAACGACGTGCAACCTATGATCCAATGCGTGCGGCAGCCGAGGATCGACGGAAAAAGGAGGAGGCCAAGAAGTCGGCGCAGGGTGGTCAAGGAGGAGGTGCAACTGAAAGGTATTTATGGTGTTTTTTTTCTTTTTCCATTAAAATGTGGGCAGGGTAGTGGATAAGTTACATTATATGGTATGCAGACTAGAGAATATAAAAGGGTGGATGACGTATTTCGTTGAAAGAGAAGTGGGCCGCTAGATAGGCCCTGTCGAAAGAAAGACTTTTTCTTATGGTGCGTCATGTTTTTATTTTTAAAAAAATATCAAGATTACTTGAATGTTTTGTCCTCTGTTTACAAATCGATGATGATGTGTGGACAAAAAATGAGAGAAGATTACTCGACCGACAACTGGTGAGTCAGTAGTAAAACTTGTTTCGCAACGCGTGTTGATCTTAAAATCGTGGCTTCGAAATCGATTAAGTCAGCATTGCTGTTGGTGACATGGCTCCACAACTAATTTATTCAAAGTTGAGGCGGCATATCCGATGAGGATTATCCGATGGTACTTAATTCATGACAATTGTCAATGCGATAAGGTTTTGAACTCAGCTCGTGGCTAGCAAATTAAATTATCTTTTGACACATCAATGATGATGTCTACTGCCGAGTGACCATTTCTAAATCCATACTAAAGGTCGAACAATGCGTCTTTCTATTCTGCTGGAAGGAGAGTTTTTGTTGTCATTCAACGAATCTTCTGGCATTATTGTTGGTTGTTCTCTTTCAACCTAACACAGACATATCTAGACATTATCTCTCAAACCCAGTCCTATCAAAGACCAGATACTATTTTTTTAATAAATCGTTTTTGAGAAATTAAGGAATTTGATGGTTGCGTGAACTAAAAAGAAAAACCCCATCTTTACCCCTGCTTAACGTACTTAATAAAAAAATCCGATCTTTACACTTGCATAACCTACTTTATAAAAAAAATATCTTAGGTTGGTTAAACCGGGAGCAAAAATCCTTCTTAATTTTACTCGAATACCATTTATATTCATACCATCGACCAGTGGGCATTCCAATAAGACCCGCTAATCGGTCAACCAAAAACAAATTTGGAAAATCACAAATGGAACACCACGATCATGAGAACTTTTACAGTCGAATGACCCTCTAAAAAATTCGGTTTTGCTTTCAGTATAAAGAATATCTACCGCAAATGGAAATCAAGGGCTTCTATCCTAGTTTTTCATTGAAGTCACAATAATTAATTCTATCTAAGAAGCTTATAATAGTATCACATTGTCTCTATATCAATGTACAGATAGCCATAATCATTTACGAGATCTCCATAGTGTGCCTCAAATAGCAATAGAACGTGAAACGTAAGTGTGTCTATTAATTTTTTTAACAAATGCGTCATCCACCATATAAGTAGCAGGGTGCTTCGAATTATTATTATTTTAACGGTTGTGGAATCTATCATGCTAAGCCTTAACGATAGCACATCTCTTGTTAAATCGATATGCGTACGGTAAAGAAGAGTGAATGAAGTAATCGAATAGAACTATCATATCTAGGTGAAGGTTTTGGTTGTTTCTTTCATACCCTATTCGTTGAAATACATTTCGGATTAGTAAGAATTTGTTGAACAGTTATAACAGAGAAAAAAAAACATACAAATAAAACATACCAATACGAAGAATTCGATCATGTCGTTCATAGTTTGTCTTCATAAAATCCAAGTAAGCGTGACTGCGCCGGAATCGCATGTTATCATGTTGGTTCAACCCTGTTCAATCTGTATAAAAACGTTATCTGGTTGAGGTCGGTTTATGTTTCTGACTGCCGGTCAGTTCATTAATGTCCATTCGTTTTTGTAGGCCGTTTTTTAAATACTCGGCTTCCAAACCCATCTGTCCAAAGGAGGGGACCTTATATTTCTTCATTCGATTTAGTTCAAATCCGTTCTCCAGTTGGTCTCCATAATAGTTCTAGTTTGTGCAAAAGTTTATCTTCGTTTAATTTCGGACGAGCTGCACGTGCTAACAAGGTTTTTTCTTTGATAATTTCCTTTTTAATTAAAATACAAACTACTCGAAATATCTCAACAAAAAAAAACCATTAATGGCTTGAATTACTGACAAATCACGTATGAATGGAATTCGACTTAATATGTCCACCACGGGAACGTATGCACCCAATTTTCGATGACTCGGCCGCACATTTCGACCGGTACGGCGCTACTTCTCGTTCAAAACAGTGAGTTTTTGGTGATGAAGTGCTGCTTCATTATGGGTTCCCACTTGTCTAGTAACGACATTTTTTTATTGACGAAGTCGTTTAACCAGAAATGCGGTTCATCGCTGATGATTTTGCGATGAAATTCTCTATTTTCTCCATTATGTCCAGAATCCAATTTGAAACCATAAGTCGGTTCATATGATCAAGTGGCTTTAGTTCATGAGTCAGCTTGGTTTACAAATATGGTTCCTTCATGTACTTCATGAACATGTTGATTTCACTGAAAACGTTATCATTGCCAGTTCGGTAATCAGTTTAAGGATGTGTTCACACTGAACGTTTTAAGTTGTCAAGTCGCTAATGAATGACAGTACTTACTTAAGTGGCGTTAAAGTCCGAAATGAACCTCGGCCTCAACCAACATGGCTCTCCAATTAGCCCGGTCCTTAGCTAACTGCCTCCAGTTGCGCACTCCAAGTTCTTTGAGATCGGTTTCTACTTGTGCGCTTCACCTAAGGCGAGGTCTTCCTCTACTGCGTCCGACGTCTGGCTGGAAATCGAGCCACAGTATTGATGTCCATTCGTTCTAGCCATCAAAAACGTCCAATGCGGAGTTTTTTGACCTAGGGCATGTCGTTGTACAGCTCGTATAGTTCTTGGTTGAATCTTCGTCTTCATAGCCCGTCAGCGCAAACGGGACCGAAGATTTTTCGAAGAATTTTTCTCTCAAATCGACCAAGGATTTCTGTACCCGCTTTTGAGACGGACCATGCTTCAGCGCCGTAGAGCAGGACTGGGATGATCACGGTCTTATATAGGATCGATCTCCTTAGTAGTTCGAGTCAGGGGTTTACTACTGAATTGCCTTCTTAGCCCGAAGAAATAGCGGTTGGCTAGAGTAATTCTTCGTTTAATTTCTGACGAGATGTTGTCAGAGTTAATAGCGGAGCCGCGAAAGTTGTCCCGTACTACCTCAAAGTTATATCTGCCAATGGTGACGTTCTGTCCAATTCGTCGATGTTGTGTGTCCTTTCGTGTTGACGGCATATACTTCGTTTTGCCCTCATTTACTGCTAAACCCATTTTTGCCGCTTCCTTGTCCTTACTAGCAAACGTGGCTATGACATCACGTTGGGTCCGACCAATGATTGTCAATATCGTCGGCTTATGCTAGTAGTTGTACCGATTTTTGAAAAATTGTGCTTCTGGTGTGGGCTCGTGAGTTTTGCACAATATTCTCAAGAATCGAATTGAAGAAGTTAAACGATAGCGCATCGCTTTGCCTAAATCCTTTTTTGGTATCGAATGTGTCGGTGAGGTCGTTTCCGAGCCTGATGGAGCAGCGAGAATTATCCATCGTCATCCTACACAAACGGACGAGTTTGGGCGGTATACCAAAACCAGACATGGCTCTGTATAGTTCGTCTCTATAAATGCTGTCGTATGCGGCTTTGAAATCGATGATTAGGTGGTGGGTATCGATTTGGACTTGGGTTGATGACCATTGATCATTTAGGTTGGGTTGATGTTAGTTCTTGATATTTACATTGACAGAATTCTTTCTCAAACCCTGTATTCCTTTTTGGTAAAACTATTGTACATCTTAGCACATCGCTATATCCTCCTCGCGCGCTTTTTTTGTTAGCTTTCTGAAAAGCTAAACTTCTTCATTCGCATTTAATTGCATAAAGAGCTCTCGGGCAACCCTCTCTTCAGGTTTGATCTTCGCCTGCATTCATTTAGGGCTCTTGCTTGGCTGCATTATTCATTAACCCAAGGGTTTCTTTTTGATGGTTGGTAGAAACCAAGAAACTGGGGAGTACCGTTCTGGATTGAAGACGTCCACACTGACCTTCAGCTCTTGATGTTACTTAGGAAGTCATCGAGAAATTTGAAACGCGTTCTGCAAGGGTCTGAGCGGTCTTTTTTCAGATTGTAGATGTCAGTATTAGTCCCCTTATGAATATCGTGTGCTGGCTATTACAACTTTTTATTCTGCAATCAACTTCGTACTCAGGCTTGGTGTTGTTGTCCGGGGATAACGGGTACATACAGTTTAAAAGAGATATGGAACCTAAAATCTATCAGCTCCTCTCATTTCGCAAGAAGTGGGTTAGTGAAAAAACTTAAAATGTTATCATTTTCGGTATTTGAACTGGGAACCCCTCAAACGTACTAACCACAGATTATTGGATTTATCTACTGAAATCAGGTCAGCATTGACATATATTTTCGGATCAAATTACATGATGTTATTGTGTTGTTCGCCATACAAATACAAACCTTTAATGAAAGCACAAAGCCTTTGGTGCTAAAAACTGATGTGGATGTGAACGTTGCTGTGTCAATGAGTTTCTGGATTTACGATGATTCTTCTTAATATAGCGCAGAACTTAGTAGATGTCTTAATATTTCATTGCATTTCTTATTTGTCATCATTTCTGGTTTACAACAGCTCAGGACTTGTCTGTTGATCGTAGGTGAACATTGTTATCTTATAAGTTTATTACGGTTTTCAACAATGAAAATCCCCCTCCATAGTTGCTTCGTAACTATTGGTGTTTTGAATGAGCACAAGTCCTTTGCTGGATTTCTTAAACGAAATGAGCCGGCATAACCCGGTACTTATTAACCTATGATTCAAAAAAGTAGCCAAAATAAGGTGTTCAGGAAGTATTTCAATCTGACAATATAAACAAATTAAACGAAAAACAATACTAAAACTGAAATAAACATTTTCAATAAGCACCCATAAATCAACAGTAATCATAGTTTACTGTATACCTCCCCATTTCTTCTAAACCATTGCATATCGATCAACAAGATAGATCAAGAAACTAACAAGGTGATTGGAGTAAAAAAAGCACCCTGCAACTTACTGTAAATATTCAACAAAGCTTATATACCTGTATACCTATTTAACTAGCCTAAACTTATATTATTTTGCTAAAAATTTCTTTATATCATATTTTTATATATTTTTCTTTATTTTTATTTTTCTTCCTTTTTTTGTAAACCCTACTATACCCTACGAACAAAAAATATAAAAAAAAAATCTCACAGGCCTTCAAGATCTCCCTATCGAAGGGGAGAGTTCTGACCTGAGGGGCTTCTTGTCACTGACTTGTAAAAAGCCCACTTTAAATTTACAATAACAGCGCGAGTGATATTTAGGAAAACAAAATTGTAATCAATAAACGAATTTAGATACGAAAACCTGACGAAAACAGTCAGTTCGACAAGAAACAACATTAGCCATTTGAAAAAAAATCAATAAATCGAATGAAAAAAAAAATGCAAAACAAAAATATTCCAATCGAGAAAGAAATTAAAACGGTTATTTCTGTAAATAAATCAAATCAACGAAAGCGAATCGACCAATCGATATTCCAATAAAAAACAAAGTAATAAATTATTTTACTTTTTTTTCTGTTACGTTATCTTTTTTTCTGTTTGTTTGTGACGTTTGTTATTTTAGTTTTTCTTTTACTTAGCATAACTTTCTGTTTCCTGTTCAATTTCACTGCTTCATCTATCTTAAACTTATAAATATTTGATTCATTCGATTGCATTTTAAGTGTTACTATTTAAAAAAAAAAAAAAAAACAGTTACCTACTTACAATGTTTAGCGGAGACGTTAAAAAAAACGCAAAATTTCATAAACGTCTTCTGATTTGCATACGTTTTGTCTTTGAATTTATTTTATGATGAGTTTACATTTTTTTTATCTGTTATTTGTTATAACGATTTTTTTTAAATAATTCACTACGTGAATTTGGTTGAATTGTATCGTATGTCTGTGGGGAAAGCCATACTAAATAACGAACAAAGTTTATCGTGGAGTGAGTCAGATTCATACGAGACTAACGTAAATCCAAAAAGAAGGTTTATTATGTAAACAGGTCTATTGTTATGATCAATCTATCTATGAGTTCATCATCATTCATTGTTTTGTTTGTTTTTTTTTTCATTAATTTTTTGTGGTTTGATTTTTTATTTACTTTGCGAAATTGTCACTTTCGCGCAACCAATTATGTCGTTTTTTTTTTCCTAAACGTGTGTGTGGGTCGAAAATGTCACTGGTAGTTATTTTTGTTACGAGATTAGTAGGTACATACATAGCTAACGACACTATGTCTGTCTATGTCCGCTGAAACAATCAGCCGGAAATGTTGTTTGACATTTTTGTTATTGTCCGTTCGGTGTTAATTGAAATGCGCTTTGGATTTCGGCTGTTGAAGATACGCCAAGGTAAATTTTACTTCTTTAAAGCATTCCACATTCCACTGGGGGAGCATTCCAAAAGTATTAGTCATCTTCCAGTTTTATTTCATATAATACCTTGGAATACGTGATTTATTTACTGTCGATAGGAAAATCGAAGAGGCCTTCATCGTTGTTTTGTGTGTCATATTTCATTTTGGCACCAGATTTGTGTGTTGTTATTGGTTTCGCATGTTACATGCAAATAATTGGATACATGTAGATAGTGTTAGTATGGATAAGTACTAGCCCAGAGGGAGAAGTTTTAGTAAAACTGGAACAGGTCAAGGTTTTTAAGATTTCTTTCTTAGTGTCAATCGAAGGCATAATGAAAACGACATTGATTTTAGTGTGACAATTGTATAAGTTAGCTATTTGACAGCATGTTTCTCTGTGAGATGAGAAACCCTAAAATCAAAACGAAGCTATCAAACCCATCTTTATTTACATACATATTAAGGGTGATCAAATATAGAGTGTATACGATAATTTTATTTGGTGAGTTGTCATCATTTTATCATTAAACTTCGTGTTTCGACATTAACTGAACGCAGCTGAAGCTAATAAAGGAATAGAACTTCGAATTGAAATAGAACACAAGAAAATTGGAAGGATAATTTTACGCCGCGGCTGGTTCGAATAAAGCAAAGTCTAGAAATCCAATTCCAACTACTTTTTCGAGCATTTGCGCAAAGTCTTGGAGAATCGATTCATTCGGGTCCTCTTCAACACTTTGCGGCAACTGTTTCTTCGATGCGCACTGTTCTCTGCGGATGTGTTTTATCATATAGAGTAGATCCATGGTTAAGCGAATTAATTGCTCTGATCGACGATTATGTCGACCATAAAATGGAGAGAGCTTGCGGTAAACTTCGCGAACTGAACCATTATTTTCGAAATAAATTTGCACGATTTGCAAGCGTTGTTCAGTTGTCAACCTGTTCATGATGAAATGGCAAACCAAACTGAACATAAACGACATAAGAGTTGCCCGATTTGACCACAAAATGTCAGTTTTATCTCTATTCGAAAAACCAACCTCTAAAAAAAATTATATCCTTGGCACTGTCATTAAAAATTAAATCCTAACTTTTTAAAATTGTTCGTTGGTCCGTAGCTATAATTTCGTTGTTGACCGAAAGCACAACCTCCAATTCACGGGTTTTGTTCCTAGGACAACAGACCGAATAGTCTGCTGCTGGCAGTGATTCATTTCAAAACTAGCGCTCATATGTATATCAAGTTACATCCGGCCGGATGATAACATTTGACAATTGTCATATTATATAAACGATTTGATTAATTTTGCTTAAGCAGCCCAGACTTATTATAAAGCTCAGACTAATTAAACGAAGCAATTATAGATCGTCAAATGCCTGGACCACCTTGCTCTATATGCTTTTGTAGTGGGGGAAGGGGTCATGAAAACAGGAAAAGTTCACATGTTTGTATGTGAAAGTAAAATAAATCGATTGTTTACCTGCTGTAGTAATATTTAAATGATCACTATCTTCGCATGAACAAATGTTCATCTTATGTAAATTTAAACTCTCACCAGCAGTCGAAAAATTACTTATCAATAAGATTGAATCAATTTAAGATTATTAATTGCGGATTTACTGAAAAGGAAGATATGAATAGTTGTTGGGTGGTATATTTTAATGACTTCATCGTTCAAATTTATTTTGTTTCTGTTTTTTTTTTAGTTTCATTTGTCCAAATGGTAGCTTACGCGTCTTCACAAACCTCACTACAAGTTGTGTCACTAATTTACATAAAATATTGTTCTTCCTATTTATTTATTTATTGTTTATGTGTGTTTTTTTTTTTTTTTTGTAGAAGATCACAACAACTAATACTCCGATGGAGTAAAGTGAACAATGTAAAATATTTAAAGAAATTTAATTTATATAATTGTGCTCGATCTGATGGCATTTCTGGTGGCATCGTTTATGGTAATTAAACAACGAATCGTGCGATTAAAATAGACTAACTCGCAAATTACCAACCAATACGCACATATTTTGTTTCCTTCTGCATTTCTTGAGATTTCCTTTTTTTTTTCTCTCATGTATACTCATACATTTGAGATGATGCACTCAATTGCACAGATAATGTTCTACAAAGCAGCAATCACTTTCTTTAAGCGCTCAAAATATCAACAACAAATGAAAAAGTACATTCGTTCATTAAAACATCATTCTTAATGCAGGTCATACCGGAAATGGAAATAGATTTTCTATTTGGCTTAGCCAGAGAGTGTAGAGTGGTGTGGATAACAATCATAATGCTAACAAAAGTGCAAGTGTTGTGTGACGCGCTATGACCACGACCAGATTGGTGTGGGATGGGACATGGGAATGCACTGAACAGACAGACCCACACATGTTGTGGGGTTGTTTCTTGTGTGTTGTGTGTTCTGAACTTGGAGACAGAATCGTTACTAGTTTTTTTTTTAATCAATATTCTGGTCTA
Source organism: Rhingia rostrata (assembly GCA_949824845.1). Taxonomy (NCBI): domain Eukaryota; kingdom Metazoa; phylum Arthropoda; class Insecta; order Diptera; family Syrphidae; genus Rhingia; species Rhingia rostrata. Next base: position 97,746,239 of record OX463757.1, read on the forward strand.
GCCCAGAAAATTCTACATACAATTTCTTTCAATGGTTGATTCTTTGGTCTTTATAAAATGAAAACGAGGAACTTACCTTGAGTTTCAGAAGAGCCGTTTATTTATGAAAGTGGATGTATCTATGTATTTATTTTCTTCGCACACAATATTAAGGAGCGGCGACATGTAAATAGGACAGCCCCATAACATTTCTGTAATTCATTTTTTTTTATTATACCAGTGTTGGATGAGAAAGAGAAATGTGGAAAATATATGCCATATGGAGGATATAATCCATATGGGTAATCTACAGCGCAGAATAAGTTATCTTTCAAAACAAATGTGCTGACCTTACATCTATTTAAAGATCTAAAGGCTTAATTGCAACGTAATCACGAATTTTAGGGCACATTGTAGTTTCAGAATTTACTTGGTGGATGGGGTTACTAATAAATCAACGTTTCGAAAGAAACGTGTAGTGTGCCAATTTTGTGTGTGAATCTTTTATATGTTTTTGAAAAAATAACACGTTCTTGAATTTTATATGACTGGCAAATGGAAGGTCAAAATCAAGTTGAAGTTGCGTTCAAGTTTATCGGAAACTATAAATAATCACTCCAGAAGTTGTTCTGCCATTTCTTCTGTCATGTTGCTTAACTAATTCCACTGCATAGAGTGTTTACCTATAGCTATTGAATTGTCACAATTTAGAATCCACTGCCACTTTCAACGTTGAATGGTTGTGTTTGCATAGGAGGTTATTCGAATATTGGATAGACACTAATTCAATAGGATTAAATGCCCCTGCATGCCACTGGTGATACAATAAAACCCATCGTATTGACAGCTGGGGGATTTCCCCTAGACGTGTCAGTTGTTACACGTTAGGGACTGATTGCTTAAACATTCAAACATAATTGTTGAAGTGTTACCTGTCATCTGCTATCGCGCCCTGTATTGGGCGTTGATGCAAGATATTTAATTTATCTCTAAAGATCACTAATTTGTTTGAGATTACAACATATTTACGTGAACTTGATAACTATCTGGATTACGAGCCTAATTTAAAATGCTTTCGATGAACCATCGTTTAATTCTCCTTACTGATCCATATTGATCTTTGACTGAAAATAAAAGGTGGGCTAAAAGAAGTCATCCGATTTTGTTTTGGCCTTCAGAATATCGGTTGTGGCTCGTGCAGTGTGTTGCTCCGTTATGTTGGAACCACATGTCCTCCAGTCCTAATTCGTCCAATTGCGGCATCGGTTAACATCCTTAACCACGCTTACCATCCGAAAAAATGGATAAGAATGCTTTATACCTGAGAGTTTTGTTAGCAACCGTCTATAAAAACAAAAGAAGCCCAATGGGTAGATTTTATTTTAACATTTTGATTTCTACGGCAAAGTTTAGAAAGAAGATTCAAATATGTTGCTGTTAAGTTAAACAAAATTGTTAAACAGACCAAACTAAACCAAGATTTGGAAACGAAATTGTTCAGTATTTCTTCATTCGTTTTTGATGAAGTACATAAAAGAGAATAATGTAGCCCGGATATGATATATAAGCTCTTTAGTAGTTCGACGTTGTGTCATACTACTCTATTGAAACATAAATAGGCAAGATATGGTTGAGAGCTTTCGATCAGCAGAGTAGTTCTAACTTTTATTTCCGACAAGTAAGCTTATATCTCTGTCTTCTACTCTCTTTTTCACAAAATTTTGATCACAACAAAACTTGTGAAAAAATCGGTTTTGCGTATCTTAGCGCATTCATTGGTTCGCCTCTTTGCGCTTAACTTAAACGTCAGCGCACACTCTGCCGCAACGTATGCAACTGATTTTATACTCTTCTTAAATGTTCGTTTGATTTCCAATTGTCATAATTGACAGTGGAACCGAACTTCAGAAATTCCTTTACCACCTCAACAAAGTGCGATCACTAATGAAATTCCGATTTATAAAAAAGAAGAAGTAAATCCCAGACGTCTCGAAATTAAAATAGTTACGCAACTACCCAAAACCCGCGTTGTTAATTAATGAAATTAAAAAATTTTTATTCTTCATTAACCGTACGAATTTTTTGCTTAAATCAACATAGCCCAATCATTATTTCTTCATTGCGGTTACACATTTATTCAAATCGTCGATGTTCATACATATATTCAGAAATCATATGGTAGTATAATTCTTTTCACAGTTCGTAGTTTTTATATATCCAATTTAAGTTAATTTTGATAGTGTTAATTTTGTTTACACTAAATGCATGAGTTTGACAGTTATAAACATGTCAAGTGAAGCAGATAACACGATGAACTTTGGCTTTCTCCACAGCAAATGAGATGAATTTCATATTAAGTAGGTTGCAGCTTATAATTTTGCCTTTGATTTGCAATGTACATACAATATATTTAACTTGTTTCAAACAGAAGTTTTTTTTTTACTAAATAAAATCGCAAATTAACAAATCTATACATTTCATTTACAACTAAGCAAACAAAATATATTCACACTAATAATTTACGTAGGAAATTGGAATAATAAATTCACATTATATAATCACTCATATTCGCATCTGGTCTTGAAATTATTATTAATCCGTTTTTATAGGGTGTTGCGAGTGTGTTTTGAAAGTATTTATTTTTAAAAGCATAACATGAAAAGTGGCGTTAAAGTGTGGCGCGAATAAAGGCTGAATTCCTAGACGCCAAAAAGGTCCATCATTGTTATATGATGCTCTTTTTATGCTTTGCCCTACTAGAAAGCATCAGAATATAGCTTCAGATATGTTTGTGATTAAAATTGTTTTGATTTCGGTAGTACATGCGCTAACACTTCGTTAAGGAAGGTTATGCACTGTATCACTACAAAAATGTTGTTTCGGAACGGTTGACGATGTAGTACTGCCTTAAAAAAATTCAGACTAAATGTCGAAAGCGAAAGTTTTCTTAATAATTTTTCGAATTCGTAGTGCATCACAGTATTCAAATAATTCGAACAACTTTTGAATCGATTAGTATGTAAAGTGATTAAGAAAACATTTAACATTAGCACACAAATTTACATTTATGTAAAATGTCTTGAGACCGAATGAATTGTTAATTTGGAAATAAATACCATTAAATCTCTATTTTGCAACACCCTGCACTCACTTACAAATCTCACCACATTTCGGCATCTGCAGAGACTTAACATGCAACAACCAAATGCCTGTGCTATCAAAGCTTTATCAATAAATACATTTGGCAAATATTTAATAATAATTTCATTTCTTCTCTGTACACGCAGTTCAACAGTTACGCGGTCACAATCATTTCACTATGGCGTCGGATCAATGAGCGGCAATGGTCAATCATCAGCTTCAAAGGATCAATCTCTAGAGAATCGATGGACCCTCACATCAAATGAATCCAGTGATGAAGAACAAGCTTACGTGTCGTCAAGTACGAACCGGTCTTAAGGTTTGTATCTAGCTATAATAGTAAAAACATTTTTGAAAATTTGAAAAGATCGGGAACAAATTACGTTGCTAAAACAAACAAGAAATATCACATAAATGTAAGTAGATATCAGCAGCTATAAGAAATTTAGTTTAAACATTTAATTGCACGCTTAAAAAATCTGTATAAAAAAGCATGGCACACGACCCGTTGTGTGTGCTCAGTGCATGTAAGATTAAGCGTCTGAACAAGGCAGCGTGCCAGTTAGCGCACAGCAACCATTTAAAAAGCGCAAATATTAATAAAAATCTATCATGTGAAAAAAATAGTAGAAGTAAAATTATTAGAAATTTAATGTAAACCAAATACTAAAATTTAATTTGTATTTTAGTTGACCACTTGTTTGTTAAATTTAAAAAAAATCATTGTGATTGGCGTTCATTTTGAAATGATGATGCTTTGAAAAACAGTACTATAAATGATAGAATTTCAAATTAAAAATGAAAAAGAAAAACAAATTATGATATCAGAAAGTCCATCCCAAATTAATAATATTATTGATTATTTTTTTAATGCTTTTGCTTTAGGAATGTATTTTATTTTTATTTAATTTTATACATACCAAGTATTCCCCCTTTGTATTGATAATTATATCATTTATTATACATGAAATGTATTGTTTTTTATATATCTATTCTTTTTGCTAAGCGTATTTTTTTTATAGTTTAGTTTTATTTATGATTTCTTATTATAATTGTGGCAATATAAGAAATTTAGTTTCTTTCAATTAAGTTTCTAAAAATGGAAAACAATTTACAACGATTTTTTGTGTTTCATTATATGATTTAAAATAGTTTACAATAATAGGGAGGGTTTCATTAACTATGGTAAATGGCTATCAACTACAGTCCGCAGCTTTGATTTCAGAAAAAAGTAGTTGGGTTCTGACTTTTAGTACGATATGCAGAATAGCGTCATAAGAAATAAGAAGAACACGAATTTATAGACTTTTAATAGATTTAAAAAAAAAAAAAACTACTACTCCCTTGGTTAAAATTTATTAATTAGCTTCGCCAGAATATTCTGAATGCAGACAATTACGATTATTGACAAACATCCAAAAGTGTATTACCTACTGCCAAGATTTTTTTTAACTTAACGTTTGGAATCGGCATTAAACTGTAGGCCCCATTCTTTGCGCCGAAAATTGGACTCATTAAGTAATGGAGGTAATCAATGAGTCATTAATAGCTGGTATTTGTTAACTATTTTTGCCTTTTTTAAAGGCAACGGTCATCTTAGCCGATTGCAGTCGTATTTTATACACATGCCCTGTAATTTATTTGTATAGAATTATATTTTACTGTAAAATTGACCGAGTGGAACGTAGTTGACAACCATTTACTATGGTATATTAAAATATTAGAAACATTTACTTTTAAATATTAGAGCCTTCAATTATTGTGATACCTATACTTCCCGTTTATATTTTTCATGTTTTGTTGTCGTGCACGACCATTATTTATAACTTTATGTTAATTTTTTGACTAAAAAAATAGCAAAATGGTCGTATACGAGCAACGAAATGAATGGGGTGGATGTTTTGCTAGTTTGTGAGTTGATTAAGAGTAAAAAAAAACAAACCTGTAATATAAAAATGTCTTGAGTGTTATGTCTTAGAATCAAAGTCCACTATAAGGACAGTATTTCAAAAATTCAAAACGAAAGGAACTCGATAGAAAGTCCCATGCAATAGGTAACGTTGTCTTGTTAAGATGGTATTAAAGATTCAACGCGTCTCGCTTTGGTGTGCCCAGCATGTTTGTTATTCAAGAATGTGACTTGGATAACAGCGCCTATGCCGATCCGTCTTATAAGCCATTTAAAGTAATTTCTACAGGAAAAACAAACGTGAACGGAAGCTTTCTGAAATGAAATCCGGAAGCAAAAGTTTATCATTAAAACCGTCAGAACAGTTCACAGATACTTCCTATAACTTCGCAAATCTATTATTTTTCACGCTTTAACTGAGTAATTGCTCCATCACTGATCGAGTGCATCAGCTATCAAGTTCATTTAAAACATTTTTCAGTGGATTGTTTTTCGGATTTTATCTAATGCAACCTTCTGGCCACCATCTTAGCAACATTAATTTATGCAGCCACATAAATCCAATTTCATTCCAAGACAATAACTTATTTTCGCCATCCTATTGACTGGACTTGAACGAACAAAAGAAAACTTTTCTACACGAAAAGTACGATTTTTGTCTATTGTAATGAAAAGTTAACTTTTTATAATTCGAAAGCAAACTTTTCTTTATAAAGACAAATGAAATGAAATGAAATTTTAAAAAATGTAAGCAATTACAAACAATATACCAAGATAAAAATAAAACAATTTACATTCTCTCAAAACGTCACGCCCCTGTGTCAATGTGCAATTTTTACAACGATTTTTAGAAAAGTATGTTTTATTTTGTATTTTTTGTGTTCCTTTACCTAGTACCCCTCGACTCTTCAAACTTTCCATAACAAAACTTACAAAATCACAAATAAATTAACAACAATTCTTATCCGTAACATTGTTTAACAAAATAAAGAATAACCTATCTACCCTAGGATGTTATAAAAAATTATAAAATTGTAAAAAAGAAAATAACTATTTACTGATTTCGAAAATACAAAAATATTAACATCCGCCGATCTCGTACTGTGCCACACAGAAATCACAAAAAAATATATACAAAAAGAAATCACATTTATATAGAAAATACCATAAATTATGATACTAATATTTAATTCTAAAATTACAAAAAATCAAACAAAAATTAGAAATACAAAATTGATCATTATTAAAATATTTTGCATTCACTTTATTTATTTTACCAATATTTTTGGGCTTGTTATTGTTACTAATATTTAAGAAAGTTTATTCAATTAAGTTTATTTATTTCTTTTTTTTTCTTGCGCAAACAAAAAAGTATTGTGAAATTCTAAAATAAATTTAAAACCAGTCTATTATGTCATATTTATAAAGCTATTGTGTACGTATAAACTATGTTAGAATGACATGTTTACAATGGCCCTTATAAATAAGACGATTTAACTCGAAAGAAAATTGACAACAATTACAATGTGACTAGAAATGTTTAAATTTGAAAGCAAACTGAGCATAAAAATTGCCTCTGCAAAAAGGAATTCCATGTTAGTTCAATTTTTATGCTTCGATCAGAAAAAAAAATGCTTATTTCTGAAGGCCACTGGAAAACAATTGTCTTATATTAGATTCTATTTAATTGCAAGCTTAAATAACAAAAAAAATACACCAAAATTTGCATACTCTTACACTTCTGTAAGCATTATTATTTTTAAATGCACTACTGAATCCGTCTTTTTGCACGCGGACTGACTTAATTTACACTAAATAACAGATAAAAAGAAACACGCAAATAAAAACTGTAAAACTAATTAAAATTCTGTTGTAATAGTATTTAGTAGAAAGAAGCAAAGCTGAGTTAACGTTTTTTTTTTATTTGAATATAAAATCGAGTAAAAATAATAAATTTAGTTAGTTATATAGTGTTTTCGTTTTTAAATGCTAAATAAAAATAATTATAGTTACAAAGAAAACATTGACTAAACTACTTCGGTTGAAAGAAGAAAAATCAATCAAAATAAATCTATTTTTTATTTGTACTATTATTATTATGTTCGTATTTATGAGGAAATAAAGAAAATATTTTAGAAAGAAGGTTGTATGTAATATGTAATCCATTTGTCCCTTAAAAATCATATACCAATGTAAAAAATGATAATATTAATTCAAACCACATAAATTTAACACATTTTGCTTAAATCATTATGAATGTTTATTGTAGCGTAAAACAATGAACAATACATTTAAAATAACTTACAATAGAAATACTCTCATTTAAACATTAGACATTTCAAAAATTATTATATTTTACACACCATTAACCTGGCGATATTTGTAAATTTCTTTAATGCAACTGTTATGACATGTGTTCTCACTTATAAAATGAAAATTAATTTCCAAATGCATACACAAAATTATCCCATTCGAAAAAAAAACTTCACCAGCTTCAAATATTGTGTCCATTTACACTTACAAAACTTTCTGACAACGATATATGCATGCATTCTAATATCAATTAAATCGCGCAGAAAATAAGAAAATTCTTTATAACTTGAAATCAACGCCATCTGTCTAGTCCATACACTTACAATATTATCACATAAACATACATATATTCTGAGAAAAAACGCACGGTAAATATGAATATGTATTCGAAATAACTGCACCCCAGAGCCACCTATCGGATCCAATTATACACACAAAATTTCGTCATAACCAAACATGCATACATTCCGAATTTCAGTTAAATCGCACTAAAAATACGAATTTCATCGATAACTTGATCTCAGCGCCATCTACTGGGTCCAAAATAAATAAAAAAAACGCATAAGACCTTCATCTGAACCTATGGTAAACATTTTAGCTCGATAGCTTTTATGGTTCTTGAGATCTACGTTACAAAACAAATAAATCTACAAAAAAAAAATCGTACTAGAATAGTCTTTTACTTTTTGCACACCTCTAACCATCAAATTTGCACAACTCTAAGAAAATAAAATGTCAGTAACACCTTCATGAGCTGAATTGTAAGGAAACCTTGAATTATTTTTGGTATACCTGCTGCTGATTCTGTGCGCCTGGTGATATGCGAAATTTCGGTTTTTGCCTGGTAGATCTGAAAATTCGTTACAACGGCGGGTAAGTTTAAAATTTGAAATTTTATACGTCTGCTGGTAAGTTGCGAATTTTTTTGTTTTCTTTTTGTGTTATGGGTTTTTGCATAGGGAACATGGTGTTTTGATTGTGATAAAGGATTTATGACATTTGTACAACTCTATTAGCTTCTTAATTATGACAAAATAAAGTATGTATATTGGAAAAATATGGTTTTGTTAATTCTTTATCGATTTGGAAGAAACGGAAAATATCATTTGATAGTCAGGTAAGTATCTGTTAGCGGGTGAATTAGACCAGAGACCAGTAAATGGAATCAATTGGATGATAATAATAGCATGATTTGTTTTGGAATAATGGGACAATAAATCCTTAGAGATGACTTGGCGCCGGTTGTAGAATGACAGAGTATGATATGAATATTCGTAAAGAATAAATGCCGAATCGATTTATTTTGCTTCTAAAACATGTATATCTAAAAAAAAACACCTTCTTTGGAGATAAAATTAAGATATAAATAAAACAACATTTCTCTTAATTTAAGTATTTTGCTTCAATTTCTTTTTTTTTATTTAAGAACAGATTAAAATTATTTTCTGTTACATTTTTGTTTGTTCTCGTTTTATTTTATTTTTTTCTAAAAAAAAAATGGTTGCAACATATTTTCTTTTTTCTTTATTTTGTCTCAACATAAATTCATTTTTTTGTTGTTTAAGAAGTTTTCTGTTTTTTTTTGTTTTTTTTTTTCATTTATAGTTTTAAAAATATCCCTTCTATGAATTTTATATGTATATATAAACATTGACTTTCTGTACAGGGTACGCAATTGTTGTAGGCACAATTGCAGAATTAAGTATAAGAAACTAGAGTTAAACTGTATCTACTTTCTCTTTAAGAAATGCGTTTGTTAAGTTTATGTATATTACAAAAATACTGTACAAAATAATAAAATATCCCTCCATGACATTCGATTTGTTACTTATTTTATTTATACACATTATATTGCAAATGCGTACAACATACCTAATTTTTAATTTGTAAAAAATGATTTCGTGTATTTTTTGTTGTTGTTTTGATTTGTTTTTCTTTGGTATAAATGTATAGAAGTATACAATTATATTTAAAAAATAAAAATACGATTGTAAATGGATAATACTATGAAAAAAAATGTATCTTACAATTGAATGTTCAATAGTTATTGAGTATCATTTCTGGTGTACTTTTATTTTCTCAAATATTAAAAATATATTTTTATATATTTTGCTTTGTAAAATATAATTATAATTTTTTTTATTATTATTTATGTATGGGCTTTTATTTTGCAAAACTTCTGCGTTAAATATTAAATGTACATGTTTTTATTTAATACTAGTTTACTAGAATATAATATTTACAGAGCAATTGTCTATATTGACTACATTTGTTTAATTTTGCTTTTCTCACTTAAAATTTGTCTAAAAAGTTTCTTTAAATTTTTTATCATTTTGGTATTCTTTTTTTTTAGCTTTGCTAGGATTTTTTTAATTTTTTTAGAAACATTTTAAAGAAATCAATTAAATTATGTGTTAATTTTTGTTTAACTATTTTCTGTATAACTATAAGCTGTATAAACGAGATATGAAGGTTAAATAATAACCTTAAATATAAAAAAGGTGGTGCTTAGTACAAGTGAAAATGAAAGAAGTAGTTGTCAAGTTGGAAGTAAGAAATTTGATTTTACGCAACTGACATGTTAGTAGATGTTGCGTTGTAATGTGTTCAACCGATATATTAAACGTTTAATTCAAGCTGTTATCTATTGTCATTTGTCGTAGGCTACTAGTTTGTCGATTGTCTTCTTTGCTTTTATATGGGCGTAATGATCTGCACCCTACTGGTCCGACTATTGGCTAAAAATCAAAAGGTTACTAAAAAAATGAAAAAAAAACTTTGATAAAAAGTTGTTTACAAATAAATAAAATTATCCTGAAACACCGGAGATAAAATTCTGTGCTCTTATAGGGTCTTCGTAACGTCTTTTGTACATGGGAAGGTGTGATAGCTTGGGAATCTTAGAGAGCATCATTCAGAGGAATTTTTAAAGGCATCTCTCATTTGGGAGGTCCTCGGTAAAACACAACATATGAAATTTAATTCTTTTTATTATGTTATGAATTATTATTATTAAATATAAGTAAATATTCCTAAACCTTTCAGTAATTGACCTACAGATCAATGACACATCAGCAAAAAGCACAGCGAGTCTCAAAGAGGAGGGTGACCTAAGTATCAAACGCTTTGGTCATAGTACACTATTGAAATTAGCATCATACGAGAATGGAACATCTGACTTATGCCGTTCTATATCACGATTTTGACATTAATTACTACGAGGACGAGAAGAGATCGTTCTTTTCTGTTGTAAATCGGGATGGAGCAATGATCTCTTCCAAGTATATCGATGACATCCCGGAAAAATGTACTAAGCGACAATTTTAAAGGAAGTGCCACGTTTTAGTCCTGGCTTAAGATTTCTACATTTAATACAAAATAAACTATAGAAAAATAAAATTTTCCGTACACTATACACAAATAATTACCAACAAAGGAAATTTTTTTGTCATCTGTAAAATTTTAAAAATGTCGTTTAATACATTTTCCTCGAAGATATCGATAAGGAGCAGCAGCTATCCTAGAGGTATCACAATTAACTCTAGCACAACATTATTTTTGAGGTATCAATATTCTTCAACAACAAAGGGTATAACTATGGGCCCACGTAGGCATATGCGAGTTTGACGGCTCATTTTATCGTCAATAGCCCATCAAACCTAACTCATAAATAAGTTATTGTTCCAACGTGACAATTTTATTTTTAGTTATAACAAGATCAACGCAAATATTTTACTTACCGTTGGGAACAGAAAATTCACGATTTGGTTAACTTTTGGACTTTTGTGAAACTTGCACGATGTTGTTTTTGGAAGACGAATACGGGTTGAATGTTGTTGTAATGGAGTGCAGAAATTCTTGATAGTGCAGCACTTTAATCCGTTTTTGATGCTTTCGGAACATTGTATTTGTTGCCCAATTCCCGGCCCCACGCACTGTTTACACTTTTGATTACAGCTTTGCACAATGAATTCGTTTACAAAAAAATATATATTCACGGTTCTCTTCATTTCATACGACTGAATCCAATCAAGATAAATGTAAACAAAACATTATAAAAGCAAACTTACAAAACCGACACAAACTGAAAATCGAAAAGAAAAACAACAATAATAAAACAAAACAAAAGAAATTATTAAATTATTTTTAATTTTTATTTATGAAAAATTGTTTCATCTTCCATATTATTATTTTTTTCTTTTCTTTTTTCTTGAAAACAATATATAATTGTTGTTATGTTTATCATTCTTTAAGATTACAAACATAATAAATTGTAAAATTTTAATATAATTTTTAAAGATTACTTGTCCTTATTTATTGTAGGTGTTTTTTTTTTAACTAAAATATTTAATATACAGTATATAATTTATGTAATTAGATGAATAAATTTAATAACTTGAAAATAATTATAAAAAAAAACTATATTACAATTTAGGCAAAAATCTTAAACAAAAACCATACCATATGTGCATATAAAATATGTTAAAATTTGAACAGAAAATATGTTGTTTTTTTTATGATAGTTATGATATAATACAAGACAAACTTCGAATAAAAATATATTTTATGTAAAACAAAAAAATTAAACAAAAAAATATTAGAATTACAGATTTATGTATACTAAAATCGGATTATTTAAAAAAAAAATAGTACTGAATTAATAAATAAGGTACAAAAATATATATAAAAAGATAATTAAACAAACACTGTCACTGGAAGAAGGAAACACCTTGGAAAGTAACTCTATAAAAAAAATTTTAATGTGTCGTTTACGAATCGTTTAAAGTCGAAAGTTCAAAAATGAATTTCCTATTTAAATTGAATTATTGTATCCATGGTTCACAGTATTCGTGTTTTATTTATGTTTTGTTAAAAATTAAAAACAAAACATGAATTTAATTTATTTAATATGCTTAGGTATTTATAAAAAAAAAGGAGAACCATTAAAGTCCGTTTAATTGAAAAAAATCTTACAACAAAACGAAAATTGTCAACATATTGTAGTAATTTTCAATTCATTGGAAAATTAATTTATTATTATTTTTTAAAAACAATATTTATAAACGGAGTTATAAATTTAAAATAAAATCAACAGAGATTCGTAAAAAAAGAAAGAAAATGCCAAAGATATGTTCGGTGTTGTAGTCTTAGGGTGATTTAAAAGTTTATCAACAAAGAAGAGATAAGTAATTAAGAATTTAAATCTCTTCTCTGTTAAGACTTTTATGGTGTTTTTTTTTTTAACGGATTCCGATAGTCGTTTGTTGTAAATGACAGATGACTTGGAGTGGCACTAACTAACGCTTGCGCGACATTATTATCATGCAACCGCCGTTGGAGCAATATCATACTTTCTCGGTTATAACACGATACACATTACAACAAACAAAAACCAGAATCGCGATGTGCAAAGTAAATCTAAGTTGTTTTCAGCAGATTCAAAAGTTTAAAACTAAATTAACCGACAATTTGTCTGCGAAAATTTCGCAAATCCTGGCTGAATTCCAAGCGCAGTACTTCTGCATTACTGAATAGTTTAAAGTTCTGCATTACAGAATCGTTTAAAGTCGAATATTCAAAAATAAATTTAAAAATTAAATTGAATTATTGTATCCATAGTTGTCTGCAAAAAATTCACAAATCCTGGCTGAATTCCAAACGCAGTAGGTAATTCTGCATTACAGCCTAATCAAGAGTTCCAAAACGCAAACGAATCACTCAAAATATGAATATGTTTTTTCTAAAACGCATTGTGAAGGCATCAACTGCGCAAACAAACACATATGTTTGTAATGCAAACATATGCGAAGCGAGGCAAAAGCATTCATAACCTGTCATCATAAAAGCAGTGTGCATTCACAATACGCACCTTTGACGTTTTGGAATTCAGCCCATGTGTTTGCAATAAAAATACTTCAGTTTCATTATCTTCAAAATATCCGTTTACAATTTTTATCTTTTTTATCAGAGTTATAGGTAAACAACTAGAAATGATGGCATAAATTTACTTTAGCACAAACTCTTTTTTTTTTTTCTTGGCTTTCGTTTTTAAAAATCGTTGCTCCCATTTATTTTACAAGTTAAGATAAACATAAAATTGCACTTTTTTGGTTATAATTTCATACAAACTGTGTGTAGTTTTACTTTCTTTGCTGCTGGGTGTACGCAGCATTTAACAAAAAAAACTGTTGGCGCCTGCCTGACGACTTTACATACGCTGGCCAGACAAACAAAGTTGGGTGAGTGTAGAAAGAAATTTAAAATCCTTTGATTTTTATTTTTATATTTTGGGAAACAAGTAGTATTTTATTTTTTATCCAGTAAAATGTTCTTCTTTATATTTATCATTCAGCTATGCGTGAAATGTCAAAAATTGTTGATTTCTACAGGGATTTTTCGATTTTTGAATCTTTTAAACTAATTGAGAGCGACAATTTTAAAAAATTGCTAAATGATCAGCATAAAATATTGAGTGGAATAAAAAAAAGTAAAAAAAAGTGAGTTTGTGCTAAAGTAAATTTGTTCCGAAATGCTGATTACTCAAATGTTTGAAAATGTCACTTTGGCCAGATCAAAATGAGTAAAAACTATACAAGCAACGCCACACTGTTTGTCGATTAAAGACCATGTCGTTGTTTGAAAAATTTACGATTTTAAGTTAAGTATACGACCGATCTATTCGCAAAAAATAAGAATTTTCCAAATTTACAACTGACAGTTCGAGGGCGTAAGCATCTTTTTGCATTTAAAAAAAACACCCATTGTAATGCAAAACTTCAAATAGCTTTTTTGAAAATTTATGAATTTTGACATATGACAGTTTGTTTTTCAAGCGATAAAGTATATTCTATGGTGATTAGGGTATTATAATAGCCATCTACCCGAAGGGATATGCGTCCCAAAAAATCAAACTATCATAAAAGTCTATTTGCTTTTTAAATCGGCGATATATTTGCGGCGTCATCTTACTAAGGAGTACTTTCGGTCATCTTACTAAGGAGTACTTTTCTTGGTAGCATGTTTCATTTTGCTGTGACTGATTTCTTGGCGTTTTTACTTCACCATACTTATCAAAAAATATTTACTCAAAAAGTAACAAACTGACTTGCACAGAAAAATCACTCATTCACCCTTCAATGAGCTTACAATGTTTTCAATTCCTACCCCAACCACCGAACATAAAAAAAGGAAACAGGAAATATTAACTAGATATTTAAAAAGTTTTCATCATGTTTATACAGGAAATGGTTATACGAAAAAATTACGTAGCGTAGTCCAGACTCATATTTTAAAAAAAATTGTATTTTAATTTTTACTTTTTTTTTTGGAGGGTTCTCAATGTTTTGCTTGATTTGTTTCTCAATTTTTTGTGTTTTTCTTAGAATATAAATGTCTATCAAGGATGCGCTTGTTTAACTTCGTCGTCGTCGTGTGTAAATCTTACTTAAAAATGTTTTTTTTTTTAGCTATGAATTTCTTAATTCCGATGTGTGTTTTTTTAGATTTTTTTTCTTTTTGTACTATTTTACATGATTTAAAAAAAAATGATATTATACATACATATTTACAATAAACTATTTATACATATGAGAAATAATAAAAACAAATTTAGATACTTATATACATTGTTGTTTATGAAAAATAATTACAAAATATTTACATTGTCCACTCTCACTCTCTTCTTAATCTTAGTACATTCACTGGCTGGTGTGCTCTCGGTCTTTGGGTCTCTTTTGTATCTCCTTTATCTTAGAACGGATTTATCACAAGCGGACCCATCGCTTATAGCTCATCTCTTGCGAAAACCCCCATTAATTTATTAATTAACTTAGTTTAAGTAATGAACAGTTTTTCGAAAACTAGTTACTTTGCTTAGTTAGATTTTATGTTAGAATCTTTTTTATACAAAAATATACACAATATATCTATTCGATTCGTTATTTATTTTTTTATATATATCTTTTATATAAATTTGTGTATTTTATTATATTCTCTTTTAAACATTTTTTTTTAAATTTCTTTAAGTAGGAAATAGTATAAATTCTTAATTACAATATATTTTCTGTATTTCAATCAGTAGTAGCGTACTTAAGATAATTCTTTAAAAAAAAATGATTTACTTCTTTGTTTTTGTTTTCTTCTTTACGGATGCGAACATATTTTATTTAGAGCGGGGAGTGGTGGTTGTTGGTTTGTTTTATTGAAAAGTGGGGTCAATACAAATCAAATTTCAGGATTATTCTTTGTATTTTTGTACAAATAGGTGAATTATGTTGGCGGATAATGTGTAACAAAAAAAAAGTTAATAGTAATAAAAAAAAAACATAGAAGAAGAAAAGCAATACCCTAAATCTAACGTGTTTGTATTCAAGATGGAAAATCAAATGTACTTGATGTTTAGCATGAAATTATTGTGAAACTAAATCTAAAAAAGAAGAACAGGGGTTTCTTCTTAATATGAACTTGAAGAGCTTCATATTTCAGACATGATCTGTATTTCCCGTGATACCGATCATTTCAGTTTTATTTGCATATATATTCTTTGTCTCTTAATCTCTCTTACCGTGTGGTGGTGTTTCTTCTTTGTCTGGTGTTTCATTTTGGTGTTGTGGTGGCTGTGGCGAGGACGTCGATGACGACGATCTGGCGGCGGCCTTTTGTAGTTCAATTGATTCGGCGATCGGCGAATCAAAGTTATCAGCGCTTGTATCTAGGATGGGGGAGTATGATAGACATAACTCGGATGACAATACTGAGGATGTTGCTTTGGTGGTCGAGCCTGCTGTGGTTGTTGTCGTCGTAACTATGTTGTAGGCTGACGACGAAAACGAGGATAGTGACGACAGGTTACCTTTTGTCGTCGAACAGTTATAGGAGGCGTGTGATGACGGATCTCGTGGTTCCGGTGTCGATTCTCTGGATGAAGCCAATGATGTCGATGATGATGAGATTGATTCTAGACAGTTGTCTAGGTCAGAGTTAGTTCGGTTTAATGTCGAGGAAATGAAATTGTCTACAAAAATAAATTAAAATGTTGGGGTTCTTAGGGATTATTGGTTGAAACTTGGACTTGCTATTAATTCGATTTTACGAAGCAGAAACATGGATTATGTTTTCACAAAAAATTTCAACGTTTCCACAGACAGAATCACTCATGATGTCTTCATAGGGCGCTTGCAACTGACATGGAATCAACGCAACATTAGCTCAACTACTTTCTAAAAGTGAATAAGCTAAATGCGAGCTCCAAACCCGGAGAAATCGATGTAATTATGCAGAGGAGATAACCTCTCAAGATCAGACTAGACCGGCAGCTATAATTTTCAATTGACATATACAGTTAATTGCGAAAACTAAAGTGAAATGACGATAGCAATATGCACTAGCGCAACGCATACTTCGTCGGAGGTTTAAATTCCATTCGAGGTAATGTCATCGGAAAAAAATCACTTCACTACAATTCGTAAATAAATTCCGCGAAGAATCTGTGTCGAAAGAAATCGGAAAAAGAATTGCACTTAGCTGTCAAAAATTGCACGGAAAATGCGCCTGAACGCAATTCTCCGGGGTGCGTTACAAAATGTGAGGGAAATGTTCCGAACAGCTTTTCAGAAGAATTACCTCGAAGCTAAAATCCCCCGAATCGTACAAAATCGAAGAATTTTCCGCTCCGACGGATACCTCGGTAGGCCCGAATATCTAAACTTAAGTTTAACTAGCTTGATAAAGCCGGTGGAGATGACTTGGTAAGTAACATTTACCAAATGCTCAGCATCGTTTGTCCGATTAACAAAAAAAAAACTATCTGAACTGCTCCAACTACGAGGCAAAGTGTCCTCAACACCGCCTACAAGATCCTATCTGCCGTAATATTTGAACGCTTGAAATCGTTTACCAACAACTTAATCGGTCCTTATCAGTGTGGTTTTAGGCCAGAAGACTCCATAACTGATAAAATCCTCACACTTCGGCAGATCATGTTTGCTAGTATGGAAAATGAAGCGGAAAAGACGGGTTTAGTATAAAATCAGGGTAAGACTAAGTACATGCTGTCAACAGGAAAGCACACACAACATCGACGAATTGCAGAGAATGTCACCATTAATTTTGAGGTAGTACGGGACTTTGCGTATCTCGGCTCAGCTATTAACTCTGACAACATCTCGTCAGAATTTGAAATAACGAAGAATTACTCTTGCCAACCACTGTTTCTTCGGGCTAAGAAGGCAATTCAGAAGTAAAGCCTTCAATCGAACTATCAACGAGATACTATATAAGACCCTGATCATCGCAGTCCTGCTCTACGACGCTGAAACATGGGCCGTATCAAAAATGGAGAGAGGACAGAAAAGTCGAAACGATGAAATTTTCTCGTTGCCACAAGCTGGAATAATGTAAGAATTTTATTGTATCCACTTACCTTTATGCAAACTTAAATGATTCGACGACCCATGAAGTGCAGACAGCGATGAGATGCCCATTGCTTGTTTGCTTTTCAGCGATTTTAAGCGTTCCGATATACTCTCTTGTTGCTTCTCGAGAAGTGTTGGCGCCGGACTAAATTGAACCGCTGAAACTGTAAAAAGGGGTGCTGAGTACAACAGGACATTGTCACATATAATTGTGTACAACTCACCTCTTGGGTTGTCATCGATTTTGTTCGTTAAACTCCCGCCAATATTGCGATGTTCACAATCATCGAAAGCCTTTTCGAAGGCGTTTTCATGACCGCCAGTTGCCAGTGACGACTGCGAACCGGATTTTATTGCTGGTGTTGTCGGTGTGGACAAGGCGGAATCACCTTCTGGGGATCCAATATTGCTATCAGTTGATTGTTGCTTACGCTTGCGATATTCGTTTATTGAGAGCTGCAAGGGTTGAAAAATGACAATAATGTCGAGAAAACGCGTTTGTTTTCAAAGACACTTACCTTTCTCTTTGGGGCTGGTGGTGGTTCGGGAGCAGTGAGGCTGGGATTCAAACGTGGATCGTGGCTCGCAGTTTTGGTGAGAATTTTCAGCGGCGTCGTTTGCAGTCGCATGGAATTGACCTCTCCGATTGGCGATGTAACATCGGCGGAGGCAACAGTTGCTAGGCTTGGTGTTGTGGGCGCGTCGCTGCTCACCAGACTGGTGATAGCGATGGGTTTCACTGAATTCAAGCCGCCAAAGAGAGTCGAATGGGACGTATAATTGCCAAGTGAACTGAAACTTTTTGTTTTTGGGTCCAAGTAATCGGATAGCAAAATATTTGGTGTTGGTGTAGTCGGTGTTGTAGGTAGTGGTGTTGCAGTTGTCGTTGATATATTGGACTCAGTTGTTGGTGTGTCGATTAGTTTTCCATATATCGTGTTGTAGTACGGCAAATGGTGACCCGTTGGCGTTGTTGAGACATTGGATGGAGGAACCCCAACAATGGGTGGCACTTTCATCAGAGTTTGCATGTCATAACCATGTGTTGCTGGTGGCAGGGGTGTTGAGGTGGAATTTGCCACAACATAGCCAGCGATAGGCATTGCGTTTACAGCAGACGTGTGATTGAAACATGGTATAGCCATCGCCGCATGGTGAAGTACGGCTTCTGTTGTCATCTGTGGTTGAACTGGTGATGCGGGCGCTGGTGGCAGTGGTGGAGGCGGAGGGGGATGTAGAGGTGGTGGTGGTGAAGTTGCAGTTGCACATGCAACGATCTTGGTTTGCTCCTGAAAAGGCAATAGCGCCAACGAAGTTGACGACTTGTGCGATTTACTCGATTTATGTGAAGAATCCTCACTTCTACTCGACTCTCGCCGCTTCTTCGCCGAGGAACACTCGTCTTTGCTAGTGCTGGTGCTGTTGCTACGCTTGTGATAACCAGTGCTGCGGTCGATGTGTTCAAAGTTAAGCTGGCGCTTCTTCGACGAAGAAGAAGACGACGTTGATGAAGTTCTGTGTCGGTTCTTATCCTTCTCCGATGTCGATATTGACGATGATGAAGAGGATGATTTCTTACTACTCTTCGACTTGGAGGTCGAAGTGGAACCCTCTTCTTCGGTCTTGGAGGGCTTACGATCCTTCTTTGGCTTTTTGGACGTCTTTTTCTTTTGGGAATCGGATGTTGAGGAATGCGATGTCTGCTTGCTTGACGACGATGATGAGGAATGTTTAGGTGATTTGGATTTTTTATTGCGCGATTGAAGAATCATTATGTTCTCCTTGTGGAATGAGTGGAGGCGTTCTTGAATGTCGGCCAATTCGTCGGGAATATTCTCATTTTCCGTGGTGGGATCGAGTTTTGCTGTGATTGGAGGTGCCGACAAAGATGAGGAGGATTTCCTTGACTTTCCATTTGGTTTGTCCTCTAATTTTGGTTTTCTCTCGGACTTAGGTGTCTTTGCTGTTTTAACATCTTCGGTTTTCACTGATGAAACGGAAATAACTTCCTGCAAAGGCTTTTGGGGCGGAGGAGTTGTTTTTTCGATTTCTATTTCTTCCAACTTTAGTTTTAAGTCCTCCACCTTCATTAGGGGAGGATTAGCAATGGGTTCCGTTGGAGATGTCGTCACTTCATCTACGATTGGCTCATCAACGACAGCGACAAACTCATCTTCTGATTTGATGCTATTCACGACATCCACATGCTCATTCTCATGTTCAAGAGTGTCTTCAACATCTTCCTCTTTAACCACAATATCATGTTCTACTTTGACATCCTCCTCAACCTGGATTTTTGGTGAGTTACTGCACTCATCCTTGATTTCTTCTTTGTACTCAAACTTTTCGCCACCACCTTCGCGGCTTTCCTCCCGCTCAACATCAATCTTAACGTCATCTCCGCCGGTCACATCTTCGGGCTCGATCTTCACCAAATTATCCTCAGCCACCATCTTTTGGCCGGGACTTGGTGAGCGGAGGATATCAACATCGTCATCCATGTCATTCAATACATGCTTGAGTTCTTCCTTGATCTCGACTTCATTTTCCTGTTTAATAGGTTCAGGTTCAACGCACGATTCCGTTCTCTGGAAACGATTCATCTCATCAGGAACACTCTCATCGCTAGTTACCGGAGTAACGGCATTCGGATCATCAGAGTTGATTACCAGTCGGCGCTTTTTCAACGGCGTGGTGAATCCGTTTGCTAGTTGTGGTGACGCAGCCGATGAGGGCGTGGTCATTGAGTTCTCATCAGTCTCTTCGGAAATGGCTTGGCGAAGCCATCTTTTCTTTACAGAAGAATTATTGCTGCATGTGCTTACCTGCAAGGGGAGTGTTAGAGCATTGCGCTGTGTCACCATCGGTGGTGGAGGTTCGATTACAGGTGATCCTTCACTCTGCTGTATAAACTCTTCGACCTTTTTCGCAACGATGCTTAGATTTTGTGGCTCCTCGCAGTTTATCATAGGAGGGTGAGATGCCATAAATGAGGGACTAGCCATAGCTGGTTGACTATAATCGGACATGGCCGCCTGCACCAGGCTTTCCAGCCCCAGTGGAGTCGGTAGTACTACTGGCTCAGGCATTGCATCATGCGATAGTTGCTGCTGTTGTTGGTAATGCATAACATCGCCATGTACCTCATTTTGCGGCCCATGGTGCTCCGTTGCCTCTGGACTTGGCTGGAAGTCACTTGCCTGGTTCAGCCAGTTGCTCATCAGCACTTTCTTGGTCTTAGTCTTGGCGGGATATTTAAACTCACCAGAACTTCCGGCAGACTCGGCGAGATTTTCTAGCGGGCCCACTGCCGCCTCAATCAGAAGGCATGTGGAACTGACAATCGTTGGCGTGGGAGGAGGAGATAAGGCTTGGGAATCTCCAGAAATATCTGGGCGCTCGGGCGATTTTATTGATTCTTCCATCGATTCACTGTCTTGTGAGACATTCGAATCCTTATCGGGATTGGCAAACGCCAATAAAAGACCTGCTGCAGCGTCAACATTCGCTGCAGAGTCCGGAGTTGGATGTGCATTCTCCACATGCTCCTGATCGGAATCGCCTTGCTGGTGCTGCAGCTGCTGCTGTTGTTGATGATGCTGATTGTCTCCCTCCATCAATTGCGACATGAGCTGCGACTGACGACTGGCAACCGCTTCAGGCGTCGGTATTCCACCCGGTGGTATGCAGTTTTGCAAATTTTGAATGGGTGGCGACAGCATTGATGTTGACTCTTCCGACGTGGCAGCCCCATCCGAATCGTTGCTGTTCATTCGACTCTTTCGGCGTTTTCGCTGCGAGCTGCTAGTATGGTTATACGATTTATATGACTTTCGCTTTTTCTTGCGTATGGACGAGGGTGTTTTCTTTGTCAGATGGTAGCCGGAATTGGTTGGCGCACCACTGTCTGTGCTGTTACTTCGCTTCGGGCTAGGTGAATTGCTGTTCCTTCGCTTAGAGACGTCGGTTTTCGCCTGCTTGAGCTCGTTCTTACGCTGTTGGTTCTTCTCCATTTTCTCAAAAGCCCGGAGGATAGCCTCCATTTTTCGCTCCTCGCGGGTCAGCTTGCGAGATTCACGTTTCTCGTCGGACTTTGGAGAAGGATCGGCTGAAGTCGGTGGTTGTGGTTGCTGAGACTGTTGTGGTTGCTGCGGTAGAGCGCTGTTTGAAGAATCCTCGGAAATACTTGTCCGTGGCTTGGCTGGGGTTTTACGACCGCAAGTTGATTTCTGTGGCGATTTTCCTGGCGAGACACCTCTTATTGGTTGGTCATGAAGCGGATTTCCCGGAATAATTGCGTTGACTTGATGATGATTTACCGGAACCTGGGTCATCTGCTGGTGGCTGCAACTTGGCAAAATTTCTGGTTCAATTTGTGTTGGCGGAGCAATCGAAATCGGTGCATAATCTGATGGTACCTCGCTGACTATTGGTTGTAGCTGCGGTTGCGGAGAAGCCATCGGTGAAACCTCTGGTTCTCGCTCAGCAACAGCGGACTCAATCGCCGGCTGTGGTAGTGGAATCTCTACTTTAACCTCCTGCGGCACCATTTGTACGATGACAGGCGCGATGATAGGCGGTGATGGAACTTCTTTCACTGGCTGCACCTCAAGTGATGGCGCCTGTACAATTATCGGTACAGTTACTTGTGTGGGCGGAGGTGCGTCAACCTCCACAACTGGATGTGGAGGCGGCAGAGGTATTGGCAGAGCACTTATCTGCAGCTGAGGCGACGGTGGCTGCAGCTTAACATTAGTTACATGCTGAATTGGTTGAGGCACAAGATGATGTTGGTGTTGCGGTGATTGCGCTGGTTGCGACTGCATCGCAGGCTGAGTTGTTTGCTGAATTGGCACCATCTGCATTTGCTGGACAGGAGGCGAACTTATCTGTGCCGTTGGGGGCGATGGTATCGACACCGAAGGTGACGAAGACGACGTATATACTCCAGAATCATGCATCAAGCTCGCTATCGATGTTGTCGAGTTATACAGGTGATTGGGCGCAAAACTATGGCTCGTGTTGTTGTTTGGACTTAGTAGACCAGCATTGCTGTCCCCACTGGACGATGTTGACCTGCCACGATTCATGTTTTGCGCCTTCTTTTTAGACGCAGCGGCGGTGCCTATCTTATCTACACAACCATTTAACACAACCTTACTATTGCTGCGCGCAGGTTTGGTTGGCGCAGCGGCTGGAGGCATAGGCGGTGGCACTCCAAACAAACAATCTTTGGTCAAGCCACACGCACAACTCGTGCTCGTCGGCTGAATGGCGAAGCTATTTTGCTTCTTGTTTTCCAGCGCTAGCAAATCGTGCGGCTCGTGCTTGATGGTGATCTCGGTGCTAGCCATGATGTTGGTCAGTGACACAATGTACAGATGGATGGTGCCCTTCTCAAAGAGATGCTGAATCACTGCATTCGGGCGACAACTGCGCCGAACGAAGCGCGCCTCATTACCGTATGTTCGTGTGTCTACGCAGATTTCGGGTCCATTCTGGCCACCGCTATCACCGGGTAGTTGGTAAAAGAAAATGAACGCACCTGGAATCTTGTGCGACTTGAGCGTCTGCAGGTAATTTGATGGAGGAGGGCTGTTCATGTTGATTGATGCATTCTGCGTTTTGTACTGTGTGGTGAGCATATATTTCCCACGTAACTCGAATATCGGCGAATTCGGCGCAATATCAAAATTGCTGATGAGAATCTTGCCGCCAGCATGGGGAACAGTAGTGGCTTTGTTGTCCAAACTGCCGCAGTGCTTGAGCGCTTTGTTCTCGGTGGCGGTTATGCTTTGCAAGAGGTTTGGCTGTTTGCTGATCGCGTGCAGGCGTGCTCTCAACTCGGGCGAGTAGTGATTGGTCACTGCTAGTTCGTAGTTCTCAATCCACTGTCGCAGGTTGGCGGCATGCTTGTCTATTGGGTCGCCAGTACTGCTTTTAGACTTTCGCTTAGTGGTTTTTTTGTTTTCGCGACGTTTTGCCGCAACTCCTACTCCTGGGATTTTCTCTTTTTTGGTTTTCTTAACGAGTTCTTTGCGTTTGATGAGTTTTCCCTTCTTGTTTAGTTGTAGCGTCGTACTGCTTGTGATTGGGGCTCCAATCATCTGTTGCTGTTGTAGGACAGCTGGACCACCATTTACTGTGTCATTGGGAATCAAAACTGTCGTACCTGGAGGGTTGAGTTGAGCGGCATTAAACAGCATTTGGGATTGTTCCTTGCGCTTCTGTAACTGCAGACTACGTGCTCGCGCACGATCTACCTCACGCGGCTGACACAACTCACAGAGGTATTCATCGGGGATATTTTGACGGTCGATTCCCATGCAATCGACATGTTGCCATGCACTGAAATACAAAATAAAAATACATTCGTTAATGGTTGTACTACAAAATGCGTTCTAGGCGATAGTTAAGAGGTGGAAGGACAGACTACTTACGAGCATTTGTCACAACAGATCATGTAACCATCATCGTGGGTCAAGTCGCATATACACCGCGTTATTGAGTCATCTTCAGCTTCGGCTTCCGGGGCTGTCTCAGTTTCCTCACCAGGATCGATATCACCAGATACACCGGCGCCTCGTGTCGAACCATTGCTAATGGCCGAATGGGCGTCGTCATCTTGATGTGGTCGACCAACTAAAAAAAAATGACGTCAGCATTCTCCTCAAGGGCTTCATTTTTGTGAGTACTTACTTTGTTGTCCATAGATCGTGTATGATGTTGTCAAGGGTTGTTGACTGTTCTGGGCGTTCACATTCGTCATAGACAACTGCGATGTTGTGACAGCACCACTTACCGGTCCACTGGCCGAATAAATCACCTTCGTTTCGGACATAATTTTCGATTGTCCAACAACAGGCGTTGCACTTGCAACCACTGCTGTAGCAACTGTCACGTGCGTCACCTGTTGCTGTTGTTTGTGTTGTTGCGGTTGTTTTTGTTGTTGTGATTGTTGTTGTAATTGCTTTTGTTGTTGGGGTTGTTTTTGTTGTTGCGGCTGCGCTTGCTGTTGCTGTTGTACCACATTAGCAGATACAGTGGGTGTTGCGGATGGCGAATCGACAGGGAAGCGCGTTGGCATTGGTACGCCATAAGTATGATCTTGGAACACCGCCTGGAGAATTTGCACGCGCAGGTCGTTGGTATTTACAGGTACAGGACGTACCTCTTCTCCGATCAGTTCATCGTCTTCGGTCGCAGATGATTGTTGTGATGCCAACTGCGGTTGTTGCTGATGGTTATGCTGTTGCTGGTTTTGTGGCTGTTGTGGCTGGTGCTGCTGCTGATGGTTGTTATGTTGCGTTAAAGTCGTACCGACAGGTATCCTCGATGCCATTGCAACTGTTGTCGATTGTTGTTGGTTAACAAGGTTATCGGTTCTAAAGTAAAATGGAAAAAGAATTGGTTTTTGTAAGATCGCGTTTTCGATAAATGACATTGGGATATTGGTTATCGTTTAAAAAGATTGCTTTTCCTTTGAACAATCAATTCCGTCATCAGTTTTTCTAAAAAAAAAAACAACATTGACTATTGACACCTTTCTTAGATTTCGAATAGATTTACAATTCTACACCGATTCTGAACGACAAATTATCTGGGAAATAAGAAGGAACACTGACCAAATGGCTCAGTGGAGAGCTATTAAACAGTACAAGTCTTTGTGTATATCGTTAGAAGAAGGCAATTGAGTAATAAGGCCTTTAATAATTTTCGGCTCTGAAAGATGAACCTAATTATAAATGATAGGCTCTGAAGGCGACGAAATCGGCGGAGTGACATAAGACAACATAAGGATGACTAGAACATGTAAAACAACGAAACAACCAACGAAACAACCAACGAAAGGGAAATCAAAATAAAAATAAACTTACTTGGCTTTATAGTACTCGGTAGCAGCCTTCTTTGTGCTTATCGTTGTATCATGGTACTTTCTCTCCAAGGACTGCGATCGACTACTCGGCGCACTGCTGCACAGCCTCTGTTGTTGCTGTTGTTGATATTGCTGCTGCTGTTGCACTCCATAAATGGGGTACTCCTTCGGTGATAAAATCAAATTCGATGTTGACGTATGATGTTGCTGCTGTTGCACCGTCAGCTGCGTTGGTGGTGGCATACTGCTAGATTGATGGATTATCTTAGCGGTGACCGGCTGCTGTTGTTGCTGGTGAAACCGCTGCTGATTGTTGAATGATTTTTGTGCCATACTCTGGAGAATTCTTGCCGATAGCTCATCGGTCATTTGTGTTCCATTAACAATCATTATATCGTCCGTATGCAGCGGCGAACTTTGGCGAGCGTTCTGTTGCGTGTTACTTTGAATATAACCACCGGAAGGTGTCGAGGAGATGTGATAGATGTTGTTCCCATCGGACTTACCACCTTCGGTGGCAGTGACAAACTGCTGCTGGGTGATGTGTACCTGCTGCGGTTGCTGGTACTGATGATTAGCGGTCCCGCTACCGCTACTCCCGCTGTTCGTTCGAACTTTTTGGGTCGTTGTCGTGATTATGGTTGGGGCCTGCTGCTGTTGCTGTTGCTGCTGGATGACAGTACCATGGGCATTTACAAACTTTATCGTTCCCGAGCTGTTGTTGCATGAGTTGATTGTGTTCAGGATCTGTTGATTGACCATGATGCTGTTGCCAGTGGCATTGTTCACCTTGTGGTTTTGATTTTGGGACGGTGCATTTGTTGATGACGGGATAACAATGTGATTCTGCATTACGTACTTTGGATGTTTTGATATCTTTGTTGAGAGATGGTGTTGCTGGTGCACCCCCGTACCGCTGACATTGTTGATCTTATTGCTGATGGTGTAGGTGCCAGATGTCGCCACAGAGGATGCATTGTTCTGGTGCAAAGTCGCCACTGAAACAGCACCGCTGCTATTCGTGATGGCGTTGTTGTACTGCTTAATGATTTTCTGTGATTTGACATGTTTCAACGTTGTTTGCGGCGTCACTGTGCCAGCGCTCTGATGTTGATTCGGGTGAATGTTGATCGTTTGGTAGTGTTGTTGTTGTCCAGCACCTCCACCCGGCTGTTGCTGAATGAAGGTCTTCACTCCTTGAGGCTGCTGGGTGCTAATGATTTTGTGTTGCTGCAACTTCATCGATTGGCCCGTAGATTTCTTGATTAAATTCGTCTTTCCCCCACCACTGGTGACAATGTTGTGCACATACTTTTGTTGCATCACCATCTGACCAGAGTTGGCATGCTGCGCCGTTATATGCTGCTGCTGCTGTGGCGAATGTTGTGGAGCCACTAGCGTCTGCACCCTGGTGACCATTTGCACGTTGCGGGGCATAGTTACTTTCTGCACTACTTGCTGTTGCTGTTGTCCCTGTTGCTGTCCGATGACGGTGTGCCCACCAGCTGTACTCAGCACATGGTGTTGGGATGTGGTACCCTGCTTGATGGCGACATTGTTCCCTTTGTAGGCTGTCATCTTTTGCACAGTGGTAGTCTGGCCCTTCGCTGTTGTAATGTAGGGCACGCTTTTGGCATTCACAAAGTTGATGGTCTGCTGATGGTGTTGCTGCTGAGTTAGCTGACCTGTTGTCGCTGTAACTCCTCCTGCGCCCGCTGGGTTTCCCTGTTTCGACAGAACAGTCAAATTGTTGAAGAGTACCTTTGAAGTGTTATTGTTGCCTGTGGTGCTACTTCCATTGGTGGTTGTCACATTGCCCATCGAATCTATGATCATGTTTCCAGTGGTACCATCCGCTGTGACAATTTTGATTATCTGCTGATTCATCACATCATTCGTGGTCGATATCATGACATTGCCATTGCCCGTACTTGCACCACCAGCGGAAGCGTTGCTTCCTCCACCTTGTGTATGTTCAATGTACTCCTCGCTTACGATCAGTTGTTGTGCCGACGAAGTTGATCCTGCACCTACATGATGTGTCGAGTGTTGTTGCTGATTCATTTGCTGTTGCTGCTGCTGCTGCTGTTGATGCTGCTGCTGTTGTTGGTGCTGCTGATTGTAGGCAAGGGTTTGCAAGTTTGTGGAAACAACCTGATGGTGTTTATGCTGTTGCTGCTGAACTGATGTCGATGAAGGCGAATGGGTCGACGAAGACGAAGACGACGAAATCGTACGCTGATGTCTACGCATT
This sequence comes from Rhingia rostrata, assembly GCA_949824845.1. Classification (NCBI taxonomy): domain Eukaryota; kingdom Metazoa; phylum Arthropoda; class Insecta; order Diptera; family Syrphidae; genus Rhingia; species Rhingia rostrata. The sequence continues at coordinate 97,774,123 of OX463757.1, forward strand.
AGTGGGTTTGTATTACCAACACCGCTGTTGTTATTATTGGGTTCACTAATAATATTCCCGACCGTGGTGCCATCATTAACATCGTAGAACTCATAGAACTGCTGTAAGTTTGACTTATTATTGGTTTGTGACGTTGTTGTGCCGGAGGCAGCTATAACTGATGTTTTGTCAACAACAATAATACCGGACGATTGTAATGGCATTGCAACGAAATATGGACCCTTTGCATTCGTTCAAAAGTTTCTCAGTAGTCCAAATGTTCCTTCAAAGGATTGTTTTTTTTATATATACTTTTTTTAATATTTTTTTTTAATAAAAAAAAATAAAACTTAAAATTAAACGGGATTTTGTAATTACTAACTTAACTTAGTTTTTGCTCTTTTTTTTTTTTTTTTTTTAATAAGTTTTGAAGTTTTTTGCTACTATAACTGCGCTTGAAAGTTCATTTTTTTAAAACTATTTCCTTTTTTATTTTTATTTTTTCGAGATTTTTTTTCGTTTTATTTTTGTTTTACGAAGTTAATTGTTTTTTTTTAGTTTAACACTTAACTATTATCATCTGGCTTTATCGGTAATAGTAGAGCAGATGGTGGGCCCCCAAAATCATGGGGGCTAAGTTTACTGCTATCAATAGAATTTCTAGTTTCTGTTGACATTACATTATAAGCCATCACATCTGATAACATTACTGAATTTAAAACAAAATCGGTTTTAAAAATTTTATTTGTTTTTGATTTTGTTTTCTCGTTTTTTGTTTGCTCTTTTCGTCAGATGTGGATGGGAAAGAGACTGCTTTAGTGTCTTTTAAAGATTTTCCGATGAAATGTAGTTACTTGGTTCATTCCTGATCAGATTTGTTTTGTTTAGTTAGTTCATCTGGAAAGATATAAATAAAAAGGGAAAAGTTAGATATTTGCAAAAATAATTAAAAATATGAACGAATGCGGAGGAACATTTTTCTATTATTTCTTAAGACCTCATTGGGTATGATTATAAAGGGTCTTCCATGGACTTTACAACTACTTTTTTTAATTAAATGCAAAATACTTGAGATATCTCAGAAAATAATTACTATTGGCTTAAATTAATATCAAAACATTTATGAATGGAATTCGACTTTGTTCATATGTCTACCATGGGAACGAATGCGTTGAACCCAATTTTCGATGACGATACGGCCGCTATTTCTCGTTAAATATTGGCTAAGCTCATCTAACGTCTTTGGCTTGTTGGCATAGACCAATTATTTAATGAACTGAAGTTTCGACTCGATTCTTGCACCCACTCAACTCAATTGTTGCTTCCACTCGACTCGATTGTAGCATTGTCTTCTTTGAGCCACATATCACTGATGTCCAATTTATGCAATTGCTCAAAGAAATAACGTTTCAACATGTCTCTGTAGCGAATATCATTTTCCGTAACGTGACGGTCATTTTCATCGACGAAAAGATGGCCCCACGACGTCATTTTTGCGGATGAAGTGCTGTTTCATGAAGCACATTGCCACGTTCCTTAACTCAGATTAAGTAAAATACCTTACATGAAACTGTGTTCTTATCACTCATTCGACAAATTATGTCATGTGAAATTTGCAAGGAAATAAGGCGGACATATTCGCCTAATAAGATTGTTTTTGATATCAGTAAAAAGCTAACTATGACAGTTTCCTGTTTGATTTGTGCATGATGTCGACCACTTATTATAAAGAAATACGCGTCATTTTGTAAAGCTGAACTATCCATCACAATGCCATTTCAAAAGTTTACTACGTACAATAAAATGTACGTTCCTGTACAGTTTTATTTTTACTGAATGTAACTAATGGTTTCTTGCGACTCCGATAGTTTACAACTTTCAAAATTGTAAGTTTACGATGACGTTTTGTGAATGTGCCTAAAACTGCACACTCTAATAATGTGGCAAAATACTGAATTCAAATTCATTTTGTTTTTTTTTTTTCCTTTTTGTTCTCGTTCCGTTGATGAATTTCAGTCCAGCGCGTTTGTTTGATGCGTGAAAGCAAAGATTATAAAGCCATACAGATGACGCATTGAGAACAAAAAACAGAAACTTTTGCTCACCAGCTTCATGGTAGGACGGGCGGTGTGCACTTGCACACATGAGAAACGAGATCAAAATATGGCGGCCTGTTACAGTACGAACCGCATTAGAAAATTGTTTCTTGAATGCAGTGCGTCATCTGTATACCTTTATAATCTTTGGTGAAAGTGGCTGAATAAATAGCAAAACAGCGTTTCAAAAGTTTACCAGCTCAGGGTGTAATAAAACCCAATTAGTGTTTGAAATTTCCGATATTGTCGTAAAAGATTTCCCATAAAAAAATTTGACAATTCATTAACAACGTCGTAAGTTTATCAAGTTTACAACGAGTTTCCAACAGTAGCGTTTAGATTTATAGCGTTTTCCATTGGTAAAAAATCAATCTTTTCTTAACTAGATCTGTCAAAAGACCGATTTTGAGAGTTAATGTGATCCATTGAGCACCAAAAAGGAATTTTTTTTATCTCAGATCAATTTTGCAGAACTGGATTTTTCGGCAGGTTTACCCCATTTTGTACTGACACTAAAACAAATGATAGCTGTCAGTTTGATTAAAGTGAAAAACTATTAATAACTAAGAAAACTGTAGCAGTTGGATGTGAAATAAATTAAATCAAAACGAACAACCTGTGTTACTGGAAACTTGACAGCTACACCGACAATAACTTCACAGGAACAAAATTACAACAATACAAAGACAAAAAGAAATCATTCTGAAATCTTGTTCCACTGGTAACAAAAAAGATCAAATTTCAGATCAAAATCCAGACTTAACGAAGAAAAAACAACAACAACCCGACGTTAGTCCGGACACCACCCATGGAGTAAGTCTCCACTACATCCAAAACCTTTCTTATCACTCTCTTTCTTCCCCTTCTCTAACGCTCGTACTGTGGTTACATATAAAGGGTATTCATAACCCCTTGAGTACGTGTAAATTATATAAAAAAGAAATCCAGACTTACCAATGGAAAACACCATTAGAAAAAGCTATGTTCATATTGGTCAAAATGGTCGATTAACTAATTTAAAATCGCAACTGTTGAAATCCAAATGTTTTTTTTAGTTTTTGTCGTTCCCCTACGAACAAAGTTGTAAAACTACGAACTTATGAGAGAGGAAAATCTACACTTAGGTACTTAAAAATCCTAAAAAAAAAAACTGTGGTTTCTGATTAGGTATACCCATTAGGTGTACCTACTAGATTATAGGTGGCCGCCATTTGTTAAGTGATATTTTTAAGTTTGTAATTGAAGTCGTAATAGCCTAAACAGTTCCTAGATTTTGGTCCTGACAATACAAATGAGAAACAATTTATTGTCAGATAGGGTGCGCAAATAGATGGTGTATGTTACTACCTACGTTTTGCATAAGCTTTAGGGTGTCATGCAAATACTTCAGCTCCCAACGGATGTTTTATATCTCTGTGAAAATAATAAATCGCCATTCAGAGTTTTGTTATCCGCAAAACTGTAAACCTAACATGTTCAATTGTAAAATTTTGAGCAAATTTATTTCTTACCATTTGTCTTATCCTTGACTTATTTCGCAAATATTTCAGACAAGGCACATATCATGAATGGTGACGGTATACACCGTTTTTTAAACAGAAAAATATGTGGCGTATTTTTCTTATTTCCCCTTCGTCATGTAAGTTGCGCTGATATTTTATTGATTTCCTGTGAAACACTTAGGATAATTCGCGGTGTTTTCACTTTACAAAATTATGCATGTACCTACCTACATATTTTTTGAAGTAAAAAAATCATCGTATCTATGACTTTATACTCACATATTTCATGCGTGAACCAGAGGATATGCGTATTCAGCGGATGGCTGCGATTTCTTTAAAATTGCACGTATACACCACCCCTACTTTCTCAATTGGTTGATCGCACGTCAACAACAAATCCATAAAACAATTCGTTATCGCTAATAGTAAGCATACAACTTTTTTTTTAAGGTAGCGCTACATCGTTGGAAGATTTTGTTGCTATTTCGATTGTGCAATAAATCGGAATTCGCAATGAGCAAAAGATATGTGTGCTCAACTACTAGGTATTGGTAGGTACCTACCCATTTAAAAAAAAAAACCAATTCGAAACAATTACTAATGATTTATCCATTGCTGAGGTTCATTTTTTGATTTCGTAGCGTATAATCTTAGTCTGGTTCCACTTCTGGCGGGAAGAGAACAGAAAATATAACGAAGCGACAAAAACAACAAAAATGAAAAGATAAAGTGGTACAAGTTCCTCCAGATTGCTTTCATTATTGTGCGCATGTTCGATAAAACAAAAATCAAAATAAGGAAAATGCATTGCGAAAAAAATAAAACAGATACACAGAAAAGTATAAAAAGGGACGCTGATGTCGACGACGGCAACAGATAATTCGCAAGGATTCTGTTTATACCCCAAAACTTGTATAAAACTCCAACGAACGTTGCGAGAAACCCCCAAGATATCGAATAATTGCATAGCAAACGCAGATTGGAAAAATTGTACGAATGTGCAGAAAATCGAGAAATGAGAAAAACACATCGATAGAGATAGATATTTGAAAAGAAAAGCGACCATGTATTAAAAAAATGAAACAGGTTGAACAACATTGCAAAGTAAACGTCCGACAAAGACGAAGACTTGACTCTACTCTGGGAGGGAAGTTTCGTGCAGCGCATAAGATGGATTTTCACCTACTGCGTCGGATGATGCCTGTACATTCGGTAATTTTTTGTGAGCAAAAAAAAAGAAAACAATTAAACAGATTAAGCAAAAGACAACCGAAGAAGAAAAAACCGAATATAATAACAATCTGTCAATTAATTTTTTTTTGTATTTGGCTGTTCAATTAATTTGCTATAGAGTGATAGAGTGTGGCATATTGAGTTTATGTACTCAAATGCACCTAAACATGGAAAAATCAATAAAAAAATTGCTACTTTGGTAGTACTACGTATACATGGGAAAAACAAACATACAATATTGGATAAACACACTAGTGAGGATTAATGGAAATAATGATATATAGGAAAAGAAATCGAACGAATAAATAATAACCATTGGTTAATAGAAGAAAAGCAGTGCGAAAATAATTGATGATTTTTTTTATTTTTTTAGTTTTAATGCAAAAAAAAATCATGGCATTGGGTGAAAATTGTTAGTCATGCGTATGACCATCGATTTGATTTCCCTGCTTACGTTCACACGACTTTGGCGGTTTATTCTAACTAGCCAGGGATGAATACACGTATACTAAAGCAGGAATCCCTCCATCTACTTGATTGTTCAAGTGCCCATTTTGAAATCTGAAATGATGTGTTTACTGCGTACTTTCCTCTGAGAGTTTAAGTGCATTTTAAATGAAATCATTTGTTAAAGTAAGAACGCACAGCTTCTGAAGTCTACTTGTACATTAAGTAAAAGCAATTGACAACAAATACAAAAATTTCTTAATATCCCACATTTCACTATACCCTTTGTAGGTATATAAATAAATTTTGAAAAAAGGTTTCATCTGTACCTAAAATAAACGGTTGAAAGTCTCTTATATCACAGTAATTTTAACAAACACCATAGTCTGTGAAATTTTTGAATGACATGTATAATGGTTTGTTATATTTAAAAACGAAAGTTGTGGTTAGAACCGTTATATATAAATATCCATTTTGCAATTAATTATAAACTATAAAATATCAACATTGTCGTTTTTAAATGCACTTAAGGATATATCGAGGTTAAAAAAAAGTTTGTAATGTTAGGCAACAGCGGTGAAGCGATGTCTGGATTCGATTTCCAGCCGTAGCAACAAACAAATGATTTTTCATTGGCCCTCCACTCGTGACGATCTGACAAATCGGCTGAGTAGGATCAATTGTCAAGAAAAGCTTATCTCAAATACGCCGTTAGGAATCGGCATAAAACAGAAGGTCCCGCTGTCATGCTTAGAAGTAAACACGCACACATGAATGGTTGTAGGAAATCTCGGCCTAGGGTGCGCCAAAAATTTGGATTTTTTTGAAGACAATTTGTCTTCTGATGGATGTGAATTTTGTTTGCATAGTTTTAGGTGTGTTGCAAGCCTTAAGGAACGCATTTTGGTTGCTCTACTTAATGGTTTAAGTGTATCCAGTCGTCTGGCAGTAGTCTATTGATTGATTTTTTTGTTACATCACCCATTATAATCGTCGGCAGCAACGCAAATTTATAACAATTCGTTGACGTTAATGTTGATATTGCTGTGTCAGTGTTCCAGGCTTATGTCAACATACAAATCTTTAAAGAGATAGTACCTGAAAAAAATCTAAAAGTGTGCAGGAGAAAGTATTTGTTGAAAATAAGATTAATAATTTAGAAATATAATGAATATTGTTAACAAATATTTTGATATCTGGCATTAAAAATTGTAAAATGCATTTAAAACCCTACCAAAGACTTGAAACTTTTTCCACAGTCTGATCTTCCTCACCGGATAACGTTTCTTCATTATTGACCCATTCTTCCCCAAATTATTTAATTACGCCTTATCTGACTCTCCGCTTTTATATCATTTTATTATCAAACATCCTTTTTCGTTGCATTATTTGTCGAGCGTGGTCGTGGATATTATTATCCATCGGATTTTGGGCCCTACGTACATATTCTATTTGGAAAACTTTTTTTTCGCAATATTTAAGACTCGATGTCATTTTAGCAAATTAAATATTGTTTATTTTATAAAAAGAACTCTTTAAAAGTAATAAGTTGGAGCATGCAATCAGGATATATTTTATTTGCCGATATGAGTCGTAATATACATGGTAAGTTGCTGCAATTAAATTACTTATTCGAGTAATTGTTAATATTTGCATGCTAAAAATACGACGTGACAAAATACGATCCATGTTATGAGCACCATCTCACTCCTTGGTAAAGATCTCGTTTTGAAAGCTCGAAGTGACTCATATTCTAAACAAAAATAGCAAATCATGATTCAACGATAAGTTCATACAAATTGGTTGCATGGAATATTAGTTGCCCAGTTGGTATGATATCGCCGCGCCGTCATTAATGATTTTTCTTTAATAATGATGTCCTTTTTTCCAATAGATTTTTTTATACTATCATTCAAAAGTTTTCTTTTGATAAATAGATCATAATAATAGAGAAAATAGAGAATTTCCAATCGGAAATTACTAATGAAGTATAGTAAGTATTTTGGAGCGAATTAAGAGTCTAAACATTCCTTAACAATCAAAATGTGGTTTAGTTATTTTAGTTCAAGAAAGTTCCCAAAAAAGCTCACTCCCCGAATCTAGCTCAACTGATAGGTCATTAAATTTTAAAGCAACAAAAAAAAACGAACAACTATCCGAAAAAAAAACTGATAAGAATGGCATAATGGAACTATGGAATATCCGCCACAAAATTGTATGTGTACACTGTATATGTAACACAAATTACCAATCTTTAGTCCCAATTATGCGTAGTACATTCGGGTGAGTCTATTTATGCCCACCTTAACATCTGTTGTTATTTAAAATTATCACTATGATACAGTGTCATGTTATTTTGGCAAATGCCCATGCAAACTAAAAAGATAAATTAAATACCATTAAGCATTCCACTCTCTCGCCTACAAGGTATGCAAATCAGAACAACGCGACGAGTCTCTTGTACCTATCTTGATTTTTATTCAAGTGATGATTGCTCAATCGACAGCAGCGACACCCTTTAGCAAACTTTTCAAAAAAAATAAAATAATTCAACGGTGGATTTGCTGCGCATCATTGTCTATCCATCCGTCGGATGTGTGTGACAATAGAATATATTTTCAACCAGAGTTACCGTGATACTAAAGTCGGGAAATGTGACATTACTTTCCCGGAGTATTTAAGATTTTTGTTTATGGAGTTTATTGCCGGCCTTTAGTATTCCTGTTCATTAAAGATCTGAAGAACAGTATGATAACTTAGGGGCCAAAATTGAATAACGGCTTTGTATAGAAAAGTTTAATACAAGCATTTTTTATTATGGGAGGGGGTCTATCGCCACCTTGTTTGGGCGGGAGGGGCTGTTTAATAAAAAATGAAATGAAGTTCATTCGGGTTATACCGTTAGAAATATAATTTCTGATATGTCTTAAATACATAGTCTGAAAATTGTTATTTTCAATAATTATAAATTAAAAAAGATACATTATTCCATTTGACAGAAGAAATGTTCTAGCTGCGTCGTGAAGTCATCAAATGTTGGAAAGTCATCGTAACTTAAGGTACTTTCGACTACTATTGTGTGAATAAAAATTAAAAGTGACAAATCTCAAATACAAATACAAATTTTTGGCGCAACAGGCTCGTTAGTACCCAGGGCCGAGCTTTCTCAAAACCATGCATGTGTGTTTGTACTTCTTGCACGATTACGGGACCTCCTGTTTTATGCCGACTCCGAACGGCGAATTCGAGATAAGCTTTTTTGACAATTGATACAGTTCAGATGATTTGTCAGATCATCACGTAAGGAGGGCCATTGAAAAATCATTTAGGGGTTGCCACGGCTCGGAATCGAACCCAGACCTTTTGCGCGGCCGGTCATCGCACTAACCATCGCGCCACTGAGCCCGTCGACAAATCTCAAATATCAAGAAAAAAAAAATTAAAACGAAAAGTATTCCCACGTTTTCAGAAAGTTACGAATCCAAGTTTATAAAAATTTACGCATGACCACGATTAGGTGACTTGACGTTTGATTTTTTAAAGTGTGGTAAATGAACTGTAAAAAATTGTATGATAAATCGTTTACGAAAATATTGGAACACGAACATGTAACACTGAATCTAAACAAAATCTTAGGATATTATCTATTTGAAACAACACCATTCCGATGAGACTATATTTTGTTGAGAATATTGTGCATTTGAAACAATACTACATATTCCCATGATAAAGGGTATGCCAGACTATTTTTCTGACTTCTTGAAATGTCTCAGTGGTAACACTGTTCCCAAGTTTCAATTTTGAAAAAAAAAATCGCCGGAAACTTGCTGGGATTTTGTGTTTTTGTTTTGTTATTTATTTAAATCCCCTAGCTGTAATTGTTGTACCCGTTCGCATGAATACAATTTTCAATTCAATTGGGCTCGATGATGCTGGCGACAGCGATAGTTTTGCTTTTACCTAATATTTTCGGTTTTACAATTTCGTTTAAAATAACGAGAAATATAAAACGAAATACTCTGGTTACAGGGAGACTCATAGCTTACATAAGATATAAAGATATCAGAAAAGGGTGTGTGAACAGTGTGATACCCTTTTATTTTTCTCTTTATTTATATGGGCATTGTTTGCTTAAACAATACAAAGATGAAAAGTAGAGCTTTAGCGCAACTAGGCACTTGGGCAATGGACGACTAGCTAACCTGACGCAAGAGAGAAACGATTCAAAAGAACTATTCTGAATCCAAGTCAAATTTATGTGCTCTCTGTTCAGTGTTCTGTATGTTCTGCTAGTGCCTCTGGTGGTGCTTTTTTCTAGCCTTCCCTAGCCTTTGTATAGTGGTGCTACTGATTCTATGTCGTGGTCGTCTTTACGGTATAAACGTTATTCAAATTTGTCCAACGCTATTCATCGTCGTTGCCGACATTGTGCTGCTGCTTCATTATTTTGTTTTTGTATTTATATGTGCATTTCATTTTATGTATACTCAAGTGAATGCACTGTGGACCGACAGCGACGACGACGTGCTCTTTGGTCATGTACCCTCTTGCTGTTGTTGCTGTATTGGGGATTTAGTTTTTTTTTTTTTCAGTTCGTAGTTTTTATTGTTTGTATGGCTGCACACACGCTGAATGCAGTCATGAAGTAGTGTTATTGTTATATTTACAATTCAAAGATGGATAGTGCAAAAAAAAGTACGCATGACAGTGTCTTTGCAAAGGCGCAATAGTAAGTACGTGTGGTTGAGGTTAGATGATTGCAATTATATTTTTCTGATTCTTTTTTTTTAAGAGTAATACACATTTCTGTTTGATTTGGAATACTTTAGAGAATGTTTTCTTTCAAAATGAAATGCGCAGAAATACACATAATGCACAGCCACAAACGTCAGACCAACACAAATGCTAACGTTTACGTGCCTAGTTCCAAAAGATGACGTTTATATATCTAAAAATGAATGGAAATTACACTAAATGATATTTTGAAACTAATAATTCTAGACTTTTGTACAGAAGTGGCTCTGCGACAAGCATATCAACAAATTGCCTCCATTATTTAAAATGTTAGCTTTAAAAACAAGTTACTAAATTATTTCAGGATAGAATAAAATCTAAGTTTTTGTTTGCAGAATTTGTTTTACAAAAATTATCAATATTTAAGTTGTTTCTGTAAAATACTTTTTTAACAGATTCGTATTTATTATCACAGTATCTACGCAAATGTAAGTAAAAGTTTTTAACAAAACTTTTAACGTTTATATTATATTTTACCAAAATCGTTGGACAGACTTTTGAAAAAGTTCAATTTTACTGTACTGCCAATTTCAAATATTATGAATTTCTCTATCAAAAATCGAATTCAGTGTTTTTCCAATTACAATGATATAATATTGTATATATTATCAGTACTTTGACACCCTTAGCGATACATAAGACACACACTTTACATTTCTCTATGCAAACCAACGAATAAATCAAAGAATAAAAACAACGAAACCAACGATTCTATTAAAAACATTAATTAATGTAATCTCAGCCCAAAAGCAATATATAAAATAAATAAAATTGTACTAGATTATGAAGAATTTGTCATTCTGACATTTAAGTCGACATCAGTATTCAGTATCAGTACTGAGTACAGTAGGTGGGTCTCATTAAAACAAAATATCTACGCATGAACAGCTTCAGGAATCGGTGATGTATCATATTCTTTTATCACCTGGTAATGACAATTTCCAGTGCACAGTGCAAATTCTGAGCAATACAAAAAAGTCGGCTTTCAGACGTGGCAATGACGACAGCAAAGCTAATTTATAGTTTTGCCTTTACAAACAACCGGGCTTTTTAGCACCCTCTCTTTTCTGTTTATACCAAAACAAAAACCCAGATGCGCTATAGACATAATCGATGAGCAACAAAATTGAGAAAGGAGCTGCATACATGCAAAAATTTATACGAAATGTATTTATACAAACAAAATAGTCAACGAAATACATAAACAAAAAATCAAACTAAATAAGTCTTCAAGACACGACGATGATCAAAGGGGGGAACAGTAGTGGAACAAGTACAGCAGCAACGAGTGCAAATCAAAGCGCACAAAACGATCCCCCAGATAAATAAGAGCCACCAACGAAAATAAAACGAAATGACGAGTGACGACTACTCTTGAGAACAAAATAAACCAAGCAAAATCGAATGAAAATGAAAAAAAAAAATAGAATAACGCTGAAGTGAACGAGGACGAGAAAAAACATGAATACAATTCTTCGCGCACATGCCATGCATGAGTTTTGCCACAAGTGCAAAAGAGATCGAATGACAAACTTTACAATTAGTACGCACTGAATTTCCCCGTTCAAAACTCGACACTTCACCCTTTTTATTTCACTACTCATCTACTCCAAAAAACCAAGTCCGGCTATATGCTGCCAACTTCATACCGAAGGAATTTCTTAATGCGGAATAGACGAGAAAATGCAAAAAAATACAAACTTTAGGCGAAAGCACAAACTACAATTACGCTATCTCCCTTTGGCACATCGCGTGCGAACAGTACACATAATTACCCATTTGAAATCAAAGATGGCTGACACACCTCACACAACCAAACATTTGCGTACGTACACGAGACACTGGTATTCGTGCCATGCGCAAACAAACACTGCTCAACAAATTTGTGTATGGATTTGTTCCAATCACACAACTACATACGCAAAGTTACATTTTTTTCTTCGTTCAGAATTTTCTTCCCCACATTAAATATGGCGACTATAAAAATAAAAATGGCTACACTACAAAATTTCGAAAAAAAATCGCGCAAAACACCATTTTAATGCGAATTTTTGGCACAAAACTTCCACCCAGCAACTTGAGAGTCCATATCCTGGAAGCAGAATCCAACCGATAGCCCCCTTTGGATGAAGAGACAGGCAAATGTAGAAAAAAATGTGCAAACACAATTCCAATGGGGAAATCGTAACAAAATTATCTTGAAACGTAAAGAACGTTTTCAAATTCACGAAAGTTGTAAACATCAATTGATTTCATATTCATTGGTAAACGTTTAGATTTATAGCTTCAACTATTCGCCATATTAACTTTGAGGTATGCAACGCAACGTATAGTGTGCCACACAAAAAACTGGGCAAGCTTTTTTGTTTTTTTTTATTTATTTGTGCAGAAGAAAACTTGTTTTTTTATAAATATTACTTACAGTATTGTTGTACGAGAAAAACGTCCACCGTTACTAGAAAAAAATCAAATGTTCACAAATACAATTTGCCGAACTTTAATTTCAACTTTTCTGTTCTTCACACAAAATTATTTTTCTCAATTTCCCCGTTATTTATTTTTTTCATTTTCTTGAAATGGATTTAATATTTTAAACAATTAATCCGATTTGCAATTGGAATTGACAGCGTACAGTTGCAAAACGTTGACGTCGGTTAAATGGTTTAAGATCTTTTTTATATTTGAGGAAAGAAACACCCGCGACAAAGTCTGCACTAATAGGAAAGAAAAAAGTTGGTTGGCTACCAACAGCAATAGTGTATAGAATTGTGGGGAAAATGTCAACAAATTTTTCGAACGTTTTTAATCGTTTTTCACTTAAATTAACAACAAAATTCAATGTTTACTTGAGAACTGCTTTAATTCACTGTAGTTTGCACAATTTTTTATGATTTTTTTATGGAATTTACCCAGGGTAATTCGACTTGAAAAATCTGACGATTTTCCCAAGTGCCTACAAATTCAATAAATGGCGGCCATTCGAGTGTTATTTTTTTCGATCACCAATACAGCAAATCCAATTAAAGATGAGAAAAATATATACATTGAAAACGAAACACAACGAACGTTCAGTTTCGTTGGGTTTCGTTGCTAGACCGAGATGAATGACTGATGTGTGCGAAGAGTTACCAATGGTGGGTTTTAAGGGAAATGTGGTTGTCAAAGTGAGATGCCAAGTATAGGTTGGAGTTGGAATTTGTCTCTTTCGGGGAGTGTTGGTGAATATTTACTGAACGAAGAAGTATGGCTTAAGGGTGACATCCGCTCTGGCGCTGTTCATTATGTTGTCTAGTCATTTAGTCTACAACCAGCTGGAGCGACATTTTCAAAGCTGAATTAATACAAAATGCTAAAAATAAATTAGAATGTTTCATATCCCAATTTTTACTTTGCTGGATATGTATTAAATATGTACAATGTTTCTGATTTAACAAACATGAAGAACAATAAAAAAAAGTTTTTGTAGTATTTGAATTTTTTACTTTTTCGCTTAAATAGTGAAAAGAGCGGGCGTGAAACTTTATTATATTATTTATTATTTATTTATTATATAGCGGGGTTATCGCTTTATTATTATTGTTGTATTTGTTATGACACTTTAATTTGAGCTATATCATACGATATAATCTAAATATATATGCAACAGACAATAATTTTAAATAACAGAAAACGTAAAATAGTAAAGAACATTTTATTCGATAATGAATGACCCAATAAAAGACAATATTTGCGAATAACTCTTATAAATTTATTAATTTTTTTTTTAAATATTAGGATCACTTTAAGGATCCAAATATACGGTAAGTTGGACACGATTCCTCATTGTGAAAGTGGGGTTTTATCTAATGGCGATCATTTTTTGAAGTATGCAACTGATTATTTTATATGTATTTGTATATGTTTTATTACATTTTTTAGTGAATTGTTTATCGTTATAAGCTGCGTAGTAAAGAATCAGATTTCTGAGAAAATATAGTACATTATGCTGAATAAAAAATCTCAGCTGACGCAACGGATTGAAGTCTATGAGAGATACGTAAATCAAAATGGAGAACAAAAATGTAGTTTCATAAAAAAATCAACAAATTTGCTTTCTTCGGCAAAAAAAATACCAATTTGGCGCAACAGGCTCGTTATAACCCAGGGCCGATCTTTCTCACAACCATTGATGTGTGCGTGTATACTTCCTGCACGATGGCGGGACCTCCTGTTTTATGCCGTTCCGAACGGCGAATTTGAGGTAAGCTTTTCTTGACAATTGATACTACTCGGATGATTTGTCAGATCATGACGAGAGGAGGGCTAGTGAAAAATCATTAGGGTGTTTCTATGGTTGGGAACTGAGCCCAGACCTTCTGCGTGGAGGTTAATCGTACTTAACCATCGCGCAACTGAGCCCGCTATTAAACTAAAAACTTAAATATTTTATATTTTTCGTTATAACTTATTTATTTACTTTCAAGAAAATTCGCATCAAGTTCAATATTGTGTTTTTTTTTATAATTTGCTTATCCTTTATATGTTTTTAATAACAGGGCGGGCGTTAAGGAAAAGGAAGAAAGAGAATATGTTGTTGAAAGAGGAATGTTGTTGGATGTAGTGGTGACATTACTCCATGGGTGAGTAATGTCCCGAACTAATTTCAGGAAGTTGCTTTTTTTAATTCACAGAATGTTTTTGAGATTGGCATTGGATTATCCTTATTGCTGTAACTGATGCATTATTTGGTTTTTACGCCGCAAACTGAGTACTAATTGACCAGTTCACAACGAGCATCTACCAGACTTTCTTAACATTTAAGCAAAAATAAATCAATATTAGTGCACTCCGTTCATAAAATTAAAAAATTATAGCTAAATGTCAGATGTTCCGTGGGAAGTGTGGAATATAATACATGTGAAATGAAAGAAAAAAATATGTTTAGTCCTTTAAGAATATGATGTCTGCGAAGCGGAGTCGATACGCCAAAAACTGATGTTGTATGCGAAAACCTTTTTGATTAGGGTTTCACGTATTTTTAGTTTTCGGTTCTTGTTGAAACCAGTATTAGCGAATTTTGTAAATAAATCGGTTTGGATAAAACAATATAATTTGGCCTTAGAATATGATGAGAAAATCTACCCGACAAAATTAACGTTCGTTTAATTGTACTAGATGTATTTGATGTGTACCAGATTACAGCAAATGCTCCCATCATAAACATCTAAGCTGTTCCGAACGGAAAAGGAAATTAGATTGCCAAACAAAATCCGTTATCACTTACAATTTTCATCATCAGCACACAAAGTTAAATAATGTAAAAAAATATACTTAAAATGTCTTCCCATGAATCATCTTCCGCAATTTATTGGATACATTGTAATCAGTGTTATGCGAATTACATCCACAAAGATCGAAATATTTTCATTTTGTCTTGTTATCATGTAGTTTGTGAAAAATGTGGTCGTGCGGGTAGATATATTTAAAAGGCAATCGTGTTTCATCCTTATATAAATTTCTGTTTTTATATTAGTGAGCCCAGATAAAATTGAGTGCCCACTGTGTAAAAATCAATCTGGGAAGCGTCTTATTTGCAACAATTTGAGTCCCAAAGTTAAGCAACTTTTCCAACCACGACCATGGACGTTGGATTTCGTAGCATCCTATACAACTGTTCAATTTCAAACTAACCAACGGAATCACTTTATGACGGGTTGTCAGAAAATGGTAACCAAAATAATTAATAGTTTACAGAGATATTTAACGAGTTTCTACCATTTCTTAGAACGAGTGTAGCAAAGCAATGGATACAAAGAGGAATCAATCCAAGGAGGAGTGCAGACAAAAATATATTTTAAGACAGAAGATTCAACAGGAACATTTGCAATTGGCCGCAGTGTTGAAGAAATATTTAAAGGAGAAAACAAATATTTCGTCAAAGAGGTGGGGTTGTAATTTGTACAACAAAATAAAAACTATTATAGTTTGTTAAATTTCAGAGCGCAAATGTCAATAAGCTCTGATACTATGGAGAGTTTTACAGCAATAAAGACAGGACCGTCTAAGCACCATCGGCGAACCATTCCTCCGACATATCATGGTCCGAATGTTGAGCACACCTTTGACTTTCCGAATGAAAGTCATTTATCGAAGAGTTTCATATTGTAAAATTAAGATATGTACACAGATGCAATTGGAAGATGGATAACAAAATTATTGAGTTTATGTTATCATATTT
This sequence comes from Rhingia rostrata, assembly GCA_949824845.1. Lineage (NCBI taxonomy): Eukaryota > Metazoa > Arthropoda > Insecta > Diptera > Syrphidae > Rhingia > Rhingia rostrata. The sequence goes on from OX463757.1 coordinate 97,790,391, forward strand.
CTGAGTGTCTTAATCGACAATAGTTAGCAAATAAATATACCTCATCTTCAATATTCGATAACACACTCTTACAAACTGACAGTCCACTGAATATACTGAGTCAGTTTACATGTTGTAATTCGTTTCATCCTCTTATTTTCTTATATATGATTTAAGCTGCATTTTCTCTTTGCA